>CM046966.1:96882103-97554587 GCA_025698475.1 Gossypium anomalum
CATTTAAAGATAAAAAGTATTGAAGTAAAATAGTTGTGATAATTATACATTTAAATTAATTTAAATTTAATTTACACTTATTAGTTAAAAATTGTGCTAATTTTAAAATAGGGTAATTACTTAAATGAAACTCTAAGCATAAAATATAGGGAAAATTGTGATAATTAAAACTACAATTATTAATTAAAAATTTTGATGTGAAAAAGAAGTTGTGCTAAATTTATTTTAAAATTGTTGTGCTAATTTCATTAATATAAAATAGAGTTATTGCTTGAATAGAATGTTAATCAACTGTTGTTTTGAATAATCTTACTTTGCATTAATTACATAAAGTAAAATTATATTGTATGTTGACTATGTTAAAAATGCTTAAATTATGATTTAAAATTTTTTATTATAATATTTGAATTAATAAGTTAATTTATTTTATATTTAACAATTCAAATAAGAAATATTATTTTTCGTTAAGTATTTGTAATTAAAAAAGATTTAAAAATTTGATTAAATATTAAATGCATAAAATCACATGCAAGGCATGTGCCACTAGAAACTAATAAAGATGAAATATATATTAGGGTAAACTATAAAAATAGTCATTTTTGTTTGCCTCAGATTACATTTTAGTTACTTATGTTTGAAATGTTACGTTTTGGTCATTATATTTGAAATGTTACGTTTTGGTCACTTACGTTATTGTTTTGTTACGAAGTGGTCACTCTATCGTTAAGCTCTATTAACTCCCTAATGACAGTCTTACGTGGCAGTCCAAATGGGTTTTAAATGCCAACTTGGATATCGAATTGTCGAGATGAAAATAGGTTATTAATTAAATAAGTTTAATTTAGACTGCCATAAAGGACATCCAAATTGGCATTTAAAACCCATTTGGACTACCACGTAAAACCACCATTAGGGAGGTAACAGAGCTTAACAGGAAAGTGACCACTTCGTAACAAAACAATAACGTAAATAACCGAAACGCAACATTTATATAATCTCAGACAAACAACAGTGATTATTTTTATAGTTTACCCTATATAATATTATAATGTAAATATTACAAAAATTAAGTTGAATCAAGTTTGCACAAATATAAAGTAAATATCATATTAAAGCTCAACCCAACCCATAAACACCTTAACTAAAGAGGCACACAACCTACACATTGCAAATGCACGCAATGAGACTCAAAACGTACTTAGGTCCTAAAGCTTTAGCATTTTATTAACAATGCTAAGACCTTATTGGCAAACTTAAACCTTGTTTGATAAATCATTAAAAGATAAATCAATTAAAAATTAATATTTTTAATAATATAATATTTTAAGCACGTTTAATAATCCATAATAAAAATAACTCATATTTAATGAAAAAAAAATGAATAATGATAAGTAGATATAAAATTACTTATCACTTGAAATAGAAATTTTTTCTCAATTATTTTATTTGATTTCGTTTAATATTATCCTTTAAATTTTTTAATAATTTATTCAATTCAACAAGTTAAAACCGATAAATTCATTCAACTAATAATCTAACCGATTTTGAAAACATTGATATTAGGATAGATTTTACTTTGCTTTGGCCCATGGAATCAATTTATGAAATCAGGTAATTGGATTATAATTCGGATATGATTATTATAACAAAAACATACAAATTTTCTCTAGAAGATACAACCATTTTTTTTAAATTTAGGCGTAAGTTTATCCATTGATTTGAAAACAAAAAAAAAATTCTACAAATCGCCCAAATAAACTTATTTAGATCAATTTATCTAATCAAGTTACTGAAACCCCCTCTTAGAGATGATTAACATAAACAAACGGAACTAACAAGTATCAACAAGGCACAACTTCAAAGACAGATTAGACTAGGCTAGAAATGCCTATGCCAGTTTTCTTCTGTTTTCATAACTGGACTGGACCAGCTGGTCAAGACCAACTGGACCAGGAACCGGTCAAGATATCAGTTCAAAATAAGGAATCAGACCAATTGATCAATGAACTGTCAAACTGACTGCTGAATCGGTTAAACCGATTTTCTCTATTTATTAAAATTTTTTTAGTAATTTATTCAACTGAACTGATTGAACCGAAAACCGATGATTTGACAAATTCAACCATCAGTCCCATTTTGAAAACTTTGGTTTTATTGTAGTTTTAACACGGAAGTTGTTCGAAAACAAGTATGTTCTTCGGAGGGTTCTTGGAGAGATCACTATCTCATGTCCGAAAATATGACAAAACATCAATATTTCAAGAAAAAAAACATAACCAAGCAATGAACATTGTAACAAAATGGCTAAAAATCTAAGCAAAATTTTTTCATTACACAATTCAGTTCAACCATTTTCCTTTTTTCCTCCTAATATTTCTACACATCAAACTCTTCCACCATTAAAACGACAGTAGATTTTTTGCAGGTTTTTTTTTCTACGGATAAGGATTTCTTATATGAACGGAAATGAGGGTGTGGAAATTTGACAAAAGCAAGGAATAGATGTTTCTAAGAAGATGAAATTACCATGTTTAGTGTGTAAGAGATAGGAGAATCTTCATCCTTAATTGGAGGCATTCTTCCTTGCAGCATATACACGATAAGCTGCCAATCCGACAATGGCTACGGCAGCTCCAACTGTAAAAGGCAACACACGGCATTGAAAATGATTAACAATTCAGCATCATGAATGTGACTATTGAGATAAAATATAAAGAGAGAAGTTAAAAAAAGGCAAGTCAGAGGGAAGAAAAAAAAAAAAAAAAAAAAAAAGAGAACAAGCAGTGACATTCATGTCAAAGCAACTTTGAAGCAATACAAGGAGTATTGTCTCCGATTTTCCAAAAGCTTGCACATTAATCCTCCAAGAAAAGCACGGCCAAGGAGCAGTAAGCTGAAGTGTCTGAACATCCTACGTAAGGCTTAAACAGAATCCTAACTAGATATTGTCAAGGATTTAAAGTGCACACCGTACCCAAGTTCAAAACACAAAAGGAGAGGCACATTAGTACTTGCCCCCGACTTATGTTACTTGGATATGGAGTGAGAGTTAGATATGGGTATGTGTTTGGCACAAATCTTTTTTTAAAAGTTTATTCATATCTTTCGGAGGGTCTTATCCTCTATCCATGTCCAAATATGCATTGGACATTAGACTTTCAGACAAGGGTATCGCAAAAAATGATGTGTACAGCAGCTAGTCATAAGAAAATCTAACCATGGCAAACCATGTTTCAAGAAACCAAAGCTCTAAGTGCATCAAGAATGAAACAGTTGTGGGATGCCAGACTATCAGCGTACCTGAAACAAACATGAGAGATCGGTTTATAAGCCGATGGTACTGCTTCCGACTTCTGCCAGCCTCAGTTTCAGGAATGCTCAAATGAGGATGCTCAGCAGCATTTACTATCCTTCGGAATATGTTATTGAAATCACTCAATTTTGAGCTGATAGGTATAGGTGCCTCTATTCCCATATCCTGGCTAACCTGCAAAAGCAAAATTTGCAACGATATGCATTCAGTCCTGTTCTTCAAGATGAAACTGCAAAGGACTTCTTCTGCAATTACCCTATACGGTGAGGCAAACAGTGACATAAACACATGTTGTACCTCTTCAATGACATTAGACCTGAAATCTATGTATCTGTATTGTGTTCGTGCATTTTGCTATTTCAAAAATTGTGTTTAAGTTAATTTATCTTTGTTTAACTTTGACACGTTAATAATTCATTTTGAGGCATTTTTATATTAGTATCATTAATGTTTTAGTTATTTTTTCAGTCTCAAATCTAATATTGGTGGGTCTAAATGAAATGAACACAAAATTTAGAATTTTATGAGTCCTCTAGGACATTCTACTTATTCACTCAACCAAATAAGAACTTTAAATTATTTAGACCAAAAAAAGAAAAAAAAAAAGAAAAAAAGGAATGCAAAATACCCTGGTAGAATCCTGTATTGCGGTCGGAAATGAATCCAGATCATCCTTAGCAGCAACAATGAGGCAAGGCACCTCATAACCAGTGTCTTCACCATGACCGGCAACATCCACGAGCAATTCAGTTGCTCTCTTCCATGAAGACTCATCAGAACTGAAAAAGGCCAGACAATCATGACATAGCACTCAGCAAAAGGAACAAATACATGTGGATATGCATCTAAATGAATTTTTATAAAAATTCAAACGTGGAACAAAAAAAGTTACCTATCTTTACTTAACATAAAAAGAGTACACTTCAAACCCATGTGAGAACAACCTTTTGCATAATTAGGATCAAATACTGAAATCTTTTAACTTATAATAGCAGATACTTCTAAATTTGAAACCCTAGTTTGAATTAAGCATGCCTGTGATTTACCTGTCATGAACAAATACAGCTATGTCACAGACAGCCAAAGAATCTTTACTAGACAGTAGTTTTGCAACTCCATCTTCAGGGATTTCTCGCAAGACTAGAGTTTTCTTTATGCCCTACAAATGAAAAAAGAAAATTACACTTGGCACAAGAGCTGAAACATCAACACATCAAAGCAACAATGAAGTTAACCAAGGCTCAAAATTTCATCAACCTAGCTATATATAACTCAGTAATTGCTATGCTAACTAAATGCCCAGAAGGATATGCCAAGGAAACAATAAGCATTTATAAGCAAAAGTTCCAGGAGGAATTGCTTTGATACTGCAAGGAACATGTGGGTTCTGATAGGTTACCATCTCAAAGAAATTATTTCATCTGAACCTTATGAAACATTTTTCTAGTATACCCGTGAAAACATGCTTTATGGTATAGAATCTAGAAGAGCAAGAAATGAATATATGCTAAAGTTCAAGTTACTTCAGCTTTAAGTCCCCAATCCTCTGGAAAGACATAAAAAAAATCACTGTGTTTTGAGTTAGGGGGGCGCTTTCAACATACAATCCCAAAATATGGCACATAGTTCAATGGAACTTACCCCAGGCAGTTCCACAACATTCACAGCATATCGGTCATCAACAGTTGGAGAATACATCTCAGAATAGGGCCTACATTACAGTGAATGAAGTTTTTCAATTTGGGGAAAAGAGATCTAGTTAATAAGAAACAAGTTCTAATGAATACCTGCCAAGGAAAGAATTTATTAACACAGATTTCCCAGCATTAGCTGGACCGAAAACAAAGCACTGGAAAACATTTCTTTCTGATTGTTGCTTCTTTCGATCTAGGCGCCTTCTCTTAGTCACACGGATAGCAGATGAAGGATCACCAGGATATCCAATGTATATCAAGTTCTCCAAACTACGAGCTGGGTCTAGGAGTGTCATAAGGGCCCACTGCAGCACACAACATAAAGTAATAAATTACAAGCACAGGTTGACATATCTAATAGCCAAAATATGAAGTAATGATCAACCCCAAAAGCCAATCCACCCAAATGAAATAAAAACCGCAGTACAACATTTTCATAAGCAGCCACAAATGCTCATAGGGTTGCTATTCATTATTTCAACAAGTCAAAGTTTTCATAAGATAATAGGCATTAGAGTTTCCTCAGACATAGCATAGTCAACAATGAGTTAATTCCTATGAGACTGCATGAAGTATGATATTCCCATTTCAAGAAGTTAGGAAACCATGAATACCTCTGACAGAAATGCATCAAGTGATAGCCCTCCCAGTGCAGTTTTTTCTGCAGCATCTTTGTAAGGTACATCATTCCAAGGGCTGAAGTTAAACAGAAAAAATGTCAAGCATTATCCACAACAGCGTCCTGTTGGCAACTTATAATAATAAAGATTATCTATATATGCAAACACTTGTTTTTCTAAAATAAAATACCCTCATTTAAGCAACTTCGTTACTTTCTATTTAGTCAGCAATAGCTTGTTATCCTACTTTTTTTGACAGACCAAATCGGTATGCTCACCCACACTCAAAGCAAAAGAAAATAAAAAAGTGATAAAGTTGGGACGGGAAAAGACATTCCTGCCCTTAAATTGCCTTCTCGATAGGGCACATATTGCAATTTAGTAAAAAGAAAATGAACTAATATTACTTCAAATTGGGAACCATAATACCTGTCGGCAGCAGTTGAGAAAACATCCTCCACTTCAACTGGACGAAGGTTATTGTCCTGAAAAAGAACAATATTCAAGTTGTTAGAACTTCAAAAGCTTTAAGAACAAGTTAGGGCATTAATATTTGTAGACCGGACAATGTCAAAGGCAAGGTACATCACACTAAAATAAATGTGAAAAAAGACTGAGACATACTAAGTCACCGTCAAACAATTCATAGATGCCCCTCAGGTATTCAATAGCTTCATTTGTCAGCTCCACACTCTACACAAATTAAAAAAGAGAAGAGCAAAGAATCATAATGTCAAGTTTAAAAAATGGCACAATAAAGTGTATATGATAACAAACATAGTACATTATATTTGAAATAAGACAAAAATTGATCTAATATCAACCAATTAGGCACTACTCATCTTAAATACAGCAAGGCATTCCATTGGTAATCAAATATATGATTATTAAATGGTTATATCCAGTCATAGTAAAAATTTCACTCTACAGCACATCGAATTATTACCAATTCTCGTATGTACAATATTGTAAGCAAAAGCAATGTGTCAGTCGATTCTAGTTGGAAACACAAACACCAAAGGAGTAACAGTTATAAATGCTTACATCAGTTTTTCATATAAAAATAATGTTTACTATGAAGCATTACCTGATCAAGAGCTCGTTTAACTGAAGAATGTGGAATTAGATCATCTGAAAGTTTGATATCATTGTTATATCCAAATTTCCTCAGGACAGTCCATGTAGTCTCAAGGCGGCCTTTTTCTATGAATAGTGCATGAAGAAATAGGAAACCAGTCAATGTAAGACCGCGCTCATTGACTCCTTCAACCATCTTATCTTGCACAACCCTTTTCACACCAACTATTTCCGAAGGTTGTAATGGAGCATTGAAACATTTGACCTATTTTACAACAAATTATCAGATTTTTTTAGATGCTTAAGTACAAGATATCTTAAGTAATCATTGAGAAAATATTTTGTTTTGAGCTTAAAATTATAAGCATTCAACACATCAAGCAATGTTTGGGTAATGTCAAAGCTGGTCAGGACAATCATTTTCATAAACACTGAAGCCATTACCCAAACAGGTCTTAACCACCTTAAAAATAAAAGACAAAAATAAGTCAAGGAACAAATGAGGAACCTGAAAATCGTTGAGTTCAGCATCACTAAGAGCACCATCCCTGTCATGATCACAAAGAATAAAAATTCGCTTCAAGGCTCTCACACATCGTGGCTTCAAAGTTTGTGATTCCTGATCAAATAATGGGCCTGTTGGATGAAGCACTGCCTTTTGTGCATAGTAGAAAACCTCAGGGATCTACCAAAAAGGAGAAACTTTAAAAGTTCAATCTCTGATAGTATTGATGTGTTCATTAATATCAATTAGTGTCACATAGCTAGCTACAATAATGCCAATTGTCACAGATGTGCAAATCTGACAACAATTCACTCAAGAAGCGAAAACCAGGAATTGGTGCTAAAACTAGTCTACATTTTATCAGGCATTATATAGCACCAGAAGTTCAAATTAACCTCCAAAAGAAACAAAAGACATATATCCATACCTGAATGTGTTTATAAGCTGAACACTCGATACAAGTTTCAATCTCCCGAAACTGTTGCATTATCGGTGACATCACCTGTTCCAAGCTCACTTGCTGCTGATCATCTCTTAAATCCAGCTTACAGCCTACTACTATAACAGGCACTTTCACCTACTCAACAAAAATTGACTTCAGTTTCATCAAAAGTAGATTCATGAAAGAAAAAAAAATATCCATGTGATCTACAAGGTGTACTAAGAAAAGACAATGTGCTATTAAGTATAGTAAAATCCTGACTGAGCCAACTGGCCGCCTGAAAGCATATTTAAATTCCTTTGAAACTGGTTCAAATGCTATAAATATGAAAAAGTAACAACATGATGATATTTTGTGATTTTTCCCTATATCCATGAGGTCACTTTCCTCATAACCATCAGCCTTCTAGAGTTTGCTATGGGTCCTACACAGGCACATGAAGCATAATTAATAGCAGGCCGAACACTGTTAAAAAGATATTGACAACTTACTTCACCTTAACATGTTTTCTATCAAAAGAACAAACTAGCACAAATACACAAGTACAAAAGCAAATTAAGATAAAAACCTCTAATTGCCGAAGTTCTGGAAGCCAGTAAGTACTCAATCTGTTAAGGGTTTCAGGTTGATCACACGCATAAGTAAGCACTAGTGCATCAGCTCGCTTCAGTTCTTCTGCTAGTTTACTTCTATCCTCAGGACTAGAAAGGAAAAACAAAAAAAAAAAAAAAACTTAAGACAAAACATGACCATAATCAAAGAAAACAAGAACTTATCTTACCACATTCTGCGTTTTTATAATGCTACGTCTAAACTAAGTCGAAGCTAAAGCAAAATTAACACTTCTCTCACTACAAATTCATTTAAAATGCTACGATTACTGCAAACATGGCCATAATCAAAGCAAACAAGATTTTATCTTATCACATTCTGCTTCTTTAATGCGCTAAACTAAGTCAAAGCTAAAGCTGTTGCACAAAATATACAATTCTCTCACTATAAATTCATTTTAAAAATACAATTACAGCTCCAAATAACACTAGAATTGCGTCAAATATTAACAAAAATGAAAAAACCAAGTAATGTAGAGAATAATTAACAGAAATATACTTAGCGGAGGTATCAATGATGGTGATGGGGACACGGTCGGGGTAGAAATCTTCCGGCAACCTTGTTGGCGGCAACAACCGAAGCACATTTGTCGGGAAAGTCTCGGCGGCGGCTGTTACAATCAAGCTCGACTTTCCAGTGCCTCGGTCTCCGGCCACCACGATTCGCACACCGGGCTTCCCTTCCGGATTCGAAGATTTAGCCATTCAGAAATTGAAAACTAAAAATAAAAAAAATATTAATAAGCAAATGAAAGAAAAAAAAAAAACAAAGCAAAACCCTAGTTGATCGAAGATGGAAGAACGTGAAGTGAAAATAGCTAAGCTACAGTGTCAAAAACGTAAATAAAAAGTGAGATGGAGGGCAAAAATTTTGGTTTTGAGAAACGATAAATGGAAGTAAGGGGTAAGAGAGGGGCATGAAGGTAAATAACCTGAATATTGAGGTGGATAAGAGAGGGAGGTTTACTGTGTTGGTAGCGGAGAGAGGCCGCCGAAAACCCTAGGGAGAGGCGGCGGTGGCGGTGGAAGCGCTCCTTAAAAAAGAATTATAGAATTTTTAAGTATATTTTTGTTTATTTTAATTTATTCGTTTGAAGTGCAGAGTGGCCCATTTCCAATGGGACGATCCTGGCTGTTCAAATTGACGATTCATTTTGATAAACAATGCGATTAATTTCAATAAATTGAAAATAACTGTAATAGACCAGTAATTAAATAGGGTAGATATAATGAGAAATTAAGCTTTTAATGTTTAATTTTTGTCAATCTAATTTTTAGATTTTGTTAGTTTTTTTTTTTTTGTCTAAAGAGTCGAAATTAATAATCAATTTTCTAAAAAAAATTTAATTATTTTTTACAATAAATACAGTAAACATAAACACAATCAAAATTATACCTTTTTTATTCGTCAGAATAAATGTTTCGATCGAATAATATTCTCTGCTATCCTCAAACTCAAGTTTGTCGAGTCAAATTTTCTGTTTATAACTTTCTCTTGAGTCTTGATCCAAACCTTTTTATACAAGGAGAGTTAATAAAATTTAATTATTATTAAACTTAATCACTTTAATATTAAATTAATATAAATAAATATTAAATTAAATTTAACATTAAATCTATTAAATTAATAGAATACTTATCTATAACATAAATATTAATCTATTAAATTAATAGATTAAATTTAATTATTAAATTTAATTTAATATTAAAAATATTAAAATAATATTATATTTGGAATATTTAATTTGAAATCAAATTATCTGGTAGAGTATCAGCAAAAGTGTAATTTTTTCACTGCTCAACCACAGAAGAACTACTGTCATCGGCCATCCGTTGGCCACCGGAATGTCGTTATCATAGTCGCTATGTCCGATGGTGCCATCACAGGTGTGACACCCCTCACGGCACCTCGAACTGATTCGGCTGTTGCCGATTCAGTTCAGGCATAGTGATAACCCAACCGGTCTGATCCAACCACCGGTTGGATCGTCGACTTGATTTCACATATTAGGCTTGGTTCGACCAATTGTGGGTCTCAGTCTCTATTTTGGATTCTTGGGCCCAATTTCGATCTCAAGTTCAATTTTCAAGTCCAATTACCAGTTTAGCCAATTATTTGACTTGAAAATTAATTTCTAAAAATATAATATTTATTTTAACTAAATTGATTAATTTAATTTTGCTTAATCAAAATTAATTTTCCCAAAAAGTATTCAAATTTTTCAAAATTAAATTTTCAACAAAATTCTTTAATCAATTTCTCTAGTTGAATAATTATCAAGACCGCCCAATTTAATTCTTTATTGAATAAATCAACTCCATTAAATTAGTTTCAAAGCCGTAAAATTTTCTGCTAATTCAAATGCAGTCCAATCGAGTTCTTGCTTAGGACCAATTAGACATATATAATTAGGCTCTAGCAATTTTAATTATGTCCAGAAGTATTATTCCGATAATTCGCAATTTACTTAACCATGGAATCAATCCACAATAAGCATCATGATTAAAAACTCCTTATTGTATACTCTTTATGAAAATAATTCATCCAACTATTTTATTCAATGACTTTGTCATGTATGTGTTACTCTCATATGATATATTTAATTTCTTTGAGTTAAATTCATTTACTTAATACAATCCTATTTTATCTCATTTGTCATTATTGTGTCTTCTTAATGATTAAAATTATTACTATTAAAAAATAACTATGATAAATTGCTTGTTCGACAAAAAGCAACTCGTAATCAAGTTTCATATTTATTAATCCACATAATGCCAACGAAAGGATATCGTTAACTATTTAATCGAGTTATGAATTCTATTATTGCTAGTAAAGTAATGTTATATACAAGTCATATACTCAACATACCGACTATTGCTTGATCATCTTTAGAGCATAAGCATTCACTTATATCAAAGCACTTGAGTTACATACGCATGGTTAGTAATTAATTGATGATTTAGGTAAATTACACTATTGACGTCACAAGTAAATTAATTTACAAACGGATTTAGAATTAATTTATCATTGATCCAGCCAAATATATCATTCTTTCAATGAATTCATCTAGTTTCTACCTGTGGAGTCAACTGCTCCTATAGCCAAAACTAACTATCTCCCAAATCGAAATTGTAGACAACATAATCCTTTTGAGTATTTGAATAAATACTTATTTTGATTTTTTTTACAAGATTATGGATTCGTTTAGATTATCTACTGAAGTAAGTTATCTTTCTCGCAATGTAAATTTCTTACAGTGCTATTTATCATCAGTTTAAACTTAGACAATTAATGAGCTAATATTTGTTTGTCACAATTTTGTTATGCATGTAAAACATGAAAGACAGAAACACAAAAAACATAATAGTAAAATATGAAATTAACTTTATTTATTTTTTCATCGTTCAAATATATAAAAAATAATTACATTTTTATTACAATATGAGCACATTTCCCAACAGATGTGATGTGTAAGATAAATAATGTAACGTCAACATGAATTATACGTGGATTGTCATGCGAGTTGCAACATCAACATCGTTAAAAATAATAATATTTTTAATATTTTTGTTAAGATAAATAATGTAACGACAACATGAATTATACGTGGATTGTCATGCGAGTTGCAACATCAACATCGTTAAAAATAATATTAATATTAATATTTTTGTTTAAAAACAATTTGAACTTTTTTTTAAAAAGTTAATGGTGAAATTCAATTAAAAATAAAAATTAAATTAATAAAAATGTAAATATTAAGAGGTGGGAATAGGATACTACAAGGTGAGTTAAAATATAAATTCAGTTATGATTTTTGGAATTTGTACAGTGGCCTTTAATTCTTTCGATTCGTTTTCTAACTATTACAGGGATTATGACTTAAAAATAAAAACATATGACATAATTTAATCCATAAATTTTTTTAAATGTAGTTAAATTTTGGACTAAACTATATAATATTTGGATACTTCAAATATTTAATTGGGATAGAAAAATTTAAGTACCAAAGTAAAATTTTAAGTATATTTTAGAGACCAAATCATGAATTAAGCCTTTTAAATTAAAAAGAAAAAGAAAACATTTGATTAAATAATTAGATTGAATTTGAAGAGTGGATGAATTTATTTGATTTAATGATTTTGGTACAAATTGTTGGCAAATTCTAAAAGAGATTTCGCTATTTTTTTTCGAATTATAATAATAGGACAAAACCTGAACAACTAACGCAATTAAAACTCAAGCCACACTCATAGGCGAATCCAGGGGGCTAGTAGGGGCTACGGCCTCATGGAAAATTGTTGCTTTGGCCATTTAGAAAATTTTAAAATTTTAAATTAATAAAGGTAAAATTGTACTTTGGCCCCCTAAAATTATGAAAATTTAATTTAATCATTTAGAAATTATAAAGATATAGACTATTAAAAATTAAAATTTCATTTCGGTCCCCCCTAAAAAATTTCTCTAACTTCGCCCTTGGCCACACCTAGAGCGGTAAACACCCTTAACTATCAAGCTACCACATAAGGTTTAGATTTTGCTCAATTTGTTTTTATTATGTTAGTTAATTAATAATTTTTATATAAATAGTAAATATGCTTATTTTGGAATAAACTGGTTAGCAATTTACAATTAGTGATTAATTGGAAATATTGTCTCATTCACGGTTTAGGAACTATACTTAAAATAGGTTTTCTGTTAGATAGTTGTGTTGGGTACTCATTCATAAAATGCCATTCTTCCGTGTATCCTTGCACAAAATTCTTTTTTGTTGTTTACTTTGTGCGTTGCGGAAACCGCATGGTTACAACTTTAAAGAATGTTGTCAATTTCTGTAGCTCAGTGTCTGGTAAGGATCTCTGTTTTTGTTTTGCTTGCTTGCTTGTCTTCCAATGGCGAATCAACTCAAGAATCCCTTTCCAACATTAAAAGGTCAGATTTTCCAAATGATTTTCTTTTTGGAGCATCAACTGCTGCTGCGCAGACTGAAGGATCGGCTAAATTAGGAGGCAAAGGACCAAGTGTTTGGGACCAATTTATTCGAGAATACCCGGACAGAATAATAGACAAAAGCAACTTGGATGTAGCTGCTGATTCATATAACCGCTACAAGGAAGATGTATCGATTTTGAAAGACCTCGGCGTTAATTCCTACAGATTTTCCATAGCTTGGACAAGGATTTTGCCTGATGGAACTTTGAGTGGTGGAATAAATCAAGAGGGTATCGATCATTACAACAGTTTCATCGATGAGTTGATTAAAAATGACATCAAGCCTGTTGTCACACTTCTGCACTTTGATCCGCCGGAAGCCCTTGAAAAGAAGTATGAAAGCTTCTTAAGTAATAGAATTGTGAATGATTTCAAGGACTATGCTGAAATTTGTTTTAAAACATTCGGAGATCGAGTTAAATATTGGATTACAATTAATGAGCCACTAATTATGGCTAAAATGGGGTATGCCATGGGAGTGGCTCCACCGGTTAGATGTTCAGACAGGAAAATGTGTGCCAATGGTAATTCAGGTACTGAACCTTACATTGTTTCCCATAACCTTCTGCTTACCCATGCAACAGCTGCTGATCTTTACAAAAAGAAGTACCAGGAAACACAAGGAGGACAAATTGGAATAACCCTTAATTCTCATTATTGTGAGCCATATACAAACACATCCCTTGACATAGAGGCAGCAAAAAGAGCCATGGATTTTGAGTTGGGATGGTATATGGAACCATTAACGCATGGAGAATACCCCGAAACCATGAGAAGTTTGGTTAAAGATAGGCTACCTGTTTTCACTGCAGAACAAAAGAAGCTTGTTAAAGGATCTTTTGATTTCATTGGAATCAATTATTATACTTCAAGATATGCTAAAAACATTCCACCTAATCCAAATGAACCAGTTAGCTACTTGGTAGATCCAAATGTGAATATCTCAACTGACAAAAATGGAGTCCTTATCGGTCCAAATGCAGGAGGGAGTATGTTTATTTACGTTTATCCTGAAGGGCTTTCTAAAGTTTTGGAGTTTATTCAAGAAAACTACAGCAAAAACCTTGCGATCTATATTACTGAGAATGGTTATACGGAAAAAAGCAACATCAGCCTGCCATTCTCCGAGTCACAAACGGATCACATCAGAACTGAATTTGTTCAAAAACATTTGCGTCAACTCGAAATTGCAATAAAAAATGGTGTGAATGTCAAAGGATATTTCTATTATAGTTTACTTGATTCTTTCGAATGGGGCGAAGGTTACACGGTCAGGTATGGACTTTATCATGTTGACTTCAAAACTCTCATTCGCTCACCTAAGGATTCTGCAATGTGGTACCGTGCTTTTATTAAAGATGTAAAAGAATAAAGATCAATCTAATGTAGACTTGTACGATAAATAAACAAGCAAATTATGTTCATGTATATTCTTCTAATACAAGCTTTATATTCAACCGTCTCTTTCTCTCTCTATATTTATGTCAATACAACACTGATATTTGTTAATTATATTTATGCCAATTAGATTCGAGTTTTGTTTATATATATTATTTATGGGAAAAATGATTGTATGAAACAATGGCATTATCCTTTTTTAATAAGTTAATGTCACATCAGTAATTTTATCTTGAATTTCAAGATTACATTTGGATTTAATTTTTTTCGGGATGAAAATGTTATTGTGGCATTAAAACTATTAAAAAATGTGTCATTATTTCATACAATCATTTCCCCTTATTCATCGACTAAATAGCATTTTGTGTTAAAAGAAAATTTAATCAGATAAACTATTTATCTATTTAAAAGATTAAGATAAAAAAAAGTTCATTAAAAATTATTATTTTATGTTTTTTATGTTTTTTATCTATAAAATCAATAAATTTAATATAAAATAAAAATAATAAAAAATATTTTATCAATAATATTTCTACCATAATATTTAATATAAAACTAATATATAGGTTTTACATTCATTTTCGATAACAAATTATAAATATAGAATAATAATATTTTCATTATTAGTATTAAACTTTGAATTCATATTAAATTAGGTTGATTGTTTTTGATTAATTATCATTTGATTAAAGTTACAATTTATAATTATATATCAATTAAAAATAATATTTAATACTATAAATAAATGTATTAACAATACATTTTCATTCAAATAGCATCTAAAAAAATATATTTTAGCATTTTTTTAATAGGTTTTGTTTTCATCTCCAAACAAAAATATGCTTTTGATTATTACTAGCTTCTAATGCCACATGCTTTATATATGATTTTACACGTTTAATATTTAATTAAATTTTTACTTTAATATTAATTAAGTGATAATTAAGAGGCTTAAAAATGCATTCACCAATTTTTTTTACTATAATTACATTTAACTTTTTCCTATATTTTATGCTTAGATTTCAATTCAATTAATACTTCTACTTTCAAATTAGAATAACATTTTAAACCATTAATTGTAAATTAAATTATAATTATTTTTAAATGTGTATTTCTCACAACTTCAAATTCGAATAAATTATAATTATTTTTAATGCATAATTATCATAACTTTTATTTTACTTCTATTTTTTTATTTTTAAATGTGTATTTAGTAATATGACGGAAAATAAAGGGTATTCTCATCAATATAATTTTTTTTCAAATGATGCTTTTATATATACTAGTTCCCATGTCATGCGTGTTGCACGTTATTTATGTGTTTATTTTTTAAATAATATATTTTTATAATTATTACAAATATATTTTTATAATTAAATAAAAATTGGTCTAATTTATAATAAAAGTCTATTATTTTTGAAAAATAAATGAGAGAATAAAATAATATTTTAGAAGTAATGAAAAAAAAGTGGGAGATAACTCATGGTAATTCCAATAATTTTTTAGATTTTATTTTATTTATTTTGAACGAAAATGCAGTGCTAAATATGAACTTAAATTTGTATATAACTATAATACTAATTAAGTTAGAATTAATTTAAAATAAAAAGTTTAATTTAATATTAATCCAAAATCTAATTAAATGATAATAACTATTAAATTGACAACGAGAACATTAATAAATAATTTCATACATTATAGGTTAGATTACCAATATATTAATATTATATTTTTTTTATATATTTTTGCTAATCTTACACATTTAATTTTTATTAATTATAAAAATGATTTTAACATCATTAATTATCATATTTAAAATAAAATAAAATATATTATATTATATTTATTTAATTAAAAACTCGGTTTTTTATTTTTTAATTTATTCAATTATTTTATAGATTTATAATTTTATTAATTAATAATATATTACATTATTTTTTCTGTAGAATTTTTAAAGATATATGACCAAATTAATTAATTTCAAATTAATATACTATTATATTAATTAATATTACTTTTACTATTATCAACATGATAATATTAATAAATTATTACTCTAATTTTAATTTAATAATATAATTCACAATAAAAAATATTTTACCAATTCAAAAAATTTTAAACTCGTGCTTTTATATATATTATAGATAAATTATAAATTTGATATATTATTATTATTATTCCAAGAAAATCAATTGATTTTTCTTAAGGGCGTTTTTCCTGGAAGCTTAATTGAACATATCAAATTATAGTTTTATATTCAATAATATAAAAAAGAAGAAGATACCAAATAATAATTAGACTTGATGTGACTACAGTTAGGGGCGAAACCAACAAAGCAAAATAAGGACTTTGATCCCATTTGATTAAATGGTACAATTTCATGTTTTACTTTTTGTTACATATTTTTAATTTAATTTATTTAACTTTTGATTGGTATTTACATTATTATCTATGTAAGACAACGTGAATTCGATTATGCTGGAGTGCAATTATCCTCTTATTAAATGGTTGAAGATAAATTATTAACAATTCTAAGCATTCAAAATCCAATGTGCATAGGTCAGCAATATTTCATTTATTTTGAAATGGTAATTAAAGAATCTCATTCATTAGTTCTTTATTTTGTTTCTAATAACAATGTAAACTAAAAAAAAAAAAAAATAGAGCTAATATATATATTGAGGTATTTGAATTTGACAATTTATATTTATTTTGTACTTAATTTTTTTTTTACCTAATTGGTATTTAAACTTGAAAATCGTAAACTAACTTGGTAATTTTCGTAGGTACTTGACTAACACCATTAAAATACGTTAACATGGCTCCGACGACCAATAGTATGGTAACACGTGGCATCCTTACATTTTGGCACATGACAAAAAGTTAAAAAAAGAAAAAATATTTAAATTTTATTAAAAAATTATAATCTTTTATTTTGCCATGAGTTAAAATATGAGGTTACCACATATCACTATACTATTGGTCGCCAATACCATATTAGTTTATTTTAAAGGTGTTGGTACCTAAAAAAAGCATCAAGTTGACTTACGGTTTTCAAGTTTAGGTACCAATTAGGTCCAAAAAAATGTTTAAATACCAAATAGGTATGAATTATGAAATTTAGATACGTCCATATATATTAACTCAAAAAGATGAGATTAAAAGGGAAACTTCGATGTAATTTTAATTGGGCTAAAAAGGCAAAAAAAAGTCCTCTATGAAAAATCAGAAAATTAATTGAGACCTTATGAAAAAAGTACACCCAATTAAGTCATCAATGACTCAGAAAACATCAATTGGGTCCTTTCATTAATGAAAATTGTCAATTAACCGATTTGACCAGTAGCCGCACCAACATGGTTAACAGAAGCCACAAGGAACAACCACATGGTAGCATGCTAACGTGATATGCCATGTTTGCAAAATAATAATAATAATGTGCATTTGGAAAAAATCTAGATAAATGGTTGTCCAAATTCATTTGAACCTAGACAATCATTTCTCCAAATTCATTTTAGATGAATATGAAACTTAAAAAAGTTTAAAAATTATTAATAATTCAAATTCATTCCATGCGCATTTTTATTAATTCATTTTTTTAATTTTTGCTGATGTGGTGGTAGCTTTTGGTAGCTTCCATCAGCGCAATTAACAGTTAAATTGATCAATTGATTATTTGAATTAATGGAAGGAGTCAATTGATTTTTAGGTCATTAAGGCTCAATTGAGTTTTTTTTTTTTTTATATAGGCTGAATTGATTTTCTTATTTTTCACTGGTGATTTTTTTTGACCCTTTAATCTTTTCATTGTGTTGCAAATAAAGAAAATTAGAGATAACCAATTATAGTTGGGACTACAATCGCCCCAAGCTTTTCAAGTCACTCTAGAATGCTTCTAGACATAAGGTCTTAACGCTCATCAATTTCAATAATAGTTGTTATAATATATTGAACGAGTATCTTTACATATTAAACACGAATCATTTTAATTTTGAGAGTCAAAAAATTTTTAAACGAATAAATTTAAATCTTTCTTTCTAATTTATATTCGAGAGTAAGATTACGCCTGAAAAAGGGGTTTGCACCCTTACATTACAATGCCTATCCTAAAATTACACCATTTTGTAACACTTTTATTAGCCCAAGCTTATTATCTAGCCGATCTAGATTTACTAATTTAGAAATTCTATCTTAATCTCAAATCCAACCTAATTAATTGTCGTTTAAACTAAATTCAAAATTATTATTACCTCCGCCCAGTAAAGTTGTCCCATTTTGACTTTTTGAAGTAAAATCTTCTCAACTTTGACTTTTTATTAATTAAATATAATATTAATAAAATTTTGAAAAAGATATATTTTGAAAATTTTCAATGAAGTAATTTTTAAGTAGTTCATAAAATTTAATTAATTAAAATATTTAAAATATTATAAGTCAATGTTTAAAAAAATTAACTAAAAAAAGCTAACTCTGATATTTTTATTGAGACAGAGGGAGTAAAAATTAATTTTATTAGAGTCAATGTTATTTGGACTAAACCAAGCCACGTAAATTGGGAACTGATCAAAGTATCTATTTCAAGAAAGGTAAAAAAGTTAGTTCATCCACAAATTAATATGGATTGATTGAATTAGACTAAAAAACCATTGAATTAAATTTTATATTTAATTATTTATTTATTTTAAACTAATCATATTGGTCAAATCAACTACCACTCTAATTCTTAAAAAAATTGTTATAACTCTTCTAAAGATTTGCATGGTTAAAAACCCATTGATTTCTTTTCTTAAAGTTTCCCAAAAACTTACCAAAATTAGCTTAAAAGTTAAAAGAAAATTAATATATTTATTTAATAAAATTTTAATTATAAAAATATTATTTTTAATTTTTTAATTTATTCAAAAATATTTGATGATTTTATAAATATAACTTTTTATTAATTAATAATTTACTATATTTTTTAAGTAAAACTTTTAAAAAATATTTCAGAATTTGTTAATTTTACATTAATATATCCATCACATTCATTAACAGTTAATTAATATTGCTTTTTTTATTATTGCATAATAATTACTAATACGCTAATAAATTATTTTATCTATTATTAATAATTAATCTTAATACTTTAATTTCAATTTTAACTCGTTTATATAATATCAATTTAGTAATATAAAGAATGGTGAGAGTATTCACATCAATTCAAATGTTTATTTAAACTCGTGCTTTCATGTAGATTATAATTATAAATATAAATTATAGTTTTATTAAAAAATATTTATTATTACTTATACTTGATTAACTATCATCTGATAATAACAAAGAGAATATATTTAATGTTAGAAAACAATCTAACAAATACAAAATACTAAAATATTAAGATAAAATTGTATAGAATGTTTTTTTTTTTAGTACTCATATTCTCAAATACTTTCTTGGACTAAGATATTATTTATAATAATTTTACTTTAGGTTTTGTTACTTGTTTAGACTTTTTTTTTTAATATTATTGATAATTTTTATAATATTTAATATTTTTTGGGAATTTAAAATTATATAAGTGTGTAAATCCAATTTATATTGTCAAATATAACATAAAGAATTATAATATAATTACACTCTATGAATCACACATATATTGTAATTATAACAGGTTGCAGTTACTACATTAATAATTACATTTTCATTTAATTACTCTGTAACATCGGAAGACACTCTATCCCAATTCTTACTTAGAAAATGTATTTGAAGTGCTTCAATTACACTCAATTGAATGGAACCCACTAATTACATTCGTTATCTAAACATATTCAGATTTATTTTTGAATATTATAAAAAATACAAATACCAAATCGACTATCAACTCTATCCACGTACACTCAAACTCGTATCCAAGTGACATAACTTTTCAACCATAACATCCAACAAACTTTCCTACATCTAAAAAAAAAAAAAAAAGTATAGAAAAGCATTGATGTTATAATGGCTAAATGTTAAAACCCCATTGACTTTTAACTTTCAACAGCAAAGACAACACAAACTGATGCAGTAAACTAATGTACAAAGGAGAATAGAAACAG
Organism: Gossypium anomalum; assembly: GCA_025698475.1. Taxonomy (NCBI): domain Eukaryota; kingdom Viridiplantae; phylum Streptophyta; class Magnoliopsida; order Malvales; family Malvaceae; genus Gossypium; species Gossypium anomalum. Next base: position 96,902,831 of record CM046966.1, read on the forward strand.
CTACAACATTGTTTTCTGTAGCAGTAGTTTTTCTTCGTTCTGGTTTAACTAGGAAACGGCTAATCCGAAAGTGAAGTGTACAGAAAACGAAAGGGAAGGGAAATAACTATAACATCGAAAAGGGAAGGGAAATAACTATAACATCGATATAATGTGCTTCATGTTGTTATTCGAAGAGAGTCTTATTACGACTAAAATATGGGAACGGAAAATTAGGAAGAATGATCAAAGGAAATTTGGACACCTTTACCACCAATTCCGGCTGAGAAACACTGGAAACCGAATGATCCGAGCTCTTCCACTAGTTTATCGATGACTTCTCCTGATATATCTGATTCATGTCATCAAGGGAACAAGTGACAGAAAGCAGCAAACTATTGATGAAACTATAAACAAAAACGGATCAAAGTCAATATCTGAGAAGTAGTTTCCTATCAAACCCTATCCTAGCCTCTGCCCCTTTAGGTGGGGAACAAGATCAAAATATTCATTTCAACGGGCAGAGAGACGCAAGGGAAAGCATTTTATTGCAACGAATTCAAACTCGTTTATCTCATCAAACCTTCAGTCATAAGTAATGAAAGAATTGGCAGAGGCATAAATAAACAATTTTAAAAGAACAGTAAAGAGGATACGGGTTGGTAAGAGTGTTAGCACGCAACCTCCGCCACCAGCTCCGGTCAGCTTGGAAGCTAGCTTATACTTCATTGATGTCTGAAGAACATTTTCTATCGATGCATGGCTAACACCTATAGAGAGGAGCAAACCCTGATTCATTTCCATCAATTCTCCGAGCTTCTCTTCATTGGCAGATAAATATAGATCATCCACAGCATGCGACTGGATGATGGTAGACCATTCATCACTGATAGCTTCAATGGCATTTAACACGGAACACATGGCATCAGGATGCCTTGATTTCCTTGCCGAAACATTTGCAACCAAAGCCTTTGTATCCCTCCCGACTTTTGTGTTGGTAATGAGCATTTTCAGTGGCATATTGGAATCGACACGGGTCATAACACCGGATTTGAATTTTATCACATTTCCTGTTCCATGGAAACCATAAATTACTTAAATCACATAGATATTGATAAACATATCATGCATTTATGAGGTAATATAGCACAACTTGCTTAGGCTACTAAATCAGTCTTCACTCTATCCAACCTTTCCTTTTAGATTACCGATGTTACCAAATTGGGTCTAAAATTAAAATTTGTTCCGATCGTAGTTGGTCCAGGATAGTGATGCATATGATAGAGGGACCACAAATTAATTGTTAAAAGAATTTGAAGGCAGAAAAAGTATTCAGTGAGTTTATTTAAACAAGTTGGATACCAAATGTGCTAACTGAGTTGTCAACTCCAGAGGGTCTTCCGTGAATTATCTTCTCCCCTTCGAAAGCCCACTTATTCACCAATTCGGCCTCGGTCTCCTTAAACGTAGACCATCCTTTTTGGCTTACGTCCAATTTCACAGAATCTGAAAGAGCTAACAGAGCTGCTGAGAGTGAAACACAATATGCAGCCGATGAACCCAGACCCGCACCCACAGGAAGCTCAGAAGAAACGGTGACTGTAGCCGGCTTAAACCTGGCTCATTGAGTCAATATATCAGAAACTAGATCATCAAGAAGAAAATTTTGGTTAAAATAAAAAGCCTTAACTGGATACATACCCTAATATAGAGGTGTACAACCAAAGAAACGCATAAACCCCAGAAGCAAGTCCGATCTTTGTCTCGGGGAAACTTTGCTCATCAACAAGAGTGGCGAGAGATTTAATGGTCTCCAATGAGCATGATGTGGGTGTCGAAGAAAATGGAGAACCTAAGTGAGATAGCACTTCCTTGATTCTTCCGACTGACCATGAAAAGTCTAACCCGATGTCATTGAGCTTAAGTTTTACTGTATCGTCGTCTTCTATGGAAAAAACAAATACAACAAAATGAAACAAAGATACAAATATTAGATTGCAAGACAATGTTACGGACCTTATCAAAGTGCCAAAGATTATACAAATAAGAAACCAAAATGAATCAATTGACCAAGAATTGTTATGACAAAATCAAATTTCAACTTATAAAAATTCAAGAGAGGATACTTCGATCAAAGCTTGACAGCGTGTCATTATTGACATATAGTTTGATTGACGGTGATCAAAGAAGGAAATATCGTAAAAGAGAAGGTTTTTTAGTTCTACTCATGCACTGGAACTTATGATTTTTAAACTCCTAGCAACATTTACCAAAAACACATTGATATTATTAGTAAATACCGGAAAAGGCAAGAGGGGACCATTTGCAGATTAGTTCATGCAAATGAGTAAGTTAGCAGCCAGCTATAAGCACTTATCAAACTAGAAAGTTCACAAAGATTGTCTGTTTCCCACCCCATAAAATAAACAGCACACTTTGAAATTTATCAAATCCGGTGTGTTAGATCAGCTCAATCTTGGAAACATCATTTCCACATACTTAGTTTTCTCAAAAGACAAGAGCCAGCAAACACATCCAAAGAAACATTAGCAGAAAACAAACCACCAAATCTGATTTACTGGATCGTTATTAAAAGAAAACTATAATCAGCTCGATCACCGAAACTTTGTTCACAAATACTTGGTCGATTCATAGATAAGCACCAACAAACACACCTTTCAAAGCAACATATGCAAAAATCAAACATACCTTTGCACGATTGTCTTCCAAAAAAAAACCATCAAAAATCCGTAACTCATTAAAAGCAAACTATAATCAAAGCGATTTCAGAATCACTTTTCCTGAATATTTAGTTTTGTTGAAAGAAAAAAATGGCCAACAAACACATCCAAAGCAAAATTTACAAAAAGACAAACATATCTTCGCACGATCGATTCCCCAAAACAAATCATTAAATCCAATTTATAGGATCCTCATAATGAGTTCAATCTCGGAAACCTTGTTTCGAGATACTTAGATTGTTCAAAAGATAAAAACCAATATCTACAAAAATGAATCTCTTTTTCCTCATTAAAAGCAGACCATAATCACATCTCAATCTCAGAAACTTTGTTCCAACATAGTTTGCTCAAAATATAAGAACTAAAAAAATACTTGAAGCAAACAAAACTTCAAGAAAGGCAAATAATGTTGATGACTTCAAAATTTTGCTGAACCTACATAATCTTCCAAATAACGGCTAACCCAATAAAAAAAATAAAATAACATCAAATTCCAACCTATAAAACACCAAAAACAAATAATTTGAGCAACAAATTCATATAAAAAAAAAAAGGCTTGGAAAACTGGAATAAAACTCCATATAGGCTAAACAAGGAAACTACCAAAACATTTTACACAATCTAAGAACAACCCAACTCAAAATAACTTTCATTTCATAAAATTCAACCCGAAAATCACCATTTTTAAAAAAATACATAACAATTAAATGAATGGAAGAAGAGAAACAGAAAGCTACCAGAACGAAGACGAAGAGAGACAACAGTGTAGAGATCAATGGAGGAAGCAACGGCAGTATATCCATGAACCACAGCATGTTCACCGGCGAGAATGATCTTCCCTGGAGCTCTGGCAGTTACCTCCATTTTTTTTTTAAATTAAAAAAATGTTGAATTTGAATTTTTTTAGTTGATGATTTGAGTTACAATTTGGGAGCAAAATTGGTGTCGAAGGTTGGATCCGTGAGTGAGAAGGAAACGAAGGAGCTCGTCGACACAGTGGGCTTAAGACGAGGAGGCCGTTTAAATAACGCCGCCGTCAGAGGAAGCTGGATTTGGTGGGGGCGGAGAAAACTGAGTTAAAAAGAAATGGAACTTTACGCGCCATTTAAATCAGCCTAAATTCCTGTCCTTGTTTGGCTTGTTTGTTCTATTCCCAATTTTTTTTTACACTTAAAGATTGATGCCATGCCCACGCGACTAGCTTGCACGTGATTCTCAACTTTCAGATTTGGGATATTTCTTCTTTGTATTAATAATGGGATAATATAATTTTTGGCCCCTGAACTTGGCAAGTAGATTCATTTTGATACCTGTACTTTTTTTTATCTACTTTGACACTTTAACTTGACAACTTGACAACTAGGTACATTTGATCCTTTAACTTGAAAAAATGTAAAAGTTTGATAATTGGCACATCATCACTTAAAAATCATATAAATTTTTAAGTGATGATGTGGTATAATTTCAATATATCAGATTTAGTATTTTAATAACCAGATTGGTGATTGAATAAGTTAGACCACCAGCACCTGATTCGTTCAGTTCAACTATCAAACCAACAATAATTAAAATTTTATAAAAAAAATTTATTTAACAGACTCCATCTGTTCAACTATTGATCTTTATCCCGCTTTTCAAATTTCAAGCAATTTATAAGTCAATCAGTTCAACCATTTTGTACATATCATTATATTGATCAATTCTCAATCTAGTCATGTTCCAATAACACATATCACATCACCAAACCTTGACAGAATCCAAGTTCAATGACCAAAATGGATAAACAATTAAACAAGTATAATTTGACAAATTTTGTGTACTATTTTAGTTTCTACCACTTTTCACTTTAGTCCTTATTCTTTTTCCCCAATCAATACTTTAAAAAATATTTTTTGAGTTTAGGGTCGAGGGTTGATCAAAATGAAAGCATAGACGTGATATGGCATGTATAGTTTACCGCAACTAGAGATTTAACGTTTTTGTGACTAAAATGAAAAAACTTAAAAATTGAGTGACCAGCTAGGTAGTTTGCCCAAAAACTATTTATACTTACCTTTTAACTAAGGTGTTTCTATTTTTATTTTTTAAAATAGTGTCTTCATCTCTTTCTTTTTTCTTTTTTTTTTTCATCTCCATCTTTATTTAGAAATTTAAATAAAAACTACTTTCTAAAAATTAAATATTTTAAATATTTTTATCAAAGCTTAAAACTCTAGTATCTACGAAGTATTTTCTTGAAATGGAATGGGAATATAATATTTTTTTCAGTATTTGAAGAAAAATAATTAGTTAGTGGGACAAATCGAAAAAAAAAAAAACTACAAATAAAGAAAGCAAAAATGGTATTTTTTTTCCATGAATTTTACAAAGATTGGATTAAAAATTACCATTATTACCAAATTTTGTCTTATAAATCTAGAAATTCTCTTCAATAATTCCATGGATTATTGTTAAGGAAAAATGATAGAAAAAAGTTGAATAATTCTTGTTTTATTTTCAAAACAATTGTAAAATTTTTAGAGGTAAATTTATGATTTTGTGTATCTTTTTATGTTATTTTCTTAAATTTGAGAAAAAATAATATATTAAATAAAGATTTACTTTTTTACTTATAAAACTGGTTGACTTTTCCCTACAAATTGAGTTTTAATATTCTATAGGATTTTTTACCAAAAAAAAAAAATCTATAGGATTTTTTACCAAAAAAGAAAAGTATTCTATAGGATTTCTAACATTGTAAATACTAAAATTAAAAAATAAAATAGAATATTCACTAAACCCTTATACTCTTTACATATTCAGAATTTAATCCATTTTTTTAGGATTCCAATATCTGTGTTTTAAGATTTCAAAATTCAAGTCTGATTGTTAATATCGTTAAATTTCTTTTGATAAATCCACTAATGTGATATTTTAAAATAAAAAAGCTCTCATCTAGTAGTTATGTAATAAAAATATTACGTTATAATGAACTTCAATTTAATAGAATAATTTTAACTGTGTTAACAATTTCATTCGCATTATTAAATCCGAAAAGTAGATTAACTAAATTTTTTAAAATGAAAGTAAAGAAACTAAATTCTAAATGTACGAAGAGTACGTAAACTTGAAGCATATTTAACTAAATTTTTCCTCTTCTTTTTTTGGTAAAAAGGTCCTCTTTGGTTCCTCTTAATTTCAATGTTAAGCAAATTGTTCCCTCTAAAAAAATCAAAGCAATTTAACCACCATTAATTTCAAAAGTGAGTAACTAAGAACAATTAATACATCAATAATGTTTTTAGTCAATTGTACATAATTTTAATTGGCATAATAACAATTTTAGCCCTCAAGGTTTACACATCTTGTTTGTTATTTTTTTTGAAAATTTTAAACTTTTTAGATAATTTTTTATAACTAAGATCAAATTGATAAAATATGAAATTATTAATGGCTTAATTTATTATCATATCAATTAAAATTATGTATAATTGACAAAAATATTAAGTTGTGATTAATTGTTCACTTTCGAAATAAAAAATAATTAAATTGCTTTAATTTTTTTGAAAGGGACCAATATGCTTAATATCGAAATTGAGAGGGACTAGAGATGATTTTTACCAATTTCTTATTGCATCTGTAATGCACCTTCTTGAAAGTCCATTGAGAGATAAAAGAACAATTTTCTAAAAATATTAATATTAGTATTTTGAGGGGAAAAAAAACCAACCCATGATATCACTAAAATAAGTCCACATTCCACAGTCAAGTCCAATTTTAAACATGATTCAATGTTGGCATGTTCATAATAATAGCCACCTACCCCAAAATTTTATATAATAAAAATCAACGTTTTATTTCATACGATTCAATTTAGTCACTTAAAAACGTTTTAATTATTATTATTTTTTATTTTAAAATATTATTTTTATATTTAATTAAAAAATTAAAAAAATCGTCATTTTTTTTTCTTTTATCGAAAATAATAGTATCGGTCATGATATGAAAACAACTTGAAAAAATTATTAAAACGTGATACAAATATATGAAAATGTTAAATTTCATATAATATAAATGTAAAATATTTTAAATATAATTATCGTACTAAAAAATTCATGTAAATATAGGACGATGGGGAAGGCAACGTTTTTAAAAATAAATTCGTGGTGGATTTAGTCAAGACATTAATTCAGCGGTCTGTTAAATTTGATTTATTCGATTAAAATTTTATAAAATTTAAAAAATTCAATTCAATTTGTCCATACTAATTCACGGGTCAATTGACCTAACCTCTTATTTCGAATCGATACCCCGACCAATTTCTAGTTTAACTAGTTTGGCTCCAAAAACTATGGGAAAACGCAAGGCCCCAAACAATGTTTTATACAATCAACCACTCTATAACAGTCCATTTGCTTGTCAAAAATTTGATATAATCTAGAGATAATTGTTATATACCTATAATAACACCCGTGACACTTATAATAGGATTCAAGATTAATATCAAATTTAATTTTTTAAAAAAATTAAAACTAAATATTATATTAAATTAATAATATTAGTTAATGAAATTTATTAATGTGATTCCATTTATTAAAAATTATTTTCATTTAATATTTTTTATATTTTTTTATAAAATTTAAACATTTTATTAAAATAACATCTTAATTAAAATTTATTTTTTTATTTTACTAAAAGATAGAACTAATTTTATTAAAAATTGAGATAAGATAATTATTAAAATAATTATTATATACTTATGAAGATTCCAAATCACTTGGTCAGTATTTTACTTTTTATATTATAAGGAATTAATCTTAAAATTATACATGAATTTTAATTTAATATATAGTATTACACGAACTTTGATTTGATATTCTATACATAAAACTTTATTTTTTTATTTAGTTGCACATAACACTAACAACTTATTCTATGCGACACTATTTTCCTTGTAAATTACGTGAAAATCGATTATTAACTTTATTAAGCTAAAAAAATGAAATAATAAATTTTATTACTTCCATGTAAATTAAAATTATGTTGTTTTTGTTTCTAAAAATAATTTTAATTATTTTTCATATAAATTTAAATTATTTTCCCATTTTCATAATAATAAACATGTATTTTCAAGATTAAAAAAAACATGCATATTTAAAATCTATATGAAAATATAGTTTAAATTTATTGATTTGCATTTTAATTTAATAAAATATCATATTAACAATTTTCACATAACATAAAAGAAAAATAACGCCACATAGATAACGGTACTAATAAATAAAAAAATTAAATCAAAATCAAAATCGATATATATATAATTACACCAAAATAAAACTAATATCTAATATTACGTATTAAACCTATATTTATGTATACTTTTCAGATTTATTTTTATTTTTTTCCTTTGTTTTTTTATTGCTTTTTAATGCACGTGTTTGAAAATCCCTTGGGAGATGAACGAAAATTTTACTATTTTTTTAATAGTAATATTTTGAGGGAAAAAAAAAATTCAACCCATGATATCACTGAAATAAGTCCACAGTCCAAGTCAATTTTGAACATAATTCAATGTTTGCACCCTTTAAAAAAATAAATAAAAAACAGCGTTTAATTTCATGTGATTCAAAATAGTCAGTTAAAACCAGTTACATTATTATTATTTTATATTTAATTATTAATATGGTGTTTTTAAATTAAATATAAGTTGCCATTTTTCGCAAGAGCTGATATTAGTGGACATGGTAGCAACAACGTAAACAAATTATTTTTTGTATAATTTACTAATGACGATAGGTTGACAATGACAGTGTTTAAATCGAGATGCCAATAAACACTTGATCATTACTCTTTTAATTCATTACAACTAATATAAATAGAAAAAAAAAATTAAACTTTATATAAGAGGAGAAACCAGAATAAATTTTTAAGAAATCGAATGAAATTTTAATTTTTTATAGTTTATATTTTTATAATTTTTAAAATATTAAATCAAATTTTTATAATTTTAAGGGGTTAAAGTGTAATTTTACTTTTATTAATTTAAACTTTTTAAATTTAAGAGCCTAAATAAAAATTTTATATTTTAGGAGGCCAGGCCCTTGCCAACCCCCTAAATTCGCCGCTGCTTTATATAATATAAATTATTAAGTTATACAAAATTATGGGCTAAATTGACCAAATATGCCAAAAAAAAAAACTAAATATGTTGATCTTTTAAAAATTTAGAGAAATAAACTGTTTTTTAAGAGAATATGTGAAAGCGCACTCAACTAGAAGTGCTTGGATGGGTGAGCTTTCCCTGACATGTCAACAGAAAAATCTGCTCAACTCGACGTGCTTTCACTCACTCTCTCAAAATATTACATATTTTTTAAAAATTTCAAAAAACCAACTTATTTGGCTAATAAACTTTTTTTTTTTCATGTATGACTAATTTAGTTAGAATTATATGAATATATGATATTTTAAATAAATTTATTATATTAATAGTTGCCAACAATCTCTTAACTCAATGACGAGAACATTATGTTGTACGTATAAAAGTTTGAGTTTAATACCAACCAACCCATTCTCCTCACTCAATTATCAAAAGAATTATTATATTAAGAGTTAGTAGCATCAAACATTCTCAAACTATAACCGTTATTTTAAATTGACCCATAAACTTCAAAACATTCTAATTACATCCTGAAACTATCGGTGTTATATTGATCAAGTCTTTTAATTAATAAAACTGTTAATTTAACCGTTAATGACATGCAAACCTCATATGACATGATTTAAAATAAAAAATTTAAAGAAAAGTAAACATATTGTATAACTTTAAAAGTGAATACTAAAAATAAAGTAAAATCGATAAAAGAGAGAGTGAACTAGAAAGCTTTTGTAAAAGCTTCGAAAATCCCAAAAGTAATATTATATCATCTATTTTTACAAAATTCATTTTTTTCATTAAATTATTCATTTTAAGCTATATTATATAAGATTTGACATCTCCTTTAACGACTAAATTAATGATTTTAGTAATGGAAGGATCTTATTGATAGAATATTTTAAAAATTGAGAACCAATTTAAAACAAAGATTACAATTTAGGGACGTGTGATGTAATTAACTCTTATATTAATAAATATATGAATACAATAATAATAATAAAAAATTTAGATTTTGACTTTTTGAGTATTAGAGGGAGGGGAAAGGATAGGGACCTAACCAATGTTTAATGCTACGCATAATTAATATATTTTTAATTCAATAGATATATTAAATATTGGCGTCTTAAATTAGTTGTTAAATAAATTTTTAGCTTATGAAATATCCAAATCAATTGGTCAATATTGTGTTGCTTTGAAAAATCTTATACGTTGGTCCAAGAATTTATATATAATTTTTTTAAGGTAATACCAAATATTAGAACAATTTAGACTTTGGGATTTTCAAGATAAGGTCTTGGGATTGGAACTTTGAAATCAAGAGTGATTATAATTTTGTTCAGTGATTAAAAATGGGTAATACTAAAAAAATGTCCTTAAACTAGTTCATTCTATTCAAGTAAGTCCTTATCCATTTTCTTTAATTAAATAAGCCTTTTAGATTTGTTTTTATTTTTCTTCCTTAAAACTTTTGGAGAAAGGATATTATGACACCCAGATTTTCATATTTACCATTTCAATTAATGCTTCACTTGATTTTTATATAAAATTTTTAAAAAATACAATTTTTACATAAAATTTTTCATCTACATCGTGGGCGCTTGTTTTACGTAAAATAAAATGTTTTCTACATTTTTCTTCGTTTGTTTAATGGAAAACAATTTGATTAATGGAAAATGATTACAAGTCAATTAAAAAATAAATCATTTTTTTTATAAATTAACTTATCCTTTTAAAAAGCATAAGTAATTTTCTAGAATAGAATATTTTTATTTTTATAATAAAAATTAAATTGAATCAAGCCTATACAATTATATTAATAATAAATTTTAATTTTAAATTATTAATACTAAATATTACAATATTAAATAATATTAAAATACATATTTAATTTTTTATATTTAATAATAAATAAATTATTAACATAATTAATTATTTTTTATAAATTATTTAAGATTATAATTTTTTTCATAATAATTATACATTACAAATTATAAATATTTAATAATAAATATTTATACTATAAAATATGAATTTTTAATTATATAATTAAATATTAGTATTTGTTTAGGTCATGTTTAACTTCATTTATCCCTTTTAGCTTTAACGTGTCACTATTCAATCTCGTATATGTAATATATAATTTAAATTAAATTTTAATCAGGCATTGTTTATTATTAAGTTTATATATGATATTAATTATTACAAAGCATTTTATTATTAAAAATTAATTTTGATGATCTAGAAGAAATGTTACAATAATAATTTGTAACAAATATATTTATGTTGCATTTGTTTATTAAGAAAAACTCTCAGGAAAATTTGACAAACAACGAAAAATATTTTACACAAAAATGTCCAAACACAATAAAATAATAACTTTTTTTAGAAAATCAATCAATTTTTTAGAAATCATTTTCTAAAGTTGTTTCAATAAAACAAATGCAACATTAATATTTATAATTTTACATAAAATAAGTTTTGAAACATTCTTAAATGTGTATCTAAGTTATATTATTTTTCATGTTATAATTTTCTATATTTGTTTTGGTCATACATAGATATGCTCAAGTCATTATCTTAAAATTTTTGAATTTTGAAATCTCATACTTAAATCGATTTCGATAAGTGTCGAATAGACTCAAATTATCCCATATGACTATTTAAAGAATAATAAAATAATAAAAATATTTAAATTTATTTTTATACCAATATGTATACTAATATTTATTTAAATAAAAAAATAATTTTATGTTAAAATTTTAATTTGGATAATATGATGTGTCTTTTTTTTTCCCCTACATTTGTCAAATGGTGTAATTACAACAACCTTAAATTAGTCATTATATATATCATTGTTAAACCTAATTACGAGTCGAAGAGAGTTTGAAAAAAAATATAAATCTAAAAAATGAGTTTGAACAAAAAAAATATTTGTTTTCTAAATAGGTTGAGCCTCAGGTAAGATTTTTTTTTTTTGCCCAAGTTTGAATCAGTCTAAACTTTCTTTTTTTATTATTGTTTTGTTGTCATTTCGTTATTATATTGTTACTATTTTGTTGTTATTGTTTGGATATTGTGTTAACTCTTGTTTTATTGTTAATTTTGTTATTATTTTAGAAGTATTTGCTTGCTAAGTTACAACTATTTTAATGTTATTTAAGTATAAATATTTTTTAATTTATTTTCAATTTGTTGGGATGTTCTAACGTTGATCAGAGAAATCTCTATGAAAAATACGAATTAGAGTTTGAAGAAGGGGAATAAGGAGTACTCGACCTGCAACAGATAGATGGTGATTTATTCAATCACATAGTTTGGGCTCCTAGGATATAGCGCCATTGGGGCTTTCTATTTGATTATTTTGAATGGCCTAATGAATTGGGATTTCTCTATTGGGCCCAGTTATTTCAAGGCAAACGGATCATTTATGATGAAAAAAATGAGTTTTAAGAGAATGATTTGGCGTTTTTGCAGAGTGGAACCATATAGTACCAGGCACGAGATAGATCTTCCAAAGAACAAGGCTTTTTTCGAATAAGCCAATTCATTTGGGATCCTGCAGATCCACTCTTTTTCCTATTCAAAGATCAACCATTTATCTCTGTGTTTTCACACCAAAAATTCTTTGCCGATGAAGAGATGTCAAAGGGACTTCTTACTTCCCAAACAAATCCTCCTACATCTATATATAAATGCTGGTTTATCAAGAATACAGAAGAAAAGCACTTAGAATTATTGATTCATCGCTAGAGATAACTTATATTTTTAATGCTTGTAATGTATTTGATGTATTATATATTTTAAAATTTGTTTTTATATAAAAATAATAATCTAAATTTTTTTTAATACGGACGGCTTGAGTCAGGCTCAAGTTTAACATTTTTAATTTGAATTGCACTGAACCAAGAATAGATTGAGGTACTAATCCGAGGAAGGACTTTAAAATTAACTCGAGAACAAATATGAATCAATTATACTGAATAAAAAATCAATTGAAACAAATTGTTTAATTATTATTTCAAATTTTTTAAATTTTAATAAATTGTTTGATTAAAATAACGAACTAATTACCTAATTGATTTGATCATCGGTCTAATTTAAAAAAACATTGGTCATCTGCCCAATTTAATCCAACCTATCGAACTGGGCTGGGCTGGGGTTGATTTTGAATTATCAGACAAATAATGGGGCTTCAATAAGCCACAAAAAATTTGAAAAATAGGAGAATAAAATTCACGATGGAGCTCAATCGCTCATCCGCCAAAAATTGTTCCTCCTTTCATTTCAAAAAGAAAAAAAAAGAAAATCGAAATTCAATATAAAAGATTAATGGTATAAGTTCCATTTCCTTTTCAAAATTTCATTTTTTTTTCACCAATCCATTTTCAATAACAATGGAGAAGAGCATTCAATTCAAATCCCAAATCCTTCACTACAGAACCAATAGTTTCTTAAACCCATTTCTCGAATCCACCATTTCTCTTCAAGCTTTTAACTGTTCATGGAAATCTCCCATTTTCACCGTTTCTCCTTTGCTTTCACCCAAAACCCAGATCCAAAAACCAATTATTTGCGCAAGAAGAAGCAAAAGAAGAAAGGGGTCTGACAGATCGACAAAGCTCGCACTCGAGTTGATGTCAATTTTGGCTTCGAATCTCAGGATCTTACCTCAACCGTTGGATCTGATCGTTCAAAATTTAGTTGCTGCAGATGAAGAAGGGCTTGGGTTTTTGAACGGCTTCAATGGAGTAAGATTTAAAGGATGGACAAAGCCAACAATGCGAAGAAGAAACGGGAAGAAAATTTTAGGGTTCTTAGTAATTTTAGGGTCTTGTATTCTTTGCTTGTTGTTTAGGAAAGAGATAAGTAGTGATTTGCTTTTTGGGATCTTAGGGTTAATCTTTTTTGTGTTTGCATTGATTAAGGAGTGGAGAAGGGGGTTTAAAGCTTGGGTTTTTGGGGTCTGTTGTGTTGGGGTTTCTGTTGGACTGGGATTAAGGGGAAATGAAGCAATGAAATGGATCAGAGAAATTAGGGTTCCTTCATCTTCTTCTTCAGTGATGGAGATCGTAAGGAGAGGCAAAAGAAGAAGCAAATGGACATTTTAAGAGGGAAAGCTTTCCATTGTTCATTGAATTTTTCAATTTATTTCTTTTATTTCCTTCTCTCTCTCTCTCTCTTTTTTTTTTTTTTTGGCATTTGAGGACTGAAAAATGTATTTTTGGTACAAAATGAGGTCTCAGTTTCTGATAGTAGAATAAATTTTGAGGAAATTTTTTAATTTTGTATTGCGGAATTTTGACTTGTGTGTGGCAATTTTTTGGTTTGTGTTGCCTCTGTTGGTTTTTTTGTCATCATCATCAGTGAAGACGAAATAAAGGGTAATCTACGTCAAGATCATTAAAATATTTATAAATTTACAATTTGATCATTTAACTTTAAAAAATTACAAAATAATTTTTAAACTATTCAAAAAATTTCATTTAAGCCATTGTATTGTTAAAATTACAATTATATGGCCTTATATGTTTGTACTATTTATGTCAATCGAAATCTCTCTTTCCTTTTCACTTTTACAATTTAATTCTTTTTTATGAAATAATTTTAAATATCATGAATCTACAAATTAAAATTCAAACAATTTTTATTTTCGATCTTTGACATTGATTGTCAGATTAATTTGAATTTAAAGTATACATTTTTACTTGCTGATAGGTACTGATCAACCATACCAAGTGTGTCATCCGGAGCTCACTAGTTGGATTTAACATAAAAACTTTCGTATAATTTAATAACTATTTTGTAACTTTTTAAAGTTAAGTAATTAAAATATATATATTTTTAATAGTTTAGTGACCTTACGTATAATTTATGTTTTTAGAAGATCGATAAAAAAAGAAAAAGAGTGGATTCTTGAGTGTTAGTTTGATTCTGAAAATTTCTGAAAATTTGAAGTGAAAATAATCAACAAGCTCGTTCAATGGACTCTCAAATATTTATGAAGTGGATTTTTTGTTTCAGTTGGTTCTTGGGGAAGCGTCCAGTTTTCATTGCGAAACTTTAGGACATTTATGATCAGGTCGTCGTCCAAATGAATAATCTTGAAGTTGTAAAAATTATTGGAGACAGTAAAATTGAAAGATCAAATTTCACTCTAGTTAGAAGAATTCAATAAATTTTATAAGAGAACTGGTTCTTGAAATATGTCCCTAGAGATTTTAATAAGGTAGCGAATGCAATAACTAAAATAGCTGGTCCACAGGATGACGATTTGCATATGTTAGAAGAATTTCTTGAGGCAATTAAAGAAGTTCAACAAGGAGACAGTACTAGAGGCATTCTATTTATGAATAAGTCTATGTAATTTTTGGTTTTATAATTCACAAAAAAATAAAAATATTAATACCAACTACTTGATTTTAAAAATAAGACAAATCTATTTCATTGATTCCAAAAGTTGCAGATTCATCAAATATCAAGTTGGATATTCACCTTTTCTAAACTCATGCTTAAAGCATATGCAGAGTATAGAACTAAGTCCAATGCAGGGGGAAGAAAAAGCCATAACCATCGCTCTTTGAGCCTCCTCAGTTACCTTTTCTTCACAACGGCTTCAAGCAATCCATTAGCTAAACAGCTAGTAACTTTTTCGGGATCGACAGGACCCGGTAGCTCGAATGAAACAGTGAAGTGTCCAGATGGGCATAGATTTTGTGTTAGCATGTGAAAGACTTGAGAGTTCTTGACTACAAGTTTCTCACCGGTTGTTGTTATCCCTTTGATTAGCACTTTTCCATCAGACTCGATGTCACAGCCGAAGTCTTCTGCACTCGTAAAATCAACTAGCACGGTTATCATTTGCGATAAAATTATTAACTCAACCCCTAAGGCTTGTAATAGAGGTTTAATGGCATTGGATGAAAAACTGCAGTGCAAATCAATTATCAAAACATCATTTTATCTCAAGGGATTAGACGGTAAAAGTATCATGGAGGCCCCTGTACTAGGAGTCGGTTTGCAATTTGCTCCCTCACTCAAAAAATGGGCAAAATAGACCATTTATGTTAAATCAAAAAACAAATTGGTGCTTCTGTTAAAATTGTCATCCATGTCTACTATTAAAACGATCCATGTATGACAGCATGGTGTACACATGGCATGCCACGTATTACTATTTGGTTATTCCATCAGCCACACAAGTTTTTAACAGTACAAATGGAAGAAAATTTTAACAGAAAGGACCAATATGCTCTTTGAACTAATATACATGGACTAATTTGCCCATTTCTTGAGGGGGCAAAATGAAATCTTACTCTCAGTACAGAGGCCTCCATGATACTTTTACCAGGATTAGACATGCATTTTAACCTTATGTTGTTCCAACTCTATTTTTCTTGAAGGTACAGGTCTCTTAACACCTGAATCTCGTGCATATTAACACGAGTATTGAGATATGATCCTCCAAGGACCCTCCGAAATCTGAATACATGTAAAACTTGGGTTAAAATCGTACATATCCACAGCGGACCAGTGATTTATATGCATCACATGAACCATTTGCCACTATGCTTTCCTCTCTTAACCAAGAGTGGTAAGGTTTTTTTTTTCGATCATGAGTAGGGCAATTAACCTAGAAAAACTTACTTTTATCCGGTGATACTCCAGGAAGGGAGACACGAAAATAGTACGAATCCTCTAATACACCGATGTCCACTAACCCTATGATCGGTCCCATTGTTCCAGTTGCTGCAGCCCCAGTCAAAGCAACTCCATGTTTGGTACAAGCCACGATACTATCCAAATCCTCACTGGTTGTTTCGGAAGGCAGAAATATCATAGCAGGACCGATTGTTTCTGTGACATCAGTATTCTCTTCAGGCAAGGCAGACTTATCATCTGGATTTGTCGGGCCAACATATGGCACACAATTGAGAGGAGCTACATCAAGAACTATTTGCTGGGGACTTGTGTGCTCATTGTTTTCACCATTTTCACTTTTAGACCTGCCAGAAGACAAATAAGCAGTCAATTTTGCAATGAAGACAAGCAATACTTACGTTACGATCATGATCCGTAACGTCAGTTCTTTTACCTCAAATATTCTGTTCCGGATTGGTTTTTGTGACTGCGAATCTTTTTTATTTGTCATAACAATTGTTTTTGGAAATAAAAGATACTCTTCTAAGCAAAACCTTTTCTGTAAATTCGAGATTTTATCCAATAAATGAAATCTACCACATCATTAAGCATCATTGGGTTCATTACTGATAACTGTGTTTCGAAAGTGTAGTACTAGGTGATGTTTGGTTAACTCTTTAATGAATCCAAAGCTTTATCATATGCCTTATGGAATCACTCCGAATGCATCAACTAGCATCTACGTGATGAACCGAAAAAGCCAGGATTTTGACATTTCGGGGTCAAAACAGATGCGCTAATTCACTAGGTTCATCAAGTTGTTTCAGTCTATGTTGCTCCGAATCTTCATTTTTCTTTAAGTATCCGTATCTGACACATAGATATAGAGATACAGCCTCCAAGATCCTCCAAAAACATGAAGAAACTCGGAGAAATCTGACCATAAGTTCATAACCATAGCTGACACTCATGACTCCGAGTAACAAAGGTTCAATCGTTCTTATGTTAGGGAAAAATTCAGTCCTAGACAAGAAAAAAGGAAGAAAGAAACTTCCATTTGGCAGGGACAAGTCAATAAACAATACCCTTAATTTTTCAGAAGAGTATAATCTTGGTTTAAATTAAGCAGTTACAAATACATCGAAGAAAATGAAAAATTAGGCCTGGAAAACCCTAGAAAACCTCTCTGGAACAGATTGTTTCTAAGCAATGAAATCCAAACCCAAGACCAATCATATAGAATTACAAACACTTTAAATCAAAATAGTTCAATTCATTTGTCAAACGAAACTAAAAACTAAAATGTGAACCAACAATAACATGAATAAAAAAAAAAACTAAGATAACCCATTATCATGATCAATACTCAGTATCACATCCAAAACCCAGAAAGAACATTGCTTAAGCTATACACTAGATTTTGCAAAAAAAAAAAAAAAGAAGAAGAAGAAGAAGAAAAAAGCAAGAAGAAGAAGAAGGATTCAAAGCTTTACCTTTTCAGATTAGCCTAGTGCATCAAATGATACATGTAAATAACATGCATGAGAATGTGGAAAAGGTTTTTACCTTAATGGAGAAGCCATTGGAGAGTCACCTGACATGAACAAAGCTAAACGTAAGGGAGTTTTTACACTTTAAAATGGTTTCTTCGCTGTATGAAGGAATTTGTTTCTTTGGGTTGGGCCACTGGTTTTGACTCGTGAGTTGAGTCCCCTCGTGGATTTAATTTTTTTCAAGTTTTTTTTATAGACTTGGTGATTTTATTATAATTTTTATATTAATATTTTAAAAAAATTATTCTTCAAACAGGTTGAAAATTTGACAAGTGTATTAAAATTCTTGTAAGAATGTAATAAAAAAATAAAAAAATACATAAATATACGTAAAACTTGTTATACTTTAAATTCACTCATGGACTATTAATAAAAACTACCCTAAATATTTATATATTTTTCTATTTCCATTTTATTTAAAAATAATTTTTATTAGTTATTTTTCTCTTTTTGTTTTCTTTTTTGTCAAAATTTATAAAACGTGTTATAATTTGATAATTTTTAGTTTTTTTTCACCTTTCAAAACGTGTATTTTTAATTAATCATTTGTTTGTTGTGAAAGTGGCACAATTTTTTCATGTATTTTATTAAAATTGAATGTTTGAAAAATATCATTTAGATTGAGTTAGTAACATGTCGATTGAATTTTAGCTTTTGACGTGATTATTATTGCCAACGTACGAAGACGTGAGTTTGAGTGTGCTGAAGCATCTATAAATTGAGGGAGGTTATGAGTAATTTTAGGCATCATGTTAAAAAGAATAGATATGATTAAAACCTATAATTTATAACGATCGAGTGAATGATTTTACAGATTATGATCTAATAATCGTAATATATTGATTTTGAGTGAAATCATTTATTTAACTTTCAAAATCTACAAGAAAATAAAAGAATAACACTTTTTTAAAAAATAATTATTTAAACAAAAACTAGAAAATTTTAAAAAATTAGTAGCGAATGAGCAAAGGATTTTACCGATTATGATAATAGTTTTTGAATAGAATTTCAAATGGAAAATTTGAAGAGATTTATGAATAAACTAAATAAAAGTGTAGTAAATAAATATCATAATATTATATTATTTTATTATTGATTGTATATATATTTTTTAATATTATTGATTTTATAGATTGAGTTTTAACTCAACTGATATATGCATAATACAGGAGAATGTGAGTTCGAGTGCATTGAAACGCATTATCCTTTTAGTTCTAAGCATTATGTAAAAAAAAAAAAAACAGATATCATCAGAACTTGTAATGAGATTATTCAAAAAAATATGAATTGATATTTTCTTATCGAATAACCGTTAATTTAATATTTTATTATTTTGATATTAACAATCTCTTACGATGCTGTTTATATCGACAAATCTTATTTTTTTAAATTGGTTTATAGGATAATTATTCTAAAACAATGAGTATAATTTAATATAAATAAAAGTCTAACTTAATATTAATTAAGTAGTAATTAAATGATAATTAATGAAATTTTTTTATCTATTATTACAATTTAATTTTTTTTTGGGTGAATTTTATATTACTCTCCCGTTAAGTCAATGACTAAAGTTTAATGTGTCTTTTTTATTAGCATAATAAAAAAAATTAACTTTTTAATTATTATAAAATTTATCAGTTTAGTCGTAATTTTAATTAAATCAATAAATATATAAAACTGTTGAATTAGATAAAAAAAACAAAGATGTATATGTCATTTTATCATATGTTTGATGGAATTAAGTTAACGTTTGATACTTAGAAATACATATTTTGAAAAGTAAAAAACTTAAAAATTAAAGGTTAAAATACGTTGTTAGTGATTGTACTTTAAATAAACTTGAAATTAAAAAGTTAATAATTAAGCCATTTTCTTTTATACTTAAAAAGGTTAAAATTTAAGTCATCTTATTTTTTTCGATTTAAAAATCTTAGTCCAATCAATTATTAATATTATTAGTATTTTCCGGTAAAATCCATCAATTTAACACGTTAATTGGGTTGTCTTCATATTATGTGACAAATGATTGGCAAAAAATAGGCATATTAAGTTAATAATTATTATAAAAAAATTATCAATGACCATGATGATTGGATTAGAAAAAATATGAAATAAAAAAAATAGATATAATATTTTTAAAAAAATAGATATAATATTTTATTAATCAAACATATAAAATGTCATTTAGAACTAGGGGCGAAACTAGGGGCTAGCAGGGGCTCGGCTCCTTAAAATGAAAAATTTTCCATTTAGTAAAGGTAAAATTGTACTTTGCCCCCTAAAAATATAAAAATTTAATTTAATCATTTAAAAAGTATAAAAATATAACTCGTTAAAATGGTGAAATTGTATTTTGTCTATCGTAAAAATTACAATTTAATTTCGGACTCCTAAAATTTCTTTTTGGTTTCGCCCCTATCTATAACCATGTTGTATAGAGTCAGTTTTCTCTATAACAGTTCCATTTTTCTGTCAAGATTTTACCTGTTATAGAGAAGTGATTGTTATATATCTAGAACAATATGCTGCTATAGAAAGATAATTGTTATAAACCTACAATAAAATTTATATCTAAATTTCTATCAAATAAAAAAAGTGAGAATTATACGAAAAAAATAGAGAAAGTAGAAATCAAATTAATAAAATTAAAATATGTATACTAAGTGCATGCATGATTACTTTTATTCACATTTTATTTTACATTCTTTCACATAATTAATTATAATGTTCATCAATCTAACAAGTTCAATTAATATGAGTTGTCAAAATAAATAAATAAATTTATTTTGAGTTATTAAATTCAAATATTCTATTTATAAATTTATAAAATTCCAAATTATAGTAGAATATTTAACTGGGGATCTTCATAGTTTATTGAATATTAATTCCACTTATTAAAGATTATTTTTTCATTTAATAAAATATAATTAATAGATTTTTTTTCATGTGAATTTTAAATATTTTATTAAAATAATATTTTAATTAAGATTATTTTTATTTAATAAATTATAATTAATAACCTTACTTATATGAAATAGCTATAATTTTACTTAAAATTTAGACAATATTTTATTATAGAGAACTAATTTAATAAAAAATGTACTTCACAACTATAGTTGGTTGTTGCTGTTATAACGGAAAAAATATTATAGAATGTTAAAATAAAACATAAATATTTGATTATACTAAAAACTTATCTATTATAACGAAATGCTATTATAACAAATGACTGTTATAAATAAGGTTGACTGTATCTCATTAAAATAATCTAAACTTTCACTCGAATAGAATAATATAAATTACTAATGGAATGAACACCAAAATTGTTTGATTAATCCTATTAATCTCAATATAACCATTAAGCTCATTCATATGAAAAAAAAAAACAGTTTAAAATATGCTGTTAATAATTGCATTTTGATAAAAATTGATATTTAGTCTACCTACTTAAAATTTTAATTTAAAAAATTCAATCTAATTATTGACATTATTAGTATTTTCTCTTAAAATCTATCAATTTTACACATTGATTAAGTTATCTTCATATAATGTGACATATGATTAGCGAAAAATAAACATGTTAACAAAATTTGACAAAAATTACAGATAACGATAATGATTAGACTTATTAAAATGGTCAATATTGGGCCTGAGCTAGATCCTAATGAACTCACATGTTTAACCCAAATACTAAGCTCATGGAGTGAGTTTGCAAGTTAAGTTAGTAGATTGACGAGCCAGACTTGGTCTTGTATTGTGAGGTTGCATGAAGTTAGAACCATGTAGACACGTGTTTAAACTAGAGTAAGGAATATGTCTACATGCATGGAGCCTATTTAATCTGTTTAATAAACAGTACCTTATCGTATAAATAGGTAGACCACACAATCGGAAGGATACGCAGAAAAAATACTCAACAGGACTAATATTTTTAAATAATAAAAAGTTAATTTTTAACTATAAGGATTAAATCTCAAATTTTATCAAAGTACAGGACTAATAGCATATTTTAACAGAAAAAAATAATGGGTTCAACCACGTTAGAACAAACCAAGCATACCGTCGAGACCAGAGGCCTTGTATGCTATCATAGAAATCTTTAAAGAGAGAGAAAGAAAGCAGTATAGAAATCTTTAAAAACTACCCTAAATATTTATATATTTTTCTATTTCCATTTTATTTAAAAATAATTTTTATTAGTTATTTTTCTCTTTTTGTTTTCTTTTTTGTCAAAATTTATAAAACGTGTTATAATTTGATAATTTTTAGTTTTTTTTCACCTTTCAAAACGTGTATTTTTAATTAATCATTTGTTTGTTGTGAAAGTGGCACAATTTTTTCATGTATTTTATTAAAATTGAATGTTTGAAAAATATCATTTAGATTGAGTTAGTGACATGTCGATTGAATTTTAGCTCTTGACGTGATTATTATTGCTAACGTACGAAGACGTGAGTTTGAGTGTGCTAAAGCATCTATAAATTGAGAGAGGTTATGAGTAATTTTAAGCATTATGTTAAAAAGAATAGATATGATTAAAACCTATAATTTATAACGATCGAGTGAATGATTTTACAGATTATGGTCTAATAATCGTAATATATTGATTTTGAACGAGATCATTTATTTAACTTTCAAAATCTACAAGAAAATAAAAGAATAACACTTTTTAAAAAAATAATTATTTAAACAAAAACTAGAAAATTTTAAAAAATTAGTAGCGAATGAGCAAAGGATTTTACCGATTATGATAATAGTTTTTGAATAAAATTTCAAATGGAAAATTTGAAGAGATTTATGAATAAACTAAATAAAAGTGTAGTAAATAAATATCATAATATTATATTATTTTATTGATTGTATATATATTTTTTAATATTATTGATTTTATAGATTGAGTTTTAACTCAACTGATATATGCATAATACAGGAGAATGTGAGTTTGAGTGCATTGAAAAGTATTATTCTTTTAGTTCTAAGTATTATGTAAAAAAAAAATCATCAAAACTTGTAATGAGATTATTCAAAAAGATATGAATTGATATTTTCTTATCGAATAACTGTTAATTTAATATTTTATTATTTTGATATTAACAATCTCGTACGATGCTACTTATACAGATAAATCTTATTTTTTTAAATTGGTTTATAGGATAATTATTCTAAAACAATGAGTATAATTTAATATAAATAAAAGTCTAACTTAATATTAATTAAGTAGTAATTAAATGATAATTAATGAAATTTTTTTTATCTATTATTACAATTTAATTTTATTTGGGTGAATTTTATATTACTCTGCCGTTAAGTCAATGACTAAAGTTTAATGTGTAAAATTTATCAATTTGACATGTTAATTGGGTTGTCTTTATATTATGTGACATGTTTGGCAGAAAATAAGCATGTTAAGTTAATAATTATTATAAAAAAACTATTAATGACGATGATGATTGAATTAAAAAAATATTAAATAAAAAAAAGCATAGCAATAGAAATTGACTTTTAATTTTTTTTTCTTATATTGTTTTGTAGAGAGAAGATTTTTTTTTAAAAATAGATATAATATTTTATTAATCAAACATATAAAATGTCATTTAGAACTTGGGGCGAAACTAGAGATGAAATTAAGGGGCTACCAAGGGCTCGACCCCCTAAAATGAAAAATTTTCCATTTAGTAAAGATAAAATTGTACTTTTCCCCCCTAAAAATATAAAAATTGATTTAATTATTTAAAAATTATAAAAATATAGTTTATTAAAATGGTAGAATTGTACTTTTTTCTATCATAAAAATTACAATTTAATTTCGGACCCCTAAAAAAAAAGTTGGTTTCGCCCCTATCTATAACCATGTTGTATAGAGTCAATTTTCTCTATAACAGTTTCATTTTTCTGTCAAGATTTTACCTATTATAGAGAGGTGGTTGTTATATATATAGAACAATATGCTGTTATAGAAATATAATTGTTATAAACCTACAATAGAATTTATATCTAAATTTCTATCAAATAAAAAAAATGAGAATTATACGAAAAAAAATAGAGAAAGTAGAAATCAAATTAATAAAATTAAAATATGTATACTAAGTGCATGCATGATTACTTTTATTCACATTTTATTTTACATTTTTTCACATAATTAATTATAATGTTCATCAATCTAACAAGTTCATTTAATCAATATGGGTCGTCAAAATAAATAAATAAATTTATTTTGAGTTATTAAATTCAAATATTCTATTTATAAATTTATGAAATTCTAAATTATAGTAAAATATTTAACCGGGGGTCTTCATAGTTTATTGAATATTAATTCCACTTATTAAAGATTATTTTTCATTTAATAATTTTTTTCATGTGAATTTTAAATATTTTATTAAAATAATATTTTAATTAAGATTATTTTTATTTAATAAATTATAATTAATAACGTTACTTATATGAAATAGCTATAATGTTACTTAAAATTTTAGACAATATTTTATTATAGAAAACTAATTTAATAAAGAATGTACTTCACAATTATAGTTGGTTGTTGTTGTTACAACGGAAAAACGATTATAGAATGTTAAAATAAAACATAAAAATTTAATTATACTAAAAACGTATCTAATATAACGAAATTCTATTATAACAAATGGCTGTTATAAATAGGATTGACTGCATCTCATTAAAATAATCTAAACTATCACTCGATTAGAAAAATATAAATTACTAATGGGATGAACACCAGAATTGTTTGATTAATCCTATTAATCTCAATATAACCGTTAAGCTCATTCATATAGAAAAAAATAGTTTAAAATATGCTGTCAATAATTTCATTTTGATAAAAATGGATATTTAGTCTACCTACTTAAAATTTTAATTTAAAAAATTCAGTCTAATCATTGACATTATTAGTATTTTCTCTTAAAATTTATTAACTTTACACATTGATTAAGTTGTCTTCATATAATGTGACATATGATTAGCGAAAAATAAACATGTTAACAAAATTTGACAAAAATTACAGATGATGATAATGATTAGACTTGTTAGGATGATCATTATTGGGCCTGAGCTGGATCCTAATGATCTCACATGTTTAACCCAAATACTAAGCTCATGGAGTGAGTTTGCAAGTTAAGTTCGTAGATTGGGGAGCCAACTTGGTCTCTGTATTGTGAGGTTACATGAAATCGGAACCATGTAGACACATGTTTAGACTTGAGTAAGGAATATGTCTACATGCATGGAGCTTACTTAATTTATTTTATCAATAAACAGTACCCTATCGTATAAATAGGTAGACCACACAATCTGAAAGATACGCAGAAAAAATACTCAACAGGACTAATATTTTTAAATAATAAAAAGTTAATTTTTAACTATAAGGATTAAATCTCAAATTTTATCAAAGTACAGGACTAATAGCACATTTTAACAGAAAAAAAAAATAATGGGTTCAACCACGTTAGAACAAACCAAGCATACCGTCGAGACCAGAGGCCCTGTATGCTATCATAGAAATCTTTAAAGATAGAGAGAGAAAGCATTAAAAACTTTTCCATATATAGTTATTTTTAGAGTTTGAGGTTGCCATTTTCGGGGGCTTAGAATTAGAAAGCAAAACATAAACAATGGGAATTTTGTGGGGTTCAGAATTTAATTTGACTACTAAAGAACAGGGCTATAATGTCATAGAAACCATTTCTAATGATTTTTTCTTCTCCCTTTTGTTTGGTGTCTCTCTCTTTCTCTTACTTGCTTTGCTTTCTCTTTGTCACATAGTTGTTTGGTTTGGTTTATTTGCTTATTTTGATAGTGTTCATGGCTGACATTAATGACCCGAAACAAGCTACTTTAAGGTTTGTATGCCTCATGTCATCTCATTTGAGAATGTCTTATCTTTTAAACAATTGCTTGTAAATGAGTTCTTAATTTGTTTTCTCCTTAGTTTTATTGAAAGTTTTGTTTTTCTTCTAATTTTGATTGAATGTTAGATGAATTTTGTCTAATGGTTGGTGAGTGGTATCTCAATGGCTTCTTCCATTTGATTTTTTTGGAAAAGAAATGAAAAATGTATAGATCTTTGTTTTTTTTTTTTTTTTTTTGTGCTGTTTCTCTGTATTACAAAGAAGATTGTTGGTTTTCATACCCATTTAAGTGGTGATTTCTAGTTTTATTTTTTGGGGATTTTCTAAACATAAATATACATGATAAACATGCATTTTTGGTTATTTTCCTTCAGGAATTTTCCCATTTTCATCATTTCTTATTCCCTGTTATGTAAACAATGCTTATATATATATATATATATATATTTCTGGAATTTCAAGTTTTCATTGGTGTGATTATGATTTTAATTCTTTTTTCTTTTGGTTACTCAACAAATCATTCACTTCTAAGTTTATAATGATCTCCTCCATAGCAAATTCACCTATAAACATAATGAGACAAGCACAGATTCTGATTTATAGCTGTTTATTTGGATTATTGATTTGTAATGACCATTGATTTCTTCCAGTTCGGACTCTATCGGTTCAGGCGATAGGCCGGAGCAGAACTTCGAAGATATGGTTGTTCAAGCAAGACATAGAAGACAAGAGGCTATGGTTTCTTCATATGGATCAGCCCATGGTAGTTATCTCTATCTCTCTTTATGTGGTTCATGTGTTTTAGTACTTCAAGCTCTTTACCACTCTTTGTTTCTTATTGCATCGAAGAATTACGGGGCCCCAACATTGAAAAGGAGAAACAAGATAGATCGTCTCCGAAAGGAGTTATAGAAGCATGCTTTGAAGGCTCGGACTCCAACAAAAATTCACCTGATAATAGCCCGCACGCGGTGGTTAGTTGCACAGGCTCGGTAGCACTTTCTAACTGGAAAAAACTCTTCCAATTATGGAAAAGAAGATCGAAAAAGCACTTCGCTTCGATCCACATTCTCTCTGCATCGAAGCGATCAAGAAAGAGCAGCAAGGGGGTGGAAGAGGATCCTATGATGCAAGAATTGTACAACTACAAGTCTTCTTTACAAAACTTTAGCCTACCCGAGCTCCGAGCTGCAACTGACAACTTTAACCGCGGTATGCAATTAATTTCAAGGCTTCAAATACTTGCAAAAAAAGTAAAATATAATGGCATAAAGGTTTAGTGATGCAGACGAATATAAGGTTCTTTTTCTTGCAGAAAACATAATCGGAATGGGTGGTTACTCGATAGTCTACAAGGGTTGTTTGAAAGACGGAAGGTTTGTCGCAGTAAAACGTGCGACAAAAGGGACATCGGATGAGATGACAGCCGCCTTCCTGAGTGAGCTTGGCATTATAGCGCATGTAAACCATCCGAACACTGCTACATTGATTGGGTGTGGTGTAGAAGGAGGAATGCACCTTGTTTTTCAGTTATCTCCATTCGGAAGTTTGGCATCGGTTCTTCATGGTTTGTTCTTAATGTTCTGCATTGTTTATCTCAAGTAGTTATTATTCAATTTATATGAAATCTTGTGATGCTCTTGACTTTATCCAGGATCGAAAGGAATACTAGATTGGAGTAAGAGATATAAGATTGCTTTGGGTACGGCCGATGGCCTCAAATATCTTCACGAGAGTTGCGAAAGGCGGATTATTCATCGAGATATCAAGGCTGAAAACATTCTGCTTACCGAGAATTTTGAGCCTCAGGTACTTCTCAAGTCTTAAATTCGTAGGCTACACTGAATTAAATGTTTTAAAAACAGAGGGCCGTGAAAGATTTGCAGGAATCCAGAGTGTACGGAGTCCAAAACACACATCTATGTCATTCATGATACAAAGAAATCATGAAACTGCTACTCCAATATTAAGTAATCCAGGTTATCTATGTGAACTAGCTACTATATATATATATCAAAATTGATCTATGCATACTTCGTGGCCAAAATCTATATCACTATTCTCTTCGGAAATTTTCAATAATTTTGCAGGACATGGTTTACTTCACTGTCCCTGTATTTACGTACTAAATCATAAGAACATATAGTTAGAGGAACACAAAAAAGTTGCATATTGTGTTGAAACATGCAGAAACTAATATTTCCCCATACATTGTTTTTGTAAGCCTTTTCGATAAATTTGGAGGATCATACTCTAATACTCAAGTTTGAATATGTGTTGGATAAGAATACTTCAAGGAAAATGAAGATTAGGGGTAGTATAGTATAACATTGTAAAACGATAAAATTTATACTGCTAATGAGTAGATGTAGGAAAAAAAATCATTGCTTATGGAGACATAGACGACCATGTGTATTTTTGAGCTTAGGGTATTTCATCTGCAAAACGATAAGGATTTCTATTTGCTATACTCTGAAACTTTTCAATGCCATACATTGGATCACCTAATACTAGTTATTTTTTCCATTTCTCCTAGTTAAACTGGTCAAATTATATTGGTTATGTTGCTGTCCTAGATCATGGTTGTTATACCGGACGCTTTCATTAAGCGCGGGCGGAGCCTTGTGCAAGCTTTAATCTTTAGATCGTAAATTTGGCAACTTTGGGTCGAGCCAATGCGAAGCGTATGTGAGATATTGATTACTTTCTTCCTTTGTGCTCACTCTGCTGGTGGCTGTAGTTATGGTGAAAGTTTTGAATTTTACATGTCGTGTTTTAGTTATGAAAGTCGAGTTTTCTGACTCCATATCCTGCCAAGAGGCTTGCAGGGATGTCAGTTTCGTGCTTTTCTTTGTTAATATAAAACAATTTATGTATAAGAACTAAGTTTATGACAGTTATTTTATAAAGCTCTTAATGATCTGTTGTATTACCATTGCCTTTCTTCGTTCTATTGTTTGATTATGTTGGCTGATTTCTCATCCAGATTTGCGATTTCGGCCTTGCAAAGTGGCTACCAAAACAGTGGACTCACCACAATGTATCGAAATTTGAAGGCACCTTTGGGTTTGTAAGCCTAAAGTATCTGTATCGAGTTAATAAATACTTCTTTGGTAACGCTGACACATTTGTTTCTCGAGATGCAGCTACTTGGCTCCTGAATACTTCATGCATGGCTTAGTTAATGAGAAAACCGATGTATATGCATTTGGAGTTCTACTTTTGGAGCTCATTGCAGGACGGAGAGTTTTAGATGATCAACAACAAAGCATCGTAATATGGGTACATTTCCTCGAGATGAATTTGATCCCTCCAATCATATTGTAATCGTAAAAAAAATGGTTACTTATACTCTTTTGATTCTTGTAGGCAAAGCCTCTGCTTGATAAGAATGATATTAAAGGGCTCATTGATCCTTCCCTAGGTGATGATTATGATCCAAAGGAAGCGAATCGCATGGTTTCGACTGCCTCTTTGTGCATCGAGCACTCTCCTATTCTTCGTCCTCAAATGAGTCAGGTTCGTGATAGATTTTGAAATTTTCGAATATCTGTTCAAGAAATTAATTAACTGGAGAACTATTTACGAGTTATACTTATAAAATCAAAGAGTGACAAATTATTGTTCATCTCATTAAACCAGGAAATCATAGGTACTTTCATGATTGAATTCTTTCTTATTGATAAATCCATGGTGGTTCATTTATTTCTGGCATGCTGATATTTTTCAATGTTATGATTGGTGTGTTTGTTCATGTTCAACGGTAGCATCCGCTTGTCAGACTGTTACTCATGCTGTAAAACAAGCCATTAAGTAGTAGGTACAAGAATGAAACTCTTGTTGGTGACTTAAGGACAATAACATTTTCATACCGGTGCTCTCATTTTCAGATGATTGTTGAAGTTGGTATGACTTTAAGTGTTTATAACTGTTAATGAAGTGCTCGATTTTAGGGGTGAGCATTTGATCGGTTTGAAAATTTCAATTGTTTTGTTTTGACATCAAAGAGATGTCTTGGTCTTTGACTCATGCTTTATGTCTGTTTTTTGTTCAAGAGACGAAAGCACTGCAAACAAGTGAAATGGGTACATTGGGAACAACATAAATAACAAGTTAACCGAGTTTGTTTTTGTTGCAGGTCACAGTACGACTGAGGTGTGATGGACATCTTGCAAACTGTTGTAAAAAATCCTGGAATCGATCAATCCGAAGAACATACTCGAACGAACTCCTCGATGCACAAGAATACAACTCAACAAAGCATCTAAACAGCATCGATAGGCTTCGGGAAATTGATTTAAGTTCTTGAAACCTACAAGTATGGAGGTTCACCGAAAGCCCTGTGGAAGCAAACCATTTGATGCTGTTCTCCATGGCGGTCGGAAGTACCGGTTTGTAGTTAATTGAAAACCGACTCAATTTTTATTTTTCTGAATTTCATGGTACACAGAATTTTCAAAATGAAATTATTTATGCAGACAGTTACAACCGTTATTTTACAATCTCTTCATTTACTAGTGTTTATCGCAATTGATGAGAATAATATCTATATACATTACATGATTTGAATTGAAAATGCACCTGCCATCTTGGTTTCAATTTCTGCAGGATAAAATCCACACAAATAAGACTTGATTTTCGATGCATGCCACAATTTTCCGGATCCACCATGAATGCACCAGTACGGAGTTTATTCCGCGACATGGCATATCCACTCAGAATGCACTCGCTTTAAAGACTAGAATGTTGTAAATATAAGAAGTTCAAACTGAGAAACGAGTGGTGTTCATTCATAAATATCCAGAATACAAGTAATAAATCCAATGACCTCAATCCGTAATTTCCAGTAAAACAATGGAGTTGTTAGTGACCTTGATGTGCCCACTAACTTGAAAACCCTTTCCACTTAACAATTACTTGGGACGAAAGGAATACAAAGTTGGCAGGCAATTGAACTCGATTGAGAATGCTTGACCATGACAACCGAGAATTGGTCGCTAATCTTGCAGATATCCTTTGTCCTCCAAGTAAGTAACTACTTCCCCAGCCATGGCACTAGGTGTGGGACAAACTCCGTCTTTCTGATTTAGTTCTATCTATAAAGGAGGAAAACGATTACCCGTAAACTAGCAGTATTTGGATCAGAAAAATAGCCTAGTTTTAATTCACAATGCCGCCGCTAATAATTTCCGTATTCAACTAAACACATACCTCACAGTTCAAAGGTGGTTCGTAAGGATCATCTATGCCAGTAAAACCTGCAAAAGTAACGCAATTAGTTGGTAAAGGATAAATGAGGAATCATCTTCTACAATTCATCCATTAAAAAAAAAATCACCATGAATTTCTATATGACAATGCATATATATTGCTGTTAACATGAACGAGGCAACTTAATGTTAATGAATTTATGAAGGAAATTGAGCACACCTTTAATCTTTCCAGCACGGGCAAGCTTGTAAAGACCTTTCGGATCTCGCTCTTCACATAATGCTAGGGGCATGTTCATGAAAACCTGCAAGTGTACAAAGAAAAAGGCGTTTCAACTTAAGTACAAACAACAACATAAGCAAAGATGAGAACCACTTAGAAGGAGCCTTGCCTCGATAAAAGCATCCGGCAACATTGCTCGGCATGCATCACGGTCTTTCCTATATGGAGATATTAGACTGGCAATGCAGATTAAACCAGCATCTGCAAAAAGCTTTGCCACTTCACCTGAATTAGACGCACAAAATGTTAGAAACAACTTGAAATGAAATAAATCAAAGAAGAACAGCGCCCTAACCAGGCTCTTCCAAAAGAAAAGCCGAACTCGTGTAAACCATCTAGTTACCCGGTCTCCAAGGTGAACGTTGGATATGGGTATACTTAAAAAAAATTTCTAAGTCTATTCATATCTTTGGAGAATCATTCCCTCATATTGTGTCAAATACAGGTACTTTAGGGAAAGTGAAGAATCGAAGCAACAAAGGTAACAATCATATACAGTAATAATACAGAGTTTAATAACAATTAAACTGCAGATAGCTGAACTTTTGCCACAATTTGCAGTCATATATTACAAGTCTTGCTTGCTGGACAAAACTATTTACATAAACCAAACACGTTAGCTATATAGACTTCTACTTCTCAACATACTTACCAACCCTGCGAATATTTTCTGTTCGATCTTCAGCCTTGAAACCAAGATCCTTGTTTAATCCGTGCCGAACGTTGTCCCCATCGAGTATGTAGGATAGCTTGCCTCTTGTATGAAGTTCCCTACTTAGTGAACATGCAAGTGTGCTTTTACCTGAAACATGATCATTGGATCTAAGAAGCATTTTTCAAATTTGAAACCAGGATGAAGCAAAGCAAGCTGATAATTGTTTTAAGTTTCAAGGAATGGGAATCATGGCTCGGAAGGAAAAATAGAAGCAGATAAGAGAGTCGTTTTTTACTATAAACCTGATCCGCTGAGACCAGTGATCCATACAACACAACCCTTTTGGTTAAGTAGCTTCTGTCTCTCAAGCTTCCCAACAGGCGATTCTTGCCAAAATATATTTGTTGAATTTCCCATAGTCGACATCTTAAGTTCCCTAGTCTTCAATTCTCTATGAATACAAGAAGTAAACACAGAATCAGTATATGACAACCAGATAACTGTATACCAGACACCACTAAAATATAGTATGAGAGGTTTATAGTGCCCATTGTATATACAGAAGCCTCTCCAAACCTCAATACTTAATAGCTACGATATTCAGACCAGGTGTCAGTGTTGAATACTTGGAGCCCTCTAAGAACATCATACCCTCGTATCCATATCCAGATATGTGTCGGATCAGAGAAAGATAGCTTCACAGTTTATAGAAATTCAAAAAATGTTCTTAATTTTCTAAAAATTAAGCTGCTGAAGGATACATAAACTTGATTTTCATTTTTCCATTTCATTCACATTGTTCTAGTCACTACTTGGAATCTTCTAAAATATGTTTCAAATCGAAAAAACGTGCTTATTTCTTCACAAATCTCTTTAATCCTACACATCATAGTGAGGGAAGCAAATCTCCATCATTAAACAGCTAATGCAACAGGCAAAACAACAAACACATAAAATGCATCTTCTATTTATCTATAAGAGGATCAAAGCTTAAAAACCCAAATCATTTCGTAGCAGACTTCTTGTGATCTAACAGTGAGGACTTCAATAAACCCCAAAAGGAAAATACTTCATCATTTACATATAAACCCCAAAAAAGGGTGCATGTTTTTATCACATTTTGAGTAGTTTTCTAGAAATTAAAAACTACCCATCACATGAATGTAAGTAACAAAGAGGTTGGCAAGTACCTGAGAGAGAGGACAAAAACTGAAGCTTGATTGAAAGTTGAAAGCTTAGCAAGTTTTTTTTTTTGGGGGGGGGGGGGGGGGGGGAGTAAAAAGGAAACAAAAGAGAAACCAATTTTATTATTTTAGTTCTTGACCAAAAATATATATTATTTTAGAGAGAAAATAATATATTATAGGAGCTTAAGACGGCATAGACATAGGACAGAAAGTAGAGGTGTGCATGGGCCGGGCTGTGCATGGGCCGGGCTATCCGGCCCGGCCCGAAAGCCTACCCAAAATGTGGGAAGGTTTGAACAAAAATATAGGCCCGAAAAATGAGTTTGGGCAAAAAAATAAGGCCCGACTAAAAAATGGGCCGGGCCTCGGGTAAGGTATTTTTAGCCCGGGCTCGGCCCGAATTCACTAAAGGACAAAAAAAATCTGCATTTTTTTTTATTTTTGAATGTTATTTTCTTGTTATTTTCCCTATATTTTACTACCATTTTACTATTATATTGCTATTATTTTGTTGTTATTGTTTGGATATTGTATAAAATTTATTTTATTCTTAATTTTCTTATTATTTTAAAGGCATTTGTTAAATTTTTTATTATTTTAGAAGCATTTACTTGTTAAGTTGTATTCATCTTAGTGTTATTTAAGTCTACATATTTTTCAAAATTTATTTTCAATTTGTTGGGAAATATTTATTTTGATATTTTTAGTATTTTTGATGTATTATATGTATTTAAAAATAATATAAAAAATTAATACGGGCGGGCCGGGCCGGGATTTTAGTATTTTTATCCGGGTCAGGCTTGGGCAAACTTTTTGGCCCTTTTTTGGGCCCGGCCCAGCCCGAGCCCAATAAATGGGTATAATTTTTTAGTTGAGCCTGACCCGAATCCAGCCCGACCCGACCCATGAACACCTCTAAAAGAAAGTAACAAAGCATGGATTTTTAGGAATTTGATTCTATAAGTTTAAAAAATTATGAAAATGATCCAGACTAATTATGAGAATAACTTGATTTCTATAGTAAAGTTGGATGCCACTTTTTTTTCGGGCGGCACCACCCTAAAAATTTCCCAAAAAAACAAATTTTTTGATGCCGTTTAATAAATTGGTGGTATTGGACTGAAACGTATAAGAGAAAAATGTTTAGGGACTTGATGAAGTAATTATCCTTTTTAGATTAGCTGAAAAAAGAGTTCTACTCAACATATTGTTTATTTGCATGTTACTCTGTACTCTTTTAAAATTAAATTTAAATAATTTTTAAAAGATATAAGAGTAACAAAAATAAATTCTTCTTATTTTTTAAAAAATAATAAACTTAAAAATTATATATAATTCTTATTCCTTAAAAAATTTCTTCAAGTTTATCTAAATTCAAATATGCTAAGGAATGAATTGAAAATATTAAAATTTAGAATTTAGCCCATTTATTTTTATTTTTAATAATTTAATCCTTTTATTTTTTAAATTTTAAAATTCAAGTTCAATAGTTAACATTATTAAGAATACTTTTGTTAAATTTATTTTATTACAATTTTTTTAGTTAAATTTCTATCAAGTGAATTTTTCTTTATTTCAAAATGCCATATCAATAAATTTAACAAAATAATTAATTTTATTAATAATTAGACTTAAATGTTAAAATTTAAAAATTATATTACCAAAAAAAAATTAAATTCAAAATTTATAAAGCCTACATTAACCTATAAAAATTTAAACCAACAGTAAAACCATTTGTCATTAAAGCAACCCATAAAAGCATTAAATTTACACATTGTACAAAACATTGAAGTAATTATGACAATAAAGAAAAAGAGAGAGTAAAGATGGTGCCAAATACAAAGCATTTTAAAGAAAATCACGCGTCTCCTAACATCCTCTTTATTTTCTTCCAAAACAAAAACTCTCATCTCAAAGCCTTCATCCCTTACTCGTATATTACTTGAATTAGGCGCGAAGTTAGAAAAAATTTTTAGAAGAGTAGAAATTAAATTATAATTTTTACGGTAATAAAAATATAATTATATTATTTTAATAATTTTTTTTTATAATTTTTAAAGAATTAAATTAAGTTATTATCATTTTTAAGAAAATCAAAATATTATTTTTATTAATTTAAAATTTTAAAAAATTTAAATAAAAAAATTTCTATTTTAGGATCCGGGCACCGACCACACCTCCCCGGTTTCGACCCTAATTTGAAGTTGTTCGTTTCAAATTTGTTACAACCTATTTTTTAAGTACAATTATTTGTTACTCATATTCCTTTGTATAGTTGTTATATTAAAATCAATTTCGACGTTGAAGAAGCAATAGCAAACCGCAGGCGGCGGCTTTAGCAGCAACGTAGCAAACGGCGTAAATCATAAAGGTTTATCTCATCTTCCAATTTTTTAAAAAAATTCATTTTAACTCCCTATTTAATTTTTCATTTCTTTTGGATATTAAATTTATGTTGTTTATTAAATCATCTCAAAATAGATAGAAAAGTTAACGTTTATTAATTTTACTGACGTATCATGCACCTGAATTGTTATGTGAATGTCATATTAATAATTAATTAATTTTTAATTTTTTAAAATATTTTTAAAATATTTTTTTATAATTTTAAAAATATTAATTAATTACTGACGTGATATTCATATGGTAATCTACGTGCATGTCACATCATCAAAATTAACAAACGTTAGTTAGAAGTGACAAAAAATTAAATGGAGAGCGAAAATAACTTTTTTATAAAGTTAAAGGGCCAGATAAATTATTATGCCAAATAAAAACTAATTTACCCAATTGATTTCTATTTTAATTTTTACTTTTTAGCTTTTTTTCAAGGTTGACATGTAATGAAAATTAAATGGGTTAAAGATTACATTAGCCCAATCTAGTTTCAATTTTCGGTTTTTTAATGATTCGGATTGATTTGATTAAAATAAAATTTTTGTAACATTGATTGAATCGTAGAACCAGTTGATTTTTAATTCAACCAATTCGACCGTTTGGCTTAGTCTAATTTCTAACAACTATGATTTATTTTTGTTATACCTTTGTCTTGACAAGAACAAGTGGTAGAGCAAGAGGTGGCTTGTCATTGACCCTTCATTGAGGATTGCTTGGGACGGCCCGTGAAGGTAACCGTCCATTTAGCATCCTTTAATGTAGCTCACGTCCAAAACCATCTATAAGTGACCCTCCATAAGTCTTACTCAAACTACCTTAAAAATGATTCACTGCGAATTCTTTTTGAGGACCGCTAAGGTACAACAATCTTGGTAAAGAAAATGTCACATTAGGATCACACAATACTACATATGGCAACAATTGAGTTATAACGGCTCTACAACCTGGCCGATCACACTAGCAGGTCCACCCTCCATTGTCAACTACATAGCATAACGGGATAGGAGATGCCCCTTATATATACCCTATAGCATGAGAGACAAAGGATCTCCTCCTTTCTTGAGAAAAAGCCAAGTATCCCTCCTCTCCTCAACCTCTTATTCCGACTCTCCACTTGATATAGGTAAACCAACTTCCTTATTTTCATCACCTTCTCCTCCTTATTTCCTCTTTTGTTGATATTTTGTATCAACAGTTTTTAATGTTTTTATCGTAGATTTTATAACTCAACTATAAATCATTACAATTACAAATGAACGATTTTTCAATATCCGTTAACCACATTGAGTTATAACTAAATTTATAATCGATTCCAACTCTTAAACAAGATTAAAACTCACGAAATATTGTTTTCTCTATCCACAAAATAAAAATTCGAAAATTTATTCAAAAAGCATTAAGCTCTAATATAGAAATAAAATTTGCAGGAAATTCAGTTCATCAACCAAAGATTCTAATTATATAAATTTTCATTCATAAAACATGGTAAATCTACAATAATTGAAAACTTTTCATCTCTTTAGATTCAAATTTCCCTATCTTTGGAAACAACAACGAACTCAATTTCTCATACATACATTCATAATATTGAATAAGAAAAAGAAAAAAAAAATAAAGTAGTTTTGACATAAATCTACAATTCAATCAATAACTGTTAAGAGCTCTTTAATTTCTCATCATTCTTCAATTCCTTAAAATTCCTCCACAAATACCTTCCACTAGCCATATCAACAAATACCCAGAATCCATTCTTAACCATCTGGAAATTCAATAACAGGAAAAAAATTGCAATTAATTTAAATAATATAATGATATGAACATGATTTAATGATAATACGAACACGAATACATACCATTTTGAAACTGAAATCTTGTTCATTCTTGGCAACAATTTTCCTTGAATCTTCAGAAACCACATCATCGGCATCAACCGATGAACCCGCCGCCGTTCTCCAAGCGAAATACCCAGCTAAAATCGCCGAGAAAAACACCAACAAGAACCTCATAGGACACATGTTTTTCAATTTTTTCTTCAATGAAAGAGAAAGATTTAGAGATTCGATTAGAAACCCAGAATTTTTTTTTCTTTGTTTATGCGATGATAGATTGGAATTACGAAGAATGTAAAAGGAAGAAAGCTGAAAATTAAAGAAAAAAATGGTGAGAATTTTTTTCTGGGAAAACGCCAGAGAATGTCAAAAAGTGTTTAAATGATATATCGGAAAAAAACGCGTTTGCTGAAGATTGAAGTTTTCTCCTCAAAAAAGGGCTTTTGGTATATTATTGTATAGCTTTACAAAGTCAAATGATAGCTCACCAACTCCATTAATAATTTGATCTTCATTTTATCGATTTTCAGTTTTGGGTTTTAGCAGCAAAAATGAAATATTTAATAATAGCTTTTAGTTTCTAGAAAAAGGGAAATATAAGATATATTTATAAATTAAACCCTTAATTTTTACATCGTTTATCAATTTAGCTCTTATTCTTTTTTTTAGTTAAATTTAGCTCTTGACCTTTTAAAAATAATTGAATTGTTATTTTTTTTAACAAAAATATTGACTAAAACATTAAATTGTTAAACATGACAACTCTCATGGCAACAAAATGTACTTTGTGTTTTTTTTAATCTTTTTGGATTTTTAAAAGTTAAAATTTTAAAATTTTAAATTATTTATTAACGTGAAATATAAGACAAACAATGTTATGTCAATATAAAATACACTTGGGCTCAGGGGTGAAGCCAACAATTCATTATTAGGGGGCGAAAATAAAATTTTAAAATATTGGTGGCTAAAGTTAAAAATTTGTTCAAAAGATAATTAAATTGAATACTTCATAACTAAAAGGGACTAAAAGGGATATTATACCCATTAACTAAAGGAGGACAAGGCCACCATCTACCCCTCTAGTTACATCTCTACTTAGACCTTAATACATCGTTAAAAAATTAATATTTTAATC
This sequence comes from Gossypium anomalum, assembly GCA_025698475.1. Classification (NCBI taxonomy): domain Eukaryota; kingdom Viridiplantae; phylum Streptophyta; class Magnoliopsida; order Malvales; family Malvaceae; genus Gossypium; species Gossypium anomalum. Next base: position 96,941,433 of record CM046966.1, read on the forward strand.
ACTTGATGGCTAAATATTCAATGCTCAATAAGGTCAAGGCATTGTTGGTGAACCTTATTTATTGAGTACCCATGTTAAAAACCGCGCTAAGAGAGCAAACAGGAGCCTTATCCTCGAATAAAATCTCATTTCAGTTCCTTTAATTTATTTAAAATTATAAATTAATATAATGATAAAATTATACTTTGATTTTTAATATGAAAAAATTTCAATTTATTCCTCTTAAAGATTTTGGCATAATAAATTAATATACTGATAAAATTATATTTTGGCTTCGTCCCTTATTCAAGTTCGAGTTTTACATGTGCAATTACAAAGCACCCATAGTCTCATTCCAACTTTTAAATAAGAGAATAAACGAGCTTGAGGGCGCTTGAATCCACATCCTTTCATACTGACAATAATGTCGATACTAACCGAACTAATATCTAATCAGCTTCAATCCCAATATTTAAATACATGATGGATGAGTTTTATCCAATTTTTTGTTTCATTCTTTGCTTGTTTATAAAAATAAAAATATATAAATATTAATATAAAAAAGTTGTAGAATTGGTTTATGAGTTAAATTGAGCTTGGTCCGAATTGTGCTTTTTTATATATATATATATATATATATATATATAAAGAGAGTAAATTTTAGGCCTATTCAACAATGAACCAAAGAAAATGTCAAAAAGAGCATGAGGCTGCCATTTTCTGAATCTCCCTAGAGAATTTTTTTTCTTACTAAAATTAAACTGACCTCACTTTTTGGTATTATTAATTGATATTTGTAGGCAAAAATTAAAAATAATTTATTATTAACACTAATTACACTTTTCTGATATTTTCCCATCTTTAGTTTTTCATTTTATTATTTATTTTATGGGTAGAAATGGACAAAAAAGGTCGGCCCAAGTTTTGCATATCCATCCAATTATTAACTACGGCTTTTTCTAAATCTTCGCTGTAGAGAACAAAATCCAAAGGCATTATTAATTATGAAAATAATCCAATCTAAAAATTGTGCACGTAAATGATCCGATTTCTGTTGACCTCTCATTATCGATTAATAATTGAATTTTAAAAAATATAATTTTTAAATGGTGTTAATTGATAAATTGATGACACTAAATTAAAGTTTAATTATATAAAACATTTAATAATCCAATAAAATCGTTATTTCTTTTAAATTGATTGAAGTGTGATTATATAATAATGTAGAAATCGTTTTACTTTAGATATTTTTATAATTAATTAAAAAATTTAAGTTAATTAAAAAAAAAAAAGCGTTAGGCAGCCACACGAACATGTTTGACTTTTTGCATTGTTGGGCAGTACCAGTCGATAAGCATGACTTTTTGCATTGTTGGGTGGTACCACTTGATACTTTTTGACTTTCATAAGAACCAAGTTGGGCAATATGATTACGACTCTGCTTAAAATTTAGATCACACTGATTCACTTCTTTTTTCTAGAGGTAAATTCAGAAATAATTTTTAGGAGGTTAAAATTGAATTATAAAATTATAAAATATTAAAATATAGATTTTATTTTATATGAATTTATAATTTTATTATTTTTGAAGAAATTAAATATATATTTTTATATTTTTTAAGAGGGTTGAAATATAATTTTATCTCATATTAATTTATAATTTAATTATTTCTAAGGGATTAGAATTACAATTTTATATTTGAGGTGGAGTCAAAACTCTTGCTTGCCCTTGTATTCACTAAAAATAAGAATATTATTTTCGTCAATATTAAGTGGAGTAGTAAGATACATTATACTTTCAAAGAAGAATGTGAGTTCGAATATTAGAGATGACATTATTAAAAAGGATAACTCCAAACACGAATCATAAAATAAATCAAGAAAATACCAAAATAAGTAACTCAAAATCATCTAAACATACACTCAACCCAAAAGTCTAAACTCAAAATTATCACTAATCCAAAATGAACTCAATTTTGATTAAACAGACTTCCAAACTCTATTATTTGGATGTTATTTGAAGCTATCAAAGTAATAGTCTTAAGTATTATAATAATTCACTAGAGAATCTTGGAGTTATTTTTTTAAGTATATTATTTAATTTTGTATAAAAAAAAGTTTGAAGTAAAAAAATGGTAAAAGAATGTTTTCAAAATTAAGTAAATTGGTTTCTTTGTTTCATAACAAGTAAGTAACTAAAGACAATTAATTACTTCGTTAATGTCTTCTCTCAACTGTATATAATTTTGATTGGTATAATAATAAATTTAACATTTGATGTTTACATATTTTGTCATTTTGACTTTAATTCTAAAAAGTTCAACAAATTTATTCTCAACATGTACACATTCAGAAAATGTTGCAAGATAAATTTGTTAAATTAAGATCAAATTGACAAAATATGTAAACTTTGAAAGCTAAATTTGTTATTATACCAATTAAATTCATGTACAATTGATAAAAACATTAACTTCGTGGTTCATTATCTTTAGTTATTCACTTTCGAAATTAACAAAATTAAATTATCTTACTTTTTAAAGAGACTAGTTTACTCAATTTTAAAATTGAGAGGAACTGAAAATGTATTTTTACCAAAAACACAATCATTTTGAAACTAAACTCAAATGTAAAATAATTGTGTTTAAATTTAATGCATAAAAACAAAAATAGAAAGATTCTAAATTAAATTTCGAATCTCAAATTGTCGATTGAGTCTTAACTTGATTAGTATAAACATTATTACCAAAGCAGAAGAATATGAGTTCGAATACGCTAAATCGTATTATCCTCATATTTATGAGTTGAAGAAAGATTATAAGTAATTCTAAATATTATGTTAAAAAGAACATATATAATTAGAATTTATAATGAAATTATTAAAAAATAAAATAAAATTTTAACCTCGAGCTTGGCTTATGTCGGAGGAGAACAATAGAGCATAACCTATCGTGGAGAGGGGAATAAGCTGGATCACCAGCATGTATCATAAACTTGGTTATAGGCACTTTCGATAAACAAAAGTATGAGATGAACGTATCTGTGTTGAACGTGCTACAGTCGCAATCAAGTTCGGAATCAAATTTTCGAAGTTGAATGCCCATGACATTGGAAAAGGACAAAATAAATGGGCATTGGTACTGTTACAAAATGTTATTACTTTAAAATCTCCCTCTGCCTCTAAAACCACCACCACGGCCACCGCCCCTAAAACCACCCCTGCCACCTCTTGGAGCACCCCTTCCACGAAATCCACCACCTCCACCACGACCACCGCCTCTACCGCCACCTCTGCCTCCTCCACGACCACCTCTTCCACCACCTTGTGATTGCCCCCTACAAAATTACATCATGTGATATTATGTACCATAACCAATTATAGAAACTTCAGCAAACAACCAATTTCACATCAAAATATAAATTAAATTGAAGCATATGAGGATGGCAACGGGTCGGAAACCAGAACTTTACTTGAATCTAGAACCCAAAACCAAACCCCTGAAACAAAGAACTCCTCCCAATCCGTAAACTTAAACACCATTTCCAAAAATCTACCAACTAAACCAAATACTTACGACTAAGTTTTGTAAAGTTAAAGAATCCTAAATAAATTATATTAAAAAAAAGTTACAAAATTAAAAGAGGGGGTACTTTAGTAAAAATATTGAGTAGAGGCAAGGTGGATTTTATCTAAAACCGCCCCCAATATGCCCTGAAAATTTCAGCCAAGTAACTAACATGCCTAGCCTCTGAACTCGATTGTCAGATAAAAGAAAGACCTATAAGGTGAGGTTGAAACCTGAAAAGTTGGGTTATTTTTCCTCGTATATGTTCGGGGCAAGGTGGATTTTATCTAGAACCACACCCAACCTGCCCTGAAAATTTCAGCTAAGAAACCAACATGTCTAACCTCCGAACTTGATTGTCAGATAAAAGAAAGCCCTATAGGGTGAGGTTGAAACCCAAAAAGTTCGATTGTTTCTCCCATATAAGTTCAGGGCAAGGTGGATTTTATCTAGAACTGCTCCATAACTTGCCCCGAAAATTTCAGATAAGAAACCAACATGCCTAGCCTCCGAACTCGATTGTGAGATTAAAAAAAAGACTTTTAGGGGGAAGTTGAAACCCAAAAATTTCATTTTTTTTCCCATGTAAGTTCGGTTGAAACTCGACAAGTTTGGTTATATCATCTCAAAACAAATCCAGGACACAAGCATGGATAAAATAAATCAAAGCAAAGCAATTTTGTGACAGTAAATGAAAGAAAATAAGGAAAAGCAAACATACTTTGGTTGTGGAAGAAATCTAGCAAGAGGCAAAAGTTTGCTCGGGTCAATATAGAACTTATCGCCCGCGGTGTACGAGGTCGCTACAATACCTTCCAGCAGCTTGATTGAAAAATACTGCAACAAGCAAGAAAGCAAATAAACCAACATGCATATGAAAGTCCAGAACATTTAAGAACAATGCATCGAAAACTAGCATCAGAACTCACGGATTCGTTGATAGGACCAAAGATTTCATCAACTTTGCCGATCTGGGTCTTGTTTTGCAGGTAGATATTAGCATTAAAGAAAGGTATTTTCTCATTAGTCAGCTTTGTCACTGCATCACCCTCACAAGCATGAAGGAATGTAGATACCTCTGCATAAATAACAAACAAAAGAAAATCGAATATTGCCCAGATTGTTCATTGTTGTTTAAGTACGGCGTATGACACCCGTATCGGACATATTTTCAGACACAAATTCCAAAATGCAATCCTACAAGTGAAGGTTCTTTTAAGAAATTAGACATACCAATGTCCGATATACTTGTATCTTACACTCACACTCAAGTTCGAGTAACATAACAAAATTATATCATTTACTGCTAAGTAACTAAAATAATATCTTGCACTCACATCCGAGCTCTTATTTGCAACAAAATCACTGCTTTTATCCCTAATTTTGCAATTAATTTTAATTTTCTAAGCATCCAACAAGATATATGTGTGTATAGACAAAGCAAAGGGGAATGGAAGAAAAACCGTAAATAAAAAATGTTACTACTTAGTACTTACTCCTCACTGCATCAAAATAGGGTTTCTTTTATTGTTCCTCTCATTTTCTTAGCATCCAAACAAGAAAACCAAAATAACAATTACCAGAAAGCGGTAAAAGACACTAACCCACTACTTCAGCAGGAGGGCCTTCATCACGAAACCCACCGCCACCACGTCCACCACCGCGACCAAAGCCTCCTCGGCCACCTCCTCTCCCTCTGCCACCGTCCCTACCGCCACGAAAACCTCCGCCTCCTCTCGGTGGTCGCATGGATTTTGCCTTTTTATCACACTCTCTGTTTTGCTTCTTCGAGCTGAGGCTTCTAAATGTTTTTCTTCTGAAAGGGTTTATACTTGAAGAAGTAAAAAATGTAAGAAACAGGAGAAGTAGGGTTTTGCAGTTTCATTAGTATATTAAATTACTAAACTATCCTTTTAGTTAAAAGCATGTGCGTTCATGAGTAGTCGAAATTTGTCTGAATTTATTTCTATAAATTTTTTTACTCAATTTTATAGATTATTTTTACTCAATTTAAAAAATATTTTAATTATCATGTTGGACTGCGGTTTTGAAGGTAATAAATCTTAATGGTGGAGTGATTATTCCGTAACAAAACACTAATTTAAGTAATTAAAACGTAATATTTTAAATATAAATGATTAAGATGTAATATGAGACAAACAAAAGTATTTTTTTTATAATTTACCAATTAATATTTATATACTTCAATAATTAAATTAAAATAATAATCGTTTTATAAACTTTTGTAGTACTGAATTTCTCAAGTTTTGAATTTATATTTTTTTATTATTTGATATATTTTAACAATTATTTATTTTACTGATTTGATGTTGTTAATATACTCGTAGTTCTAAAAAATAAAATAAAATTTATTTCAAATTATATTTTTAAAAATAAAATAAAATTGCCTTAACATTTTCAAGACGGTGAACTACAAGTTTATTGGCTTGCTTAAAAATCACATTTCAAGGTAAAGTATAGGATAATTTTTTATTTGAACCTCTAACTTTATAAAATAAAGTCATTTTAGCATTTCATTTAATTTTTTTATTTATTTTAGTGCTTGAATTTGCATTATTTGTTAAGTCACCCAAAAATGAATGGAAAAAATTAATATTTTGTTAATTTTACTGACGTGACATACGCGTGGAGGGCTAAAATGAAGAACTAAAATGGCCTTTTTTTTTTTTTGTAAAATTAGAGTGCCGAATAAGTCATTTACCTCAAAGTATCATGGAGGTCCCTATACTAGGACTCAAATTACCTTTTTGCCCCTTTTACTCAAAAAATGGGCAAATTAATCCTTATACGTTAGGTTAAAAAGCAAACTAATTTTTTCTGTTGAAAATTTAATCCATTTCTTCTTTTAAAAATTGATGTAGTTCATAGAAAAATCAGAAAGTTACGCGTCATATGTATAAGGACAAATTTTTAATAGTTGTTATGAATGATTTTTTTAATAGAATGGTCAATTTGCTCTTTGATCTAATATACATGTACTAATTTACACATTTTTTTAGTAGAGGGAGTAGAATGCAATTTGACTCTTAGTATAATGGCCTTCATGGTACTTTTACCAACACTTCGATTACTAAATTTTTTAAAAATATTTTTGTAAGTGTAACAAGTACATATAATTACAAATACAAGTCCGAGTAATCACAAGTATCAAACTATTACAAACAAACTATCCAAGTAAAATCAAACTATTACAGCATAATATTAAGAAACTAAAAATTGATACGATCCTAACTAAACCCAACAAACTAAGATTATCTAGACTAAAACTTCCATACACGATGGGCTCAAAAATCTTCGCATATAATTGCACATAATAAGACTCGAATCTAAATACCAAAACCTAGAGCCTCCATCTTTGATAACTAAGCTAAGACCTCATTGTATTTTTATAATCACTAATATTATCTATTTATTACATATCAAACTATTTGATCAATGCTCCTATATTTTTGAGCAATTTAATTTTTTTTAACTTTTCCGTTTATATTTTCATTTTTCCTAAGAAAAAATTGTATTAAAACAAAATTTAGTACAAACGATGGACTTTGAAAATTTTTTCAATACATAGAAAATTTTAAATACTTTCTTTGATAAACGTAAAAAAAAAATTTATTGTCTTCTTCTTTTATCTTACAACTTGATTTTTCGTATATTTCAACGGATTTTTCGTAAGTATTATATATACATAATATTTTTAATTTATTCAAAAATAAGTTTTTTTAACAATCCTATTATAGTTTCTGATTATATTTACTATTTTTAACACAATGTCTAAAACTACTTATAACCCTTCCTCAACCCATAAATAGGAGAATAATTTGCTTCATCACACTCAAACCCATGTTCTCTAGGAGTGTTCTGTCGGTTAACCAACCCAAACTACCATTAACTGAATTAACCGACCATTTTAAACCCTTAATCGTTAACTGAACCAATATTTTTAAAAAAATATTTAACCAAACCGAATTTTTTCGGTTAATTCGATTGATTAACTGAAATTTATATATATTTTTTTATTTTTGGTTAAAACGAATATAAAACATATAAAAAAATTAGCCGAATTAACTGATCGATTAATTTATACTTCCAAAAAATTAACTGAACTGACCAACCTCAACCGGATACTTGTAAGTTATAATATTATTTATTAAGTTCAGTTAATTTGGTTAACCGACCGATTTCAAACTAAATTAACCGTTAATTAAACTTCCAAAAAAGTATTAACCAACCCCAGACCGAATTAATTCGGTTAACTGAATTAACTCTGCTTTACCCAAAATTTACACACGACTTTCCCTGAAATTTATACACCCCTAACGTTCTCCTACATTAACCGCAATGTCCGTTATTATATATAAAACAAATTTTATATGTACAAAATTCTATACGTTCATTATTATATTTGCAAAATATATGGAAGACAGATTTAAAAGAAATTTACTTTCAATTAACATCATAAATAAAAAAATTAAAATGTCAATTAAAATTTATTATTAAAGATTTAACTTAAATCTTTGTTAAAAATAAAATAGAAATTAAACCTATAGACTTGTTTTCACTTTGTTCATTTTGCCTTTATTTTTAATGAATATGCTTTTAGTTGAAGAAAAATATTAAGTACATAAATATTATTTTTATTTAATAAAAATAAAAATTTAATTTATCATTACTTGATAATGTATACCAAACCAAACTTTCCCGAGAAATACATTTCAAAGAACGTCACATTCCTATGATAACATGAATAACACCAAACACTAAATAAAAATAATTGATTAAATCAGAAAGCTTCTGAATTATGGATTCAATCACCTCTAGAAGGAAGGCAAACTGTAGGATATTAATCTTAACCAAATCCAGCCAAAATAGTAATATACTAAATGAATATATGGCAAATTCTTATAAACTTTAAAAGAGCTGTTATAAATATACAGATTATCGAGTATATGAAAGTATCGGCATATTTCCTCAGGTGAAAGATTTTCACTGCACATTTACTTGCAGCCATTAATGATATCTCTCAATAAAATAAAAGACAGCTTACCATCAAATTTATGCTTATAACAGAAAAACTGCTCAAGGAATTTTAATTCATTTCTTCAATTTCTCACTTTTCTATTTCTTTTTTCAAGTTTTCCCCTTTTTACATTCACATATGAGAAGATTATATGGAAGAATTAACCGAACTCGAGACGAAAGATACTCGGCGGCTTTCAAACCATGAACTCATTTTCTTTTTTCTTTTTTCGGTTTAAGTCAGAATGTACAGACCGGGATTAGCGAACTGTCCGCCCATAACAAATCGATGCAATGTATAAATTTTTTGCCCATTTTTCCTGTAACATGGAAATCCAAACCAATGATCATCAATCATCATATGGATGTCAAAAGGATATTGAGGTGCAAAAATAGGGTATACCCACCTTTACATGGGTGCTGGGAAAGGCAGTTGTACGGAGCGTTTCCTGAGTATCATCTGTTGTTTTTCGTTTTGGAATGCTAAGTATGAAGGCAGCTTGATCCACAGTTGCAGCCATTGATGTTATTCTGTAACCGCTCTCCCATCGCCGGTGTATTCCTTCACTTGGATATAAGAAGTCGAGCTCCACAACCTTGAATGGTTGAAATAAATGCAAAACAACGCGTAAGTAGATACTTAGGAAATTGAGGACAGAGGAAAACTGAAGAAACATGTAAAGATAAAAAGAAAGGAATACCTGATCAGAGAATCCAGCGTTCCTTGACATTACCACACCCCAGCGAGTCCCAGCAGTTGTCATTGATGTTACATAAAAGCCTTCTTTCCACTTCTTATTTATCCACTTGAACGGAAAAGATTCGCTCACCTTGTAGGATTGCTGGGTGTAAGGAGTCCCTACGAAGTCACAGAATATCAATAATAGCTTAGTGATTAGATGGTCAATATAATTTACATGCTTTCAATATATATGAATCTCGGGCAAGCTCGGAGCATATTGCTTTCACTGATCTCATCTGCAACCCACAAGCTTGACATTAGTTTCTTTCTAAAGGTTAATTGCTGAAAATAAGCCCTAAAAACTAATGGTTTTTGCTTTTTTGAAACCAAGGAGTCAGTTCTAGCCTTTAGGAGGAAACATAAACTGTAGACTATTTCATACTCACATCAGTACTATATTTAATCTCAATAAGATATGATCATATATGACTGCTATGTTGCTTCGACTCGTCATTTTTCTTTTAAGTACCTGTCTCGGACACCTTTGGACATGAGTATGGGATACGACCCTCTAAAGACCCTTCAAATTAAGCATACCACTTTGGATATAACATAGTATGACTTCAGCATTATGGCAGCAGGTTTAGGAAGATGAGCATAAATTCGACGAGTCTTTAACACTGGGATTCGTTAATAAATTTTAATATATGAACTTATCTGTGCATGACAGTGGTCCCAGCAAACTCAATGACACTGCTAAAAAGGTAAAAGTTTTCTAGTTTCAAAGTTGTCTAAAAAGAAATATATTTAGTATGTACTGACCAACCTTTCGACATAACAACCAAGGAACTCTCGTTATTTGCCCCAGCTACTGAAGTAATATAGTAGTTCTTTTCCCACTGCTCCATAATCCAATCCTGATAAAATAGAGTTGATATTAGAAGTCCAAAGTAAAAAAGGCGCATAAAGCAAGCATAAAAATGACACCAATTAAGCCTTAGAATGATCACCTTGTGTAGAAATACGGTTGACAATTCATAAACCTGGGAAGAGAAACCAGTTCCCGCATCCATGATCAGGGCCCAGAGATTAGCTGCCGAAGCCACGCAACTAATAAACAAACCATCTTCATTACCCTTACTCACATGTTGGCTCAATCTCAAATCTGCTACATTGTAGTGATATCTACAAGATTGGTAAAAAGCTAAAGGTCAGATGGACACCAATTGAGAACATACCGAAGATAAGCAAACTCTAGGCAAAAACAAACATTAAGCATCATAGTTGAATATCTCGCATTTCATGGAAAGAGGCATGCACCGGAAAACAAACATCAAGGAGTGGCAATCAAATTTTAATGGACCACATGCAAACTTTGAAATGAGTATTGAGTCTTTTGTCATTTACTTTAGTTTTGGCCAGTCAGTGTAAAAGTTTAATCATCAAAGACAAGAAACCAATAATGAAAGTTGTTAAGCATCGATTGAATCTAAAACCGATTGAAAATAGGTGGGGGAATCCAACTTAAATATAAGACCACAGCATACCCAAGACTTTTAATAGATGTAGGATAACAGAACTTAATACTCCCCCCTAAATGCAGCTAACAAGGGGCCACATGTGGAAAGCCACGTGGGGTAAGTTAACCTCACATGGGGATAGGCCGGAAACAGAAAACCAAGGATCCAATACCATGCCAAGCATCAACCATAAAACTAATTGGCAATAGGAGGAGGGGCCAGACTTGAATATAAGATCATACAACAAACATTAAGGATTGGAGATAAAATAAAATATTTGGGCATTTCACAACAATAAGTAGTAGAAATGGATACTGTATGTAACAAGAAATGCAATTTTACCTTTGCTTCATAGGGCGATGAGCATTGTAAATCGAAATCCACTGAGTAGCAGCATTACCTATTCGTACTTTTTTCTTAGGTTGCTCATCTTCTTCCAAGTTAATGAGTATTCTTCCCCTCTTTTGCCCAATCTATTTATATAAAAGGAAACCAAGAAAAAGTTTTTTAATTGAACAAACTATCGAACTGATTTAATTGTGGGAAAAGCATAACAACCACCTTAAGAGCTCCGTCAATTCTAATTGGTTGCAATGGTGTGCATGGTTCAATTAGGCTTTCAAAGAAGGATATGAGCTTGGCATAATTGGGCTCCTCATCGAACTTCATATTTGAAACAGCTTCGAGGAACTGCTTAAATGGTGCAGGACAAAAGCAACACATCAACTCGGGTGAAGTGGCCATCTTTTTCTTGCAAACCAGAAAACTCTTGTTATCCCCCTGTGAAGCCCCAAAAAAAGCAGGATGGTAAAGAGGAATGAAGTATACCAGATTAGGTAAACCCATAATCGAAACAATGAAACAAACCTGATAACCCTGCCATGGTAACCGCCCTTTTAGAAGAAATACCAATGTGTATGCCAAAGACTCAAGGTCATCCCTACGACTTCCAGTCCGACCTAAATGTGCATGTACACTAGCATATCTAATTGTTCCCCTGATAAAAGAAATATTGAAGATATTAGCACCAAGTATAAGCAATACCCTCTTATGTTTAAAGCAAAAAGTCCACAAACCTGAATACATCAGGCCTCTGATCATAATCAACATGTTGACCTGAGCGTGCATCTTTCCATCTAGAAGCTGGCCCAAGAACACAAGAGGCAGATAGCAATTAATACCATTAGCAAATAGCATTTATTCCAGCTAGGTTAAAAAACATGAGAGAAAATTATAATCTAGTAGAGAAATCTCCCATTGAAGAAGAAGAGAACACTAACAGTTAACTATAAGCACTCATGCTAAACACAGCACAAGGGAAGTTGGGACTGAGGATAACTTACCTAAACCAAGATCAATAAGATATAGCTTCTTCTCATCAGCTGATCCAGGTCGGCCTAGTAAAAAATTCTCAGGCTTCACATCCCCATGCACGAACCTTATTTCAAGCAGACAATAAACAATCAGCTGCAACAATGCAAAACGGAAGGATGAATTTAATGAAGTGAAGAAAGTTCAGATATGACATACCCTTTTAAATGAAGCTTTTCAAGAATTGATATTGCCTCCACTGCTACGCAGGCAACCATATTAGGAGACATCCTGTCATATTACACGTTACAAATATGAAAGTGTATCGTAGAATCATCTAGACGTGCCTCGAATATGTGCAACAAAGACAAAAGAGGAGGAATCTATTTCTTACGATTGTCCTAAAGAATTCCAAACATCCCAAAGACTAGGACCGAGCATATCCATCACCTGAAAATTTCATTAATTTTCTTTAAGATGCATTAAGTATTTCGGGTGTTATGACAAAAGGAGCACAGAATAAAAGCTCACCAGAACGTAGAAGTCTCCTTGGATACCCTTGTGATGCACCCAAGGAACTCCGTAGCACCCGTTTAGGGTACTTTGCATTTCGTAAGGACATCAAGAGAAAAAAAAGTAAGAATTTAGAAGCTGCACTATGTGGAAACAAAAGCTTGACTCAAAGTTTTAGGATTATAAATGCCATACTTGTACACTTGCCACTCATAAGGCGGACCATAATTGCAACCTTTACTGTTTCGGTGCTCAAGTTTCAAGGCTACCTGTTATGAAAAAATCTCATATCATCACATCCAAGTGGTTTGATCTGGAAAACCCTTAAGCATGGGAATGAATTTCTCGGACATACCTCAATTGCATCTGGTCCAGTTCTACCACTACCACCACTTACCCTTCGGCCAACATAAACCTGGCCAAAACCACCCTTTCCCAGTTTCCTTTCTACCTTATATACAGGAGAATTACCCACTTGTACCTGCAACAAATAATAAAAATGGTATGCATTGAGAGAAACAACAAAATAACTACGTACGTTATAGTCGGTAAGAAAGTTAAAACAGTGGTTCCCTCACTTTCATGAACAATAGAAGTAGAAATGATTATCCAATTAGTTGAAGCATTCTTGAAATGCTGTCATGAAGGATACGAAAAAAAAACTGTATTTAACCAGTTTTCTTGCCAAAAGTAAGGTGTCCCCGGAATAAGCAACTTAGTATGGAAGATTTAAGTAAAAAATAAATATATTTAAAAAGGAAACATATGGCAAACACTTTGGAGATACCCTTTCAGGAACCGGGGTTGTACTAGCTTCTTCATCAACTCCAACTATTTTGTCACCACTCCTACCCTCCATTGCAATATCTTTATCTGCCACCACCTCTACTCGGTTAAAAGCCGCCGGTTCAGCAGCAACCAAAGGTAAAGCCCCTGGAAGAACCTGACAAGGTTCGGGGTCTAAATCTATCAACCTAATGCCCCGGCCTCTACCAGCAGCTGTTGGCCTCGTAGGTACCACCGCTGAGGGCCCTTTGGCTACACCTGCAGCATTACCCCTCCCTCTTCCACCAACTCTCCTCCTGGTTCGGTTTTGAGCAAGAAGTACACAATTCTCCGGTTGTTCAACTGGTTGAGAATGAGGAGGAGGAGGAGGCTGAAGATCATCAATGCGTTTCGATCTCCGGGCTCCACTTCGCAAATCTGGCATCTTCACCCCATGCAATTCACATTCCAATTAATTCCCTTGATACCCCTTCAAATCTTCTGTTAACATAAAAGTAACCAACTTTACCAATAAAAGAAACCAATAAACACATATCACATGCAAAACAGTACATATTCGGAAAGGTCTCATATAATCAATGTAACTATATATGGAACTTTTTTAACATACCCTTAGAATAAAAACTAAGTTTATATAAGCCCTGTCTCTCATGACATTACCAGATATCAAATTATAAACAATAATAATACAATCAGTGAGCAAATTATATCAAAAGAGGAAACAAATAATTCTTCCACTAAGTAGCTATCTCAAATAGACTATTTAGCAAATAGTCTTTCAAATTAAATTTATTTTTTTTTGCCAAGAACAGACTAGCTATAAAGCAAATGTAGCTAAAACCATACAAAAATCAATGCAAATTCATTCCATATTTGATAAAAAAATCCCAACTTCATAGATTATTTGTATCAGTCATTTCAATATCAAGCAAAAAGAAAAAATCAAAAATTTACAATAAAAATCAACAATCTTTTGATCAACCATATTCATATTTCATTGCCCAAAAATATGATTCAAAAGATAGAAAAAATTCAAAACATCACACAAAAACTTTCCATTTTATAATCAGTTTAAACCAGATTTTAGTAACCAAACAATCTCTAATCTGATCATTCAACTGTTCATCAAAAATAAATAATCAAAAGTAAAACCGATCATCAAACAAACTTCAAAAAAATTACAAGATCGGTTACCTCAAAAAACGTGATGGGTCAAGCTCCGATTCTTGATGAAATATTCAGAAAATACATTTTTGGGGGCTGGATTTAGAAAAAAAAAAACACCCAGAAATAAAAATCAAGACTTGCAAAAAGGAAAGGTATGCCAAAAATTAGGGTTATCGAAAGATACAGAAAAACCAAATTTTTTTTTTTTTTTTGAGAGATTGATTGAATAGAAATGTAAGAGAAGATTGAGAAAACAAATTTTATTATGTACGGGTGAGGGTCATTTGGGTCTCAAACATAATAATAATAATAATAATAATAATAATAATAATAATAATAATAATGATGTTTATTATTATTATTATTATTATTATTTTAGAGTGCTTAAATTTTTTTAAATAAATTTAAATAATTTACATTACCCATAACATTTGGATCCATTAAATAATAATTTTACATTTTAATTTTACATTACTCATAAATTGATATTTTATACATTTTAATTTTAATTTTTATTACGTTTATTGAATTTAGTTGGTGTTATAAATTAATTAGATATAATAAATAATTATAATAATTATAATATTATTAATATTATGTATTTTAAGTGTTTAATGTTTATTTTTCTCATAATTTAATTTAAATTTTTATTTTAATATCGTATATATTTTATTTATTATAATTAATTAATTTTAAATCACATATTTTATTATTTATTTTATATTATTTTTAAACATACTACAATATTTTAAACACTTGATTTTCACAATGTGTATAATAAAATTCTAATACGAAAAGGGTTTGAAGTGTAATTTAAAGAAAAAAGAAAAGAAAAGTTGAAGTGCAAATAGAATGGTAATGGTAGTGTGATAGTGGTGAAACTTTTTATGTAAAATATAGTTAATAAAATAAAATTTTGATAAAAGAGTACACTTAAATATCTTTTAAGTTTAAATTTTATCATTTTATTGATTTTTACAAAAATATCTTGACAATAAAAATTCCTTAATAATATAACTTATTTTGTAAAAATAATATCTTTTTAATTTTTTTAATTGAATTAATATCTCTTTAATTCGTTGCATAAGTTAAAAGATTTAAATAATATTATAAATTTACACTATAATATATTTTTATTTATTTATTTGAAAATCATAATTAAAATGTATTCTTTATAAATAAAAATAAAACCTATGTATATACTATTATTTAAGTGTGTGACTGATTTGTTGATACGAGTTAACACATCACTAATTTAGTTAAAAAAATTACGAAAATAACCTTACATATTTTAAATAAATTATGTTATTACGAGGGTATTTTTATCTTTTTCATTATTTTAAAAATAAAAAAATACTAATGTTGGGATTTGAACTCGTATCGCAAGAATTTATAAATTTTTTTCTTTTATCACTTTAACCAAAGTTTTATTTTCATTTTTTTTTACATTTAAATGTTAGTACACAAATTGTTTCACCTACATTATTTGTATATAGTGATAATTTTGTTGATTGAATTATTATCACAAGTTCACTTGATATCAAGTTAAGAAAAATGGTATGGTAAATAATTTGAGTATATTTAATATTATTAATCTAATATATTTACCTAATCAAACTTTATTTTACTCGCAATTTAAACTATTTTTTTTTAATTTCATATATGTTGCATATGTGTTGTTGTTTCAAACTTTACATTTCATTATTTATTGTGTACTATTTTTAAGTAGATATTTATGTTCTAAATATGGAGTTTCCGAATGCATACATATGTAATAGAATTTTTAGTAAGATATTATAAAAATGTTTGATTGATTTAGTATTACTTATCACTTGAGTCTCAACTCAATTAAAAAATTTTCAAAAACTTTTTATAAATAAACAAAAAATGGCTAAATTGGGCATATTGCCGAAAAAATAGGGAAATGGGCCGAAATTTGTGATATTTAAGGAAATAGATCGATTTTGGAGAGAGAGTGAAAACGCTTCTAGCTAGATAGTTTTCTTCTTAGTTGGGTGAAAGCGCACCCCATTGGAAGTGTTTTATTAACAAGTCAGCAAAAAACACATCCATCCTATTAGACACGTTATCACTTTTTCTCTCCTTAGTCGATTAATTTTTTTTAGTTAGGATTTTGGTTTTTTAATATTTAAGGTTAGAAATTTTGAGAGAAATATTTAGGGTCTCATATCTCCCATACTGGTAGATGTTGTCAAAGTGTATCAATGGCTTACAGTATTGAAATGCTTCTTTGCATTGCTTGAAAAGTCCAAAAGAATCGATGGAAAACTCTTTTCCCATGAGTGATTGTCAATATTCATAGTCAGTATGATTATATGTTGTCGTACCACAAAGCACAAGTCGCAAAACAAAAGGCTATGGGGAAGATGCATAACGGGTGGGACAAATCATACAATGATTTGTGACAATTGTATCAGGTACTGGCTCGATATGTACTAGGTTTCGTAACTGATCTACAAACAGAGTCTGTGTACTATCGTGATCAATTGGTTCATGGGAAAAGAGTTTTTCATCAATTCTTTTGGACTTTCGAGCAATGCAAAAAATCATTTCAATACTGTAAGCCATTGGTACAAATTGACAACATCTTCTTGTACGAGAGATATGAGAAAGTAAAAAACTACCCCTAAATATTTCTCTCAAAATTTCCAATCCTGAACCTTAAAAATCTAAACCCTAAAAACATAAAACCCTAACTCTAGAAAAAGTCAACCAATCAAGGAGAGAGAAAGTGAAAACACATCTATATTGCTAGACGCGTTTTCTATTGACTTGTCAGGAAAACGCTTCCAACAAGATGCACTTTCACTCAATTAAAAAAAAAAAGCATCTCACTGGATGCGTTTTCACATCCTTTCTCCAAACTCAACATATTTCCCTAAATATAGCAAATTTTGACCCATTTCTCTAATTTTCATTTCAACGTATATGTCTAATTTAGCCAACAAACATTAGTATAAGAACATTTTTATCTATTTATATATTATGTAAAATCTATAAAAATACACATGCTAAAAATTGGACTTAAAACATCACTTTACTATCTCAATCGAAACCTCATTTGTTTGTATTTTTTATATAAATATATTTTTAATATTTTTTAAATATCTATTATACTTCAATTTACTTTTAAATTTTACTTTATCAATAATTAAATATTTTTCTTTTGGTCGAAAAATTATAAAATATAATATTTTTATTATTTCATAGTTAAATAAAAATTAAAAGATAGTGTATGTCTAGATATAATAAAATGGATTTTTTGGCCTTTAAAAAATAATTTTTTTATTGATGTGTCCTTATAATAGATGGCGAATTTGTTGACATTTAGGGGTGTAGTTAAGGGGTTAGCAGGAACTCCGATCTCTTAAAATAGAAAAATTTTCATTTAGACTTTTTAAATTTTTAAAATTTTAAATTAGTAAATGTAAAATTACACTTTAATCTCCCTAAAATTGATAAAAGTTTGATTAATTATTTAAAAATTATAAAGATATAGGCTATTAAAATAGTTAAATTACATTTTTACTATAGTAAAAATTATAACTTAATTTCGACTATTAAAAATTTTTTCTGACTTCACCGATTCTGACAATGTATTAATGTGTCTCTATTAATAGAAACCTTCCATTGTCTAATGTTATTTCATTTGTTAGTGTTGACTATGCACAAAGAAGGTAGTATTATTCTTATTGTATGAAACTCATATTATTCTTTATCTCCTTTCTTTTAATCCCTCTTGTGTCCTTAAAGGTTCTAGCCCAATAAATGCCAATAAGTCGAGTTAGAGATCGTAGCTAGTCAGAGAGTAGTGAAGGTCATGCGACTTCTGATGATGAGTCCTACATGCAACACACCATGGAGGCGAAGCTTCGTCTGCTTAACAAGGTTGCAGTCAGAAGAGTGCCGATAATGCCTTTTGGTCAAGAAGACATAGCTTTAAGAAGAGCACATTGACGTTACTGTTTAATTGTCCATTTTCATGATTCTAGGTAGTTCCTAGTTTGATTCCTTTGCACATCGGAATGCAGAAACTTAAGGTCACAAGACCCACAACGTGACGAGATCTAATATTGCCACAGACACTTTTTGTAATGGTTTGGGTTAAAGCGGTTAACGGAAGAAAATTACATGTAACCAAATTGAGAGCGAAAAATCATAGGTAATATATTAACAAATGATATATAATTCAAGGGATAAATTATTATTTAACCCTTCTAAAAAATTATTATTGATTTAAAATAGGGATAAATATTAAAATTATACTTGTACATTGATAAAACGTGCAATGTTGTACATAAACTCTGAATTTTTGTAATTTTGGTAATAAAATTTTGATTTGATTCAGTTTTTATAAATTACTAAAATAATTATCAATATAACTCCCTTTTACATTTGCATATTGAATACACAAATAACTATATTAATTTAATATGAAAAGAAAATGATGTATTTATTTTTTTAAAATGTGTATGATTAAATCACAGCCAAAATTTTATGTATAAATTTGACCCACGATCAAAATTTCATGTTTATATCGTTTAAAAAAAAGTTTTATCTGTATAATTACACTAAATCAAATTTTATATATTAAATTACACATTAAATCAAAATTAATATGCAGTTTTAAGAATTATCTCTTTAAAATATAAATATATCTTTTATATAAATGTTTTATATTTTTTTTACTTTTTTTTTTCATTTTCACAATAATCTACTAAATTTATATTTCTCATTAGATACAAGTCCTTTGAAATCTAAATCAAAATTTTAGTACGCGTAATAATAAATTTAGTTGTTAAGATTTGTTTATTTTAGATCATTTTAGCTTTAAATTTTCAAAATTTAATTAAATTATTTTTTTATAGAAAAGTGACTAAAAATATTAAAATTTAAAGATTAAAAGTTAAGTGATTTTAAAGAAAAGGACCAAAATGATAATAAAAGTAAATATTAGAGACTAAATTTGCAAGTTTTTGAAAATCTTAAATCTATGGATTTTTGAAAGGAAGAGCTTATATTATATCTAAGACAAACCTTTATGGAAAATGTTTTAGGGTTTGCCTGACTTACACTTCCATATTGCTATTTCCTTCTTCAAGACCAATTCAAGTTCCATTTCCGCCCATTTCTAGGGTTTGGATTTTTTAATTTACTCTTCTTTGATTAGGGTTTGTGCAAAAAAAGAAGAAAAAAATGGCGTTCTCAATGCAACCTCATGGCATACAATCGATGCTTAAGGAAGGTCACAAGCATCTCTCAGGTCTCGATGAAGCTGTTTTGAAAAACATCGATGCTTGCAAGCAACTCTCAACAATCACCCGCACTTCCCTCGGCCCCGACGGTACCCTTCTCTCTCTTCGAATTTCTTTATTAATTGTTGTTTTTAATTTGAATTCCGCTTTGTTTTCTGTTTGAAATTCGGATCAATTGTTTTAATGTATTTTAGGTATGAGTATGATTTTTATTAGTCATTTAGATAAGCTCTTTGTTGCGAGTGATGATGCTACTATTGTTCTGTTTTTTTTTTCCTGAAATCCGGGTTGATCGTTCTTTTTGTAATGCCTTATTTGCTTTAATTTTCTGTTAATGTTCTTTAGGTATGAATAAGATGGTTATTAATCATTTAGACAAGCTCTTTGTTACCAATGATGCTGCTACCATTGTCAATGAGCTTGAGGTTCAGCATCCGGCGGCAAAGATATTAGTTCTGGCGGGTAAGGCTCAGCAAGAGGAAATTGGTGATGGGGCTAATTTGACAATTTCTTTTGCCGGAGAGCTTCTCCAAAATGCTGAGGAGCTTGTTAGGACTGGCTTGCATCCGAGTGAGATAATCAGTGGATATACTAAAGCAATTACCAAGGTTTGTCCTTTGCACTTTTAAGTGACTTCAATGACCTGAGTATTGTTAATTGTGATGATAAATGTGCTGTCATTTGTGAATTGGTTTTTGTGTTTTAACTTTTGTAGACACTTGAGATTTTGGAGGAGCTTGTAGAGAAAGGTTCTGAGACTATGGATGTACGGAATAAAGAGCAAGTTGTTAGTCGAATGAAAGCTGCTGTTGCTAGCAAACAATATGGACTGGAAGATATATTGTCTTCCCATATAGCTGATGTAATTCACAACTCGTTGCTCTCTGCGTATCCAATCAATTATTCTAGAATCTTTTACCTTTTGAAGGATAACATAATTGCATTTTCTGTCTTTTATTTTTTTATGTCATTAGGCTTGCATCCAAGTCTGCCCCAAGAACCCTGTGAACTTTGATGTTGATAATGTCCGTGTGTCAAAGCTTGTTGGAGGAGTTTTGCATAATTGCACAGTAATTAGGGGAATGGTTTTAAAAGGTGATGCTGTGGGAAGTATAAAACGTGTGGAGAAGGCGAAGGTAATTTTTTTTCTTTCTATTTATCCATTTCAGATTAATTTAAGTTATACAAAGCTGCTTGATAGTTTTCAGTTGGCCAAGTTAAAGGTCTTGTTGCTTTTTGACTTGTATTGTTGTGTTCACTTCGTGTTAGGTGGCTGTGTTTGCTACTGGTGTTGATTCAACTGCTACTGAAACAAAAGGAACTGTTTTGATTCACTCTGCTGAGCAGGTAAATTATGATAATTTTTTAATTCTTTTTTTAAATAGGAGATCATATGAAAGAAGTAACCGATTAGAAGGCAAATTGTTTTGAATGCATTCCTGTTATTTTAAAATCTGTGGTTTTGGGCACAATGGGCAAAATGATTTTCTTATCTCATGCTGTCCGTCTTTACATTTTGTAAATTGGTATAGGGTGCTTTTGTTGGTTAAATATTCTAAATGTGGAAGGCTTCTCTTGATGTTTTTTTCTTACAGCTGGAGAATTATGCAAAAACTGAAGAAGCTAAGGTTGAGGAGCTCATTAAAGCAGTTGCTGATTCTGGTGCCAAAGTTATCGTTAGTGGTGGAGCAGTCGGGGAAATGGCATTGCATTTCTGTGACCGTTACAAGTACATCAAGCTTCCTTCCCATATTTCCAACTCTTTACTTTGCTCTTTCTTGTTTTGATTTGATATTTAGCCCATGATGTTGAATATGTTGTTGTTGATAGATTCACCTACTTTTTGGATTCAAAATTATTTCAATTATTTTGCTCTCTTGGTCAACATCTCTGATACGTGATTTTATTTGTGCAGGCTAATGGTCTTGAAAATCAGCTCCAAGTTTGAACTACGACGCTTCTGCCGCACAACAGGCACTTCTGCTCTTGTGAGCATTCTATCTAGATTATGTTATAAGAAAAAAGATCACATCTTTTGATTGCAACCTAATGGGCCTTTAATTCTTCTGACAGCTGAAACTCAGCCAACCAAAGCCAGATGATTTGGGATTTGTTGATTCAATTTCAGTTGAGGAAATCGGTGGTTCTCGGGTATGTTTGAAGAGGTGGCTTTACTTATATTTGGTTCCTTGTCCTTGCCTCACTCTATTTTGCCTTTGCCAATTTAACGTAGGTCACTGTTGTGAGAAGTGAAGATGGGGGTAACAAGGTTGCCACTGTGGTTCTGCGAGGAAGTACTGATAGTATATTGGATGATCTTGAAAGAGCTGTTGATGATGGAGTCAATACATATAAGGTTGTTTTTGTGCTGATCTTTTTCTTTGAATGCCATATAAACCTGATTAAATTCTTTTATTCTCACCTGCTGAAATTGTCTTTTCCATTTTTTTTGGATGTAAATTCCAAGGAAAGAATCATTATCCCATTCTTAATGCCCATTCATTTTTGGTTAGGCAATATGCAGGGATAGTCGTATGGTACCTGGAGCTGCTGCTACAGAAATCGAGTTGGCGAGAAGACTGAAAGAGTTCTCCTTCAAGGAAACAGGGTGATTTGTTTTTTCCCAGTGCCCTTCTTAATGCAAAATGCCATCCTGCATGTATTGTTTCATATTTAAGCTGCAAGTTTGTGCATTACACTTGTATGAATGACATGAACACATTTGTGGCTTGATGGAATTCTACCCAAGGTAGTCAGTACCACAGTGGTCGGTACGACCGGAACAGGTGCAAGACCGACCATCATGATTCTACCTGCTGAACAACTAGGTATTCAGGCATAGTGCTGGAGAGGTGTCAAATGAGTCTTCTTCTGCATTGTTGGCTGTCATGTTATTTATATCTGGCATTGGTTATGTTCATTCTGATAGCTGTGATGGGAATCTCCTACAGGTTTTTGGGATTTATAGTAGATTAGATGAGTACTAGAAGAAGCTATTAATATTAACTACGGGATATTTTGCAGATTGGATCAGTATGCCATTGCTAAGTTTGCTGAAAGTTTTGAATTGGTACCGAGAACCCTGGCAGAGAATGCTGGACTCAATCCAATGGATATTATTTCTAAGTTGTATGAAAAGCATGCATCTGGGAATGGTAAAGTGGGCATCGACTTGAGGGGAGACGACTCTGAGGACGGTGTTTGCAAGGATGTCTCAACCGTGAATGTTTGGGACCTTTATGTCACTAAGTAAGTCGCTATTTACAATTATTTCTGGCTCAGTTCTGTTCTCTTTTGCATCGAAAATTAACCTCGAATTCTTTTATAATTTACAATTGTTGACTTTTTTTCTCAGGTTTTTGGCTCTCAAATATGCTGCAGAGGCTGCCTGCACTGTGTTGCGTGTAGATCAGGTAATTTACTAGAGACAGAAAGCTTGAAAATGAAAATCGCACTTAAAATAGTTTGCTGATGGGATTAGGTTCTCATGCAAAGCTGTATTTGTTGCTTAGGATTGCATATGTATTTCATTTTCCAAACATTTTCTTCCACTAAGCTCAGTAATGCCGTTGATTCAATGTTTGCAGATTATCATGGCGAAACCAGCTGGAGGTCCAGCGAGGAGAGAACAACCTGCAGGAATGGATGAGGACTAAATCTTGCATGGTATGATTGATTTCCCATCTCTTGTATCTCACCACTCCGTATTCGGACTTTGTTTAGGCATCTATTTTATTATTATTATTTTTTCTTTTTAGATGCTAAAACGAGCTTGACAGAATTTTGCATGTGATTTTAGAATGTTTACGGTGGGGAGTAGTGGTGATCTATGTTTTTAGTGTATTACCCTAACCTATATTAGGGCCTGGGGTAGGGAGTTAGAAGATCGTCTTATTCATATCTTTCTCGATTTTACATGGATGTTGGTTATATCATAGCCTATATTACACGAACCCATTCATTTTCTCTAAGTACCTATATTTAACACTTATGTTTGATACATATCTAGATATGTATATAAAGGGATTACATCAGTTTGGGTCAGATAAATTGATTTGATTAGACTTTTATGCATTCCTAGTGAGGGAGGGATTTAGTGATAAATTCAATTATTATGTATTAAATGGACAAATCTAATTCAGAATAAAACTTGAGATTTAGTTATTTCGTGCAATTTGTCTTTAAGAACATTTATTTCAGAATTTTGTTTGTAAGGTTATAACATTCTCGCTGTAAAATAGAGGTGAACATTTGATAATTTCATTCTAATCATAATTGTGCACCAATTATAAAGTGAGGAAAATTGCGCACCAATCAAATGGAATTTTCTTCAATCTATCCTCTATTTAAGTTAGAAATGAGATGATACTTGAAAAGTTTAATGTTGAATTAAAACGAATTCATTATTCACGTCACGTTAATGTCATTAAATTATCGGTTTAATCAACATTTGCGATAAAAAATCCATAATTTGACTCGAAATAAAATGTTGAGGGTTAAATTGTTGAAAAGAAAAAAATAAGGGTCAAATTGTTAAAATTTATAAACTCTAAGAATCTGCCTAGTTTAAAAGGTTTTATTGACATCATTATTAGATTACTATTTGAATTTACATTTTGCAAATAACAAATTGAAAAAAATTCATTTAAAATAATATAATATAATTTACATTACATTATAGTTAAAAAAAAAAACAATTAATTATATATTAACATAATCTATATCAAATTTTACTTCTCAAAATTCATCCGAGCATATAATCTCCCTAAAATTTACATTTTTAAACTTTTTCAATTTTAAAAATTTTAAATTTGTAAATGTAAAATTACGTTTTAAGTTTTCTAAAATTGATAAAAGTTTGATTCAATTATTTAAAATTTATAAAGATATAAGCTATTAAAATAGTTAAATTATATTTTTACTATTATAAAAATTATAATTTAATTTTCACTCCCAAAAATTTATCCGAGCCTATAATTGTGTTAAGTGTTTGCTTCCATTTCAACTTGATAACCTTTGCTGGTCCTTCACTTACACGATCCTTTGAGCAGACTTTCATGTTTTTATCCGTCTAAGGGATAAACATAAAACACCAAGAATATTTTTGTTGCATTGAGATAATCTATATCACTATTGAGATAATCTATATTACTGGTATATTAATTTACTTCAAATCGAGAAATTTTTGTTAATATCACATAAAATACAATCATCTCACATTAAACAAGAACAAAAAATGAATCTATTGAATTTTGAAAAATATATTGGATATGAATATGTTTCTCACACAGAAAAGATTTTCCAATTAATTAAAAGAGTATACTTTATACTCATATTTGAATAAGTGTTAAAAATAAATGTTTAAACATAAATACTTTGTAAAAAATATAAATTGAACAGTTGGAATAATATTATTAGTACTTCAAGCCATGAAATTTAAATGGTACTTTTATTACAAGGAATTAAACCTATTTAAGTACTATTAAGGACTTATATTTAATCTTTCAAATATATAAAAATAATTTTAACTGATTAAATTGAACACATAAATTGATCTCAAATAAAAATGTTGGTTTTTAACTCAAGTGAAATTATGATCTAATCCTCATTAGAGGATTTTCACATTTTTATTACGTGCTTTGTCATGGATGATATTTTTTTTTTCTCCACATTTGTGTCTCAAATTGATTATATTTACTTCAACTTAGAAATAAAATATAGATGTAAGTGAATATTTATATAATGAAAATAAAAATTTAATAAAAGAATGAAACTAATATAAATGTACACATTTCAATTATAAGTGATTAAAATTTTAAATGGTATAAAAACCTATATTATCAATATTCGCAATATGAGCTCATGCTTAATGTGAGTATGAATAAAAAATTTAAAACTTTTTGATATATAATGAAAGGATCATATCTCTTTTGTAAATAAATTTAGAATGATTACTTTAAATGGAATAAAAAATACAAACAAGATAGATGTATAGAAAAACAAATCAACAGGAGGTTGGTTAAGTAGTGTACCACACTTAATGCTTCTCCCCCGATTGGCCCATTATAAAATTGAAAATTTTCTGCATCCGTTTTGGTTGCGGCCCTTCTTCCTCCGCTACGTTACTAGCTTTTCGTTTTATGTGAGAAGTGCTATCTACTAATCCATGGTTGTGAGCAGAGTGTTGGTGGATGTGAGAAGATTGAGTGGTATGGCACTGCAACTCTTTTATTTCTTCCAAATCTTTCTCATACACTATTCTAACACCACACTTCTTCACTTTAACACTGTGTCCAGATGGCCATGCGAAAGACACCTCAAGCTCATCGCATTTTATTCTCGGTATAATATTTATTTTCTATGAAACATGAATCTTTATTTTTTTTATTCTCGGTATAATATTTATTTTTCATACTACTTATAATATTTTATATGTAATACTATAATTTACTCCAAATATTTCATATTTAGAGTAACATTATATTTAATATATGAATTTGTTTAAAATAATGTGTAATGTTTAAAAATTAAGAATAAAATTATAAATTTTTTTTATAATTTAATATTTATATTTATATTTATTAAATAATCTAATTATATTTCAAGTATAACACCCACCATTGAAACAACACTTCCCAAGCTTTCCAGGAAAGAAAAATATGATCACAGTTCTCTTCAACTTCATTGCACCAACAACAATTGATGGAACCATTAACTGTCAGAATACCTCGATCCCTTAAAAAATCATTTTGAAGGTATACCTTTCTGGAATAACAGCAGAAATATGGTTTTGTTAAGACGGGATCTTTTGTTAGCAGGAATTGAAGCCAGTTAAGGACCTATATAAACTACAAAATGTAGCTATTTATATACTATTTAAGCAACACAAAAACAGAGTACAGGTTCCCATGGCGTTTGACGTCAAAGATAAAAATTCTTAATTAAAAGAGTATACTTTATATTCATATTTGAGTAAGTGTTAAAAATACATGTCTAAACATAAATATTTTATAAAAGATATAAAGTAAAGAGTTGGAATAATATTATTTGCACTTCAAGCCAGTACTTTTATTAAAAGGAATTAAACGTATTTAAGTACTATTAAGGACTTATATTTAATCTTTCAAATATATAAGAACAATTTTGACTGATTAAATTGAACACATAAATTAATCTCAAATAAAAATGTTGGTTTTTAACTCAAGTGAAATTATAATCTAATCCTCATTTGAGGATTTTCACATTTTTATTATGTGCTTTGTCATGGAAGATATTCATTTTTCTCTACATTTTTGTCTCAAATTGATTATATTTACTTTGAAATAAAATATAGATGTAAGTAAATATATATATATATATAATGAAAATAAAAATTTAATAAAAAATAAAACCAATATAAATGTACACATTTCAATAACAAATGAATTTAAGTGACTAAAATTTTAAATGGTATAAAAACCTATGTCATCAATATTTGGGATTTGCATAGAATATGTGCTCATGTTTAATATGAGTATGAAAAAAAAAAATAAAACTTTTTGATATATAATGGAAGGATCATATCTCTTTTGTAAATAAATTTAGAATGATTACTTTAAATAAAATAAAAAATACAAACAAGATAGATGTGTAAAAAATAATCAACAGGAGGTTGGTTAAGTAGTGTACCACACTTAATGCTTTTCCCCTCATTGGCCCACTATAAAATTGAAAATTAGCCCCATCCCTTTTAGTTGCGGTCCTTCTTCCTCCGCTTCATCGTATTTACTAGCTTTTCGTTTTATGTGAGAAGTACTATCTACTGATCCATGGCTGTGAGCAGAGTGTTGATGGATGTGAGAAGATTGAGTGGTATGGCACTGCAACTATTTTATTTCTTCCAAATATTTCTCATACACTATTCTAACACCACACTTCTTCACTTTAACACTGTGTCCAGATGGCCATGCGAAAGACACCTCAAGCTCATCGCATTTCTGATCTAAGCAATCTGTTGCCCGTAAATTATTGGTTTCACAATGACCATATTTATCCTCCATGGAAATTGGATATAAATCATCACGCGACCAATAATGAAGAAAAATGTGATCTTTCATTATGGGCCCCACGCGCCAGCCATTCCTACCAATCTCGCTACGATTTCTACCTCGAAAAATAGATCCATCACGGCTGGCTTGTTCAGAATTTCTGAAATTGATAAATGCACTACAACCGATAACCTTGTAATCTCTTGAAGCATCATTATTGATAAAAATGCAGCAAGAAGCAACTCCAATCCATTGACTATCTTTCGGAAGGGGTATCTTAATTGAAGAGTCACTTTTTTGTTGGCTAAACCATTCTGGGATTTCACTTCCGGGCATAAAAATAGCAAACATTTTTCTTGGATTTGCAAAAGCCTGCAAAATAAAACACAAGTCGTTTGGTAACTAAAACCATAAATTCTCAAGTATGAGATTTTGTAAGGGAGAAAATAGAGATTAGTCGACCTTAAGGTGTTTTCTCATCAGTGTTGATGCATTGATATTCTCAGCCAATTTGAAGCAGTTACTGGCATCAATGGCAGCGTGGCAATCTAAAATGCATGCTTTTGATGGACTTGCAACTTCTTCAAGTGAAGCACAACCATTTATAAGCACATCTGCTATACTTGTTGGAAGCTCAGGCAAGAATTTAAGCTCTGTGCAGTTTGATAATCTAAGCAATTGAAGCCTGCTAAGTTGAGTAAGAGCCAAAGGAACGGTGATGAAATTGTTACCCCAAGAGTAAGAAACCTCAAAGAGGATAGACCGTGAATATCTGCTTCCCCAGGACTGCACTTGTTGCAATTTGAGAGGTCAAGGAAGTCAAGCTTTGAGAGTCGAGTAAGAGATGCAGGCATGCTGATGAAATTGTTACCACTAAGATCAAGACGTCTCAAAGAGGATAGACCCGAAATATCAAGTGGAATATCTCCTTCACAAAGATTGCAGTCCCTTAGATTTAGCTCTCTTAATGAACTCAAACCTGACAACAAAGGCAACATCCGAGCCATGGGATTCGTCCCTCTTCCTTGGATTACCTTGAAAAGAGAAGGCAAATTTAGCCGTGACTTATACGATGGTCCCTTGCGCCCTTTGAAAGATAGAATTTTAATATTTTTCAAATGAAAAATGAAGGATGGTGGCTCTGTCATGCTTGTTTCACTCAAGTCAAGCTTTTCCAAAAACTCTATTTGCTGCAAGTTCACTGGCAAATATTTAATTTTATAACAACCAGAAAGATCAAGAGTTTTTAGATGTTCCATTTTCCCATCAATCTCCGGAAACCTTATAAGATTTGAGCAACCTGAAAGAATTAATGTTTCAAGAGATTCCATTCCAATTCTGGTTGGAAGACTCCTAAGACTTTTGCAATCTCTTAAATTCAAAAGTTTAAGCATCTTAAGCACTCCGATTGATGGATGGACATCTACTAATCTGGTACAACCTTTCATAATCAAAGCTTCAAGTTTTGGTGCTGTTGTGAAATCAGGTGTCTTGATCAGGTTTTGGGACCCTTTGAGGTTGATCATTTTCAACTTAAACAAGGGCTGTTGAAGACAATAATAAATTAGGCAGAAAACATAATAATGCCAATTTTTGTTTTTTTTTACCTTAATCAAAGTTTAATAATTTATATTAAAATAAGCTAAAACGATGAGTTAATTCTTACTCTATTTCCCTTCCATAGTTGTTCAATGTGACTATATGGTAAAAGAAGTGCGACAAGGTTGTCCGGTTGGAAGCTTGAAGGCAAGTATCTTAAAGGACATCCTTTCCAATCTAAAAGCCGTAGTTCATTAGAAAGATATTTGAGATCATCACAATTTGATAGGCAAAGCACTTTGAGCAATCTCAAATTTTTCATCTTTAAGAAAGTATTGGCACTCAATTTGAGTATCTTGCTCGATTCCCTAATAACCATGAACAATAATAAGCTTCAAAATATACAAAGATATTTAATATCTAAAAGTTATGTTGCATCAATATTGTTTTTTTTTAAGTACTTGTATCAAATACTTATATCTTGTGTATAGCCGAATATGGTATTGAGATATCATTGAAAATATTAGGCAACACTCTATCTAATACTTCATTAGAATTTTAATTACCTAAGCCTAAGCCTAAAAAAACTAGAACTAATATTTTGATTCATGTTTGGTGCATTGACGTGTAATTCTATGCATTATCATGATCCAAATGATATCACTTGGATTTATTTTTGAAAACTTTTAACGACATTTTATAACCTAGTTCATTGATATATATTGATATTACATCTAAAAATTAAGAAGTAAGGGGTGTTTAGTTGAGTGGAAAAGTGAAAAGAAAATAAATTTTAACTGTGCTTAGTCAGAAAAAAAAGTAAGAAAAAAAAATAGATCAATTTCTATTATAATGCATAAAAATCAAACTTTTTAAGTTTTATTTTCAAATGGTTTATTTTCTTACCTTCCACTTCTCGATACCAAGCAATAGTGAGGAGAGAAATATATTTTCCATCTTTCCACTCTAGTTTTCCATCATTCTAGTTTTCTATCTCTTCAGTTTTTCATCTTTTTAATTTTCTTTCCACTCTACCATGCAACGCGGGAAGGGTTTTTTTTTTTTTTGTCATTTTTTATTGAATTTTTTACAAAAAATAATAACAATATTAATAGTACATATTGACAAATTTATATATATGTTTTCTTACCTTTTATTATCGATGATCATACCTTCAATCACTTCGGTAGCCTAAAAATAATCAAGAATAGACAATAAGAAAACAAAATAAATTATGTAATAAAACTTTAGAAAATTTATGCACATGTTCAACGTTATCACAATCTTTTGGTTGAAATATACTAAATAAAATATTTTTTAACGAGAGTAATTCAATAACAATTTTGTATATAATTCTTGTTGAATGATTTACCGTGTTTTTTGTTAGAACATGATGGACATCCTTTTCCTTCCACAATCTGCAACGTTTCCAGGCTCATTAACACATTTTTCTTCAACAATTTTTCTTCCCATTTCTTGCAACAAGGCATGCATCCACAAATATTGATTATCATCAACAATTTTTACAAGAGATTTCTTAATGAGAACATCGATTCCAATACATGGGAAAAAGTCACAACCATCCAATACTTCCGTTACAAAATCTTTCTTCTCCATATTGAAAAAGCATGCTATATCTAGAAATATATTCTTTTCCTTTTCTTCCAATCCATCAAAGCTGATTCTTAGTGTGTCAAGAATTTCTTTGTTAGAATCTTGTTTAAGTCTTTCGATTGCACTTCTCCAGTGAGCTAAATCTCTACCGTATAAAAAAGAACCCAAGACTTCAAGAGCTAAGGGGAGACCACCAGCGTAATGTACAACTTGTTTAGAGAGCTCAATGAAATCATCTTTCGGTACTGTATCACTATCAAAAGCTTTCAAATTGAAAAGTCTACATGCATCGTTTGGATTCAGTGTTGTAGGTTTATACACATCATTGATTCGATAAGATCGGAGCAAATGTTCATTTCTTGTTGTTACAATGATCCTACTCCCTATATTGAACCAATCACGCCTTCCAACCAAGCATTTCAAGTGTTGTACGCTATCAACATCATCCAGAACAACAAGAACCTTTTTACTAGACAACCTGTGGCTAATTATGGCATTCCCTTCATGAACATTGAAAAAATTGAAGCATTCATCTGGCAAGAGTTGAGAAAGAAGTTGTTTCTGTAAAGAAACAAGTCCATGTTTGTTTGAAACTTCTCGAATATCAGCAAGAAAGCATTTACCTTCAAAATGAGGTAACATTTGAGTGTAAGCAACACTTGCAAGAGTTGTTTTACCAAGGCCACCCATTCCGCAAATTCCTATAATGCGGACATCGTCTTCCCCAATATTTATTTTTGAATACAACTCCTCCAAACGTAAACTAATTCCAACTAACTCATCATGAACAACCGGATATGTTTGACATAATTTTGCTGATATCTTCTTAACAACGTCTCCAATAAACTCTGCTTCGTGCCTACAAAGAAATTAAATTCCGATATGCAATCTTTCATTTTTAGTTCAGTGAATCATGAAGTATAATATGGTTGGAAGCAAACAAAAAGCAAGAATAAGACAGTAAGATATATTATAGCATCAAAATACACAACTTGCTCGCTAGTTGAAATATGGGAATTCTTAATTAAAAACAAAATTATAAAAAATAAGATGCAATAAAAACACAATTTTGTAGTCATTAAAATTAGGAAATAGAGAAGAAAAGAAAGAAATACCTATTATTTAAATGCCATCCCGAGATGTTAGCCACTTCAGTCAAAGCATTTCGCCACTTTTGGATCTTGTCTTTATCTTCCTTGCATCTTTCTTCGTGTTTGGCAAAGGCTTCTTCAACTTTTCCTTTTTGTTTTCTTAAATCGGATGGATCCACATGGTAGAAAATTGGAAATATTTTATGAGCCTTGTCATTTTTTTGTTTAACAATCTCCGCAAGCTCCTCCAAGCACCAACCAGAATGGGCATAGGTCTCGGAAAAAACGATTACCGAGCACCATGATTGCTGAATTGCTTTCAAGAGTTCCGGTGCGATCTCTTCACCAGCCTCCAACTTTGGATCATCTCTAAAAGTGACGATCCCATTTCTGTTTAGAGCACCGTAGAGATGATCCGTAAAGCTCTTGCGGGTATCTTCACCTCTAAAACTCAAGAACACATCGTACTTCTTTGTAGAAATAGATGAGGAAGTCGAAGGTAATAACGACATGAGGATGTATGAGAAGAAAAAAAATGTGGATGTAATGTTCAAAACTGAAAATAGACGGCTCGATACCTCAGAAACAAAGTAGAAACTATAAGTATATGAGCATGAGAAAGGAGAAAAACAGATGAAAATTCGAGGAAAAAAAAAGGACTTGTGTTAAGAAATTTCTGTGTTACTTTCCGAAATGAATGTATCAGTATAATAATAGCTATGGAAGGGAGTAGGTGTGGAAATTTGGGGTTATAGATGCTCTTTCCAGGAAGACTCTAAGAAGGTGAGAGTTGACAAATGGAGCCTACAATCATTAATAAGTGCTGGACGGTTTGTGTTTTTACTTTTTTTCTTTACATTATCATATCAATTTTTATAATTAATTGCTTCTAATATATTGTGGTTTTATTAATATTAATTAAAATTTTTAGATATTATACTTTTAATTGAAATAATTAGTATAAAATAATATTTTTATTTGAATTATTGAATATAAATAAAATATATTAACTTATCAATTCAAATATTATAATAGAAAAATTTTAAATAATAATTAAATCATTTTTAACATATTCAACATACGATATAGTTTTCCTGTATGTAGCTAATGTAAAGTTATAACTACTTGACATAATTAATAAAAACCTCTTAGCCTATTCACAAAAGTATTATTTTATATTTATGAGAGTTTGGATTTGATTCCAAGCAACGCCTTTCCCTTCCGTCAAATATATATATAAAAAAACTTAACACAATTAACTCTAATATTAATTGAGTGATAATTTTAATTATCATGACTTCTATTAAATTATAATTATTTTTAAATGTATACTTATTACGACTTATATTTTATTTCAACTTTCTTTAACCAATAATTCTAGATTAAATATTACAGTTATTTTTAAATATAAATTTAGTAAAATAAACGTAAATAAATTAGAAAATAGATGGCTCAATACCTCAGAAATAAAGTAGAAACAAAAAGTATACGAACATGAGGAAGGAGAAAAACAATGAAATTTACAGGAAACAACGAAGGACTTGTCTAAGAAATTTGTGTATACGTTTCTCACCTTTTACTTTTCCAAATGAATCTATCTTCATTATAATACCAATGAAAGGGAGTTTGTAACAATTAATTCGGGGGCCATATTAAAGAGTCCCTGTACTTTTTATAAATTTAAAATTTAGTCCCTCCACTATTAACAACTAAATTATAGTAAATTTTTGTTTTGGTCACTTAACTAAAGAAAGTTACAATTTGGTCACTAAACTTTTCGAAATTATTTTTTTATCACCCAACTATTAAGTAATACTTTTTTATTAGTATAATAATAATTTTAGTCATCAATTTTTATACTTTAATGTCTATTTAAAGTCTATGTGCTTTGACTATTGGTACTGGAATAAAAGATTGCAATATATTGTCACATGGCACAATTTTGTATTTATATTCCAACAAAATTAAAGTTTGTATACTTGATGATTTTTAACTTATCATATATCTGACACGTGAGCATGTAATGTTCTATATGGTATTAATCACCTGGCTACTTTCCTATGATTGGATGATCCATACTCAAATTTCTCAAATATCTATCCAGTATTTGAAAAATTCAAGTGTTTTACAAGAAAAATTGAGTGAAAAATGGTAGATTGCAGTGGAACATGAACGAGTTGTGTATGGTTAAAAGACCTCAACATTAACCGACTCCTTCAAACAAACCAATGAACCCACTGGACCCCAATTCTATGAGAAGGATAAAAACCCAATTTATTAATAACTTCATCAGCCCTTCACCCACTAATGCGAAGCTCAAGGAAGGCACACAAGTCCTGCTGGAATTCTGTATTATACTCCTTGACAATTCCAAAATACAAGACTAACATTCAACACCATAAGGGTAACTAAAAAGATATCCCTGTTCATAGAGAACTACGATTCCCCAACTCCATCATACTAGAATCTTGGTCAGCTTCCAAGATCAGTTGTTGGGACCATTATTCTCATCTGGTAACCAACCTGATTCTGCAAGCCGATGTTCTGGC
This sequence comes from Gossypium anomalum, assembly GCA_025698475.1. Taxonomy (NCBI): domain Eukaryota; kingdom Viridiplantae; phylum Streptophyta; class Magnoliopsida; order Malvales; family Malvaceae; genus Gossypium; species Gossypium anomalum. The sequence goes on from CM046966.1 coordinate 96,976,087, forward strand.
CTGGTTCCCCACCATTTCCATTGTTTCCAAATGAAAGCGCGTAGGTGTGGAAATTGGGGGATGATAGATGAGTGATAGATGTTGTCTCCAGGAAGAATCCAAGAAAGAGTCCACAAAATGGAGCCTACAATAATTACAAGTAATAATTCAAGTGTTTTACATTATCATTTCTACTTTATAATTATTAGGTATTAACTAATTGTGTTTTACATGCTTAACTAGTTTCTTATGTAACATACTTCTAATTATTTTTATTTCATTAATTATTTTTTATTAATTAGTGTATTTAATTATTATTATTTAAAGATATATGATTATTTATTTAAAAATATATTTTGTTTTATGTAATGTAAAATAATTAAAATATTTTATTAAACTTAACACATAATTTGGTACTTGAGTTTGACACTTTTTTCTAATGTGATACTTATGTTATTTTTTGGTCCAATCAGGTACTTGTATTTGACAAAAGTTATATATTTTGGTACCCAAAACAAATGATGTTAACTTTTTAGTATTTAATTCGAGTTTTAGGGTTGATTTGATGAAAATTAATTGCTAATTATGTATTTTCATCAAACCAACTCTAAAACCCGAATTAAATAACATCCATTGGACTGTATTTGACAAATTAAATGTAAAATTAAATAAATCCATAATTAGCACTAAATTTATTCTATTAACAAAATCATGAAAAATTCAAATTTTATAATATTAGCAATTAACTTTCATCAAATCAATTCCCAGACCTAAATTAAACACTAAAAAGTTAGCATCGTTACTTTTGAATACCAAAATATTTAACTTTTGTCAAATAAATGTAACAAATTGAACCAAAAAAAAAAAACAACAAGAGTACCAAATTAGAAAAAGTGTCAAACTTAAGTACCAGATTATGCATTAAATCATTATATTACAAGATATTATTTAATTATAAATTTCAATATTTAAATTAAAGAAAAGTGTAATTCAAAGACCAATATAAAGTGCAATTCAATATTTATCTAATTTTATCTACTCAAAAAAGTGACATCCTTCACTTTTTTTTGGAATTAAAATAACAGGGCAAAAATTAAACAATAATTGTGACTAACATGACTCAAATCCAAACTACATCTAGGGTAGTGAACATCCTGACCATCAGACCATCACACATTAGATTCAATTTTTTCTCACTTTGTTATTTTATTCAACAAAATTTTCTATGAAACATGAACCTTCATTTTCTTTAATTCTCGGTATAATATTTATTTTTCATAATGTTTATAATATTTTATAAATAATACTATAATTTACTACAAATATTTCATATTTATAGTAACGTTATTTAATATATAACTTTGTTTAAAATAATGTGCAATGTTTAAAAATTTTTTTACAAGTCCCTGTAGTTTTTATAAATTTAAAATTTAGTCCCTATACTAGTAGCTACTAAATTATAATAAGTTTTCACTTTGGTCATTTAACTAAAAAAAGTTACAATTTGGTATAATAACAATTTTAGTCATCAATTTTTATACTTTTCTGTCAATTTAAAGTCTATATGTTTTGACTATTGGTATTGAAATAAAGGATTGCAATCTATTGTCACATGGCAAAATTTTGTATTTATATTCCAACAAAATTGAAGTTTGTATACCTGATAATTTTTAACTTATCATACGTGAGCATGTAATGTTTTAGTTTTGAAGATAATGTTCAAATCACCTAGCTACTTTCCCATGATCCATACTTAAATTTCTCAAATATCTATCCAATATCTGAAAAATGTATGCAATATTTTTGCACATATAAACATGAGCATACATTAGATTCTTCACTACTGAAGCATAGTGATTTTTTTTCATTTTCTTAATCTTAAAATCAATGTTGAGACATTAATCAAGACTAAACTTGTCTCTTTTAATGATATAAGTATCACCTAATCTACAATTCTACATGAAGAAGGAGAAAAACAGATCAAATATCAAGGGAACAACGAAGATTTTTGTAAGCAATTTCTCTATACATTTCCTTTTTTTTTTGTCTTCCAAACGAAAATGCGTAGGTGTGGAAATTGGGGGATGATAGATGAGTGACAGATGTTGTCTCCAGGAAGAATCCAAGAAAGAGTCGACAAAATGGAGCCTACAATAATTACAAGTGTTGGACGGTTTGTGTTTTATATTATCATATTTACTTTATAATTATAAAGTATTAACTAATTGTGTTTTACATGTACTAGTTTCTTATGTAACATGCTGCTAATTATTTTTATTTCATTAATTATATATTTATTTTTATTAATTACTGGATTTAATTATTATTATTTAACGATATATGATTATTTATTTAAAAATGTATATTATTTTATGTAATGTAAAATAATTAAAATATTCTATTAGACTTAACACATAATCTGGTACTTGAGTTTTTTCTAATATGATAATGAAGTACTTGTATTTGACAAAAAATTATATATTTTGACCCCCAAAACTAATGAGGTTAACTTTTTAGTGTTTAATTCGAGTTTTAGGGTTGATTTGATGAAAATTAATTTCTAATTATATATTTTCATCAAATTAACTCTAAAACCCGAATTAAATCATATCTATTGGATTGTATTTGACAAATTAAGTACAAAATTAAACAAATCCAGAATTAACACTAAAATTAATCTATTAACAAAATCATGAAAAATTTAAATTTAATAATATTAGCAATTAACTTTCATCAAATCAGTTCCCAGATCCAAAGTAAACACTAACATCGTTACTTTGGAATATCCAAATATTTAACCTTTGTCAAATACATGTAACAAATTGAAAAAAATAAAAAGAGAACCACACTAGAAAAAGTGTCAAACTCAAGTATCAAATTATACATTAAGTCATCTTATTACAAGACATTGTTTTATTATAAATTTCAATATTTATGCATTATTAGTGAACCAAATGAAAACACATAATGAAGGATGAAATCACTTGAATTTATTTTTTAAAAAATTGATTGACATGTTATAATTTAGTTCGTAAAGTATGAACATTTGTCGACAAAAGTTTTCCCGACACTTTTAAGTCCTGTTATAGTAGGTAAGATATTTTTCGAGGCAATTTAAAAAGTCAGCAAAAGTCATGTTTATATTTTGTTAGAATTGAGTAACCCGAATTCTTTTTTTTTTTTCCTTCTAAAATTCGGGTTCATTGTTCTTTTTGTAATGCCTTATTTGCTTTAATTTTCTGTTAATGTTCTTTAGGTATGAATAAGATGATTATTAATCATTTAGACAAGCTCTTTGTTACCAATGATCTTTGCTATCATTGTCAATGACCTTGAGGTTCATGAAATTAGTGGCAAAGATATTAGTTCTGGCGGGTAAGGCTCAGCAAGAGGAAATTGGTGATGGGGCTAATTTGAAATTTTCATTTGCCGGAGAGCTTCTCCAAAATGCCGAGGAGCTTGTTAGGACTGGCTTCCATCCGAGTGAGATAATCAGTGGATATACTAAAGCAATTACCAAAGTTTGTCCTTTGCACTTTTAAGTGACTTCAATGACCTGAGTATTGTTAATTGTGATGATAAATCACTACAGGAAAATAGGGCTTCAGCGGCATTTTTCGCGGCGTTTTATCAAAAAACGCCGCAAAATTTGTAAAACACAAAGCAATAGCGGCGTTTCACCAAAAACGCCGCTAAAAATAGAGCAATAGCGGCGCTTTTGGCAAAACGCCGCTAAAAGACAGAGCAATAGCGGCGCTTTTGGCAAAACACCGGTAAAAGACAGAGCAATAGCGGCGCTTTTGGCAAAACGCCGCTAAAAGACAGAGCAATAGCGGCGCTTTTGTCAAAACGCCGCCAAAAGACAGAGCAATAGCGGCGCTTTTGGCAAAACGCCGCCAAAAGACAGATCAATAGGGGCGCTTTTGTCAAAACGCCGCTAAAAGACATAGCAATAGCGGCGTTTAGTATAAAACGCCGCTAAAAGACGGAGCAATAGCGGCGCTTTTGGCAAAACGCCGCTAAAAGACGGAGCAATAGCGGCGCTTTTGGCAAAACGCCGCTAAAAGTTATATAACTCTTAAAATCTTAAACCCTAAAAAATCATATACACTACTTTATAACCCCTAAAATAGTAAACCTCTAAATCTAACAAACCCTAAACACTAAACTATACCCCTAAAACCCTAAACATTAAACTATAACCCCTAAAACCCTAAACGCCCTAAAATATTAAATTATTTTGTTCAAAACTTCATTGTCTAATAATAATAAAAAGTAATTTTAACAATTAAACTTAAATTCAAAAATTTGAAACATAGAGGAATTAAATTCTTAAGAATAGAAATATAATGACTAAATTTTAATTTTACTGAAAAGTACAAATACTTATCTCATATTTTAGCTTTTCTGATTAAGTGGTTTAGTATTCAATTTGTTAAAGTACATTAAGAGAATTACTTTTTCTTTTTAAAATTTAACACTCCTATGTGAAAAGATATTATTTAACTCGTATATTTATTAAAAGTTTATATAAAAATTAATTTAAAAGTCTATATAAAAATTAATTGTTATTTTGGTTATAATCATAAAGTTAATTGTGTTTGAATTTTTATTATAGAAAAATATTTGTTAAAAATGAAAAAAATTAAAATACTATTATTTAAAATAATTTTAAAGTTTTTTGGGTATATGACTTATTGTTGTGTGATTTAGGGTTTAGGGGTTATGGGTTTATGGGTTATGGGTTATGGGTTATGTGTGTAGGGGTTATTAGGGGTTATGAGTTAGGGGTTATGGGTTATTTTGGTTATTTTGGTTTTGGGGAGAAGTGTAGGTAGCAAAAACATGTCCATGGCGAGACATAATGGGGATGCGGCACGCTCAACGCATGCTAGCCAGATCCGCATGCATCATTGTAATTGAGACAAATAAACAATTGTTGTAAGCCATGTATCTTTTTATTGTCTTCAAAGATGGTAATAATCATGATGTCTCAACATTGTTATTTCGTTCACTAATGATTTTGTATTCTTGTAGCTGAAGAACTCTATTTTCTTTCATTATTTATTTATTTTTAATTTTTGTTGAATTTTTTTAAAAAAAAAGGTTTTGCTAGGGATTGAAACAATAATCATTTAATTTTGAGATGTGTCCATAATTAACAACATATGATAATTTTAAGGTTATGACCTTTCAAGGATTTTCGTTATTTTCGTTATTAGGGGTTATGGGTTATTACTTATTATTCCTAATTGTTATTTTGGTTTAGGGGTTAGGGGTTAGGGGTTAAGGGTTAGGGGTTATGGGTTATGAGTTTAGGGGTTATGTTGTATGATTTAGGGTTTAGGGGATAAAAGTTAGGGGTTTAGGTTTAGATTAATTAGTATTTTTTAATTTATATATTAAATAATTTCTTATATATTCGTAAAAGAGATAATATTAAATTTTAGATATTAAAATTATGATTATAGTTTAATTTATTTAACAGATAATAGATAAATTTTATTTATATTTGATTTGTTAAATGATGAAATTTTATGTAATCAATTAATGCTTTTATATTTAAAAATATTTAATCTAAACAATTTGATATATAAAAATATATAAAAAATTTCAAATTTTATCTAATTATTTTAAATATTACTTAAATTTTAAAAAAATTATTTAAAATTAATATAAAGGATATAATAATTCAATATAAAAATTATAAAAAAGACAAGCAATAGCGGCGTTTTTGATCAAAAACGCCGCAAAAAAGTAATTCATTTTAAATAAAACGGTGCCGTTTTGATAAAGCGGCTAAATTTTAGTTTTCATTGAAACGACGCCGTTTTATTTCTCCCCCCAAATTCCCTTCTTTCCGATTCCACTTTCTTCCTCGGTCATTCTCACTGCTCTCCCCGATTCCCTTTTCTTTCCCAATACCCTTTTCTATCTCAGCCTTTCTCAGCCTAAGCCATTTCACCCCATTGCAAACCCGAAACCCTTATTTTCCCCCAAATCACAGTTTCTCTTAAACCCCAAAATTTCCCCAAATCCCATTTGCCGAATCCCATTTGCCGTCTCGCTCCGTCTCTCTTTTCGATCGACAGGTATTATAATTTTCTAATCAAACCCAAAGCTCCTTCTTTCATTTCGATTTCATTGCAGCAAGCAAGCCTTTTATTTTGGATTTCATTTCGACTTGATTTCATACATTTTCTTTTTGCGATGAAGCGAAAGATTAAGGGATTTCATTTTGAAATCAAACCCGATTAAAGGCTACCTTTGGCGAGTCCATCAAATCAAGGTACTCTCATTTACTTGTTCTTTTGAACCCTAGACTTTAGCATGCTGTCATTGGTAATCTTAGATTGTTGTGCTTCTCTCTCTTTTCGGGGTTTTGGGCTATTTGGGGCTGTTAACAATGCTCTGTTAAAAGATTTAAGGGTACGCTTTTTTGGATTATTTCTTCTTGTGTACCATAAAGACTTGTTTTTTGTTAATCTTTCGTATATGTTCTCGTTTTTGTTTTGCTACTTAAATGACTGAATATATATATATGATTTGTTGTTGTATTGAGATGGACATAGTAGAAATCGTGATATTACTGAGGATTAGATAGAATGTTAGTTCCATATGTTATGATCGCCTGTATCATTGCACTGGAAATGTGTCTGGATTATTCCTTGTTTGGTGTATTAGGATATGATGCTAACCTGCTCTGTACAATTTCATTATTACTTTGTAGCAAGGTGAATTCTTTTCTTTGGTTCCGATTGTTCTTGCATGTTAAGTTACCCTTTTAGGCCAAGTGTCTAAAAAGCATGTAATTTATTTCCTTGAAGCTGTTCTTTCTGGTATTTTTTTTATATTTTGGATACTCACCCTTTTACTTGCTGGTCTTTTTGGTCTTTTTTAATATCATGTTATTTGTTTACTTGAATCATTAGTTTTTTTTTGGAGTACTGATTTGTTTTTGTATTGAGATGGACATAGTAGAAATCGTGATATTAATGAGGATTAGATAGAATGTTAGTTCCATATGTTATGATCTTTGTATCATTGCCTTGGAAATGTGTCCGGATTATTCCTTGTTTGGTGTATTAGGATATGATGCTAACTCGCTCTGTACAATTTCATTATTACTTTGTAGCAAGGTGAATTCTTTTCTTTGGTTCTGATTGTTCTTGCATGTTAAGTTACCCTTTTAGGCCAAGTGTCTTAAAAAGCATGTAATTTATTTCCTTGAAGTCGTTTCTTTACGGTATTTTTTATATTTTGGATACTCACCCTTTTACTTGCTTTGGTCTTTTTGGTCTTCTTTCATATCATGTTATTTGTTTACTTGAATCATTAGTTTTTTTGGAGTACTGATTTGTTGTTGTATTGAGATGGACATAGTAGAAATCGTGATATTACCGAGGATTAGATAGAATGTTAGTTCCATATGTTATGATCGCTTTGTATCATTGCAATTGGAAATGTGTCCGGATTATTCCTTGTTTGGTGTATTAGGATATGATGCTAACTCGCTCTGTATAATTTCATTATTACTTTGTAGCAAGGTGAATTCTTTTCTTTGGTTTCTGATTGTTCTTGCATGTTAAGTTACCCTTTTAGGCCAAGTGTCTTAAAAAGCATGTAATTTATTTCCTTGAAGCTGTTCTTTCTGGTATTTTTTTATATTTTGGATACTCACCCTTTTACTTGCTGGTCTTTTTGGTCTTCTTTCATATCATGTTATTTGTTTACTTCAATCATTAGTTTTTTTTTGGAGTACCTGATTGTAGAAGTTTGAAACTTATATTATTCTTATTTCTTTAGATTGAATGAATAGTATATTTAAGATATTTTATGTGCCAAAGCTATTTTGTTGGATAGTGTCCCTGTTATGTGCCAAAGTTTAAACCGCAATGTATTGATCTCAAGAGAACAAAATGAAGCTCTGAGAATTTGATTTTTTTTCTTCTTTAATAGTTAATCTTCTCTCTCTCTTTTTAAACTGCAGATATAGAAATTTTGAACGGTTGCATCGACATCTGAAAGAAATTCCCAATTATTCATTACATTTGCCCCCCAAAAGGATATTTTCATCAAGCACATAGGATCCTTTTGTTCATCAGCGGTTCTGCAAGTAATTTATGTCCTAGTCTTTCATTTTTTTAGGATGGTTACTTTTGAACCTGTTTCTTCAACTAAGCCACCTCTCTATAGGATCTGTTGTCTATAACCCAATGTGGCTGAACAACATGAAGTGTGGGATTTTTTAAGTGTTTCCTCAAAGGTGCGTGTCTTTTTGGAATTGGGTGCTTCCTTATTTTCTATGGATAGAATGAATGACATCCAACACTAATTGTGCTCGTAATTTTCTTTTGAAGAATTACTCTTTCGGAAAATCCTGATCCCACGTCGCAATCATACGGCCTTGCTCAGATTGTTGAGAAATTGGCTAATCGTTTGACCCCGGAGGAGTCCTTGTCCACCACCACCGTACGAGGTTGGCCTTCTGCCGAGTATTTCATCAAAGGTAATTTCAATTATCTAATCCTTAGCAATATGAATCCACGGTGAATAAAACAAGATATTCTAGAAGTGGACATGGTTACCATCCTAGACCTAATTAAAATTGAAATTGTCTGTATTGCTTTTTGCTTTTTGCGTTTATAAGTAAATGAGCCGCTTTTTGCTTTTTTAATCTGTTTTTTAATATAATGCAGATTTGCCAACCGCTTCAAACCGGGTGAGAAAGGTGTGGAGAATGATATAGATGTTGATAATGACACTTCAATAGAGGAAGTCTAAATCAATTTGGTCATTTGGACTAAAAGATTATCTTCAGTCGACTTCTTCTTCTTCATTTGGATAGCTATATCTTTGAATAATTAATCATGTGTTGTTGGCCTTAACACCAAGTCTCGTAGTACTCCTCCTTTGGCATATATAAATGTTTGCATGGTATTTGCTCGAGTATCCATGCTGTATGGGGTCTTTGGGTTATTATCATCTGTATTTTATATATGTGCCTAATAGTAATTTGCTCGAGTAAATTATCAAAAAGAATCTCATGTTTCGAATTTGTGCACAAAACAACTGGAATGTTTTATTTTTGCAAAAATTTCAATTAATGTTTGTACAATTGCAAAGGCATTTTCACGGGAGTGGTATTTGAATCGAGTCTATACTGATATCAAAAAGAATAATATGAAGTATAGTGTTTTGGTATTCGGTTAGGAGAAGTTAATGTTTATGAGTTTTGTGGAGTATGATTACGCACATGCAAAGTTGGTTTGTTTAAAGATGTGCATTTTCATGTTTACATACTAATGCTGATTCCATTTTTGTTTTTAGATGTTCTTTTAGTCTGTTTTCATGTTTCTATCCAACTTATGTGTTTATCATGCGGTTTTGCCATATTTTGCTAAGGTGTACAACTTCATTGGCGATGTCTTTGATCACAGTACAAGTGGGCACTTGCAAAGCGATATAGGTAAAGTTTTTATATTTGCTTAAACTGAAATATATTTGGTGCTACTCTTATAATCTTACATCTGTTCTAGGTACTATCGAGCACTGAATTAATATTTGGTGCAACTAAATACACCTGACCATTGACATTTGTTCTAGGAAATGCGCATGTGTTTCGTTGCTAAATTTTTTCCTTATTTCTATGCATTTTCACTTTAACCTACTTAACAAATATTACTTTTCTGACTCCAACCTCTGTTTGCTGGTGAGAGTGGAGTAGACCAGGTAAGTTTTATTAAGGTACGTTTTATTTCAAAATTCTAATCAATAATAGTTTTATCATTATGATTTTGGAAAATTTAATATTTTGGGGTTGCGATTTTGTAAAGATTTAATTGCTCATTCTGTTTGGAGTAGAACTATTTTATTTCGAATTTAATATTTAATATTTGGATCAACTTACTTATTATTTGGTTCAACTTAAGTATGAATATGTATGAATTAATAAATTAAAAAAGACTTGAAAAAATTCTATCGAGCTCATCTACTATCGAATATTTATATAACCTTAATTTATTTCCAATTGACTTATCAAAATTAAACTACGATTTTTTTATATTATTATATTCATATTACTATTTTTTATATTAATAATGTTTGATTTTAATATTTAATATTTTTAAATGTCTTTGAAAGTTATAACTAATTTTTATCAAAATGGTAACAATTTTATCAAAATTACAAAGTTTAAATATTTTAAAGATTCAAAGTATATATTTGGAAACTTGTGGGTTGCCTTATATCGAGTGCAGCAAGATATAATGGATCCTCCTAGGTGTAACAAACGGCACATCTGATGAATCTTAAATAAATTAAAAAGACTTGAAAAAATTCTATCGAGCTCATCTACTATCGAATATTTATATAACCTTAATTTATTTCCAATTGACTTATCAAAATTAAACTACGATTTTTTTATATTATTATAGTCATATTACTATTTGTTTATATTAATAATGTTTGATTTTAATATTTAATATTTTTAAATGTCTTTGAAAGTTATAACTAATTTTTATCAAAATGGCAACAATTTTATCAAAATTACAAAGTTTAAATATTTTAAAGATTCAAAGTATATAGGCTGGAAACCTGACGGGTTGCCTTATATCGAGCTGCAAGATATAATGGATCCTCCCTAGGTGTAACAACGCCACGTACGATGAATCTTAAATAAATTAAAAAAGACTTGAAAAAAATTCTATCGAGCTCATCTACTATCGAATATTTATATAACCTTAATTTATTTCCAATTGACTTATCAAAATTAAACTACGATTTTTTTATATTATTATATTCATATTACTATTTTTTATATTAATAATGTTTGATTTTAATATTTAATATTTTTAAATGTCTTTGAAAGTTATAACTAATTTTTATCAAAATGGCAACAATTTTATCAAAATTACAAAGTTTAAATATTTTAAAGATTCAAAGTATATAGGTTTGAAACTCCGATGGGTTGCCTTATATCGAGTGCAAGATATAATGGATCCTCCTAGGTGTAACAACGCCACGCATCGATGAATCTTAAATAAATTAAAAAGACTTGAAAAAATTTCTATCGAGCTCATCTACTATCGAATATTTATATAACCTTAATTTATTTCCAATTGACTTATCAAAATTAAACTACGATTTTTTTATATTATTATATTCATATTACTATTTTTTTATATTAATAATGTTTGATTTTAATATTTAATATTTTTAAATGTCTTTGAAAGTTATAACTAATTTTTATCAAAATGGCAACAATTTTATCAAAATTACAAAGTTTAAATATTTTAAAGATTCAAAGTATATAGGCTGGAAACCTGACGGGTTGCCTTATATCGATCCGCAAGATATAATGGATCCTCCCTAGGTGTAACAACGCCACGTACGATGAATATTAAATAATAGATCGTCCGTTTTACCATTTAAGTTAAACTTTTTATTCAAACTAACATAACTTATATAACATACATAACTTATATAACTTATATAACTTAGATAAATATATAACTTACATAACTTACATAATACTTAAATATATTTTATATCATAATTTACATAACTTAAATAACTTATATAACTTAGATAAATATATAATTTACATAAATATATATCATATATATCATAACTTACATAACTTACATAATACTTAGATATATATCATATCATACATAACTAGTTTACGAAATTTACTTAACTTACATAATACATAAATCTATAGTTGAAAATCTCACAACTTGCCTGAATTAGTTTATACCCATTAGAGACTTGATATTTAGTATAATGATATGATTTAAATCAATTGAGAACATTTAAGTAACTGTAATATGTTGTCAACTTTAGATTTCAAGAACTACAAAATGGATAGGAGTTGGATGAAATTGTCAAGGGTAAGCAATGCCTATCAAAATGGAGTACAAACTTTTCTAAATTTTGCATTTCAAAATGCAAGCCAAGAGAATATGATTCTTTGCCCGTGTAAGAAGTGTGGCAACATCTACTGGCATTCTCGTGAAGTTGTCTACGAACATCTAATTGTTGATGGCTTTATTCGGGGGTATAAAAAATGGATTTTCCATGGAGAGTGTACATCTAGTGGAACTTCTTCAACGATTAATCCGACTTATCCGAGCATCGATTACCATCGATTATGTTAGACAAGATGACTTGGAAGATATGTTGCGGGATGCATTTAATATGCGTAGTCATGGTGAGCAATCGTTTCCACGACTTTATTATATCCGAGGATTGTAATATTACTGGAAATGTTTTTGCGTAAAGCGGAACAAGTGCACCTAATGAGGAGCCAAATGAAGAAGCGGCTAAGTTCTACAATTTACTTAATGAAATGAATGAAGAACTTTACGAGGATCAAAATATTCAAATTGTCCTTCCGCATTCGTCTATTTCACTTAAAATGTTTGGGAGGGTGGACCAGGAAACTCTTTTACAATTTGCTAGAGTTTCTAAGAGAGATGTTTCCGTTTGCAAAAATTCCCAGTCTTGTCAAGATATGAAGAGACTAATAAAAGATTTGGGCCTTGGGTACGATAAAATTCATAGTTGCCCAAATGATTGCATGTTGTCTTGGGGTGATCGGAAAAACCAACAATCTTGTCATGTTTGCGGTAAGTCTCGTTGGATGAATAGTAATACGAGAAGATGTGAATACGAATGAAGGTGGGGCACAGTTAAGAAAGAAGCCAGTCAAGGTCTTGCGATATTTTCCCACGATACCAAGACTTCAAAGGCTTTTCATGTCCTCAAAGACATTTGAATCTATGACGTGGCATAATGATCAACGGACCGATGATGGATTATTAAGACATCCTGCGGATTCTTTAGCTTGGAAATTATTTGTGAAGAAATTTCCAAGCTTTGCAAGCGATCTTGAATGTGAGGCTTGGGCTAGCGGTGATGGCTTTAATCCATTTAAAATCATGAGTACTTCAGACAAGACTTGGCCTGTAGTACTTGTTCTTACAATTTGCCTCCATGGATTTGCATGAAGCAATCTTCATTTATTTTATCAATGATTATCCACGGAGAGAAAGGTCCCGGAAATGATATTGACATCTATTTTGCAGCCACTTATTAAAGAGTTAAAACAATTATGGTGGGTGTTGAGACATATGATGTATTGAGAAAGGAGAACTTTAATTTACGTGCAGCTTTATTGTGGACAATTAATGATTTCCGGCTTATGCCAATTTATCGGGTTGGAGTACTAAAGGGCGTTATGCCTGTCCTTGTTGTCTTTGCGCAAACTTGTTCGAAGTGGTTGTATAATGGGAAGAAGTTCTCTTACATGGGCCACCGTCGGTGGTTAGATGAAAATCATAAATTTAGATTTGAGAGGACTCTATTTGACGGCATCTTGAAGAGTACAGAGGAGCTCTGAGCGAGACCGTTGGATCTGAAATCTTGTTTATGTTAAAAGATATCAACTTTAGTTACTGAGGAAGATGAATCAACCACCTATCACGCAAACAAGGAGAAGATCGAGGATGAATCGACGAAGAGGATGATCCTAATGAGGCGAGTTGTGGAAGAAAAGGAGTATTTTTTTGAGTTGCCTTATTGGGAGCACAACATTTTACGCCACAATCTTGATGTCATGCATATTGAAAAGAATGTCTGCGAGAACATAATTGGGACAATTTTAAATGTCGATGGAAAATCAAAAGACAATCTTGAGCCGACTTGATTTAGTTGACATGAGAATCGGCGTGATCTTCATCCTCAAGTACTTCCAGAATGGGAAATATCGGTTGCCGCCTTCTATTTTTTCAATGTCAAAGAAAGAGAAAGAAGTTTTCTGCATGGTGTTGAAGGATATAAAGGTCTCAGATGCGTATGCCTCAAATATATCTCGATGTGTGAGTTTCAAAGATCGAAGATTATATTCATTAAAATCGTATGATTACCACATCTTGATGCAAGATTTACTCCCAATTGCTTTACGGTGCTGTATGTCAAAAAATGTAACGTCCTGTATAATTGAACTATCCAATATAATGAAAGCTATTTGTGGCAAAGTTTTGAATGTCGAAGAACTTGAGAAAGTATAGGATCGAGCGACTTTGACTTTATGCAATTTAGAGAAGATCTTTCCACCTTCCTTCTTCACTATTATGGTGCACTTGGTAATCCATATCCCTCATGAAGCAATCCTTGGTGGACCGGTTTTTTATCGATGGATGTATCCTATTGAAAGGTGCTAATTCATTTCTCAAGTATTCACTCATTCACCTCTATACATTTAGTTACAGCTTTTGATAAATATTGTATATCGTGTTTAGGTTCCTAAGCAAATTGAAGTCATATTGTCGCAATAAGCGTTATCCAGAAGGATCAATTGCTGAAGGCTACTTGGCAGAAGAGTGCATGACCTTACATTTCTAGATATTTAGAAGATTTGAAACACGATTGAATAGACCAAGTAGAAATGCTGGGCTCAATGATCATGACTTGGCCGAAACTTATTTATTTCAAAGTTATGGAGAACCAATCGGCAAAGTTGAAATTGTAGAATTAGATGATATATCGTGGATACAGGCACATCGATATGTACTTTTTCACCACGATTCAATGGAACCGTTGCGCAAGTAAGTTATAAAATTGTCTTACGTATTCGTCGTTTTGATTTGTTTATCTTCTAACCAATTAAACTTGTTTTTAACATAGTGAGTACAAACAAATTTTGAGATCTCGCACGCTCTCAAGATTACAACATCGAGAGATTAATAAGTTATTCACAGAATCTTTTCATGAATGGTTAAGTCAAACGGTATGTAACTAAAGTTAATAAGTTACATATAATCGCGAAATTTAGTTAATCAAATAAGAATGTTTTTACATAATACATTTATAATTATTTAATTTACTTTCGATCCAATAGGTTTGGAGTGGGAAAGACGTCAATGACGAAATTAAATGGCTTTCCCAAGGTCCGAACAGAGTAATAAAAAGATATAGTGCCTTCCTCATCAATGGATACAGATTTCATACAAAGTATCGCGAGAGAATGAGGAGAACTCAAAATTGTGGAGTTGTTGTTAATTCTTCAATTACAAGTTATGCTAGTGCTAGGGATAGTAATCCGGTTGAGGGTAATGTGGAGTATTACGGACTTCTTACCGATATTATTGAGTTGGATTACTATGGCGGATGGAAAGTTATCTTATTTTGGTGTGATTGGGCTGATGTTAATCTTGCTCGAGGAATTAAAAAGATCAATTTGGTTTTACAATGGTGAATTTTTCTCATTTGATTCACATCTTTGGACAACAATTGATGGACGAGCCATATGTATTTTCCTCTCAAGTGAAACAAGTTTTTATTCAAAAGATCCAAGCTGATGAGGTTGGTATGTTGTACTCAGGAACACCCCTAGAGACTTGTTTGACATGGGTAATAGAAGTAGAGATGACATTGTCGAAAGATCAGAAACATTACCTTTTCCAGAACAAAACTTAGATGAAAATATCCCTAGTACTAGTACACAATATCAATGGGTTCGAGATGATGTGAATGAAGATATTTACGAATAATGATGTAGTAAGATTTTACGTTTTTTTAATTATATGTAATATTATAATTTTAATCTTGCTCATGTTATATAATTTGACTATTTTATATGTATTATTATTGTTGTAATTTGTTACTAAACTTTAACTATTTTATTTGTATTGCAGGAAAAATGCGTAGAAGAAGATTACGTGGTTTAAGTATTGTCCAGAATACTCCAAATTCGGAAGAAGGAAGTAGTGAACAGCAGACAGCTGTTGGATCTTTGAATGTGCCAGAGACACTTGACGAGCCTGAAGAATTTCAAAGTAATGTTATGTTTATTTTACATGTGTTAGACTTTTATTATTAATTTATTTGTAAATTTTAATATAATAATAGTATATCATTTTTCAGCTGAAAATGGTGGGACGCGCAGAGTTCAAGACGCGTACATCGCTTAGTGATTTATACGACTTAGATCCCGCCAACCGTGTCAAAGTAAGTAGAAATACTTATGGCCACACTGTTGGATCCAAGCTCGACTTTTAGCGAGCTATATTGGCATTTTAGCACGAAATGCCAATATGTTGCCCATCAACTACGAATCATGGCATCACATGCCCGATAGCAACAAAAATCAGCTCTCGCTAATATTAAGGTAACAAAATGTGAATGTAATTTATAATATTTTGGTTTAAGTTTCATTCATATTTACATTATAAACTTGTGTTTTTTAGGATAGATTTGCTTTAGAGGTCTCCAGATGATTATATCAAGAAGACATTGGGTAAAAATGGAGAGACAATAAAAGCACTTTAAAAAAACAATATTTTAAGAAAGACATAAGCCTCGAGGAAAAATTAAGAAATGTCCCATTGGGAATCTTTGAGGTACCAATGGGAAGATGCGGTTAGATTCTGGAATTCAAAGAAAGGAGAGGTATTACGTATTTCCAAACTCTTATATATAGTGTTTACTATATACGTAATAATAATTTCATTATGTAGGACCGTGAGCGAGTTGGAATAAGCAAAGAGCAAAAACAAAAATTCACGCACACTAGCAGTGGTCGAGAAGTTTTGCTTCCAGTAAAGTGAGGCCGAGGTATCAAAATTTTATTAATTCTTTCAAATATTAATAACTTTCTAATATTAAATAATATTTTCTTTGCTATATTGTAGGAAGTCAAATCTGGACAAAAAGTTGGGCGCCTTGACTTTTTGAGATTACATATAGGAAGAAAGATGGATCTCCTATGACATCCGAAGCTGGAGAAATTATGGTATATTTACTTAATAATATTTGATTTATTCTAAATATTTATAATGTTTAATTATAATTGTTTAATTCAATTCATCGTTAGTAGTTTTAAATAATGCTATGTTGCATTCCTTTTTATTATATATTTCGTTTGTAACTTTTTAATTGATTTTTTAGGAGAAACTAAAGGATAAGAAGGCGGAATATGAAGCGATCGCTCGATCGATAGTAGTTCGTTAATCTTGAGAACATTGATAACAGAATTATCACTGAAGTTTTGGGTCCTGAAAGGTACGGTCGGGTTCGATTTCAAGGATCTGGTGTTACCCCGACCCAATATTTTGGATCCGGCTCCCAGCAATACATGCCTTCCGGAAGTCAAGCTAAAGCTGAAGTTCAGAGGTTAAGAGATCAGATGGCTCAGATGCAAGCGAACACAGTTGAGCAAATTGCCGAGGTTCAACGAAAATATGAAGAACTCCAGCGACAACTTAGAGCGGAGGCAGCAGAGAGGGAGGCAGCGGCAGCAGCGAGGGAGGCAGAGCATAGGAAAAAGTACGATGACCTCCAGCTACAGCTTCAGCAGATGATGCAAATGTTTCAACAGTCGCAAAAGCCGCCATCTTAGACATTAGTTTTCTCGTTGTAAGAATATTTTTAACTTTTTCACGTTTAACATTATTCTAAGAATATTTTAAATCATACGTTATTAATTACATAATATATTTTTCGTTAAATTTGAAATATTATTTAGAATTAATATTTTTGGTTGTATTTTCTTATACTAAATTTGCTATTTTGGCTGCATTTTATGCTATATTTGTTGTATTTGGTTGGATTTTAATGCAGGAAGGGCTGAATATAGGTGTAAAAAATGTATTGCAAATCTGCCAAAATTAGCGGCGTTTAATTAGCGGCGTTTGTAGGAAAAACGCCGCTAAAGGCCGTTACTTTTAGCGGCGCTTTTTTTTCAAACGCCGCTAAAGGCCTTGGCTTTTAGCGGCGCTTTTTTTCAATAAACGCCGCCAATTTTTGCGGCACCGCCTATAGCGGCGTTTTTTGCGGCGTTTTTAAAAGCGCCGCAAAAAGTTTTAGTGGTGTTTTGAAGCGCCGCTAAAAGTCTGTTTTGCTGTAGTGAATGTGCTGTCATTTGTGAATTGGTTTTTTGTGTTTTAACTTTTGTAGACACTTGAGATTCAGGAGGAGCTTGTAGAGTAAGGTTCTGAAACTATGGATGTACGGAATAAAGTGCAAGTTGTTAGTCGAATGAAAGCTGCTGTTGCTAGCAAACAATATGGACTGGAAGATATATTGTCTTCCCATATAGCTGATGTAATTCACAACTCGTTGCTCTCTGAGTAGCCAATCAATTATTCTAGAATCTATTGCCTTTTGAAGGATAAGATAATTGCATTTTCTTGCTTTTATTTTTTTATGTCATTAGGCTTGCATCCAAGTATGCCCCAAGAACCCTGTGAACTTTGATGTTGATAATGTCCGTATGTCAAAGCTTGTTGGAGGAGTTTTGCATAATTGCACAGTAATTAGGGGAATGGTTTTAAAAGGTGATGCTGTGGGAAGTATAAAACGTGTGGAGAAGGCGAAGGTAATTTTTTTTCTTTCTATTTATCCATTTTAGATGAATTTAAGTTATACAAAGCTGCTTGATAGTTTTCACTTGGCCAAGTTAAAGGTCTCATTGCTTTTTGACTTGTATTGTTGTGTTCACTTCGTGTTAGGTGGCTGTGTTTGCTACTGGTGTTGATTCAACTGCTACTGAAACAGAAGGAACTGTTTTGATTCACTCTGCTGAGCAGGTAAATTATGATAATTTTTTATTTCCCTTTTTAAATAGGAGATCGTATGAAAGAAGCAACCGATTAGAAGGCAAATTGTTTTGAATGCATTCCTGTTATTTTAAAATCTGTGGTTTTGGGCACAATGTGCATAATGGTTTTCTTTCTCATGCTGTCCATCTTTACATTTTGTAAATTGGTATAGGGTGCTTTTGTTGGTCAAATATTCTAAATGTGGAAGGCTTCTCTTGATTTTTTTTTCTTACAGCTAGAGAATTATGCAAAAACTGAAGAAGCTAAAGTTGAGGAGCTCATTAAAGCAGTTGCTGATTCTGGTGCCAAAGTTATCGTTAGTGGTGGAGCAGTCGGGGAAATGGCATTGCATTTCTGTGACCGTTACAAGTACATCAAGCTTCCTTCCCATATTTCCAACTCTTTACTTTGCTCTTTCTTGTTTTGATTTGATATTAAGCCCATGATGTTGAGTATGTTGTGTTGATAGATTCACCTACTTTTTGGATTCAAAATTATTTCAATTAGTTTGCTCTCTTGGCCAACATCTCTGATACGTGATTTTATTTGTGCAGGTTAATGGTCTTGAAAATCAGCTCAAAGTTTGAACTACGACGCTTCTGCCGCGCAACAGGCACTTCTGCTCTTGTGAGCATTCTATCTAGATTATGTTATAAGAAAAAAGATCACATCTTTTGATTGCAATCTAATGGGCCTTTAATTCTTCTGACAGCTGAAACTCAGCCAACCAAAGCCAGATGATTTAGGATTTGTTGATTCAATTTCAGTTGAGGAAATCGGTGGTTCTCGGGTATGTTTGAAGAGGTGGCTTTACTTATATTTGGTTCGTTGTCCTTGCCTCACTCTATTTTGCCTTTGCCAATTTAACGTAGGTCACTGTTGTGAGAAGTGAAGAGGGGGGTAACAAGGTTGCCACTGTGGTTCTGCGAGGAAGTACTGATAGTATATTGGATGATCTTGAAAGAGCTGTTGATGATGGAGTCAATACATATAAGGTTTTTTTTTTGCTGATCTTTTTCTTTGAATGCCATATAAACCTGATTAAATTCTTTTATTCGCACCTGCTGAAATTGTCTTTTCCATTTTTTTTGGATGTAAATTCCAAGGAAAGAATCATTATCCCATTCTTAATGCCCATT
The DNA here is from genome assembly GCA_025698475.1 of Gossypium anomalum. Taxonomy (NCBI): domain Eukaryota; kingdom Viridiplantae; phylum Streptophyta; class Magnoliopsida; order Malvales; family Malvaceae; genus Gossypium; species Gossypium anomalum. Next base: position 96,995,810 of record CM046966.1, read on the forward strand.
CATTTTTGGTCAGGCAATGTGCAGGGATAGTCGTATAGTACCTGGAGCTGCTGCTACTGAAATCGAGTTGGCGAGAAGACTGAAAGAGTTCTTCTTCAAGGAAATAGGGTGATTTGTTTTTTCCGTGTGCTCTTCTTAATGCAAAATGCCATCCTGCACGTATTGTTTCATATTTAAGCTGCAAGTTTGTGCATTACACTTGTATGAATGACATGGATACATTTGTGGCTTGATGGGATTCTACGCAAGGTAGTCAGTACCACACTGGTCGGTACGACCGGAACCGGTGCAAAACCGACCATCATGATTCTACCTGCTGAACAACTAGGTATTCAGGCATAGTGCTGGAGAGGTGTCAAATGAGTCAACTTCTGCATTGTTGGCTGTCAAGTTATTTATATCTTGCATTGGTCATGTTCATTCTGATAGCTGTGTTGGGAATCCCCTACGGGTTTTTGAGATTTATAGTAGATTAGATGAGTACTAGAAGAAGCTATTAATATTAACTACGGGATATTTTGCAGATTGGATCAGTATGCAATTGCTAAGTTTGCTGAAAGTTTTGAATTGGTACCGAGAACCCTGGCAGAGAATGCTGGACTCCATCCAATGGATATTATTTCTAAGTTGTATGAAAAGCATGCATCTGGGAATGCTAAAAGTGGGCATCGACTTGAGGGGAGATGACTCTGAGGATGGTCTTTGCAAGGATGTCTCAACCGTGAATGTTTGGGACCTTTATGTCACTAAGTAAGTCGCTATTTACAATTATTTCTGGCTCAGTTCTGTTCTCTTTTGCATCGAAAATAGACCTCTGCTTCTTTTATAATTTACAATTGTTGACTTTTTTTGTTAGGTTTTTGGCTCTCAAATATGCTGCAGATGCTGCCTGCACTGTGTTGCGTGTAGATCAGGTAATTTACTAGAGACAGAAAGCTTGAAAATGAAAATCGCACTTAAAATAGTTTGCTGATGGGATTAGATTCTTATGCAAAGCTGTATTTGTTGCTTAGGATTGCATATGTATTTCATTTTCCAAACATTTTCTTCCACTAAGCTCAGTAATGCCGTTGATTCAATTTTTGCAGATTATCATGGCGAAACTAGCTGGAGGTCCAGCAAGGAGAGATCAACCTGCAGGAATGGATGAGGACTAAATCTTGCATGGTATGATTGATTTCCCATCTCTTGTATCTCACCACCCGTATTCAGACTTTGTTTAGGTATCTATTTAATTATTATTATTTTTTCTTTTTAGATGCTAAAACGAGTTTTGCATGTGATTTTAGAATGTTTACGGTGGGGAGTAGTGGTGATCTATGTTTTTAGTGTATTACCCTAATCTATATTAGGGCCTGGGGTAGGGAGTTAGAAGATCGTCTTATTCATATCTTTCTCGATTTTGCATGGATGTTGGATATATCGTAGCCTATGTTACACGAACCCATTCATTTTCTCTAAGTACTTATATTTAACACTTATGTTTGATACATATCTAGATATGTATATACTGAATAAGTTTGTTTGAACAGACTTTATAAAAGGAATTACATAAGTTTGGGTCAGATAAATTGATTTGAATAGACTTTTATGCATTCCTACTGAGGGAGGATTTAGTGATAAATTCAATTATTATGTATTAAATGGACAAATCTAATTTAGAATAAAACTTGAGATTTAGTTATTTCGTGCAAGTTGTCTTTAAGAACATTTATTTCAGAAATTTGTTTGTAAGGTTATAGCATTCTCGCTGTAAAATAGAGGTGAACATTTGATAATTTCATTCTAATCATAATTGTGCACCAATTATAAAGTGAGGAAAATGGCGCACCAATCAAATGGAATTTTCTTCAATCTATCCTCTATTTAAGTTAGAGGAAAAGATGGTCCAAATGAGATGATACTTGAAAAGTTTAATGTTGAATTAAACTTGATAATCTTTGCTGGTCCTTCACTTGATGGTCCATTTCAACTTGATAATCTTTGCTGGTCCTTCACTTGCACGATCTTTTGAGTAGACTTTCATGTTTTTAACACCAAGATTATTTCTATTGCATTTAGATCATCTATATTGTTAGTGTATTACCTTACTTCAAATCGAGAAATTTTTGATGATATCACAGAAAACACAATCACTGAAAATCTTGCTCACATAGACCAAAAACCATGTATCTATTTTTTTAAACCTTATAGTTAGACAAGAACAAAATATGAATCTATTGAATTTTGAAAAATATATCAAATATGAGTATCTCACAAAGAAATTTTTTTTCCAATTAATTAAAAGTGTGTACTTTATATTCATATTTGAATAAGTGTTAGAAATAAATATTTAAACATAAATACTTTTTAAAAAATATAAACCGAAAAGTCGGAGCAATATTTTTTGTACTCCAAGCTATGAATTAAACCTATTTAAGTACTATTAAGGACTTATATTTAATATTCCACATGTAAAAAAATAATTTTGACGGATTAAATTGAATACATAAATTAATCTCAAATAAAAATGATGGTTTTTTAACTCAAGTGAAATTATGATCTAATCCTCATTAGAGGATTTTCACATTATTATTACATGCTTTGTCATGGAAGATATTTTTTTCTCTGCATTTATGTCCCAAATTAATTATGTACACATTTCAATTACGAAGGAATTAAGTGACTAAAATTTTAAATGGTATAAAAATCTATGTTATCAATATTTGTAATATACATAAAGTATGCGCTGATGTTCAATATGAGTATGAATAAAATTTTTAAAACTTTTTGATACATAACGGAAAGATCATATTTTGTTCGTAAATAAATTTAGAATGATTACTTTAAATGAAATAAAAAATACAAACAAGTATAAAAATCAATAGGAGGTTGGTTAAGTAGTTTACCACAGTTAATGCTTCTTCCCCGATTGGCCCATTATAAAATTGAAAAACTTCTGCATCCGTTTCGGTTGCGGCCCTTCTTCCTGCGCTTCATCGTAGATATTAGCTTTTCGTTTTATGTAAGAAGTGCTATCTACTGATCCATGGTTGTGAGCAGAGTGTTGGTGGATGTGTTCAAAATTTGGAGGAAATTGAGTGCTATGGCACTGCAACTCTTTTATTTCTTCTAAATCTTTCTCATACACTATTCTAAGACCACACTTCTTCACCTCCATGCCTCCAACGAAAGACATCTTAAGCTCATCGCATTTTTTATCTAAGCAATCTGTTGCCCATAAGTTATTGGTTTCACAATGATCATATTTATCCTCCATGAAAAATGGATATTATATATCACGCGACCAATAACGAACATAAAGGTGATCTTTCACTATGGACTGGTTAATTCCTTTATACACCATCCAGCTGCTCCCATCAATCGGTCGAGGATTTCTATAATACAACTGATATACTTTTTATCCCTTGAAGCATAATTACTGACAAAAATGCAGCAACCAGCAACTCCAATCCATTGACTATCTTTCCGAAGGTTGATAGGTAGGGGTATGTTAATTGAAGAGCCACTTTTTTGTTGGCTAAACCATTCTGGGATTTCACTTCCGGGCATAATAATGTTAAAACTTTTTCTTGAATTTGCAAATGCCTGCAAAATAAAACACAAGTCATTTGGTAACTAAAACCATAAATTCTGAAGTACGAGATTTTGTAAGGGAGAATAAAGAGATTAATCGACCTTAAGATATTTTTTCAGCGGTGTTAATGCATTGATATTCTCAGCCAATTTGAAGCGGTTAATGGCTTTAATGAAACCCCTATCCACTAAATTGCGCACTTTTGATGGACTTGCAACTACTTCAAGTGAAGAACAATCATCTATACACACATTTGCTATACTTGTTAGAAGCTCAGGCAACGATTTAAGCATCTTGCAATTTGATAATCCAAGCGATTTAAGCCTGCAAAGTTGAGTAAGAGCCAAAGGAATGGTGATGTGTGAAAAAAATAAAATAAAATAAAAAATAAAGAACACAAAATTTTACGTGGAAACCCTTTCGGGAAAAAACCACGGGCAGAGGAGAAGAAAATTCACTATGTCGAAAATTTGAATCAATACAAAAGGAATAGACTATGTCTATTTATAGGCTTGTAAAGCCATATTCTAGTAGGATTGAAACACCTTATCCTAGTAAATATAAAATAGATGGAGTTTAATAAGGTTTAAAAAACCTTATTCTAAAATAAAATAAAAGAAGTCTAGTTCTATATGGATTTTACTTTTATTTTATTTTCCATCGTATTTTATTTAAATAAGAATTAGGGTCACTTAATTCTAACAATCTCCACCTTGACACAAATTCTCAATGAACAAGTTCTTAATCGCGAACAAGTTCTCCACCTCTTCCATAAAACCCCTTAAGGGTTTAACTTCAACAATGAACACCAACCAAGTCTAAGCAATGCTCAAACTTGGTTATAGGAAGTGACTTGGTCATCATATCTGCAGGATTTTCATGAGTACTAATTTTGCTCACAACAATATCACCACGAGCAATAATATCACGAACAAAATGATACCGAACATCAATGTGTTTTGTTCTCTCATGAAACATTTGATCTTTTGTAAGAAAGATGGCACTGATCGCCATCACAAAAATCATGTCTTTGATTTGAAGGTCTTCATTTAGTTCACTAAAGAGTCCCTTCAACCAAATAGCTTCTTTACAAGCCTCGATTAATCGCCATGTACTCGACTTGGTGGTAGACAAAGCGATTGTAGTTTGCAAAGTGGCTTTCCAACTTATTGCACAACCTCCGATTGTAAAGACGTAACTGTGAGAGATCTTCTTCTATCAAGGTCTCCAGCAAAATCAGCATCAACATACCCAATAACTCCATCTTGGTTCTTCCAAAAGCGTAAGCAAACATCGTAGTACCTCGTAAGTATCTTAAAATCCACTTAGCTCGCTTTCGGTGTTCTTTACCGGATTCGCCATATATATCGCTAATCGCACCGATCGTGCATATGATAAACTGGATGTGAACAAACCATAGCATACATGAGAGATCCCTTTGCACTAGAGTATGGAACATGTGACATGTACTCAATCTCATCATCCGATTGTGGAGACAAAGCCGATGAAAGTCTAAAATGGTTGCTAAAGGAGTACTAACAGCTTAGCACTCGCATATTGAGCCTGCAAAGAAGTTTCTCAATGTACCCCTTCCGACTTAGGTACAATTTACTTGTTTTTCTATCTCTAAGAATCTCCATACCAAGTATCTTCTTTCTTTGGTCCCAAATCTTTCATCTCAAATTCTTCACTTAGTTGGGCTTTGACCTTTCTTATCTCTCCTTTGTCTTTTGCTGCTATCAACATGTCATCAACGTAAAGAAGTAGATACACAAAAGAACCATCATTGTTTTTCTTAAAGTAAACACAACTATCAAAACTACTTCTTTTGAAATCGTGAGAAGTCATAAAGGAATCAAACCTCTTGTACCACTGCCTTGGTGACTGTTTCAAACCGTAAAGGGACTTTTTCAGCAAGCAAACATAATCCTCTTTTTCTGAGACTGTAAAACCCTCTGGTTGTTGCATGTAAATATCTTCCTCAAGTTCTCCATGCAAAAATGCAGTTTTTACATCTAACTGCTCAAGCTCTAAATCATGCATGGCCACAATACCAAGCAAAGCTCGAATCGAACTATGCTTCACAACTCGGGAGAACACACATCGTGAAGTCCACTCTGGAACTTGATGTAACCCTTTGCAACAAGCCTTGCTTTATATTTAGGTTCTTCAACTCCTGGAGTCCCTTCTTTCTTTTTAAACACCCATTTACAACAAACAATCTTCTTACCTTTAGGAAGTTTCACAAGATCCCATGTTTTGTTTTTGTGGAGTGATTCCATCTCCTCTTGCATAGCAAACATCCATTTTTCTGAGTCTTCACAGCTAATCGCCTCAGAATAACTTGATGGCTCTTGATTCGCATCTATATCTTCAGCCACATTTAAAGCATAAGCAACTAGATCAGCCTCAGCATACTTCTTTGGAGGTTTAATTTCTCTTTTAGTTCTGTTTTTGGCGATAGAGTATTGAGGCGAAGAAGCAACTCTATTCTCAATTTTTGTACTGACTTGAGGAGTCGACTCTGTATTAATCGATGCTCCACACGCTTTTGATTTTCTTTATTGGAAGAGTCTTTAAGAGATAAGTTAGGAAGCATAGCGGTTTCATCAAAAACAACATCTCTGCTAATCACAACTTTCCTATTTTCAGGACACCATAACTTATACCCTTTTACACGACTTTATAACCAAGAAAAACACATTTAATGGATCTCGGTTCCAATTTTCCATTATTAACATGAGCATACGCAGACACCCAAAGATCTTTAAATCGAATAATTAGCGGGATTACGGACCATACCTCTTGTGGAGTCTTTTTCTCAATGGCAAGCGGATGGAGATCGGTTGATCAAAAAACATGCGATGAGAGGCGCTACGCCAAAACGACTTGGTAAGTTGGCATTTGACAACATACATCGAACCTTCTCCATGATCGTTCGTTCATTCGTTCGCAACGCCCGTTTTTTTTGTGGAGTATGACGAATCGTCAAGTGTCTCACGATCCTTCGACTTGCACAATCTATTAAACTCATCGTAAGCGAACTCTAAGCCATTATGCATGCGGAGGTATTTTATCTGTTTTTCCGTCTGTTTTTCAATCATAATTTTCCAAGACTTAAATGCGGAAAACACATCGCTTTTACGCTTCGGGAAGAACGCCCAAACTTTTCGGAAAAATCATCAATAAAGGTTAGCATATAATTAGCTCCACCTCTCGAAGGCACTCTGGATGGTCCCCATAGATCGAATGAATATACTCCAACGTTTCCTTCGTGTTATGGATTCCTCTAGTGAATCGAACTCTCTTTTGCTTCCCAAAAACACGAAATGCTCACAGAAATTCGGTTTGCAAATTCCTTGCCCATCAAGAAGTCCTCTTTTGCTCAATTCTACCATGCCATTCTCACTCATATGCCCTAGGCGCATATGCCAAAGTTTAGTAATATCATCATCGACAAGGAAGAGGAAGCGGCAATTTGCATCACCACGATATGATAGAACCACGCAAAACATATAACTTGGCGGTTTTTCTTTGCCCTTTCATCACAACAAGGACCCTTTGAAATCTTTAAAACCCCACTTTTGTGTGTATCTGTGCCACTTTTGAATCAAGAGTACTCAATGAAATTAAATTTCTTTTCAAGTTCGGAACATACCGCACGTCACTAAGTGTTACGACAACTCCATCAAACATCTTAACTTTAATTGTTCCAACACCTGCGATCTTATACGAAGCATTATTTCCCATCAAAACAACACCTTCAGACACTGTTTCGTAAGTTGTAAACCAATCCCGATTGGGACTCATATGGAAGGTGCAGCCTGAATCAAGTATCCACTCCTCACTTACTTTAGAATCATTGTGAAGCGACTAGAAGTTCACCACCATTTGTAGTCTTCTACAACATCGCCTTCACCACGAATTTTTTCGGTTGTTTTCCTTTGATTCGCGGCCTCCCTTTTAATCTTATTTTGTAGCTTATAGCACTCAGATTTAATGTGCCCTTTCTTCTTGCTGAAGTTACAAGTTTTACCTCTATTTGAAGACTTCGATCTACCCTTAGATTTACCACGATGATTTCTTTCCTGTGTCCTACCACGATCATCATCAGTATTCCGATCTTGTCTCCCACGAACAATGAGACCCTCTCCCTGAGAGTCGAGTTTAACCACAAGATGTTTCATCTTATCATACGAGGTTAAAGAATCATAAACCTCATCAAGCGTGAGAGACTCGCATGCTATATAAAATCGTGTCTCTAAAGGTTGAATAAGACGGAGGCAACGAACAAAGTAGAATCAACCCTAGATCTTCCTTATCATCTTTGAACCTCCATGGCCTCCAAGTTTGAGAGAATTTCTTTAAACAACTTGTTAAGTGTTCGTGTCTGACGCACCTTCCTCCAAACGATGAGTATAAAGACGACGCTTCATATGCAACTTGCTTGTTAGAGTTTTCGACATACATATTTGTTCTAGCCTCTTCCATAATGCGTGGCAGTCTTCTCTTTCATCACATCCTGCAAAATTTCATTGGACAAATGCGGATGCAATTGTGTTAATGCCTTTCGATCCTTACGCTTCTTCTCTTCATCTGTTAATGTCGAAGGCATCTTATCTATCCCTAGCGGGGCATCCTCCGATCCATCTGCGCAAGAAGCGCTTGCATCTTAATCGCCACAACGCAAATCGGTGTTGCGATCCAACAACGAATTTCATATTTCAAAGACGCCATTACCGTGATCGAGATGAACAACCCGGAAGCTCGATACCAATTGTGAAAAAATAAAATAAAATAAAAAATAAAGAACACAAAATTTTACGTGGAAACCCTTTAGGAAAAAACCCACGGGCGAGAGGAGAAGAAAATTCACTATGTCGAAAATTTGAATCAATACAAAAGGAATAGACTATGTCTATTTATAGGCTTGTAAAGCCATATTCTAGTAGGATTGAAACACCTTATCCTAGTAAATATAAAATAGATGGAGTTTAATAAGGTTTAAAAAACCTTATTCTAAAATAAAATAAAAGAAGTCTAGTTCTATATGGATTTTACTTTTATTTTATTTTCCATCGTATTTTATTTAAATAAGAATTAGGGTCACTTAATTCTAACATGATGAAATTGTTACCCCTAAGACCAGGACAACTCAAAGAGGATAGACCATGAATATCTGCTTCATCAAAAGTGCATATGTTGCAATTTTAAATGGTATAAAAACCTATGTTCTCAATATTTGCGATATGCATAAAATATGCGCTCATGTTCAATATGAGTATAAATAAAAATTTTAAAATTTTATAGTATATAACGGAAGGATCATATCTCGTTTGTAAATAAATTTAGAAAATGAAGTAAAAACTACAATCAACATAGATGTGTAAATAGGAGGTTGGTTAAGTAGTTTACCACAGTTAATGCTTCTTCCCCGATTGGCCCATTATAAAATTGAAAAACTTCTGCATCCGTTTCAGTTGCGGCCCTTCTTCCTCCGCTTCATCGTAGATATTAGCTTTTCGTTTTATGTGAGAAGTGCTATCTACTGATCCATCGTTGTGAGCAGAGTGTTGGTGGGTGTGTTCAAAATTTGGAGAAGATTGAGTGGTATGGCCCTGCAACTCTTTTATTTCTTCCAAATCTTTCTCATACACTATTCTAACACCACACTTCTTCACCTTAGCATTGTCTTCAACATCTAGGTCTGAGAAAGACAGCTCAAGCTCATCGCACTTCTGATCTAAGCAATCTGTTGCCCGTAAATTATTGGTTTCACAATGACCATATTTATCCTCCATGGAAATTGGATATAGTTGATCACGCGACCAATAATGAAGAAAAAGGTGATCTTTCATTATGGGCCCCACCTGCCAGCCTGTCCCACCAATCATTCTACGATTTCTACCTCGAAAAATAGATCCATCACAGCTGGCTTGTTCAGAATTTCTGAAATTGATACATGCATAACAACTGATAATCTCGTAATCTCTTGAAGAATCATTATTGATAAAAATGCAGCAAGAAGCAACTCCAATCCATTGACTATCTTTCGGAAGGGGTATCTTAATTGAAGAGTCACTTTTTTGTTCGCTAAACCATTCTGGGATTTCACTTCCGGGCATAAGAACAGCAAACATTTTTCTTGAATTTGCAAAAGCCTGCAAAATAAAACACAAGTCGTTTGGGAACTAAAACCATAAATTCTCAAGTATGAGATTTTGTAAGGGAGAAAATAGAGATTAGTCGACCTTAAGATGTTTTCTTAGCAGTGTTAAGGCATTGATATTCTCAGCTAATTTGAAGCAGTTAATGGCATAAACGAGAGCCTCATCCACTAAGTTGCATACTTTTGATGGACTTGCAACTACTTCAAGTGAAGCACAACCATCTATAATCACATCTGCTATACTTGTTAGAAGCTCAGGCAAGAATTTAAGCTCTGTGCAGTATGATAATTCAAGCGATTTAAGCCTGCTAAGTTGAGTAAGAGCCAAAGGAATGGTGATGAAATTGTTACCCTTGAGATAAAGATGACTCAAAGAGGATAGACCATGAATATCTGCTTCACCAAGAGTGCACATGTTGCAATTTGACAAATCAAGAAACCAAAGCTTCGAGAGCCGAGTAAGAGATGCAGGTATGCTGATGAAATTGTTACCACTAAGATCAAGAATCATCAAACAGGATAGATCAGAAAAATCACGTGGAATATCTCCTTCACAAAGATTGCAGTCCCTTAGATTTAGGCTTCTTAATGAACTCAAACCTGACAACAAAGGCAACATCCGAGCCATGGGATTCGCCCTTCTTCCTTGTATTACCTTGAAAAGAGAAGGCAAATTTGGTCGTGACTTATACGATGGTCCCTTGCGCCCATTGAAAGATAGAATTTTAAGATTTTTCAAATGAAAAATGAAGGATGGTGGCTCTGTTATGCTATAGAATTTTAAGATTTTTCAAATGAAAAATGAAGGATGGTGGCTCTGTTATGCTTGTTTCACTCAAGTCAACCTTTTCCAAAAACTCTATTTGCTGCAAGTTCACTGGCAAATATTCAATTTTATAACAACTAGAAAGATCAAGAGTTTTTAGATGTTCCATTTTCCCATCAATCTCCGGAAACCTTACAAGATTTGAGCAACCTGAAAGAATTAATGTTTCAAGAGATTCCATTCCAATTCTGGTTGGAAGATTCCTAAGACTTTTGCAGTCTCTTAAATTCAAAAGTTTAAGCATCTTAAGCACTCCGATTGATGGATGGACATCTACTAATCTGGTACAACCTTCCATAATCAAAGCTTCAAGTTTTGGTGCTATTGTGAAGTCTGGTGTCTTGATCAGGTTTTGGGACCCTTTAAGGTCGATCATTTTCAACTTATACAATGGCTGTTGAAGACAATAATAAATTAGACAGAAAATAGAATAGTGCTAATTTTTATTTTCTTTACCTTAATTAAAGTTTAATTATTTGTATTAAAATAAGCTAAAACGATGAGTTAATTCTTACTCTATTTCCCTTCCATAGTTGTTCAATGTGACTATATGGTAAAAGAAGTGCGACAAGGTTGTTTGGTTGGAAGCTTGAAGGCAAATATCTTAAAGGACACCCTTTCCAATCTAAAAGCCGTAGTTCATTAGAAAGATATTTGAGATCATCACAATTTGATAGGCAAAGCACTTTGAGCAATCTCAAATTTTTCATCTTTAAGAATGTATCGGCACTCAAATTGAGTATCTTACTCGATTCCCTAGTAACCATGAGCAAAACAATAATAAACTTCAAAATATACAAAAACATTGAATATCTAAAAGTTATGTTGCATGAATATTGTTTTTTTTAAGTACTTGTATCAAATACTTATATCTTGTGCATAGCTGAACATGGTATTGAGATATCATTGAAAATATTAGACAACACTCTATCTAATACTTCATTAGAATTTTAGTTTCCTAAGCCTAAAAAAACTAGAACTAATATTTTGATTCATGTATGCATTATCATGAACCAAATGATGACATCACTTGGATTTATTTTTGAAAACGTTTAACGACATTTTATAACCTAGTTCATTGATATATATTGTTATTACATCTAAAAATTAAGAACTAAGAATAGAGGGGGTGTTTAGTTGAGTGAAAAAGTGGAGAGATATGAGAATGGAGTGGAAAATTGGAAAGAAAATAAATTTTAAATGTGCATAGTCAGAAAGAAAAGTAAGAAAAAAAATATAACAGATGATAAGAAAAAAAATATAACAGATGATCAATTTCTATTATAATGCATAAAAATCAAGCCTTCTAAATTTTATTTTCAAATGGTTTATTATCTTACCTTCCCACTTCTCGCTATACCAAGCAATAGTGAGGAGAGAAATATATTTTCCATCTTTCCACTCTAGTTTTCCATCATTTTAGTTTTCTATCTCTTCAATTTTTCATCTTTTTAGTTTTTTTCCACTCTACCAAGCAATGCCAAAATGTTTTTTTGTCATTTTTTATTGAATTTTTTACAAAAAATAATAACAATTTTCATAGTACATATTGATAAATTTATATGTATATTTTCTTACCTTTTATTGTCGATGACCATACCTTCAATCACTTCGGTAGCCTAAAAGTAATCAAGAATAGATAATAAAAAAAACAAAATAAATTATCTAATAAAACTTTTTAAAATTTATGTACATGTTCAACATTATCACAATCTTTTAGTTGAAATATACTAAATAAAATATTTTTTAACGAGAGTAATTTAATAAAATTAAAGCTACTCAATGTAACTTAAGGATCAATATAAAAACCAATTAGACTAAGCTTTGGGTTTACACATTATATTGATAAAAGAAAATTTTGTATGTAATTTTTGTTGAATGGTTTACCGTGTTTTTTGTTAAAACATGATGGACATCCTTTTTCTTCCACAATCTGCAACGTTTTCCAGGTTCATTAACACATTTTTCTTCAACAATTTTTCTTCCCATTTCTTGCAACAAGGCATGCATCCACAAATATTGGTTCTTATCACTGACTTTTATGAGAGATTTCTTAATGAGAACATCGATTCCAATATCTGGGAAGAAGTCACAACCATCCAATACTTTTGTTACCAAATCTTTCTTCTCCCCATTGAAAAAGCATGCTATATCTAGAAATATATTCTTCTCCCTTTCTTCCAATCCATCAAAGCTAATTCTTAGTGTGTTAAGAATTTCTTTGTTAGGATCTTCTTTAAGTCTTTCGATTGCACTTCTCCATTGAACTATATCTCTACCGCACAAAAATGAACCCAAAACTTCAAGAGCTAAGGGGAGACCATCAACATAATGTATAACACGTTCAGAAAGCTCAATGAAATCATCTTTCGGCGTTGTATCACCATCAAAAGCTTTCAAATTGAAAAGCCTTTGTGCATCGTTGGGATTCAATGTTGTAGGCTTATATATATCACTGATTTGATAAGATCGGAGCAAATGTTCATCTCTTGTTGTTACAATGATCCTACTCCCTAAACTAAACCAATCACGCCTTCCAACCAAGCATTTCAAGTGTTGTACGTTATCAACATCATCAAGAATAACAAGAACCTTTTTACTAGACAGCCTGTGGCTAATTATGGCATTCCCTTCATGAACATTGAAAAAATTGAAGCGTTCATCTGGAAAGATTTGAGAAAGAAATTGTTTCTGTAAAGAAACAAGTCCATGTTTGTTTGAAACTTCTCGAATATCAGCAAGAAAACATTTACCTTCAAAATGAGGTAACATTTGAGTGTAAGCAACTTTTGCAAGAGTTGTTTTACCGATGCCACCCATTCCGCAAATTCCTATAATGCGGACATCGTCTTCCCCAATGTTTATTTTCGAATACAACTCTTCCAAACGTAAACTAATTCCAACCAACTCATCATGAACAACCGGATATGTCTGGCATAATTTTGCTGATATCTTCTTAACAACGTCTCCAATAAACTTTGATTCATGCCTACAAAGAAATTAAATTTCGATATGCACTCTCTCATTTTTAGTTCAGTGAATCATTAAGTATAATATGGTTGGAAGCAAACAAAAAGCAAGAATAAGACAGTAAGATATATTATAGCATCAAAATACACAAGTTGCTCGTTAGTTGAAATATGGGAATTCTTAATTAAAAACAAAATTATAAAAAATAAGATGCAATAAAAACACAATTTTGTAGTCATTAAAATTAGGAAATAGAGAAGAAAAGAAAGAAATACCTATTATTTAAATGCCATCCCGAGATGTTAGCCACTTCAGTCAAAGCATTTCGCCACTTTTGGATCTTGTCTTTATCTTCCTTGTATCTTTCTTCATGTTTGGCAAAGGCTTCTTCAACTTTTCCTTTTTGTTTTCTTAAATCGGATGGATCCACATGGTAGAAAATTGGAAATACTTTAGGAGCCTTGTCATTTTTTTGTTTAACAATCTCCGCAAGCTCCTCCAAGCACCAACCAGAAAGGGCATAGGTCTCGGAAAAAACGATTACCGAGCACCATGATTGCTGAATTGCTTTGAAGAGTTCCGGTGCGATCTCTTCACCAGCCTCCAACTTTGGATCATCTCTAAAAGTGACGATCCTACTTCTATTTAGAGCACCGTAGAGATGATCCGTAAAGCTCTTGCGGGTATCTTCACCTCTAAAACTCAAGAACACATCGTACTTCTTTCTAGAAATGGATGAGGAAGTCGAAAGTAATAACGACATGAGGATGTATGAGAAGAAAAAAATATGTGGATGTACTGTTCAAAACAGAAAATGGACGGCTCAATACCTCAGAAAATATAAGAGCATGAGGAAGGAGAAAAAGAGATGAAAATTCGAGGGAAAAACAAAGGACTTGTGTAAGAAATTTCTGTTTTAGTTTCCGAAATGAATCTATCAGTACAATAATAGCTATGGAAGGGAGTAGGTGTGGAAATTTGGGGTTATAGATGCTCTTTCCAGGAAGACTCTAAGAAGGTGAGAGTTGACAAAATGGAGACTACAATCATTAATCAAGACTAAACTTGTCTCTTTTAATGATATAAGTATCACCTAATCTACAATCCTACATGAAGGAGGAGAAAAACAGATCAAATATCAAGGGAACAGCGAAGATTATTGTAAGCAATTTCTCTATACATTTCCTTTTTTTTCTTCCAAACGAAAACGCGTAGGTGTGGAAATTGGGGGATGATGATAGATGAGTGATAGATGTTGTCTCCAGGAAGAATCTAAGAAAGAGTCCACAAAATGGAGCCTACAATAATTATAAGTGTTGGACGGTTTGTGTTTTACATTATCATATTTAATTTGTAATTATAAAGTATTAACTAATTGTGTTGTACAGGCTTAACTAGTTTTAGAGCTGATCATGGGCAGTGCGGCCTGGCCCGGTCCGAAGGCCCGCACAAAAAATGGGAGGGTTTGGGTAAAAATATAGGCTCGAAAAATGGGTTTGGGCAAAAAAACAAGGCCCTTTTAGAAAACGGGCCGAGCCTCGGGTAGAGTTTTTTGGCCCAGGCCTGGCCCTGCCCGACTCGAATTATATATTGATATATTTTTTATTTTATTTTTAATATAACCATTTTTATTATATTGTAAATTTGTGTATTGTTTTAGTATCATTTTATTTGTTTTAATATTTGTTTTTGTGTTTTTAAATATATTTGATTTATTATATTTTTAAAATTTTTTATTTAATGAAATAAGCAAAGAGAAATTAATATGGGCCGGGCCGGGTTGGGCTTGGGCTTAGCAATTTTATTTTGGGCTGGGCTTAGACAAATTTTTAGGCCCATATTTCGGGCCAGCCCGAGCCCAAACCTAGTAGACGGGCCTAAAATTTTGTCTGGGCCCAGCTCGAACCCGGCTTGGCTCATGATCACCTCTAACTAGTTTCTTATGTAACATATATACTTCTAATTATTTTTATTTCATTAATTATATATATATATTTATTAATTAGTGTATTTAATTATTATTATTTAAAGATATATGATTATTTATTTAAAAAAGTATATTAATTTATGTAATGTAAAATAATTAAATATTTTATTAGACTTAACATATAATTTGGTACTTGAGTTTGACAGTTTTTTGTAATGTGATACTTATGTTATTTTTTGGCCCAATCAGGTGCCTGTATTTGACAAAAGTTATATATTTTCCTAATGTGATACTTATGTTATTTTTTGGTCCAATCAGGTACATGTATTTGACAAAAGTTATATATTTTGGTACCCAAAACTAATGATTTTAACTTTTTAGTATTTAATTCGAGTTTTAGGGTTGGTTTAATGAAAATTAATTGCTAATTATGTATTTTCATCAAACTAACTCTAAAACCCGAATTAAATAACATCCATTGGACTGTATTTGACAAATTAAACAAATCCATAATTAAGACTAAATTTATGCTATTAACAAAATCATGTAAAATTCAAAGTTAATAATATTAGCAATTAACTTTCATCAAATCAATTCCCAGACCCGAATTAAACACTAAAAGTTAACATTATTACTTTTGAATACCAAAATATATAACTTTTGTCAAATACATGTAACAAATTGAACCCAAAAAAAAAAAACCAGAGTACAACATTAGAAAAAGTGTCAAACTTAAGTACCAAATTATGCATTAAATCATTCTATTACAAGATATTGTTTAATTTAAATTTATTTAAATAAAAAAAAGTGTAATTCAAAGACAAATATAAAGTGCAATTTAATATTTATCTAATTTTATCTACTCAAAAAAGTAACATTCCTCACTTTTTTTTTTTTTGTGAATTATAATAACAGGGCAAAATTCAAACAACAATTGTGACTAACATGACTGGAATCCAAACTACATCTAAGATAGTGAACATCTTGACCATTAGACCATCACACATTGAATTCAAATTTTCTCACTTTGTTGTTTGATTCAACAAAATTTTCTATGAAACATGAACCTTTATTTTTTTTATTCTCGGTATAATATTTAATTTTCATAATGTTTATAATATTTTATATGTAATACTATAATTTACTACAAATATTTCATATTTATAGTAACGTTATTTAATAAATGAATTTGTTTAAAAAAATGTGTAATGTTAAAAAATTAAGAATAAAATTATAAAATATTTTTTTATAATTTAATATTTATATTTATCAAATAATCTAATTATATTTCAAAACACCCACCATTGAAACAACACTTCCCAAGCTTTTCAAGAAATAAAAATATGATCTCAGTTCTCTTCAACTTCATTGCATCAACAACAATTCATAGAAGCATTAACTGTTAGAATACCTCGATTCCTTAAAAAACCATTTTAAAGGTATACCTTTCTAGAATAACAGCAGAAATATGGTTTCGTCAATATGGTATCTTTTGTTAGCAGGAATTGAAGCCATTTAAGTAGTGTTAAGGACCTATATAAACTACAAAATGTAGCTATTTATATACCATTTAAGCAACACAAAAACACAGTACAGGTTTCCATGGCGTTTGATGACAAAGATAAAAGATGATTATATTTCGGCCTATTACCTGCTTCTTCATGGAGCAATCCAACTTTCTCCACACTTTTGTCTCAAAGTTGGATTATATTTGTTCAACCTATATTGAAAATATAGGTGTAAGTTTATACATATAACAAAATATTTAAAAAATATTTTGAGAGGTAGAGGTATCCTAATTGAAGAGCCACCTCTCTGTTGGCTAAATCATTCTGGGATTTCACTTCCAGGTATAATAACATCAGTCTCCTGGTAAATAAAACCATAAATTCCCAAGTATGAGAGGGAAAGAAAGAGTGATTAGTTAACCTTATGATGTTTTATCAACAATGTTAATGCACCAATTATAAAGTCAAAGGAAAATTGTGCACCAATCAAATGGAATTTCCTTCAATCTATTCTCTATTTAAGTTAGAGGAAAAGATGGTCCAAATGAGATGATACTTGAGAAGTTTAATGTTGAATTAAAATAAATTCATTATTCATGTCACGTTAATATCATTAAATTATCGGTTTAATCAACATTTGCAATAAAAAAATCCATAATTTGTCTCAAAATAAAATGTTGAGGGCTAAATTGCTGAAAAGAAAAAAATATAAGGGTCAAATTGTTAAAATTTATAAACTCTATAACCTTTTGTCATTATGCCTAGTTTAGAAGGTTTTATTGACATTACAATTAGATTACTATTTGAATTTACATTTTGCAAACAACAAATTGAAAAAAAATTCATTTAAAATAATATAATATAATTTACATCACATTATATGTAAGAAAACAACAACTAAATCTATATCTAATTTTAATTCTCAAAATTCATCCGACAATATAATTGCGTAAGTGTCTGCTTCCATTTCAACTTGGTAACCTTTGCTGGTCTTTCACTTGCACGATCCTTTGAGCAGACTTTCATGTTTTTATTGGTCTACGGGATAAACATAAAACACCAACATTATTTTTATTGCATTTAGATAATCTATATCATTAGTATATTACCTCACTTCAAATCGAGAAATTTTTGTTGATATCACAGAAAACACAATCACTGAAAATCTTGCTCACATATACCAAAAACTATATATCTATTTTTTAAAACCTTAATGTTAGACAAGAACAAAAAATGAATCTGTTGAATTTTAAAAAATATATTAGGTATGAATGTCTCTCACACATAAATTTTTTTCCAATTAATTAAAAGAGTGTAATTTATATTTATATTTGAATATGTGTTAAAAATAAATGTCTAAACATAAATACTTTATAAAAAATATAAACGGAAAAGTTGGAGTAATATAAATTTATACTCCAAGCCATGAAATTTAAATGTTACTTTTATTAGACGGAATTAAACCTATTTGGGTATTATTAAGGACTTATATTTAATATTCCACACGTATAAAAATAATTTTGACTGATTAAATTGAATACATAAATTGATCTCAAATAAAAATAATGGTTTTTTTAACTCTAAGTGAAATTATGTTCTAATCCTCATTAGAAGATTTTCACATCATTATTACATGTTTTGTCATGGAAGATATATATATTTCTCTGCATTTATGTCTCAAATTGATTATGTTTACTTCAGCTCACAAATAAAATATAGATGTAAGTGAATATATCTACAATGAAAATAAAAATTTAATAAAAAAGAAACTAATATAAATGTACACATTTTAATTACGAATGAATTAAGTGATTGAAATTTTAAATGGTATAAAAACTTATGTTATCAATATTTGCAATATGCATAAAATATGCGTTCATGTTCAATGTGAGTTGAATAAAAAATTTTAAATTTTTTTGGTATATAATGGAATGATGATATCTCGTTCGTAAATAAATTTAGAGTGATTACTTTAAATGAAATAAAAACTACAAACAAGATAGATGTGTAAAAAAAAAAAAAAATCAATAGGAGGTTGGTTAAGTAGTTTACCACAGTTAATGCTTCTTCCCCGATTGGCCCATTATAAAATTGAAAAATTTTTGCATCCGTTTTGGTTGCGGCCCTTCTTCCTCCGCTTCATCGTAGATATTAGCTTTTCGTTTTTTGTGAGAAGTGCTATCTACTGATCCATGGTTGTGAGCAGAGTGTTGGTGGATGTGTTCAAAATTTGGAGAAGATTTAGTGGTATGGCACTGCAACTCTTTTATTTCTTCCAAATCTTTCTCATATACTATTCTAACACCACACTTCTTCACCTTAGCACTGGATACTGGACTTTCGAAACGCATCTCAAACTCATCGCATTTCTGATCTAAGCAATCTGTTGCCCGTAAATTATTGGTTTCACAATGACCATATTTATCCTCCATGGAAATTGGATATAGTTTATCACGTGACCAATAACGAAGAAAAAGGTGATCTTTCATTATGGGCTCGTTAAATCCTTTACCCACCAGCCAGCCGCTCCCATCAATCTGTCTACAATCTCTACCTCGAAAAATAGATCCATCACAGCTGGTTTGTTCAGAATTTCTGCAATAGATAAATGCACTACAACTGATATCCTCATCATCCCTTGAAGCATCATTATTGATAAAAGTGCAGCAAGAAGCAACTCCAATCCATTGACTATCTTTCGGAAGGGGTATCTTAATTGAAGAGTCACTTTTTTGTTGGCTAAACCATTCTGGGATTTCACTTCCGGGCATGATAATATCAAACTTTTTTCTTGAATTTGCAAATGCCTGCAAAATAAAACACAAGTGGTTTGGTAACTAAAACCATAAATTCTCAAGTATGAGATTTTGTAAGGGAGAAAATAGAGATTAATCTACCTTAAGATGTTTTTTCAGCAGTGTTAATGCATTGATATTCTCAGCCAATTTGAAGCAGTTAATGGCTTTAACGGAAGCCTTATCCACTAAATTGCATACTTTTGATGGACTTGCAACTACTTCAAGTGAAGCACAACCATCTATACGCACATCTGCTATACTTGTTAGAAGGTCAGGCAAGAATTTAAGCTCTATGCAGTTTGATAACCCAAGCAATTTAAGGCTGCAAAGTTGAGTAAGAGCCAAAGGAATGGTGATGAAATTGTTACCCCCAAGATAAAGATAACTCAAAGAGGATAGACGATGAATATCTGCTTCACCAAGAGTGCACATGTTGCAATTTGACAAATCAAGAAACCAAAGCTTCGAGAGCCGAGTAAGAGATGCAGGTATGCTGATGAAATTGTTACCACTAAGATCAAGATTCATCAAACAGGATAGACTAGAAATATCACGTGGAATATCTCCTTCACAAAGATTGCAGTCCCTTAGATTTAGCATTCTTAATGAACTCAAACCTGACAACAAAGGCAACATCCGAGCCATGGGATTCGTCCTTCCTTGGATTACCTTGAAAAGAGAAGGCAAATTTGGTCGTGACTTATATGATGGTCCCTTGCGCCCACTGAAAGATAGAATTTTAATATTTTTCAAATGAAAAATGAAGGATGGTGGCTCTGTTATGCTTGTTTCACTCAAGTCAAGCCCTTCCAAAAACTCTACTTGCTGCAAGTTCACTGGCAAATATTTAATTTTAGAACAACCAGAAAGATCAAGAGTTTTTAGATGTTCCATTTTCCCATCAATCTCCGGAAACCTTATAAGATTTGAGCAACCTGAAAGAATTAATGTTTCAAGAGATTCCATTCCAATTTTGGTGGGAAGATTCCTAAGACTTTTGCAGTCTCTTAAATTCAAAAGTTTAAGGCTCTTAAGCACTCCAATTGATGGATGGACATCTACTAATCTGGTACAACCTTCCATAATCAAAGTTTCAAGTTTTGGTGCTGTTGTGAAGTCAGGTGTCTTGATAAGGTTTTGGGAGCCTTTGAGGTTGATCGTTTTCAACTTAAACAAGGGCTGGAAGACAATAATAAATTAGGCAGAAAACATAATAATGCTAATTTTTGCTTCTTTTTTTTTACCTTGATCAAAGTTTAATAATTTTTATTAAAATAAGCTAAAACACAAGGATAAGATGAGTTAGTTCTTACTCTATTTCCCTTCCATAGTTGTTCAATATGACTATATAGTAAAAGAAGTGCGACAAGATTGTCTGGTTGGAAGCTTGAAGGCAAGGATTTTAAAGGATATCCTGTCCAATCTAAAAGTCGTAGTTCATCAGAAAGATATTTGAGATCATCACAATTTGATAAGCAAAGAACTTTGAGCAATCTCA
This sequence comes from Gossypium anomalum, assembly GCA_025698475.1. NCBI lineage: Eukaryota > Viridiplantae > Streptophyta > Magnoliopsida > Malvales > Malvaceae > Gossypium > Gossypium anomalum. The sequence goes on from CM046966.1 coordinate 97,017,083, forward strand.
AATTTTTCATCTTCGAGAAGGTATCGGCTCTCAAATTGAACATCTTGCTCGATTCCCTAATAATCATGAGTAAAACAAAAATGAGCTTCAAGATATACAAAAACATTCAATATCTAAAAGCTATGTTGCATCGATTTTTTTTTTAAGTACCCACATCCGTTACTTATATGTAATGCATATCTGAATATGGTATTGAGATATGATTGAATATATTAGATAATACTTTATCTGACACTTACTTTCATACTTTTAATTCCCTAAGCTTAAAAAAATTAGAACTAATATTTTGATTTATGTTTGATGCACTGATGTGTAATTCTATAAATTACTAGCGAAATGATGGCATTACTTGGATTTACTTTTGAAAACTGATATGTTATAGCCTAGTTCATGCTGTCATTACATCAAATATAAACCATTAACATTAGCAAAGATAATTATATTAACCTCTTTATAGTTTCTTTTGAAAGAGTAATGTGTTTCTTTATAAATTTCATAAATATGAAATTAAAAAATTAAGTATTAAAAGTGTGTTTCGTTGGGTGAAAAAGTGAAGCGATATGAGGATGCAGTATGTTTGGTAAAAAAAAAAAAAGTGAGAAGAAAGAAAAAGAAAGAGAGATGATCATTTATGTGTATGTTTTCCTACCATTTATTGTCGATGATCATGCCTTCAACTGCTTCGGTAGCCTAGAAGTAATCAAGAATAGACAATAAAAAGATAAAATAAATGCTCTAAATTGTATGATAAAACTTTTGAAAATTTACATACATGTTCAACATTACCACAATCTTTTGGTCGAAATATACTAAATAAAATATTTTTAAACGAGAATAATTCAATAAAATTAAAGCTACTCAATGTAACTTAAGGATCAATATATAAACCAAATATTAGACTAAGCTTTGGGTTTACACCATATATTGATAAAAGAAAATTTTGTATGTAATTTTTGTTGAATGGTTTACCGTGTTTTTTGTTAGAACATGATGGACATCCTTTTCCTTCCACAATCTGCAACGTTTTCCAGGTTCATTAACACATTTTTCTTCTACAATTTTTCTTCCCATTTCTTGCAACAAGGCATGCATCTGCAAATATTGGTTGTTATCACTGACTTTTATGAGAGATTTTTTAACGAGAACATCGATTCCAATATCTGGGAAAAACTCACAACCATCCAATACTTTCATTACTAAATCTTTCTTCTCCCCATTGAAAAAGCATGCTATATCGAGAAATATATTCTTTTCCTTTTCTTCCAATCCATCAAAACTGATTCTGAGTGTGTCAAGAATTTCTTTGTTAGAATCTTGTTTAAGTCTTTCGATTGCACTTCTCCAGTGAGCTAAATCTCTACCGTACAAAAAAGAACCCAAGACTTCAAGAGCTAAGGGGAGACCACCAGCGTAATGTACAACTTGTTTAGAGAGCTCAATGAAGTCATATTTCGGTACTGTATCACTATCAAAAGCTTTCAAATTGAAAAGCCTTAGTGCATCATTGGGATTCAGTGTTGTAGGCATGTATACATCATTGATTCGATAAGATCGGAGCAAATGTTCATCTCTTGTTGTCACAATGATCCTACTCCCTATATTGAACCAATCAAGCCTTCCAACCAAGCATTTCAAGTGTTGTACGTTATCAACATCATCAAGAACAACTAGAACCTTTTTACTAGACAACCTGTGGCTAATTATGGCATTTCCTTGATGAACATTGAAAAAATTGAAGCATTCATCTGGCAAGATTTGAGAAAGAAGTTGTTTCTGTAAAGAAACAAGTCCATGTTTGTTTGAAACTTCTCGAATATCAGCAAGAAAGCATTTACCTTCAAAATGAGGTAACATTTGAGTGTAAGCAACTCTTGCAAGAGTTGTTTTACCAATGCCACCCATTCCGCAAATTCCTATAATGCGGACATCGTCTTCCCCAATATTTATTTTCGAATACAACTCCTCCAAACGTAAACTAATTCCAACCAACTCATCATGAACAATCGGATATGTTTGACATAATTTTGTTGATATCTTCTTAACAACGTCTCCAATAAACTCTGATTCGTGCCTACAATGAAATTAAAATCCGATATGCACACTTTCATTTTTAGTTGAGTGAATCATGAAGGATAATATGGTTGGAAGCAAACAAAAAACATGAATAAGACAGTAAGATATATTATAGCATCAAAATACACAACTTGCTCGTTATTTGAAAAATGGGGATTCTTAATTAAACACAAAATTATAAAAAATAACATGCAATCCAATATAAAAAACAATTTTGTAGTCATTAAAATTAGGAAATGGAGAAGAAAAGAAAGAAATACCTATTATTTAAATGCCATCCCGAGATGTTAGCCACTTCAGTCAAAGCATTTCGCCACTTTTGGATCTTGTCTTTATCTTCCTTGTATCTTTCTTCGTGTTTGGCAAAGGCTTCTTCAACTTTACCTTTTTGTTTTCTTAAATCGGATGGATCAACATGGTAGAAAATTGGAAATACTTTATGAGCCTTGTCATTTTTTTGTTTAACAATCTCCGCAAGCTCTTCCAAGCACCAACCTGAAAAGGCATAGGTCTCGGAGAAAACGATTACCGAGCACCATGATTGCTGAATTGCTTTCAAGAGTTCCGGTGCGATCTCTTCACCAGCCTCCAACTTTGGATCATCTCTAAAAGTGGCGATCCCACTTCTATTTAGAGCATCGTAGAGATGATCCGTAAAGTTCTTACGGGTATCTTCACCTCTAAAACTCAAGAACACATCGTACTTCTTTCTAGAAATGGATGAGGACGTCGAAAGTAATGACGACATGAGGATGTATGAGAAGAAAAAAATATGTGGATGTAATGTTCAAAGCAGAAAATAGACGGCTCAATACCTCAGAAACAAAGTAGAAAGAATAAGTATATGAGCATGAGGAAGGAGAAGAACAGACGAAAATTCGAGGGAAAAACAAACAACTTATGTAAGAAATTTCTGTTTTACTTTTTGGAAATGTATCTATCAGTATAATAATACCTACGAAAGGGAGTTGGTGTGGAAGTTCGGGGTAATATATGCTCTTTCCGGGAAGACTCTCAAGAAGGTGAGAGTTGACAAAATGGACGGTTTGTGTTTTGCCTTTTTTCTTTACATTATTATATCTATTTTATACTTAATTGCTTCTAATATAATCTTATTTAATATTAATTAATTTTTTTTGATATTATACTTTTAATTGAAGTAATTAAGTATAAAATGATATTTTTTATTTGAAATACTGAATATAAGTAAAATACATTAACTTATTAATTCAAATATTATAATAGAAATTTTTAATTAATAATTAATTATTTTTACATATTCAACATACGATATAGTTTTCCTTTATGTAGCTAATGCAAAGTAATACTATTCAAACTTAACATAATTGTTAACAACCTCTTGACCTATTGACAAAAGTAATATTTTGTATTCATGAGAGTTTGGTTTTCATCCCAAGCAACCCCATTCCCTTCCACCAAATATAAAAAAAAAAAAAACTTAACACAATTAACTCTAATATTAATTACGTAATTATTATAATTATCATGACTTCTATTAAATTATAATTATTTTTAAATGTATAATTACCATAACTTATATTTTATTTCAACTCTCTTGAACTACTAATTCTAGATTAAATATTATAGTTATTTTTAAATATGAATTTAGTAATATAAATGTAAATAAATAGTATTCTAGTCGGTTCAAAATCGTAAGTTCTTTTAAATTATAATTATTTTTAAAATTATAATTATCACTACTATTTTAATTCAATTTTCTTGAATGAGTAATTTTAAATTAAATATTATAATTATTTTTAAATATGAATTTAATAATATAAAAAATAAATATTATTCTCATGGGTTCAATTTTTTTTAAAACTCGTTGTCATATATATATATTACAAATTAAGTATTAAAATTGTGATTTATGTGTGAAAGCAATTCACCACCTTTGGATATTGTCTTTATCTTCGTGTTTGGTGAAGGCTTCCTCAACTTTTTGTTTGTTTTCTCAAATCAGATGGACCCACATCGGGGGCCATGAGCCATTGAGCCTTTCTTTCCGAGAAGACTCCAAGAAGGTGAGAATTGACAATTGGTGCCTACTTTAATAACAACTAATAATTATGGAGTTTTTAGAGTTTTCCTTGGTTAAAATTACAAGAAGTCCCTGCACTTTTCATAAAATTAAAATTTAATTTTCATACCATTAGTTACTAAACTATGGATAAATTTTTGCGAATATCTTCACCTCTAAAATTAAAAAAAAAAAAAAAAACATAATATTTCTTTTTGGACATGGATGAGGAATTCGAAAGTGACGACGACATGACAGTGTATGAGAAGAAAAATATATATGGATGTAGACATAGTGTTCAAAATCAGAAAATAGATGGCTAAATACCTCAGAAACAAAGTAGACACAATAAGTATATGAACATGAGGAAGGAGAAAAACAAATGAAATTTACAGGAAACAACAAAGGACTCATCTAAGAAATTTGTGTCTTCGTTTCCCACCTTTTACTTTTCCAAGTGAATCTATCTTCATTATAATACCAATGAAAGGGAGTCGATCGGTAATTAACAATTAATTCGGTGGCCATATTAAAGCGTTTTTTTGCTTAAAATTTTCCACATGTCCCTGTACTTTTTATAAATTTAAAATTTAGTCCCTACACTATTAGCAACTAAATTATAGTAAGTTTTTGTTTTCGTCACCTAACTAAAGAAAGTTACAAATTGGTCATTAAACTTTTTGAAATTATTTTTTTATCAATAAACTATTAAGTAACACTTTTTTTATTGGTATAATAATAATTTTAGTCATCAATTTTTATACTTTTCTGTCAATTTAAAGTCTATGTGCTTTGACTATTGGTATTAGAATAAAGGATTGCAATCTATTATCACATGGCAAAATTTTGTATTTATATTCCAACAAAATTAAAGTTTGTATACTTGATGATTTTTAACTTATCAGATATCTGATACGTGAGCATGTAATGTTTTAATTTTGAAGATATGATATGAATCACCTAGCTACTTTCCCATGATTGGATGATCCATACTCAAATTTCTCAAATATCCATCCAATATCTGAAAAATGTATGCAATATTTTTGCATATATAAACATGATCATACATTAAATTCTTCACTACTGAAGCATAGTGATCTCTTTTTCATTTTCTTAATCTTAAAATCAATGTTGAGACATTAATCAAGACTAAACTTGTCTCTTTTAATGATATAAGTATTACCTAATCTACAATCCTACGTGAAGGAGGAGAAAAACAGATCAAATTTCAAGGGAACAACGAAGATTATTGTAAGCAATTTCTCTAAACATTTCCATTGTTTCTTCCAAACGAAAACGTGTAGGTGTGGAAATTGGGGGATGATGGATGAGTGATAGATGTTGTCTCCAGGAAGAATCCAAGAAAGAGTCCACAAAATGGAGCCTACAATAATTATAAGTGTTGGACGGTTTGTGTTTTACTTATCATATTTACTTTATAATTATAAAGTATTAACTAATTGTGTTTTACATGCTTAACTAGTTTCTTATGTAACATACTTCTAATTATTTTTATTTCATTAATTATATATTTATTTTATTAATTAGTGTATTTAATTATTAAAGATATATGATTATTTATTTAGAAATGTATATTATTTTATGTAATGTAAAATAATTAAAATATTCTATTAGACAATTAACACATAATTTGGTACTTGAGTTTGACACTTTTTTTCTAATGTGATACTTATATTATTTTTTAGTCCAATCAAGTACCTGTATTTAACAAAAATTATATATTTTGACACCCAAAACTAATGATGTTAACTTTTTAGTGTTTAATCCGAGTTTTAGGGTTGGTTTGATGAAAATTAATTGCTAATTTTGTATTTTCATCAAATCAACTCCAAAACCCGAATTAAATCACTTCAATTGGACTGTATTTGACAAATTAAATACAAAATTAAACAAATCCATAATTAACACTAAATTTATTCTATTTACAAAATCATGAAAAATTTAAATTTGATAATATTAGCAATTAACTTTCATCAAATCAATTACCAGATCCAAACTAACGTTAAAAAGTTAACATCGTTAATTTTGAATACTAAAATATTTAACTTTTGTCAAATATATGTAACAAATTGAAAAAAAAAAGGAGTACCACATTAGAAAAAGTCAAAATCAAGTACCAAATTATGCATTACGTCATTTTATTACAAGATATTGTTTTATTCAATAACATTCTTCACTTTTTTTTTTGTGAATTACAATAACAAAGCAAAACCCAAACAACAAATGTGACTAACATGACTAGAATCCAAACTACACCTGGGTGGTAAACATCTTAACTATTAGACCATCACATATGAGATTTAATTTTTTCTTCACTTTGTTGTTTTATTCAACCAAATTTTCAATGAAACATGAACCTTCATTTTTATTATTCTCGGTATAATATTTATTTTTCATAATGTTTATAATATTTTATATGTAATACTATAATTTACTACAAATATTTCATATTTATAGTAACGTTATTTAATATATGAATTTGTTTAAAATAATGTGTAATGTTTAAAAATTAAGAATAAAATTATAAAATATTTTTTTATAATTTAATATTTATATTTATCAAATAATCTGATTATATTTCAAGTATAACACCCAACGTTGAAACAACACTTCCCAAGCTTTCTGGAATAACAGCAGAAATATGGTTTCGTCCATATGTGATCTTTTGTTAGCAGGAATTGTAGCCATTTAGGTAGTGTTAAGGACCTATATAAACTACAAAATGTAGCTATTTAAATACCATTTAAGCAATACAAAAACAGAGTACAGGTTCCCATGGCGTTTGATGGCAAAGATAAAAGATGATTATATTTCGCCCTATTACCTGCTTCTTCATGGAGCAATCGAACTTTGAACTTTCTCCGCACTTTTGTCTCAAAGTTGGATTATATTTTTTCAACCTATATTGAAAATATAGGTGTAAGTTTATACATATAACAAAATATTTAATAAATATTTTGGGAGGTAGAGGTATCCTAATTGTAGAGCCACCTCTTTGTTGGCTAAACCATTCTGGGATTTCACTTCCAGGTATAATACCATCAGTCTCTTGGTAAATAAAACCATAAATTCCCAAGTATGAGAGGGAAAGAAAGAGAGATTAGTTGACCTTATGATGTTCTATCAACAATGTTAATGCATTGATGTTCTCAGCCAATCTGTAGCAGTTAATGGCTTTAATGGAAGCTAAATCCAATAAATTGCATCGTTACAAGCAGCAGCTCGAACACATGAAGCAGCTAAATCTAAATATGGGCATTGAGACATGACCCTTTAATAACTCTTTAATACATGAAAAAAACCTTTTGAAAAAAAAAATTACACATTTTAAATACATACACGCACATTGACTTTAAATTACTTAAACCTAAAAATACTAGAATTAATTGTTGGAAAATTTAGACGTCACATATATAATAAGGATAATTACATGTTATTATTTACTATCATGATAGTTAGCCCAAATTAAAAGTGATCTAATTTGGTTAGAATTTTATTGGGCTTTTAATTATTAAATAAAGTATGGGTCAAACATGTGTAGATACTCTTCTAATCAAATTCTAATTAATGATGGGCTAATTAGAATTTGATTAGAACTAATATGCTAAGGTTATAAATATTAGGGTTATGGTCCCCAAATTATACACAAGATATCTTTTCTAATATCCCATCATTAGGAAAGAGAGAGCAGATATTCTCTGAATTTCTTGTGTGCTAATTTGGAAGATCAAATCCCCAAGATCCAGAAAATTTCAAGGAATCCATGGATAAAGGTACGCTTCCGCATATAGTTTTGTTATTTATTTATTCTTGATGATTTGACATGATAGATCCTAGTTTACGGTTCTAATTTTATATTGGATACTATTTAAAATTCTAACATTAATATTTTCATTTATATTTTGTGCTCTGGCTATTTATAAAATTTATGTCATAATCTAGTTGGTAAAGTATGAATTTTTGCCGACAAAAGTTTTCCCGACACTTTTAACTCCTGTTATAGGTAAGATTGATTTCCCATCTCTTGTATCCCACCACCCCGTATTCGAACTTTGTTTAGGCATCGATTTTATTATTATTATTTTTCTTTTTAGATGCTAAAACGAGCTTGAAAGAATTTTGCATGTGATTTTAGAATGTTTACGTGGGAAGTAGTGGTGATCTATGTTTTTAGTGTATCACCCTAACCTATATTAGGGCCTGGGGTAGGGAGTTAGAAGATCGTCTTAGTCATATCTTTCTCGATTTTGCATGGATGTTGGTCATATCATAGCCTATATTACACGAACCCATTCATTTTCTCTGGGTACCTACATTTAACACTTATGTTTGATACATATCTAGATATGTATATATTGAATAAGTTTGTTTGAACAGATTTTATAAAAGGGATTACATAAGTTTGGGTCAGATAAATTGATTTGAAGACTTTTATGCATTCCTAGTGAGGGAGGATTTAGTGATAACTTCAATTATTATGTATTAAATGGACAAATCTAATTCAAAATAAAACTTGAGATTTAGTTATTTCGTGTAATTTGTCTTTAAGAACACATTTATTTCAGAATTTTGTTTGTAAGGTTATAACATTCTCGCTGTAAAATAGAGGTGAACATTTGATAATTTCATTCTAATCAAGTCATAGGAAAATTGAGCACCAATCAAATGGAATTTCCTTCAATCTATCCTCTATTTAAGTTAGAGGAAAAGATGGTCCAAATGAGATGATACTTGAAAATTTTAATGTTGAATTAAAATGAATTCATTATTCATGTCACGTTAATATCATTAAATTATCGGTTTAATCAACATTTGCGATAAAAAATCCATAATTTGACTCAAAATAAAATGTTGAGGGTTAAATTGTTGAAAAGAAAAAAATAAGGGTCAAATTGTTAAAATTTATAAACTCTAAGAACCTGCCTAGTTTAAAAGGTTTTATTGACATTACAATTAGATTACTATTTGAATTTACATTTTGCAACCAACAAATTGAAAAAAATTCATTTAAAATAATATGATTTACATTACATTATATGGAAAAAAAAAAACAACTAATTATATATTAACATAATCTATAACAAATTTTAATTCTCAAAATTTATCCGAGCATATAATCTCCCTAAAATTTACAAAATTTTAACTTAGTAAAGGTAAAATTACACTTTAATCTCCCTAGAATTGATAAAAAATTTATTTAATTATTTAAAATTTATAAAGATATAGGCTATTAAAATAGTTAAATTATATTTTAATTATTGTAAAAATTATAATTTAATTTTGACTCCCCTAAAAATTCTCAAAATTCATCCGAGCATATAATTGTGTAAGTGTCTGCTTCCATTTCAACTTGACAACCTTTGTTGATCCTTCACTTGCACGATCCTTTGAGCAGAATTTCATGTTTTTATTGGTCTAAGGGACAAACATAAAACAACAAGATTATTTTTGTTGCATTGAGATAATCTATATCACTAGTATATTAATTTACTTCAAATCGAGAAATTTTTGTTAATATCACAGAAAAGACAATCGTTGAAAATCTTGCTCACATTAAACAAGAACAAAAAAAATGAATCTATTGAATTTTGAAAAATATATTGGATATGAATACGTTTCTCACACAGAAAAGATTTTCCAATTAATTAAAAGAGTATACTTTATATTCATATTTGAATAAGTGTTAAAAATTGATGCGTCAAGTCCTGCGTACGGATAGTATCCTATCCCTATAAAATAATGAAAAGAATTGTATAAGGGAAGTAGGGTCAAATCCCCAGGGACTGGATTTGTATGGATTCCTGTTCCTTGAGATCTCGGGCAGAGTCTTGCCCAAGAAAACCTGCGTACCTAAAAAAAAAAGAATTGAAAGTTGATTGAATTGAAATTGCATAAATTAAAAATAAAATTGTAAAGATAAACAGAGTTGAGAAAATAAAGTTTTTTTTATGGAGAGATTCCAACCTCCGGTTGTCTCAATCCTCAGCTTTTAGGTGATTCTTCTCGAATAAAATAAGCCAGTTATAGTGGAAGAGGACACCTACAACCATCAGCTCCACTTAGATTTTAGACTTATGATTTAGAGGAACCTGACTCTAACCAACCGTCGGCCGTCTTATACTAGATCATCCCTTCTCAATGGCGAATGCCACGCCATTTTGTCTCTTGGGCTCGACAACCACTGACGCAGTAAGCTAACGAACCGACTTAAAACATACAAAGTAGCCGTCTTTGCACAAGTTATTCCTATCTAAATTCTTCTTATTTAAAAATTATGTTTTTTAATATTTTTAAGAAGATATTTAGCTATTAGGGTTTAACGAGAAAATCAAAACCCTGTAAGATAGGGTACGATTTCTTGAATTCCTAAAACGCGAAATATCACTTATTTTTAAAATTATCCTTTTTTTACGAATTTGGATAAAAATTAAAAAAATATTTAAAAAGATATATGTACAGGCCAATTTTTTGGGCGACTTACAAGCCCAACACCCAATACAATCAGATCCCAAAAACCCAAAACCCGAATGGCCCATTACCTTGAACCCTTACCCACTAACCCAATGCATCAGCCCACTTATACTAAAACCCTAAGCCCAAAACAAAAAGAAAAAGAAATCAGAATATCAAACCCTAGGTGCGCCGCACCTAGGGCCTTCTGTTGCCCCACCTGCCATCTGACCAGCGCCGCACCAACTCTTTGCACCACCGGTCACCTCCGCCGCCTCTACACCTGCAAGATCAAAAATAGAAAAGACAGAAAGTAGAAATAATAAAGTATGTAAAAATATAGGCTATAAAAAGCCATAAAAACAACAAATGTGAGCAGGAAGGTTTGGCAGTTTAAAAACAAAGAAGATAAGAAATCAGTTCAAAAAAAAAAGAAATTCAAAAACGATAGCAAATTTCTCAGCATTTAGATAAACAAAATAGCAGCCAAGTAAGAGTAACAGCCCAGATTACTTAAGGTGGATTTTCTTTTTTTATTTTTCAATTTTTATTTTCGAATCTATTCTTCTATATCAATAAACACAAATATAAAATAAAATAATATTATAAAATATATAAAAAAATGAAAAAAATGAAATTTTTTTACCTTTCTGGCCACCGCGTGCGGTGGTAGTGGGCGCATCTTGGCGTATGCGGTGGCCGTCGGTGGCCTGGCCCTCCACTGCCGGAGCTCCCTCGCCTCTCCCCTTTCTCCTTTCTCCCCTCTTCTTTTTTCTTTTTTTTTTCTTTCTGCTGATACAAATGAATTTTTTTAAGAATTTAGGCCTATTTATAACCCTCCAAAACGACGTCGTTTTGGGGCTATGCTTAAGCCTTAAAACGACGTCGTTTAAGCCTTATCCGACCCGATCCAACCCGCTCCGGACAAGGATCCGCGCGTTTTTGCTCTTAAAGGTTATTTGCGCAATAGGCCCTTCCGCATTTTTGATGTTTTAAATCAGGTTTATAGGTATTCATGAATTAGCCCTGAACTTTGTCGCGCTTCTCAGTTTAGTCCCTGGCCAAGCGCAGCGTTTTAAAGGCTTGGGAAAATTGCTTTTTGGCCCCCACTGTTTGTAAGCGTATTCAAAGGGATCCTCTGATTTATCTCTTATTTCAAAATTCGCTCAAAACTTTATTTTTAATTCAAATTTAGTGCTTTTTGTCATTTTAGCTCTCAAATTGAATTTGTAATGTTAATTTCATTTAATATTAATATTATGTTTATTATTATTATGTTTAAATGTTAGTGTACTTTGTATGTATATATTATTATCATGTATATTTTTAGTATGTATATATTTATATAGTACTATCATTTTATTACTTTGTTTTAGTATTTTATTATGTTTGCTTTGTGTATTTATATATTATTATTATTGTTATTTATATTATATAGTAATGAGTACTTTTTGTTCTATATATATATATATATATATATTTTCATATGATATTTTTATTACTGTATTTTAATATTTTATGACATTTGCTTTTTGTATCATTACTATTATCATTATTGTTATTGATATTAGCATATATTTTTTTGTATATATATTTATATATAGTATTATTTTTAATTATTTTATTTCAATTTTATTACTATATCATATTTACTTTTTGTTTCTTGTTAGTATTATTATTATCGTTAATATTAGTGTATGTTTTCATTATAAGCGTATATACATATGTATATTTATTTACAATATTATTTTTATTATTTTATTTTCATATTATTATTATTATATTATATGTTCTTCTTTTTGTGTTTATTTATTTATTGTCTTGTTATTAATTAATTTAACATTATTTATTATTATTTATTATTGTCTTTATTAACATGTCATCATTTTATTAATCTATGATTGTTACCATTGATAATATTTTATTTTGACTCGTCGTGTCATTATTATTATTATTATTTCTATTATTATTCGTATATATGTTAATACTATTGTTATTTTTTTTAAAATATTGTATTTTAATATTTATTGTTAATTGTATCATCGTGAACATTATACACAAATTTCTGTTACAAATAATATTATTTTTTATGTTTTTTACTAATTTCAATAATCAAGGCAATGTACCGATTTAATATTAAGTCATCGAGTTCATCGCTATGTTGGGTGAACGTCAATTGACTCGTGTTAAAGCGGTATACCCTTCTAAAAAAAACTGAAGAACTAAAATTTTTCGTCTTTTCAATCAGATCACGATTAAATCTTACATTGAACTCGTATTTTTGAAAATCAAGACAACACGTGTTTATGAGATACCAATTTTTGGGCGTCGTGAGGGCGTTAATACCTTCCTCGCGCATAACCGACTCCCGAACCCTAATTTTTCTCTGGCTTTTAATGTAGACCTTAGCTTGGCCTTTCTCGTTTTTAAAAAAAAAAAAAAAAGAAATCTAATAGGTGTCCGGCCACACCTAGGAAAAAAGGTCGGTGGCGATTCCCCGTTCATTTTAAAAATCAAAATTTCAATTTCCAAATTTCTAATCACCACAATTAGCGACCGAAACTAAAATTTTTTACGTCGCTACAGCTGGCGACTCCGCTGGGGACAGCCTTTTTGAGAGTCGTGTCTGGAATTAAACTCGTGTTGTCCAAATCTTCAAAGTTCCTTGTTCAAATTAACATTTAGTCGTGATCCTCAAATTTTCGTTTTTTAAAAAAAGTCATGCATTCGCATTATGTTGTAAATATTTTTCTAACTCGTTTTTGTCCTTTTGTTTTTCAGCTTTAAATTTTTATGGTTTTATTTTTAGTTTAGTTTTTAAATAAAACGTAAAGATTTGTGAGTTTCTCCCTACACACCGTGCACTCACATTTTCGCATAACATGAGCTCTCTACCCGGGCTCCGTCCATTTAAGTGAAAGTAAACGCTATGCCTTCGTGAGTTAACTCGTCCCTCCGCACGGGCTAGTGAATACTTTCGGGTTACATATGACTTATGCTTTCGTGAGTTAACTTGTCCCTCTGCATAGGCATAAGTAAATGTAATCCCTCGAATTGAACTCGTGAGCCTGTGATGGGCTATGACCGAGGCTCCGTACTAGTCTTAGCAGATAATAGTACGAGCAATTCGAGTACCTATCTAGAACTAAAACCGCATATAATGAACCATACGAGCCACCCAACTAGAGCCATGCCGAACCTCTGTCCGTTTAGTAGTCACCAAAATAAGTTCACGGGAGGAACGCCTCTTACCTTTTACATTTTTACTTTCTATACAAAGGGATTGGGTCTGTTTAAATAAGCTAGATCGTGTAGTTCGATTTGTTGAATTCTCAATATTTTTCTGCCTGTGTTAAATTACTAATCAAGTTTGTTTGTCTTTGCTTTATTGTTTTTCATCATGCATTATAGGCATCATATTAGAAAGGTGTTGACTAAAGATCGGTTGCCAAAAAACGGGTTTCTAATGGAAGAGTCAATTACACAAACAACCGAGAAAAATGTCGTGGTCCGGGACTGGTCTCTAAAAACTCAGAAAGGAAAAGGGGATAGCCTAGTGGAGGGATGTATTGCCAATCTACCCGAGTACGTAACAGTGAATGCTCGCCAAAACAACCTCGAAGATTTGGTTTGGATTTGGAATCAGTGGGACTCGGACACTAAGGGTATCTTCGCTGAGAGATATGGGGACATAGCCAACTTGATTGCTGTCAACATAGACGAGCATTTGATTCAAGCCATGATCAAATTTTGGGGTCCGGCCTATCAGTGTTTTACTTTCAACCAGGAAGACATGACCCCAACTATAGAAGAGTATGCTGCTTTGCTTCGTGTCGATAATGTACAACCCTATAAGATATATGTGAAGGAGCCCAAACCGATGACCTTCAAGAAAAAGTTAATGAGATTGACAGACATGACTGACACATGGGCCGAAAAACAGATAAAAAAGAACAATGAAACCATTTGCATTCCATGGTCCTCTCTACGAGATTTGGTTCTGAACCATCCTGACATGCTGAAAAGGGTAAATTTATTCGCTTTGGCCATTTACGGTTTGGTCATTTTCCCGAAAGTTCTCGGACATCTTGAAGTTGTCGTAGTTGATTTATTCGAAAGGTTAAAACAAGGAATCAACCCTATCCCGACTATCCTAACCGAGACCTTTAGATCCCTGAGTAGTTGTCAAAGGAAAGGGGAAGGACGGTTTATTGGATGCGCACAGTTGCTCAATGTTTGGATTTTGAGCCACTTTTGGAAAGTAGAGCGCACACCATTCCACATGTTTTCTAAAGCATTCTCCCCGTTGGAAGCTTATCTCAAGAAAGAATGGCCAAAAGAAGTCAATGAGCAACATTGGGTCTCAGCTTTTCATAACCTTCGCGCCGAGGATATAACGTAGAGAGCTCCGTGGATTCGCCCTTCGGTTCTGCTATACAGGGTCGGAGATCAAGACTGGGTGCCATTACTCGGATTATGGGGAGGAGTTGGATATGCCCCACTATTAGTCCAAAGGCAATTTTCTTTACGATAATTTATACCCGCCACCGGAGGGCTAGCACAGTCTGAGTTTGCTTTTACGGGTGAGGGATATATAAAGAGGGTCCGAGACACCGCAAAATCTTGGAAGAAAGTTCACCTAATAGAATTGGCCCTATATGCTGATACCCTAACCCAAGATTACGACCTATGGAGGAAGCAACGGGTAAATAGTCAGCAAATCTCGTCAACAAACTACACTGTCCAGAATCCTTTCTCGGAGGAAATGCCGTCTGAGCTAGAGATGGCAAGGCAGGAATTTGAACGAGAAAAACCCAAAATGTCTCGGCACCTTAGTGCCTTTCAAGAAGAAAATTACCAATTGAAGATCGACGTTCAGATTGAAAGATCCAGAACCGAGAAAGTTCAAAAAGAGGCTGAAGTCGTAAGAAATGACTTGAGAGACCTTCACTTGGAAAATAAGAAGTTAAGAGGTACAATAAAGAACAGCGGGCTGGGTAAGTCGCCGGCAGAATGGAAAGAAGAAATAAACAACATCAAAGGTGGAATGGAATTTTGGAAAGGAAAAGCCAAGAAAGAAGAAGAAAAGGCTGCGCGGGCTATGATAGAGCTAAGGAAAAAGAACACCGAATGTAAAGCTATGTCTGCTGAGGTAATGACTAGTCGAGAGCTAAAAGAGAGGATACGGGATTTAGAAGGTACGCTGCAAGACCGTCAACTTCAGCTGGATACTCTCTTAAAAGATTTGGAAGAAAAGAGTAATCAGTATGATAGAGACGTTCATGCTTACGAAGAGGGACTCCAAGAAAAAGAAATGCAACTTAGCTATTTGATCAATGAGATTCGTGGGGTAGCCATACACGTGTTACAATTATCAGATGAAGCAGAGGATCTCAGTTGCCAATTCCCGCCAAGCCAACGATCGAGCATATTGGAATTCTTAGAGCGAGTAAAGAAATATGGAAATATAGCTAGAAAGTTTGTGTAATAGTTGAATAGGAAACATCAAAATATTTTGTAATGAACTCTTTTGATGAATGAAATGCCTAAATAAGGGCTATCTTGAAGTCAACACCAATTTTTTGCATTCCTTTCATAACTAACATTTTAACATTCATGCATTCATTCATGCATTCATTCATTCATGGCATATCCCATACTCGTTCGCTAAGGCTAGAATCATATAATTCGCAGTTACAATACTTCAAATCTGGAACCGCGCCATTCGTATAAAACGCGCCGACAAGCTAGAGTAATGGAGGCTGAATTCAATGAGAGAATTGAAAGGATGGAAAGGGCTCAAATGGAATTACAAGAGCAACTGGCCAAGTCGCAACAAGAGACGAGAGACCTAATGGTGAGATCTCGAGAGGAATCACTCGAGCAAAGAGATCAGATGGACAAAATGATGGAGATGATGACAACTTTGGTCAAAGGAAAAGGGCCCATGCAGAACCTCGATGTTATGGAACCTCAGTCAAGAATTCACCACGATCAGGATCCACTCTCTCCCCCGGGATTCACTCCATCGCCCGCATATACAACACAAAGAGGGTATACTCAAGGGGAACCCACAGGCTTGGAACAACGACCTATGCCACCTGCTTCACCCACTAATCTGGGGCAAGGAATATTTGCGTCGAACCCAGGGGCTAGTCCTGCTGATCCACTAGTTCCAGATTTGAACGACCCAGCAGAGGTAGCCAAGTTGAAATTGGATAATCATGACGCAAAATATAGGAGTCTAGAGGAAAGACTCAAAGCGATAGAGGGCACTGAAGTCTTCTCCGCACTAGGTGCCAAAGAACTCAGTTTGGTACCTGATCTAATTTTGCCTCCGAAGTTCTAGGTGCCTGATTTTGAGAAATATGATGGGACAAGGTGCCCAAAAGCACATCTCATCATGTTCTATCGAAAAATGACCTGTTACGTAAACGAGGATAAGCTACTTATACATTACTTTCAAGATAGTCTAACAGGGTCAGCTCTTCGGTGGTACAACCAACTTAGTAGAGAAAAGATTCGATCCTGGAAGGACTTGGCGTCAGCATTTTGCGAGCAGTACAAGCATGTATCGGATATGGTACCAGACTGTATGACCTTGCAAATGATGGAGAAAAAGCCGTCAGAGACCTTTAGACAGTATGCGCAGAGATGGAGGGACGTCTCAGCCCAAGTGGAACCCCCACTAACAAAAATGGAGATAACCGTTCTCTTTATCAACACCTTAAAGGCGCCGTTTTATGACAAACTAGTAGGAAGTGCCACGAAAGAGTTTGAGGATATTGTAATATCTGGTGAGCTCATAGAGAATGCCGTCAAGAGCGGTAGAATAGAAGGCTCAGAAGGTTCAAAAAGGGCAGCACCTATGAAGAAGAAAGAACCAGAAACCCGCATGGTAGGAATGGGAAGCCGTTATGCCTCTAATCCTTATCCGAACCAACCCCGACCTCGAAATTATCCACCTCCAAATTTCTATTATCCCTCTCAAGCCCCTTATTACCAAGCACCACCTCCTTCCTACCCCGTTTACGCCACGAACAATCAAAGACCCATCACTTCATTCCCACAAAATACGGTACCCACTCAAAGCCAATCCAGAAATGAACTAAGACTAGCAAGGCCTAATCTTGAGAGACCGGAATTTACTCCCATCCCTGTGTCATATGGGGAATTGTACCCAAAACTTCTGGAGAAACAACTGATTTCTCCCCATTACATGGTACCCCTTAAACCTCTATATCCAAAATGGTACGATCCAAACGCTAGTTGTGCATACCATGCGGGGAACCAGGGGATTCTACTGAGAACTATCTTGCTTTCAAAAGTAGAGTTCAAGGACTCATTGACGCGGGTATCCTACAATTCGATAGTGCCAGTAACGCTACGGGGAACCCGTTCCCTAACCATACCGAAGGGAATGTGAGTACAGTGGGGAAAGAGGATGAATGGAAGGTCAGAAGATGTGTTTCAGAAATAAGGACGCCTCTGCAGAAAATCTGGGAGGTACTGGTTAAGAAAGGATTGCTCTGTCACTCTGATAGAATTTTTGGAGAAAAAGGTCAAAGTTTTTGCAATTTTCATGGGATTGTTGGACATGACATTCAGTCATGTGAGGACTTTAAAAGATTACTTCAAGACCGGATGGATAATAAGGAGATCAATGTCCTTAATAAGAGGGAAGAGGCCAACGAAAGAGAAGTATGCGCCTCTAATAGCCAATCATCAGGTCTCCCTTATAGTGCTGATCGACCATTGGTAATTTATTACGACACGATGAGAGAGCCGGTGAAACCACAGATGGTAATTGAAGTACCGTCTCCTTTTCCGTACAAGGACGACAAAGCAATACCATAGAAATATGACGTTAGTATCGTCACACCGGAAGGTGGAAAGTCCAAAACTATAACTGAAGATGTTGGGGAGGTAGGTCATTTTACCCAAAGTGGACGGTGCTATTCTAAAGAAGTTGAACAGGTAAAGAAAAGTAGTGACTCGAAGCAAAAAGGGAAAGCAGTGATGCACGAAGTCGAAGTCGAGCAAGAAATTCCACCCATGCAAGAAATTAAAAAGCCTGTGAATGAGGAAGAAGCTCAGGAATTCTTGAAATTTATCAAGCACAGTGAGTATAGTGTGGTGGAACAATTGAGTAAGCAGCCAGCACGAATCTCAGTTTTATCTCTACTCTTAAATTCAGAGCCACACCAGAACGCTTTGCTAAAGGTGTTAAAGCAAGCTTACGTAGCTAACAACATATCCGTTGAGAAGCTTGATAGGTGGGTAAACAATCTGAATAAGGACAATTTCATCTCTTTTAGTGATGATGAGATACCGCTAAATGGTAGAGGCTCAGTGAAAGCGCTGCATATCACGACTCGCTGCAAGGGCTACATAATACCAAACGTGCTCATCGATAATGGGTCAGCATTAAATGTTATGCCATTAGCCACGCTTTCCAGAATACCGATGGATTTGTCCTACTTAAAGCCATGTCATTCCACGGTAAGGGCATTCAACGGGACGAGGCGCGAAGTCATGGGAAAGATTGAACTCCCTTTGGAAGTGGGCCCTTACATTTATGATGTCGAGTTCCAAGTCATGGACATTACGCCCTCTTATAACTGCCTTTTGGGAAGGCCCTGGATCCATTCTGCTGGAGCAGTCCCATCATCCCTTCATCAAAAGGTGAAATTTATAATGGACTGTTGTTTGGTCACAGTCGAGGGTGAAGAAGACATTGTCGCATCTATATTTGCTGCGCCATACCTTGAAGTAAGTAAGGACGCAGTAGAATGCTCATTTCGATCCCTTAAATTCGTCAATATCACTTTCGTCGCTGAGGAAAATAGGATTTCGGTGCCAAAACTGTCGAGAAATACCAGAATGGGTGTCAAATTGACCGTAGGAAGGGGAGCTCGAGCGAGAAGAGGTTTGAGAAGATACTTGCAAGGAATAGTCAAGGCCTTAAAGCCAGTGCACCACAAGGCCCGATACGGTTTGGGGTTCTAGCCTGACATGCGTCAAAGAAGAAGACAGTGGAAGAAAGATCAGGAAAGGAGGATTGCAAGAACTTTGGGCTGAGAACCAGAATGGGAACCAATAGAATACCCTCCTTTGTCAAAAATATTTACATCTGCGGGAATGATGTACCCTGGACAAGATGGCCCATGAAACACGCTGTGGTTAATTGAAAAGGGTCTTTAAAATGTCAGTATAAATGTTATTGACAAAGAGGCGGATGCATGTAAAGACGTTTCAAGGATACGCCCTTGTCTCCTTGGTTTCATGTTGAACAACTGGACCGTCGATGACCTTCTTGTAGTTTATAAATCTTCAGAGTAATGCTCAAAAATTAACGTTCTATTGTGTCCTTAGATATAATAGAATTCTTTTGTAAGAGCGTGCATTCGCTCTTTATCATTCAAATGAATATCAATGAAGATGCATTTTGTCACGATTTTTTTCACATTATCGCTAATTTCATAATCATTTTCTCATTTCATAGCCTATACTCACATTTGCCTCATTGCCATGACATGACATTTCTTTTGTTGGTTCCAATACTTAGATGCCCTCTATAGTTTCCTTTTCCATTCAACTTTCAGGTGCTCAGATATCGATGACATGAACAAACCCGTTACGAATCTTGAAATTAATTTTGAGAAGGCTATTTGTTTAGGAGAATTTTAAGCCGAAGAAAATGCTGAAGATTACGTCTCGTTTCCTGAATTATTAAGAATGGTGGAACAAAAGGATAAACAGATTTTGCCTCATGAAGAATCTGTGGAAACAATAAATTTGGGCACTGAAGAAAGGAAACAAGAAGTGAAGATTGGGACTTCTGTTTCAGAGAGCACCAGGCATAATTTGATCGCTTTACTTCGCGAGTACAAACATGTTTTTGCATGGTCATACCAGGACATGCCAGGGCTAGATGAAGATTTAGTGGTCCGTAAGCTTCCATTAAAGCCAGAATGTAAGCCCATCCAGTAAAAATTAAGACGGATGAGACCCGAAATGCTGTTGAAAATAAAAGAGGAAGTCAAGAAGCAATTTGATGCTGGCTTCCTACAAGCCTCCAAATATCCAGAATGGGTGGCTAACATAGTCCCGGTGCCAAAGAAAGATGGCAATGTACGAATGTGCGTAGATTACCATGACCTGAATCGAGCAAGCCCAAAAGATAATTTTCCCTTACCACATATTGATACGTTGGTGGACAACACAGCAAAATATTCATTGTTTTCTTTCATGGATGGATTTTTGGGGTATAATCAGATCAAGATGGCCCCTGAGGATATGGAGAAAACTACTTTCGTAACAATGTGGGGAGCATTCTGCTGCAAGGTGATGCCATTTGGGTTAAAGAATATTGGGACAACATATCAGAGGGCTATGGTGACGTTATTCCATGACATGATGCATAAAGAAATAGAGGTCTACGTCGACGATATGATTGCTAAATCCCGAGGGGAAGAAGAGCATGTAGTGAATCTCAAGAAGTTGTTCGACAGGCTGAGAAAGTTCCAGTTAAAGCTCAATCCAGCCAAATGTACGTTTGGGGCTACCTCAGGGAAGTTACTAGGCTTCATCGTCAGTGAAAAAGGTATCGAAGTTAATCCAGATAAAATAAAAGCCATCCAAGAGTTACCACCCCCGCGCACGCAAAAAGAAGTTAGAGGATTTTTAGGGAAATTAAACTACATAGCCCGATTTATCGCTCAACTTACCAACAAATGCGACCCAATCTTTTGGCTTCTTCGAAAACATAACCCGGGAGAATGGAATGAGGAATGCTAGGTGGCCTTTGATAAGATAAAGCAATATTTGTCTAGTCCTCCAGTGCTAGTACCGCCAACTCCGGGAAGACCATTGATTTTGTTTTTGACTGTGTTCAAAAATTCAATGGGTTGTATACTGGGGCAACACGACGGGTCAGGAAAGAAAGAAAAGGCGATCTACTACCTCAGCAAAAAGTTCACTGAATATGAGGCAAAGTATTCGTCCATTGAAAAATTTTGTTGCGCTCTAGTTTGGGTAGCTCGGAGACTCAGACAATACATGTTGTACCATACGACATGGTTGATTTCAAAGCTGGACCCAATAAAATACATGATGGAATCGCTGGCACTATCAGGAAGAATGGCACGATGGCAGATCCTCCTTTCGGAATATGACATTGCTTATGTAAGTCAGAAGTCGATAAAAGGGAGCGCAATAGTCGATTTTCTAGCAACCCGAACAACAGAAGAATATGAGCCTTTAAGATTCGATTTCCCAGACGAAGACTTAATGTGCATCACAGAAATGGAATCCGAGTCACCACAAGAGAAGTCATGGAAGATGTGTTTTGATGGTGCGTCGAATGCTTTAGGGCATGGAATCGGAGCAATCCTGGTATCACCAGAAGGGAATTATTATCCATTCACTGCAAGACTGAACTTCTTCTGTACCAATAATATCGCAGAATATGAGGCTTGTATCATGGGGCTTCGTGCAGCTATTGAACGAAACATCAAAATCTTAGAGGTGTACGGGGACTCAGCCCTAGTGATTTACCAAATTCGTGAAGAGTGGGAAGTGAGGGATCCAAAATTGATTAAGTACAGTGATTTAGTAACTGAATTGATCAAGGAATTCAAGGAAATAAATTTTCATTATTTCCCACAAGAAGAAAACCAATTGGCTGATGCCCTGGCCACTTTGGCTTCAATGTTCAAAGCAAGTAAAGAAGCAGAAGTAATGCCCCTCAAAATGAGCATATACGAGGACCAGGCACACTGTTGTAGCATTGAGAAAAAGGCAGACGGGCGTCCATGGTTCCATGATATCTTAGAATATATCAAGAATCAAAACTACCCAGAACAAGTGAATGAGAACGACAAAAGAACAATCAGAAGGATGGCAGCGGGATTTGTTCTTGATGGGGATATCCTATACAAGAGAGGAAAAGATTAGATGCTCTTGAGATGTGTGGATGATATTGAAGCCAGAAAAATACTTGAAGAGGTCCATGAGGGAATTTGCGGAACACATGCTAATGGTTTCAGTATGGCCAGAAAGATCATGAGACTCGGTTATTATTGGCTGACGATGGAAAGTGACTGTATCAATTTTGCAAGAAAATGCCACAAATGTCAAATCTATGGTGACAAAATTCATGTAGCTCCTTCTCCTCTTCATGTCATGACCTCTCCATAGCCTTTTTCTATGTGGGGCATGGATGTTATAGGGCCAATTTCTCCAAAAGCTTCAAATGGACATCGATTCATTTTCGTGGTTATCGATTACTTCACAAAATGGATAGAAGCCGCTTCGTTTGCCAATGTGACGAGGACTGCAGTTTGCAGGCTTTTAAAAAAGGAAATCATTTACCGATATGGTTTGCCTGAAAGAATTATTTCGGATAACGCTATGAATCTGAACAACAAGATGATGAAGGAAGTGTGCGAGTAGTTCCACATAAAGCATCATAACTCCTCGCCCTATCGCCCAAATATGAACGGGGTTGTTGAAGCAGCCAGCAAAAATATTAAAAGGATCATTGGGAAAATGACTGAGACATATAAAGATTGGCACGAGAAGCTACCATTTGCTTTGTATGCATATTGCACATCTGTGCGGACATCTACGGGAGCAACTCCCTTCTCTCTGGTATATGGAATGGAAGCTGTTCTACCTATCGAGGTTGAGATCCCTTCTCTGCGAGTCTTAATGGAATCAAAGTTAGAAGAAGCGGAATGGGTACAAGCTCGATATGATCAGCTGAACCTCATTGAAGAAAAGCGTCTCAGGGCAATTTGTCACTGGCAGATGTACCAAAAAAGAATGATCGCAGCCCATGACAAAAAGGTACGACCAAGAGAATTCCATGAAGGAGAACTCGTGCTGAGGAAAATTCTCCCAATACAAAAAGACCTGCGAGGAAAATGGGCACCAAATTGGGAAGGACCATATGTCGTAAAGAAGGCATTCTCAGGAGGAGCTTTTATCCTTACTGAGATGGATGGAAAAGAGTTATCGAATCCAGTGAACTCAGATGCGGTGAAAAAGTACTATGCTTAAAAAAGAAAGTCAAGATGAAAACCCGAAAAGGGCATCTTAAAAAAAAAAAGGGATCAGAGCGAAAACCCGAAAAGGGCGCTTTGATTAAACACAAAAGATTAGGATAAAAACCCGAGAGGGCGTCCTAATGAGGTAAACCTGGCTTAAAGAGCGTGGCATTTCGAACAGTGGGTTGAACAGTGAGATGGCAGTATTTGAAGCATCTCTGAAAGCTTGAAATCTTCTACGCAAGAGGCCATGCTCAAAAAGAGTATTGATTGAGGAACGTGGAAGAGTTCATGTGTTGAATATCTAGAGCATTTGTATCCATTGAATACGATCATTTCTTTCTTTTTGACATTTTTTACTATTATTGATTAACTTTCTTTGTCTGTTACCTTTGAAATAAATGAATATGAGATATCATTTTCGTCCCTACCTAACCTTTTTCATGCATCTCATTATGTGTTCATTTACATGATAAATAGCGAAATGACATACTCTAAATAAAGAAGATGTTAAGCATTACCTGGATGACAATTTGATAAGTACAAGAGCTTCAAAACAAGAACAAAGTTTAACCAAGGGCAGAAGAGTGATATTTGAGAAGCGTTGATTACTTGTAAAGCTTGAAGACGGGTACATGGCTTAAAGAGAAAGTCAAGAGTCGAAGTAATGAATGCGGATCATCACAAAAAAAAAAGAAAAAGACATACAACAAACATGCTTAAGGAGCACTGCATAATCATGTAGGCATAAAGGCATTTAAGACAAACATGTGCATATCATGAGGACATCATGCATGGCATATACAGGTAATCCAGTAGAGCAAGAGGACATGATGATAGTTGTATTGAATTAAAGGAAAAGATTCCTGAGTTCCACCAAATGATAGGTTTTGGTATCTTGATGTTTTTAATTCATGTTTTTACAAAAATCAACTCATATTGCGAGAGGTGAGTTGAGCCTCAAGACACGTTGAGATAATTTCAATTTTTTTCACAAATCAACTCATACTGCAAGAGGTGAGTTGAACATTTTAATTTCTGTTTTTCAACAGTCAACTCATATTGCGAGAGGTGAGTTGAGTCTCGGGTCACATGCCGAGGTATTTTCAAATTCTGTTGTTCAAATTCTGTTTATAATTTTCCAAAATCAACTCATATTGCGAGAAGTGAGTTGAGCCTCAAGACACGTTGAGGTAATTTCAATTTATGTTTTTTCAAAAATCAACTCATAATGCGAGAGGTGAGTTGAGCCTCAGGGCACGCTGAGGTATTTCCAATTTTTGTGTTTTAATTTCAACTCATATTGCGAGAGGTGAGTTGAGCCTCAGGGCAAGCTGAGATATTTTAAATTTCTGTCTTCAATTTATGTTTTTCAAAGATCAACTTATATTGCGAGAGGTGAGTTGAGCCTTTAATTTCTGTTTTTCGAATAATCGACTCATATTGCGAGAGGTGAGTCGAGCCTTTTAATTTTTGTTTTTCAAAAATCAACTCATATTGTGAGAAGTGAGTTGAGCCTCAGTTCACATTCTGAGGTATTTTCAATTTTTGTTTTTAATGTCTATTTTTAAAGAGTCAATTCATATTGCGAGAAATGAGTTGAACTCAGGGTCTCATGCTTAGTAAAGAAAAAAGATTAGAGCTGATTAAAGACCCCAGATTTTGTTTCCCTGAAGTTGCAATGAAGTTGATCGAGGATACTGAAACAACAGAAGAGCAGATTGAAGTTGTAGATCTTGTCTTCCTGAAGTTGCAGTGAAGCAAATCGAAACTACAAACTTCATATCCTCGAAGTTACATTGGAGTAGATTGAAGCAACGAGGCATATATTAGAAATACAGTGGATCGAACCGAAGCTACAAAACACAATAGACTGGGAGGAGACTATCTGAATAAGAAGAGCACCAATGAAGTCAAGACTCAGCAAGACTGGGCAAAAATTGGCCTTTCATTATGTCTTTGCTCCATTACCGTTGCACGACAATGAGCAAAGAGGGGCAGCTGTACAGGCCAATTTTTTGGGCCACTTACAAGCCCAACACCCAAAACAATCAGATCCCAAAAACCCAAAACCCGAATGGCCCATTACCTTGAACCCTTACCCACTAACCTAATGCATTAGCCCACTTATACTAAAACCCTAAGCCCAAAACAAAAAGAAAAAGAAATCAGAATATCAAACCCTAGGTGCGCCGCACCTAGGGCCTTCTGTTGCCCCACTTGCCATCTGACCAGCGCCGCACCAACTCTTTGCACCACCGGTCACCTCCGCCGCCTCTACACCTGCAAGATCAAAAATAGAAAAGACAGAAAGTAGAAATAATAAAGTATGTAAAAATATAGACTATAAAAAGCCATAAAAACAACAAATGTGAGGAGGAAGGTTTGGCAGTTTAAAAACAGAGAAGATAAGAAATCAATTAAAAAAAAAGAAATTCAAAAACGATAGCAAATTTCTCAGCATTTAGATAAACAAAATAGCAGCCAAGCAAGAGTAACAGCCCAGATTACTTAAGGTGGATTTTCTTTTTTTATTTTTCAATTTTTATTTTCGAATCTATTCTTCTATATCAATAAACACAAATATAAAATAAAATAATATTATAAAATATATAAAAAAATGAAAAAAATGAAATTTTTTTACCTTTTCAGTAAAGTGGCTTGTTCAGTCTTGGCGCGCATGTGGCCGTCCGGTGACCGGTCTTCCCTGGCCGAAGCTCCCTCGCCCTCTCCCCTCTCCCCTTTCTCCTTTCTCCCCTCTTCTTTTTTCTTTTTTTTTTCTTTCTGCTAATACAAATGAATTTTTTTAAGAATTTAGGCCTATTTATAATCCTCCAAAATGACGTCGTTTTGGGGCTATGCTTAAGCTTTAAAACGACGTCGTTTAAGCCTTATCCGACCCGATCTGACCCGCTCCGGACAAGGATCCGCGCATTTTTGCTCTTAGGGTTATTTGCGCAATAGGCCCTTCTGCATTTTTGATGTTTTAAATCAGGTTTATAGGTATTCATGAATTAGCCCTGAACTTTGTCGCGCTTCTCAGTTTGGTCCCTGGCCAAGCGCAGCTTTTTAAAGGCTTGGGAAAGTTGCTTTTTGGCCCTCACTGTTTGCAAGCGTATTCAAAGGGATCCTCTGATTTATCTCTTATTTCAAAATTTGCTCAAAACTTTATTTTTAATTCAAATTTAGTCCTTTTTGTCATTTTAGCTCTCAAATTGAATTTGTAATGTTAATTTCATTTAATATTAATATTATGTTTATTATTATTATGTTTAAATATGAGTGTACTTTGTATGTATATATTATTATCATGTATATTTTTAGTATGTATATATTTATATAGTACTATCATTTTATTACTTTGTTTTAGTATTTTATTATGTTTGCTTTGTGTATTTATATATTATTATTATTGTTATTTATATTATATAGTAATGAGTACTTTTTGTTCTATATATATTTATATATATTTCCATATGATATTTTTATTACTGTATTTTAATATTTTATGACGTTTGCTTTTTGTATCATTACTATTATCATTATTGTTATTGATATTAGCATATATTTTTTTGTATATATATTTATATATAGTATTATTTTTAATTATTTTATTTCAATTTTATTACTAAATCATATTTACTTTTTGTTTCTTGTTAGTATTATTATTATCGTTAATATTAGTGTATGTTTTCATTATAAGCGTATATACATATGTATATTTATTTACAATATTATTTTTATTATTTTATTTTCATATTATTATTATATTATATGTTCTCCTTTTTGTGTTTATTTATTTATTGTCTTGTTATTAATTAATTTAACATTATTTATTATTATTTATTATTGTCTTTATTAACATGTAATCATTTTATTAATCTATGATTGTTACCATTGATAATATTTTATTTTGACTTGTCGTGTCATTATTATTATTATTATTATTTCTGTTATTATTCGTATATATGTTAATACTATTGTTATTTTTTTTAAAATATTGTATTTTAATATTTATTGTTAATTGTATCATCGTGAACATTATACACAAATTTCTGTTACAAATAATATTATTTTTTATGTTTTTTACTAATTTCAATAATCAAGGCAATGTACCGATTTAATATTAAGTCATCGAGTTCATCGCTATGTTGGGTGAACGTCAATTGACTCGTGTTAAAGCGGTATACCCTTCTAAAAAAAAATCGAAGAACCAAAATTTTTCGTCTTTTCAATCAGATCACGATAAATCTTACATTGAACTCGTATTTTTGAAAATCAAGACAACACGTGTTTATGAGATACCAATTTTTGGGCGTCGCGAGGGCGCTAATACCTTCCTCGTGCGTAACTGACTCCTGAACCCTAATTTTTCTCTGGCTTTTAATGTAGACCTTAGCTTGGCCTTTCTCGTTTTTTTAAAAAAAAAAAAAGAAATCTAACAGGTGTCCGGCCACACCTAGGAAAAAAGGTCGGTGGCGACTCCCCGTTCATTTTAAAAATCAAAATTTCAATTTCCAAATTTCTAATCGCCACAATTAGCGACCGAAACCAAAATTTTTTACGTCGCTACAATATACGTTTAAAAATATTATGAAAATAATGATGTAATTACAAGGATAAATTCAACATTAATAAACAAGTCACGAATAGATAAAACAATGAAACTAAAATGCATTATATAAAAACAAACCGACATAATATAAAAATGTTTGAGCATGAGCGAAATAACAAAAACCTTGCAAATTTATACATACATATGTATAAAGTATATAGAATAATCAATGAATGAGATTAAAGGTATAATTTATGATAAAAGTAATAATAATAATAATAATAATAATAATAATAATAATAATAATAATAATAATAATAATAATAATAATAATAGACCAAATAATGATAGTAAGAATAGGAACAATATATATATATTTATATAAGTAAAAAAATACTAAGTAATCTAATTTTGAAAGGTGTAAAAGGACGACGATTAGACGGATAGATGATGATAAAATAATAATAATAGAATAAAATAACCATATAAGTGAATGAATAAATAAATAATGTAATGATAATGATAAGAACAATAATAGATATGTATAAAAAAATGAATTTATTAAAAAAAAATAAAGAAATAAACGAAAAAAAAAGATAAAGAAATTTCTAAGTATTAAATTGATCAATTTAATAATACAATAATATTAACAAGAGAGGACTACATCGAAATCAAAACAGAATTCAAAAGAAGAAAAAAAAAATATCGGAATAGAAATAAAGCAACGGGTCCAAACTGTGACGCGCGTGAAAAGAATAGGGACTTATCGGGCAATTATCCCAGGCCCACAAACGCACGGTTTCAGAGGGGACCAAATTGGATGCGAAATGAACTAAAGGGGCAAAATTAAAAAAGTAAAAGAAAAGAAAAGGATTTAATTGAAAACACGTGAGAAATCAGAGGGATTAGGGGTGTAAATACCCCAAAAAAATGAAAACACACGGATCCCCTGGCTTGCGAGTCGGGTCGCGCAGGTTAAGCCTCTAAAATGCGTCGTTTTGGGGAGTTTTGCAGCTGAATGAAATGGCGCCATTTCTTAGTTACTATTTAGGCTAAAATATCAGCAAAACTTCATTTAAAAAAATAATTTTTTTTTTTAAAAAAATGGTCTTTCCTTTGTTTTTTTTTTTAGTTGCCACCTTAGTCGGCTTTTGAGATTCATCGGTGCTTCACGTACCTTTGCCTCCGCCGTGGCCCATGGCCTAAATCGCGCAAAACAGGGCGTTTCAGACTACCCGTTTTTAAAAGGGTTTGAAGGCCAAGCCTTCTCTAAACCCGAAACAAGAGGAAAGGAACCCCCCATCCATCTTAGGTCAGACTTCTGCGCTAGAGAGAAGACCTCCGACAACGAAACCAGGGGTCGATTCAGGTAAACTCTTCCCTTCCTTTATTTTCATATAAAAAAATAAAAAAACTTAAGAGATAACCATAGAGAAATACAAAGCAAAAATGACCTTTTTCTTCTTTTTTTTCTGTATTTGATTGCTATATTTGTGCACGCAAAAAAAATACAATGAAAATTTCAGGGCTTTTATAGCCGAAAACAAAGAAACGAAAAAGAAAATCCAAATTTGTTTGTTTTTCCTCTTTGCTGTCCTGTTATTTTTGCATTTGCTTGCAGGTACGGAGGACATGGAGGCGTACGGAGGCGAGGGCTGCGGCGCATGGTTGCGGGGCTCGGGTTTCCTGTGAGCATTTGCCGAAAGTTGGCTTAATTTTGGGCCTGGGCTTAGAGTTTTAGTATTTAGGTTTTAGATTTAAGATTAGGCCTATTTAGGTTAATGGGTGTACTGATTGGTATTTTGGGCCATTGTATATTGGGCTGTAATGGACATTTAATCTATTTTGGTTTTTGTTTTGTTATTTAATCTTTTCACGGGCCTGGGCAACTTGGGCCATTTACAAAAATGATATTTTTTAACTTAAATTGAAATTATGATCTAATCCTCATTTGAGGATTTTCACATTTTTATTACGTGCTTTGTCATGGAATATATTCTTTTTTCTCCACATTTCTGTCTCAAATTGATTATATTTACTTCAACTTAGAAATAAAATATAGATGTAAGTGAATATATATATATATATATATATATATATAATGAAAATAAAAATGTAATAAAAATATGAAACTAATATAAATGTACACATTTCAATTACGAATTAAGTGACTAAAATTTTAAATGGTATAAAAACCTATGTTATCAATATTTGCAATATGAATAGAATATACGCTCATGTTTAATATGAGTATGAATAAAAAATTTAAAACTTTTTGATATATAAGGGAAGGATCATATCTCTTTTTGTAAATAAATTTAGAATGATTACTTTAAATGAAATTAAAAATACAAACAAGATAGATGTGGAAAAAAAAAAAAAAAAAAAAATCAACAGGAGGTTGGTTAAGTAGTGTACCACAGTCAATGCTTCTCCCCCGATTGGCCCATTATAAAATTGAAAAATTTCTGCATCCGTTTTGGTTGCGGCCCTTCTTCCTCCGCTTCATCGTAGATATTAGCTTTTCGTTTTATGTGAGAAGTGCTATCTACTGATCCATGGTTGTGAGCAGAGTGGATGTGTTCAAAATTTGGTGAAGATTGAGTGGTATGGCACTGCAACTCTTTTGTTTCTTCCAAATCTTTCTCATACACTATTCTAAAACCACACTTCTTCACCTTAGCATTGCATTCAAATATATCTGCGAAAGACACCTCAAGCTCATCGCATTTCTGATCTAAGCAATCTGTTGCCCGTAAATTATTGGTTTCACAATGACCGTATTCATCCTCCATGGAAATTGGATACAGTTGATCACGCGACCAATAATGAAGAAAAAGGTGATCTTTCATTATGGGCTCGTTAAATCCTTTACCCACCGACCAGAATCTCCCATCAATCTGTCTACGATTTCTACCTCGAAAAATAGATCCACCACAGCTGGCTTGTTCAGAATTTCTGCAATAGATAAATGCAAAACAACTGATTACCTCGTCATCCCTTGAAGCATCATTATTGATAAAAATGCAGCAACAAGCAACTCCAATCCATTGGCTATCTTTCCGAAGGTTGATATGTAGTGGTATCTTAATTGAAGAGTCATTTGTTTGTTGGCTAAACCATTCTGGGATTTCACTTCCGGGCATAATAATATTAAACCTTTTTATTGAATTTGCAGATGCCTGCAAAATAAAACACAAGTCGTTTGGTAACTAAAACCATAAATTCTCAAGTATGAGATTTTGTAAGGGAGAAAATAGAGATTAATCGACCTTAAGATGTTTTTTCAGCAGTGTTAATGCATTGATATTCTCAGCCAATTTGAAGCAGTTAATGGCTTGAACGTAAGCCCCGTCCACTAAATTGCATACTTTTGATGGACTTGCAACTACTTCAAGTGAAGAACAATCATCTATACGCACATATTCTATTCTTCTTAGAAGCTCAGGCAACGATTTAAGCATCTTGCAATTTGATAATAAAAGCGATTTAAGCCTGCAAAGTTGAGTAAGAGCCAAAGGGATGG
This sequence comes from Gossypium anomalum, assembly GCA_025698475.1. Taxonomy (NCBI): domain Eukaryota; kingdom Viridiplantae; phylum Streptophyta; class Magnoliopsida; order Malvales; family Malvaceae; genus Gossypium; species Gossypium anomalum. The sequence continues at coordinate 97,048,801 of CM046966.1, forward strand.
TGATGAAATTGTTACCCGTAAGACAAAGACGACTCAAAGAGGATAGACCATGAATATCTGCTTCACCAAGACTGCACATGTTGCAATTTGAGAAGTCAAGGAACTCAAGCTTTGAGAGTCGAGTAAGAGATGCAGGTATGCTGATGAAATTGTTACCACTAAGATCAAGATGTTTCAAAGAGGATAGACCAGAAATATCACGTGGAATATCTCCTTCACAAAGATTGCAGTCCCTTAGATTTAGCTTTCTTAATGAACTCAAACCTGACAACAAAGGCAACATCCGAGCCATGGGATTCGTCCTTCCTTGGATTACCTTGAAAAGAGAAGGCAAATTTGATCGTGACTTATATGATGGTCCCTTGCGCCCATTGAAAGATAGAATTTTAATATTTTTCAATTGAAAAATGAAGAATGGTGGCTCTGTTATGCTTGTTTCACTCAAGTCAAGCTCTTCCAAAAACTCTACTTGCTGCAAGTTCACTGGCAAATATTCAATTTTATAACAACTAGAAAGATCAAGAGTTTTTAGATGTTCCATTTTCCCATCAATCTCCGGAAACCTTACAAGATTTGAGCAACCTGAAAGAATTAATGTTTCAAGAGATTCCATTCCAATTTTGGTTGGAAGACTCCTAAGTCTTTTGCAGTCTCTTAAATTCAAAAGTTTAAGGTTCTTAAGCACTCCGATTGATGTATGGACATCTACTAATCTGATACAACCTTCCATAATCAAAGCTTCAAGTTTTGGTGCTGTTGTGAAGTCAGGTGTCTTGATCAGGTTTTGGGACCCTTTGAGGTTGATCATTTTCAACTTAAACAAGGGCTGTTGAAGACAATAATAAATTAGGCAGAAAACATAATAATGCTATTTTTTGTTTTTTGTTTTTTTTGTTTTTACCTTAATCAAAGTTTAATAATTTATATTAAAATAAGCTAAAACACAAGGATAAGATGAGTTAGTTCTTACTCTATTTCCCTTCCATAGTTGTTCAATATGACTATATGGTAAAAGAAGTGCGACAAGATTGTCTGGTTGGAAGTTTGAAGGCAAGAATTTTAAAGGATATCCTGTCCAATCTAAAAGTCGTAGTTCATTAGAAAGATAATTGAGATCATCACAATTTGATACGCAAAGAACTTTGAGCAATCTCAAATTTTTCATCTTCGAGAAGGTATCGGCACTCAAATTGAACATCTTGATCGATTCCCTAATAATCATGAGTAAAACAAAAATGAGCTTCAAAATATACAAAAACATTCAATATCTAAAAGCTATGTTGCATCGATATTTTTTTCTAAGTACCCTCATCCGGTACTTATATGTAATGCATATCTGAATATGATATTGAGATATGATTGAATATATTAGATAATACTTTATTTGACACTTACTTTCATACTTTTAATTACCTAAGCCTAAAAAAATTAGAACTAATATTTTGATTTATGTTTGATGCACTGATGTGTAATTCTATAAATTACTAGCGAAATGATGACATTACTTGGATTTACTTTTGAAAACTTTGAATGATATGTTATAGCCTAATTCATTGATATATGCTGTCATTACATCAAATATAAACCATTAACATTAGCAAAGATAATGATTTTAACCTCTTTATAGTTTCTTTTGAAAGAGTAATGTGTTTCTTTATAAATTTCATAAATATAAAATTGAAAAAAATTAAGTATTAAGAGTGTGTTTGGTTGGGTGAAAAAGTGAAGGGATATGAGGATGAAGTATGTTTGGTAAAAAAAAAAAAAAGGGTGAGAAGAAAGAAAAAGAAAGAGAGATGATAATTTATGTGTATGTTTTCTTACCATTTATTGTCGACAATCATGCCTTCAATTGCTTCGGTAGCCTAAAAGTAATCAAGAATAGATAATAAGAAGATAAAATAAATGCTCTAAATTGTACGAATAAAACTTTTGAAAATTTACATACACATGTTCAACATTATCACAATCTTTTGGTTGAAATATACTAAATAAAATATTTTCTAACGAGAGTAATTCAATAAAATTAAAGCTACTCAATGTAACTTAAGGATCATTATATAAACCAATTAGACTAAGCTTTGGGTTTACACCATATATTGATAATAGAAAATTTTGTATGTAATTTTTGTTGAATGGTTTACCGTGTTTTTTGTTAGAACATGATGGACATCCTTTTCCTTCCACAATCTGCAACGTTTTCCAGGTTCATTAACACATTTTCCTTCAACAATTTTTCTTCCCATTTCTTGCAACAAGGCATGCATCCACAAATATTGATTATGACAATCAAATTTTACAAGAGATTTCTTAATGAGAACATCAATTCCAATATCTGGGAAGAAGTCACAACCATCCAATACTTCCATTACCAAATCTTTCTTCTCCCTATTGAAAAAGCATGCTATATCTAGAAATATATTCTTTTCCTTTTCTTCCAATCCATCAAAGCTGATTCTGAGTGTGTCAAGAATTTCTTTGTTAGAATCTTGTTTAAGTCTTTCGATTGCACTTCTCCAGTGAGCTAAATCTCTACTGTACAAAAAGGAACCCAAAACTTCAAGAGCTAAGGGAAGACCACCAGCATAATGTACAACATGTTCAGAAAGCTCAATGAAATCAACTTTTGGCGTTGTATCACCGTCAAAAGCTTTCAAATTGAAAAGCCTTAGTGCATCGTTGGGATTCAATATTGTAGGCTTATACACATCATTGATTCTATAAGATCGGAGCAAATGTTCATCTCTTGTTGTTACAATGATCCTACTCCCTATATTGAACCAGTCACGCCTTCCAACCAAGCATTTCAAGTGTTGTACGTTATCAACATCATCAAGAACAACAATAACCTTTTTACTAGACAACCTGTGGCTAATAATGGCATTCCCTTCATGAACATTGAAAAAATTGAAGCATTCATCTGGAAAGATTTGAGAAAGAAGTTGTTTCTGTAAAGAAACAAGTCCATGTTTGTTTGAAACTTCTCGAATATCAGCAAGAAAGCATTTACCTTCAAAATGAGGTAACATTTGAGTGTAAGCAACCCTTGCAAGAGTTGTTTTACCGATGCCACCCATTCCGCAAATTCCTATAATGCGGACATCGTCTTCCCCAATATTTATTTTTGAATACAACTCCTCCAAACGTAAACTAATTCCAACCAACTCATCATGAACAACCGGATATGTCTGACATAATTTTGCTGATATCTTCTTAACAACGTCTCCAATAAACTCTGATTCGTGCCTACAATGAAATTAAAATCCAATATGCACTCTTTCATTTTTAGTTGAGTGAATCATGAAGGAAAATATGGTTGGAAGCAAACAAAAAGCACGAATAAGACAGTAAGATCTGTTATAGCATCAAAATACACAACTTGCTCGTTAGTTGAAATATGGGAATTCTCAATTAAACACAAAATTATAAAAAATAACATGCAATCCAATTAAAAAAACAATTTTTTGGTCATTAAAATTAGGAAATAGAGAAGATGAGAAAGAAATACCTATTATTTAAATGCCATCCCGAGATGTTAGCCATTTCAGTCAAAGCATTTCGCCACTTTTGGATCTTGTCTTTATCTTCCTTGTATCTTTCTTCGTGTTTGGCAAAGGCTTCTTCAACTTTACCTTTTTGTTTTCTTAAATCGGATGGATCAACATGGTAGAAAATTGGAAATACTTTATGAGCCTTGTCATTTTTTTGTTTAACAATCTCCGCAAGCTCCTCCAAGCACCAACCTGAAAAGGCATAGGTCTCGGAAAAAACAATTACCGAGCACCATGATTGCTGAATTGCGTTGAAGAGTTCCGGTGCGATCTCTTCACCAGCTTCCAACTTTGGATCATCTCTAAAAGTGACGATCCCAGTTCTATTTAGAGCATCGTAAAGATGATCCGTAAAGTTCTTGCGAGTATCTTCACCTCTAAAACTCAAGAACACATCGTATTTCTTTCTAGAAATGGATGAGGAAGTTGAAAGTAACGACGACATGAGGATGTATAAGAAGAAAAATATGTAGATGTAGTGTTCAAAATCAGTCGCTCAATACCTCATAAACAATAAGTATATGAGCATGAGGAAGGAGAAAAACATATGAAATTTCGAGGGAAGGACAAAGGGAGTAGGTGAATCTATCAGTATAATAATACCTATGAAAGGGAGTGGGTGTGGAAATTCGGGGTCATAGATGCTCTTTCCAGTAAGACTCCAAGAAGGTGAGAGTCCACAAAATGCAGCCTATAATTTTTTTTGAAAATTAAATTCATTCATTCAGTTAATGAACCATATAATTCAGGCGAAAGAAAATAATAAGTATTTGTCATAGATGATGAAGGGTAAACTCTATCAACACAATAAATGTTTTAGCTTTAACATCAATAAAATATCATGGCACGTTAACTATTGGTTTTGTCACAACTCAAGTACAACATATTGAGAGTGATTGCAAGCACTTAATACGATAAAGAAATCAATTCCAGATGGTCCAAAGCGACGAGCAAAAATCGATAAAAGAATCGAGCATTCACCAAATTAGAGAGGACGACAACAAAATCATCTCTAAAATATGCATAAACACACTTATTAAATAATGAAAAAAATATAAAACTTAAGACAATACGAAAATAGATCCTACAATTATTATCAAGTGAAGTGTTAGATGGTTTGTGTTTTACTTTTTTTTATTTTTTATTATATATTATCATATCTACTTTATAATTAGTAGCTTATGTTGCATATGTGATTTTACGCATTTAATATTTAATCAAAATTTTTAAATATTATACTTTTAATTGAAGTAATTAGTATAAAATAATATTTTTTATTTGAATTATTGAATATATGTAAAATATATTAACTTATCAATTGAAAAAATATTATAATAGAAAATTTTTAAATAATAGTTAAATAATTTTTAATATATTCAACATATAATATAGTTTTCCTTTATGTAGCTAATGCAAAGTAATATTATTCAAAATAATAACTACTTAACATAATTGTCAACAACCTCTTGGCCTATTTACAAAAGCCTGATTTTGTTGGTATGAGAGCTTGAGTTCAATTCTAAGTAACCCAATTTCCCTCTCTCGAATATATAAAAAAAGCTGTACACTATTAATTATAATTATAATGATAATTTTTAATTAAATATTATAATTATATTTAAATATGAATTTAGTAATATAAAAAAATAAATATTTTTTCAAACTCGTTATATATATATATATATTACAAATTAAAGTATTAAAATTGTGTTTTACGTGTCAAAGCATTTCACTCCCAATATTGGATCTTATCTTTTATCTTTCTTGTACCTTTCTTCGTGTTTGGTGGAGGCTTCTTCAACTTTTTCTTTGTTTTCTTAAATCGGATGGATCCACATCGGGGGCCATAGATGAGCCTTACATGTTCTTTCCCAGAAGACTCCAAGAAGGTGAGAGTTGACAATTGGTGCCTACTTTAATAACAACTAATATTTATAGAGTTTTTCTTGGTTAAAATGTGCCAGAAGTCCCTGCATTTTTTATAAAATTAAAATTTAATTTTTATACCATTAATCACTAAATTATAGATAAATTTTTGAGGTATCTTCACCTCTAAAACTCAAAAAAACATAATATTTCTTTCTAGACATAGATGAGGAATTAGAAAGTGACGACGACATGACGATGTATGGGGAGAAAAATATATATGGATACGGAAATAGTGTTCAAAATCAGAAAATAGATGGCTGAATACTTCAGAAACAAAGTAGAAACAACAAGTATATGAACATGAGGAAGGAGAAAAACAGAAGAAATTTACTGGAAACAACAAAGGACTTGTTTAAGAAATTTGTGTATACGTTTCCCACCTTTTACTTTTCCAAATGAATCTATCTTGATAATTATACCTATGAAAGGGAGTCGGTAACAATAAATTCGGTGGCCACATTAGAGTTTTAAGAGCTTTTTTGGTTAAAAATTTTCACAAGTCCCCGTACTTTTTATAAATTTAAAATTTAGTCCCTACATTATTAGCCACTAAATCATAATAAGTTTCCGTTTTGGTCACTGAACTGAAGAAAGTTACAATTTGGTCACTGAACTTTTCGAAATTATTTTTTTATCACCCAACTATTACGAAACACTTTTTTGTATTGGTATAATAACAATTTTAGTCATCAATTTTTATATTTTTCTGCCAATTTAAAGTCTTATGTATTTTGACTATTGGTATTGGAATAAAGGATTGAAATCTATTATCACATGGCAAAATTTTGTATTTGTATTCCAACAAAATTGAAATTTGTATACCTGATGATTTTTAACTTATCATATGTGAGCATGTAATCTTTTAGTTTTGAAGATAATGTACGAATCACCTAACTATTTTCCCATGATCCATACTCAAATTTCTCAAATATCTACCCAATATCTAAAAATGTATGCAATATTTTTGTACATATAAACCTGAGCATACATTAAATTCTCCACAACTGAAGCATGGTGATTTTAGTGTGACACTTTTTTCTAATGTAATACTTATGTTATTTTTTGGTCCAATCAGGTATCTGCATGTGATAAAAGGTTATATATTTTGACACCCAAAACTAATGATATTAAATTTTTAGTGTTTAATTCGAGTTTTAGGGTTGGTTTGATGAAGATTAATTGCTAATTATGTATTTTCATCAAATCAACTCTAAAATTTGAATTAAATCACATCCATTGGACTGTATTTGACAAATTAAATACAAAATTAAACAAATCCATAATTAACACTAAATTTATTCTATTAACAAAATCATGAAAAATTCGAAGTTAATAATATTAGCAATCAACTTTCATCAAATCAATTCCCAGACCCGAATTAAACACTAAAAAGTTAACATTGTTACTTTTGAATACCAAAATATAAAAATTTTGTCAAATACATGTAACAACCAAAAAAAAAAAAAAAGAGTACCGCATTAGAAAAAGTGTCAAACTTAAGTACCAAATTATGAATTCAATCATTCTATTACAAGATATTGTTTAATTATAAATTTCAATATTTAAATTAAAAAGAAAGTGTAATTCAAATACAAATATAAAGTGCAATTCAATATTTTTCTAATTTTATCTACTAAAAAAAGTAACATTCTTCACACTTTTTTTTTTGTTATGAATTACAATAACAGGGCAAAATTCAAATAACAATTGCGACTAACATGACTCAAATCCAAACTACATCTGGGGTAGTGACTATCCTAACCATTAGACCATCACACATTAGATTCAATTTTTTCTCAAATTTTCTATGAAACATGAACCTTCATTTTTTATTCTCGGTATAATATATATATTTCATAATAATTTACCATGAATTTGTTTAAAATAATGTGTAAGGTATAAAAATTAAGAATAAAATTATAATTTTTTATAATTTAATATTTATATTTATCAAATAATCTAATTATATTTCAAGTATAACACCCACCATTGAAACAACACTTCCCAGCTTTCCAAGAAAGAAAAATATGATCACAGTTCTCTTCAACTTCATTGCACCACCAACAATTGATAGAAGCATTAACTGTTAGAATACCTCGATCCCTTAAAAACCCATTTTGAAGGTATACCTTTCTGGAATAACAGCAGAAATATGGTTTCGTCAATATGGGATCTTTTGTTAGCAGGAATTGAAGCCATTTAAGTAGTGTTAAGGACCTGTATAAACTACAAAATGTAGCTATTTAAATACCATTTAAGCAACACAAAAACACAGTACAGGTTCCCATGGCGTTTTATTTTGCGGAAATAGTTTGATGACAAAGATAAAAGATGATTATATTTCGCCCTATTACCTGCTTCTTCATGGAGCAATCCAACTTTCTCCACACTTTTGTCTCAAGTTGGATTATATATTTTTTTCGCTTAATCAAAGTACAACAGCCATAAAACTGTTGCATGGCAGAAACAAAACAGCAGGTACAAGCAGTTCCAACCAAACAAAACCCAAACATGACAGTAAATAACAATCAATCTACCATAAACCCCCCATAATCCCATATGATAAACATACCTCTAAACAGTAAGAAACCAGCTCAACCTATATTGAAAATATAGGTGTAAGTTTGTACATATAGCAATATTTAAAAAATATTTTGAGAGGTAGAGGTATCCTAATTGTAAAGCCACCTCTCTGTTGGCTAAACCATTCTGGGATTTCACTTCCAGGTATAATAACATCAGTCTCTTGGTAAATAAAACCATAAATTCCCAAGTATGAGAGGGAAAGAAAGAGAGATTAGTTAACCTTATGATGTTTTATCAACAATGTTTATGCATTGGTGTTCTCAGCCAATCATTAGCAGTTAATGACTTTAATGGAAGCTAAATCCAATAAATTGCATTGTTACAAGCAGCAGCTTGAACACATGAAGAGGCTAAATCTAAATACAGGCATTGAGACATAACCCTTCAACAACTCTTTAATACATGAAAAAAACATTAAAAAAAAAAAAAAGAACATACACATTTTAAATACATACTCATATATAACACGCACATCTAATTTTAAATTACTTAAGCCTAAAAATACTAGAATTAATATTTTCATTTATATTTGGAGCTCTGGCAATTTATAAAATTTATGCATTTTTAGCGAACCAATAAAAAAAATTGAATGACATGTTACAATCTAGTTAGTAAAGTATGAACATTTGCCGACAAAAGTTTTCCCGACACTTTTAGGTAAGATACTTTTCAAGGCAATTTAAATAGTCAGCAAAAGTCATGTGTATATTTACATGTTAATTCGCGATAATTATTAATTGCTTTAACCCAAATTCATAAAAACTACCATAAAATCTGGATCTTTTAATCTTCACATTTATAACGTAAATATCTCTTACTAAAGTTCCACCAAATATGTACACCGAAGAATGTGATAGAACTTACAAAGTCGAAAGTAAGATTAAGGTTCTTACAAAACACAAAATTTAGGTTTTAAGCATTCTGAAATGCATCCAAACTAACCGAAAAAGCTTTCATCCTTACTGCAATAGGATGAAAACTGAATAAGCAATCAACACCGTACATTAGGCACCAAGGATGAACATGAAGCACACAGACAAATTTAAATCCCCTTCTAGCTTGTTAATAAGAAGCAGAAAGCAAGATTGATCGATACGTATCTAGATATATAAAGGGATGATTACATATTTTCGACCAAATAAGTTGGTTTGAACCGACTTTGTAAAGGGATTACACCAGTTTCGGTGAGATAAGTTGATTTTAATAGACTTTTATGCATTCCTAGTGGAGGGAGAATTTAGTGACAATAAATCCAATTCAGAATATAACTTGAGATTTAGTTATTTTGTGCAATTGTCTTTAACAACATTTAAACGAATCAATTGTTTATTTCAGATTTTTTTTTTGGTAAGATTATGACATTTTCATTGTAAAATAGAGGTGAATATTTGATAATTTCATTCTGCTAATGTTCAATCATTTCATAATTGTGCACCAATTATAAGAAAAGTAAGAAGAAAACTGCGCACCAATCAAATGGAAATTCCTTCCCTTTATCCTTTATTTTAGTTAAAGATGATCCAATTGAGACGATACTTGAAAAGTTTAATGTTGAATTGAAATGCTATTTATGTCACGTCAATATTATTAAATTATCTGTTTAATTAACATTTTGCATTAAAAAATCTATAATTTAACTCAAAATAGAATGTTGAGGACTATATTACTAAAAAATAAGAATAATGCTCAAATTGTCAAAATTTATAAACTCTAAGAAATTTTTTTTTGTCATTTTGCCTAATTTCCTAAATTCAACCGAGCCTATAATTGTTAAAGTGTCTGTTTGCATGATTCTTTGAGCAAATTTTCGTGCTTCTATTGGTTTAAGCGACAAACATAAATCATCAAGATTATTTGAATGAGTATTAAAAATAAATGTAAACATAAATACTTTATAAAAAAATATATAAACTGAGAAGTTGGAATAATATTATTTGTAAGTCATGAAATTTAAATGGTACTTTTATTAGAACGAATTAAACCTAGTACTTTTAACCCAATTGAAATTGAGAAAGGATTGTATGAAACAGGAATATTATTCCTCTCCAATAGTTTTATGCCGCATCAGTATTCTTATCCTGAATTTCAGGATTTTAATTTGGATTTAATTTTTTTCAGGACGAAAATACTGAAATTCAGGATGAGAATGTTGATGTGGCATAAAACTATTGAAAAAAGGATATAGATGATGTGGCGTCACTGTTCCATACAATCCTTTCCCATCAAAATTAATATCGAATTCTCGTTAAAAGATTTTCACCTTATTATTACTTGCTTCTTCATGAAAGTTATCCATTTTTCTCGATATTTGTGTCTCAAATTGATTATATTTACTTCAACCTACAAATAAAATATAGATGCAAATGAATATATATATATATATATATATATATATATATAATGAAAATAAAAATTTAATAAATAAAAAAACTGAAACCAATCAAAATGTACACATTTCAATTATGTTAAGAGGAATGAATTAAGTTATTAAAATTTTAAATGATATAAAAAAACTATGTTATCGACATTTGGGATATGCATAGAATATGAGTTCATGTTCAATATTAGTATGAATAAAAATTTTAAAACTTTTTTGATATATAATGAAAGGTTCATATCAATACGTAAATAAGTCTAGAATAATTACTTTATATGAAATAAAAGATGCAAGGTTATGTAAAAAAAAAATAATGGGACAAGGTTGGTTAAGTAGTTTACCATAGTTAATGGTTCTTCCCCGATTGGCACATTATAATTGCGGCCTTCATCCCCTGCTTCCTCATAGATATTACGTTTTCCTTTTATGTGAGAAGTGCTACTTACTGATGGATCATCGTTGTGAGCAGAGTGTTGGTGGATGTGTTCATGATCTGGAGAAGATTGAGTAGTATGGCACTGCAACTCTTTTACTTCTTCCAAATCTTTCTCATACACTATTCTAACGCCACACTTCTTCACCTTAACACTGCTTTTAATGAAAGACAACTCCAGCTCATCGCATTTCTGATCTAAACAATCTGTTGTCCATAAATTATTGGTTTCACAGTCACCATATTTATCCTTCATGGAAATTGGATATAGTTTATTACGCGGCCTGTTGAAAGTTGCATAGTTTTGCAGCATTAAATTGCATTGAAAAATTGCATGAAAATTAAATGGTAGCCATCAATTTTGACTAAAATGTCAAGAATAGGAGGTGTAGATTTTGCACCAAAAATTGACTTAAATTTTTGGCATGGGATAATTTCTTTTTTGGTCATTGAGATAATGGGCTATTTATGGTTTGGTCCTTGAATTTTAACTATAAATAGGCCTTCTTATTTCTCATTTCAAATCATCCCAACTATTTCTTTCTCACTTAGTTTTCTCTCTTCTCCCATTTGAGAATTCTTGAGGAATTCTATTTGTTTGTAATATTTTAGAGATAGTGAAGTTATCATCTGGTGTTAGTGCCCGAGGACGTAGGTATAATTTACCGAACCTCGTTAAAATTCTTGTGTTCTTTCTTGTCCTATTTTTCTTTCAATATTTGAGGGTATAATAGTAGTATTTAATTGTGCTATTAAATTACGATAGAAGGGATATTCTGTCTAAGGAAAGACTTGGTAATTAAGAGATCCTTATGATCCACCTCTCTTTCCTGGGAATTGAACTTTGTGTGATTTTTTAGTACAATAATTTACACGCTTCCAACCCTATTGGAACAACAAGTGGTATCAAGAGTAGAAGGTTAATCGTAGTATGCTCTGTGGTTGCAGTTTAAACTGATCTTCCACATCAGAAAAGATTTCCTTAGGTATATTGAAAGATTATGGAGACAACGGACGGTTTAGGAGCTTCAACATCGTCCATGTGGACAAGACCAACAATTGCAAATGCAAGATTGGGTGTGGAGATCTTTGATGGTACGAGCCATTTCGGTATGTGGCAAAGTGAGGTTCTAGATGCCCTTTTTCAGTGAGGTCTAGACATTGCCATTGATGAAAAGAAGCGGATGATGTACGGAGAGAAAGATTGGAAGGCGATCAATCGGTTGGCATGTGGCACAATTCGATCATGCCTTTCTCGAGAGCAAAGGTATGCTTTTTCAAAGGAGACTTACGCAAATAAGTTGTGGGTGGCACTTGAAGAAAAATTTTTGAAGAAAAAGCAATCGAGAATAAGCTCCACTTGAAGAAAAGACTGCTTTCGTTTCACCTACGCCCCAGTACCACAATGAATGATCACATCACCAAATTTAATCGAGTTAGTCAGCGATTTGCTAAATATGGATGAGACATTCAAAGATGAAGATTTGGCTTTGATCTTTGTTGGGGTCACTTCACGAGGAGTTTGAGTTCCTAGAAACTACTCTACTTCATGGGAAAAGTGATATATCTCTAAGCGAAAGTCTGTGTGGCCTTATCTGATTATGAGCAGAGAAAGAAAGACAAGCGAGAAAAACTCAATCGAGAGACACGAAGCTTTAGTAGTCCGTGGCCGTTCATACACTCGAAGAAAAACTCGAGAAGGGAGATCAAAGTCAAAGTCGACTTGGGAAAGATGAATGTGCCTTTTGTCATGAGAAAGGCCCTTTGGAAGAAAAAATTGTCCAGAAGTGAAGAATAAAGGAAAAGTCATTTGTTGTAGATGCTTGTGTTGCAAAGCATGATACCAGTGACTCGAACTATCATTGGTTGCATCATCATCATCGTTCCATTGAGACAGTGGATATTGGATTCGGGTTGTACCTATCATATGTCCCCTAACAGGAGTGGTTCTCTCGATTTAGTAGAACTAAATGGAGGAGTTGTTTATATGGGCAATGACAATGCTTGTAAAAGCTGTTGGGATAGGTTCAATCCAATTAAAGAATCAAGATGGATCAACCGAGTTTTGGTGATGTTCAGATGCGTGCGTGCCGGATTTAAAGAAAAATCTCATCTCATTGGGAGCCTTGGAATCCAAAGGTTGATTGTTACTATGAGAGATGGGGTTTTGAAAGTGACTTCAGCGTACTTGTGATATTGAAAGGCATCGGGAAAAATAACTTGTATTATTACCAAGGTAGTCTGATTATTGGAGCGAAGAGTCGCTGACTTAGATAATAAAGAGTTGGACTCAATGCGGTTGTGGCATATGAAGTTGGGACATGCGGTGAAAAATCCTTGAAAATTCTAGCAAAGCAAGGATTGTTGAAAGGTGCAAGCTTGCAAATTAAAATTTTATGAGCATTGTGTTCTGGGAAAGCAAAAGAGAGTGAAGTTAAAGACCTTTGCTATCCATAATACAAAAGGTATTTTGGAATATGTTCACTCAGATGTGTGGGGCCTTCCAAAACACCTTCGTTGGGAGGAAAACACTACTTTGTTACTTTTGTTGATGACTTTTCGAGAAGAGTTTGGGTGTATACCATGAGAACTAAGGATGAAGTGCTTGGAGTTTTTCTTAAATGGAAAACTATGATCGAAAACCAAAGCGGCAAGAAAATCAAGCGGCTTAGGACGGACAATGGAGGGGAATATAAAAGTGATCCGTTCTTCGATGTGTGCCAAGAGTATGGTATTGTTCGACACTTCACGATTAGGGATACACCACAATGAGAATGGAGTGGCAGAGCGTATGAATCGAACATTCTTTGGAGAAAGTTCGATGTATGTTGTCCAATCTTTGGGTTGGGCAAACAATTTTGGCCGATTTGTGACATTTTGGCCATCTTGTTAATCGTTTGCCATCATCCGCATTAGAAAGAAAAACTCCTATGGAGGTATGGTGCGGAAAACCAGGCTCTGATTATGATTCCTTACATGTGTTTGGATCTACCGCATATTACCATGTGAAGGAGTCAAAATTAGATCCGAGGGCAAAGAAGGCTCTTTATGGGAATCACCTCTGGAGTAAAGGGATTTCGTCTTTGGTGCTTAGACACAAAGAAAATGATCTCAGTGAGTGGAGATGTTACCTTTGATGAATCTCCCACATTAAAAAGGTAGCGGATGAAGATATTCAGACAAGTGATACTCCACAGCCAGTGGAGTGTACTCCCAAAGCAGTGGAGTTTGAGCGGTGAGGATTTGCCCGGTTAATAAGTCTAATTCTCCAACCACAATGGAGGAATTAGAGGTTGAAGAGGTTCTGACCCAAGAACCGTTGAGTACACCAGAACCAGTTGCAGTTGCAGTTGCAAGGCCACGGAGAGAAATTCGTAGACCTGCTCGATTTACTGATATGGTAGCCTACGCCCTTCCCGTTGTTGATGATGATATTCCTGTCACTTATCAAGAAGCAATGCAAAGCTTAGAAAGTGACAAATGGAAAAACGCCATGGATGAAGAAATGCAGTCTCTCCAAAAGAATAATACTTGGGAGTTGGCGCAATTACCGAAAGGTAAAAGGGCAATCGGATGCAAGTGGGTATTTGCAAAGAAAGATGGATCTCCTAGCAAGAAAGATGTTCGCTACAAGGCAAGATTGGTAGCTAAAGGTTACGCTCAGAAGGAGGGAATTGACTATAATGATGTATTTTCCCCTGTTGTGAAACATTCCTCCATTAGAATTTTGTTGGCCTTGGTAGCACAGTTGAATTTGGAGCTAGCTCAACTTGATGTAAAGACAACTTTCTTGCATGGTGAGCTAGAAGAAGAGATCTATATGACTCAGCCCGAAGGATACGAAGATCTTTGGTGGTAAAATTGGGTTTGTAAGTTGAACAAATCGCTATATGGATTGAAGCAATCCCAGAGGCGATGGTACAAGCGATTTGATAGCTTTATGAAAAAGCAGAAGTACACAAGAAGCAAATATGACAATTGTGTGTATTTGCAAAGTCTGCATGATGAGATCTTTCATTTATCTACTCTTGTATGTTGATGATATGTTAATTGCTTGAAGAGCCAAAAAGAGATAGATAAAGTGAAGGCTCGATTGAATGAAGAGTTCGAGATGAAAGATCTAGGTGAGGCCAAGAAGATTCTCGGCATGGAGATAAGTAGAGATAGACAGAGAGGCAAGCTTTGTTTGAATCGAAGCAATATTCGAAAAAGGTATTACAATGTTTTGGTGTAAATGAAAACACAAAACATGTAAGTACTCCACTTGCTTCTCATTTGAAACTTAATGCTCAATTATCTCAGAAGATGAAGAAGAAGAAAGAGAATATATGGCAAAAGTCCCATATGCTAATGCGGTTGGGAGTTTGATGTATGCAATGGTGTGTCTGCGGCTGACATTTCACAAATTTGTTGGAGTTGTGAGCGGTATATGCATGATCTCGGAAAGGACATTGGCAAGTTGTGAAATGGATTCTACGGTATCTTGAAAAACCGTAGACGTTGGTTTAGTTTTTGAAGCAGGATGAAGCACTTGGTCGGTTTGTAGTTGGATATGTTGATTCCGACTTTCTTTGGTGATTTAGATAAACGTCGTTCAACTACGAGGTATCTATTTACTCTTGCTAAAGCCCAGTGAGTTGGAAGTCTACCTTACTGATCTCTGATAGCTATTTCTACTACTGAGGCGAATATATGGCGATGTGATGAAGGCTGTTAAGGAGGCTATTTGGCTTAATGGATTGTTGGAAGACTTGGGAGTTGTTCAAAGTCACATTAGTCTATATTGTGATGATCAGGCGCTATTCATTTAGCGAGAAATCAAGTCTATCATTCAAGAACCAAGCATATCGACGTAAGATATCACTTTGTGCGGGAAGTCTTTGAAAAAGGAAAAATTCTACTTCAGAAGATTCCAACAGCAGATAATCCCGCAGATATGATGACCAAAGTGGTAACAACAATCAAGTTCAATCATTGTTTGAACTTGATTAACATCCTGAGAATTTGAGCACCTTCAGGTGTATGGCGCTCGAGAGCGCATTTGGAGGCACTACAAATGATAGCTTTATTGGATTTGGGGAGTTGAAGGAAGTGTGTGAAGATGTGATTATACTAATCAAATCTTCAAGGTGGAGATTGTTGAAAGTTGCATGGTTTTGCAGCATTAAATTGCATTGAAAAATTGCATGAAAATTAAATGGTAGCCATCAATTTTGACTAAAATGTCAAGAATAGGAGGTGTAGATTTTGCACCAAAAATTGACTTAAATTTTTGGCATGGGATAATTTCTTTTTTGGTCATTGAGATAATGGGCTATTTATGGTTTGGTCCTTGAATTTTAACTATAAATAGGCCTTCTTATTTCTCATTTCAAATCATCCCAACTATTTCTTTCTCACTTAGTTTTCTCTCTTCTCCCATTTGAGAATTCTTGAGGAATTCTATTTGTTTGTAATATTTTGGAGATAGTGAAGTTATCATCTGGTGTTAGTGCCGAGGGCGTAGGTATAATTTACAGAACCTCGTTAAAATTCTTGTGTTCTTTCTTGTCCTATTTTTCTTTCAATATTTGAGGGTATAATAGTAGTATTTAATTGTGCTATTAAATTACGATAGAAGGGATATTCTGTCTAAGGAAAGACTTGGTACTTAAGAGATCCTTGTGATCCACCTCTCTTTCCTGGGAATTGAACTTTGTGTGATTTTTTAGTACAATAATTTACACGCTTCCAACCCTATTGGAACAACACGGCCAATAACGAAGAAAAAGGTGATCTTTCATTATGGGCTCGTTAAATCGTTTACCCACCAACCAGCCACTCCAATCAATTTGTCGACGATTTCTACCTTGAAAAATAGATCCATTACAGCTGGCTTCTTCAGAATTTCTACAATAGATAAATGCTTCACAATCGACAACCTCGATATCGCATGAAGCATCATTATTGACAAAACTGCAGCAAGAAGCAACTCCAATCCATTAACTATCTTTCCGAAGGTTGATAGGTAGGGGTATCTTAATTGAAGGGCCACTTTTTTGTTGGCTAAACCATTCTGGGATTTCACTTCCGGGAATAATAATATCAAACGTTTTACTTGGATTTGGAAAAGCCTGAAAAATAAAACACAAGTGGTTTGGTAACTAAAACCATAAATTCTCAAGTATGAGATTTTGTAAGGGAGAAAATAGAGATTAATCGACCTTAAGATGTTTTTTCAGCAGTGCTAATGCATCAGCCAATTTGAAGCGGTTAATGGCTCTAACAGTAGCCCAACCCACTAAATTGCATCCTTTTGATGGACTTGCAACTACTTCAAGTGAAGTACAACCATCGATCCACACCTTTCCTATACTTGTTAGAAGCTCAGGCAAATATTTAAGCTTCTTGCAATTTATCAAGTAAAGAAACTCAAGCTTTGAGAGTCGAGTAAGAGATGAAGGTACGCTGATGAAATTGTTACCACTAAGATCAAGATCTGTCAAGGAGGATAGACCAGAAGTATCACGTGGAATATCTCCTTCACAAAGATTGCAGTCCCTTAGTTTTAGCTCTCTTAATGAATTCAAACCTGACAACAAAGGCAACATCGGAGCTATGGGATTCGTCCATCTTCCTTGGATTACCTTGAAAAGAGAAGGCAAACTTGGTCGTGACTTATATGATGGTCCCTTGCGCCCATTGAAAGATAGAATCTTAATATTTTTCAATAGAAAAATGAAGGATGGTGGCTCCGTTATGCTTGTTTCACTCAAGTCAAGCTCTTCCAAAAACTCTACTTGCTGCAAATTCACGGGCAAGTATTCAATTTTATAACAACTAGAAAGATCAAGAGTTTTTAGATGTTCCATTTTCCCATCAATCTCCGGAAACCTTATAAGATTTGAGCAACCTGAAAGAATTAATGTTTCAAGAGATTCCATTCTAATTTTGGTTGGAAGACTCCTAAGACTTTTGCAGTCTCTTAAATTCAAAAGTTTAAGCCTCTTAAGCACTCCGATTGATGGATTGACATCCACTAATTTGGTACAACCTTCCATAATCAAAGCTTCAAGTTTTGGTGTTGTTGTGAAGTCTGGTGTCTTGATCAGGTTTTCGGACCCTTTAAGGTTCACTATTTTCAACTTATGCAAGGGCTGTTGAAGACCACAATAAATTAGAAACAAATGAGAAAACATAATAATGCTAATTTTTGTTTTTTTTACCTTATTCAAAGTTTAATCATTTATATTAAAATAAGCTAAAACACAAGGATCAGATAAGTTAATTCTTACTCTATTTCCCTTCCATAGTTGTTCAATGCAGCTGTATGGTAAGAGAAGTGCAACAAGATTGTTTGGTTGGAAGCTTAAAGGCAACAATTTTAAAGGGTATCCTTTCCAATCTAAAAGCCGTAGCTCATTAGAAAGATATTTGAGATCATCACAGTTTGATAGGCAAAGCACTTTCAACAATCTCAATTTTTTCATCTTGAAGAAGATTTTGCCACTCAAATTGAGCATCTTGCTTGATTCTCTAATAACCATGAGCAAAACAAAAATGAGCTTCAAAATATACAAAAAAAAAATTCAATATCTAAAAGTTATACTGCATCAATATTGTTCTTTTAAGTACCTGTATCCAATACTTATATCTAATGTTGAGAAATGATTGACAATATTAGACAACACTGTATCTAACACTTCATTCGACTTTTAATTACCTAAGCTTAAAAAACAAGAACTAATATTTTGATTTATGTTTATATATTACCAATGAATCAAATAATGGCATGCGTCACTTGAATTTATTTTTGAAAACTGTTAATGATATGTCAGAACCTAGTTCGTTGATATATTTGTTTCTTTCCTTCCCACTTTTCATTATACGTACTAAGCAATACTGATTTCCATCTTTTTTGCCAAACACACCTATGAAAAAAATATGTTTTCCATCATTTACTTTTCTATCCCTTTAATTTTCCATCCTTTTATCTTTCTTTTCAATCTCTCAAGCCAAGCCAAAAGGTTTTTTAATCATTGTTTTTTGTTGGATTTTTTACAAACAATATTTATAGTACATATTGATAAATTTATATGTATATTTTCCTACCTTTTATTGTCGATGATCATGCCTTCAATCACTTCGGTAGCCTAAAAGTAATCAAGAATAGACAATTAGAAAACAACATAAATAGTCTAAATTGTAGGATAAAACTTTTGAAAATTTACATATTTGTTCAACATTATCACAATCTTTTGGGCGAAATATAGTAAATAAATTATTGAACAAAGTAAAACAATATCTAATGAGAGAAATTGAATAAAATTAAACACTTATATTACAAATACTTATTAATATTTATAATCAACAAATGGAAATTATCTTAAAGCTACTCAATGTCACTTAAGGATCGATATGTAAACCAATTAGATTAAGTTTTGGATTTATATCATATATTGATAAAAAGAAAATTTTGTATGTAATTTTTGTTGAATGATTTACCGTGTTTTTTGTTAGGACATGATGGACATCTCTTTCCTTCCACAATCTACAACGTTTTCCAGGTTCATCAACACATTTTTCTTCAACTACTTTTCTTCCCATTTCTTGCAACAAGGCATGCATCCATAAACATTGGTTATCATCACTGACTTTTATGAGAGATTTCTTAATGAGAACATCGATTCCAATATCTGGGAAAAACTCACAACCATCTAATACTTTCATTACTAAATCTTTCTTATCCCCATTGAAAAAGCATGCTATGTCTAGAAATATATTCTTTTCCTTTTCTTCCAACCCATCAAAGCTGATTCTGAGTGTGTCAAGAATTTCTTTGTTAGAATCTTGTTTAAGTCTTTCGATTGCACTTCTCCAGTGAGCTAAATCTCTGCCGTACAAAAAAGAACCCAAGACTTCAAGAGCTAAGGGGAGACCACTAGCGTAATGTACAACATGTTTAGAGAGCTCAATGAAATCATCTTTCGGTACTCTATCACTATCAAAAGCTTTCAAATTGAAAAGCCTACATGCATCATTTGGATTCAGTGTTGTAGGTTTATACACATCATTGATTCGATAAGATTGGAGCAAATGTTCATCTCTTGTTGTTACAATGATCCTACTCCCTATATTGAACCAATCACGCCTTCCAACCAAGCATTTCAAGTGTTGTACGTTATCAACATCATCAAGAACAACAATAACATTTTTACTAGACAATCTATGGCTAATTATGGCATTCCCTTCATGAACATTGAAAAAATTGAAGCATTCATCTGGAAAGATTTGAGAAAGAAGTTGTTTCTGTAAAGAAACAAGTCCATGTTTGTTTGAAACTTCTTGAATATCAGCAAGAAAGCATTTACCTTCAAAATGAGGTAACATTTGAGTGTAAGCAACCCTTGCAAGAGTTGTTTTACCGATGCCACCCATTCCGCTAATTCCTATAATGCGGACATCGTCTTCCCCAATGTTTATTTTCGAATACAACTGCTCCAAACGTAAGCTAATTCCAACCAACTCATCATGAACAGTTGGATATGTCTGACATAATTTCGCTGATATCTTCTTAACAATGTCTCTGATAAACTCTGATTCATGCCTACAATGAAATAAAAAATTGCTGCTATCTTTCAAATGCTGTTTTTCATTTTGAGTTCAATGAATCATGGAATATAATATAGTTGGAAGCAAACAAAAGCAAGAATAAGACAGTAAGATGTATTATAGCATCAAAATACACAACTTGCTTGTTAGTTGAAATATGGGAATTCTTAATTGAACACAAAATTATAAAAAATAACATGCAATAAAAGAACAAGTTTTTAGTCATTAAAACTAGGAAATAGAGAAGAAAAGAAAGAAATACCTATTATTTAAATGCCATCCCGAGATGTTTGCCACTTCAGTCAAAGCATTTCGCCACTTTTGAATCTTGTCTTTATCTTCCTTGTATCTTTCTTCGTGTTTGGCGAAGGCTTCTTCAACTTTTCCTTTTTGTTTTCTTAAATCGGATGGATCCCCATCGTAGAAAATTGGAAATACTTTATGAGCCTTTTCATTTTTTTGTTTAACAATCTCCGCAAGCTCCTCCAAGCACCAACCTGAAAAGGCATAGTTCTCCGAAAAAACGATTAACGAGCACCATGATTTCTGAATTGCTTTGAAGAGTTCCGGTGCGATCTCTTCACCAGCCTCCAACTGTGGGTCATCTCTAAAAGTGACGATCCCACTTCTATTTAGAGCATCGTAGAGATGATCCGTAAAATTCTTGCGGGTATCATCTGTTGACAATTGCATGGTAAAAAAAAAAAAAAAAGTTGAAAATTGCATGGTTTTGGAGCATCAAATTTATTAACATTTATGGCAGCCATCAATTGTGACTAAAATGTCAAAATAAGAGGTGCAAGTTTAGCACCATAAATGACTTTGAAAAATTGGCATGGGATAATTTATTTTTTGGTCCTTGAGATAATGGGCTATTTATTGTTTGGTCCTTGAACCTCAACTATAAATAGGCCTTCCCATTTCTCATTTTATCATCCCAACTATTTCTTTCTCACTTAGTTTTCTCTCTTCTCCCATTTGAGAATTCTTGAGGAATTCTATTTGTTTGTAATATTTTGGAGATAGTGAAGTTATCATCGGTGTTAGTGCCCGAGGGCGTAGGTATAATTTACGAACCTCGTTAAAATTCTTGTGTTCTTTCTTGTCCTATTTTTCTTTCAAGATTTGAGGGTATAATAGTAGTATTTAATTGTGCTATTAAATTACGATAGAAGGGATATTCTGTCTAAGGAAAGACTTGGTACTTAAGAGATCCTTGTGATCCACCTCTCTTTCCTGGGAATTGAACTTTGTGTGATTTTTTAGTACAATAATTTACACGCTTCCAACCCTATTGGAACAACAAGTGGTATCGAGAGAGAAGGTTAATCGTAGTATGCTCTGTGGTTGCAGTTTAAACTGATCTTCCACATCAGAAAAGATTTCCTTAGGTATATTGAAAGATTATGGAGACAACGGACGGTTTAGGAGCTTCAACATCGTCCATGTGGACAAGACCGACAATTGCAAATGCAAGATTGGGTGTGGAGATCTTTGATGGTACGAGCCATTTCGGTATGTGGCAAAGTGAGGTTCTAGATGCCCTTTTCAGTGAGGTCTAGACATTGCCATTGATGAAAAGAAGCCGGATGATGTACGGGGAGAAAGATTGGAAGGCGATCAATCGGTTGGCATGTGGCACAATTCGATCATGCCTTTCTCGAGAGCAAAGGTATGATTTTTCAAAGGAGACTTACGCAAATAAGTTGTGGGTGGCACTTGAAAAAATTTTTGAAGAAAAGCAATCGAATAAGCTCCACTTGAAGAAAAGACATTTCGTTTCACCTACGTCCCAGTACCACAATGAATGATCACATCACCAAATTTAATCGAGTTAGTCAACGATTTGCTAAATATGGATGAGACATTCAAAGATGAAGATTTGGCTTTGATCTTTGTTGGGGTCACTTCACGAGGAGTTTGAGTTCCTAGAAACTACTCTACTTCATGGGAAAAGTGATATATCTCTAAGCGAAGTGCATGTATGGCCTTATCTGATTATGAGCAGAGAAAGAAAGACAAGCGAGAAAAACTCAATCAGAGACACGAAGCTTTAGTAGTCCGTGGCCGTTTATACACTCGAAGAAAAACTCGAAGGGAGATCAAAGTTAAAGTCCGGACTTGGGAAAGATGAATGTGCCTTTTGTCATGAGAAAGGCCCTTTGGAAGAAAAATTGTCCGAAAGTGAAGAATAAGGAAAAAGTCATTGTAGATGCTTGTGTTGCAAAGCATGATACCAGTGACTCGAACTATCATTGGTTGCATCATCATCATCGTTCCATTGGGACAGTGGATATTGGATTCGGGTTGTACCTATCATATGTCCCCTAAGCAGGAGTGGTTCTCGATTTAGTAGAACTAAATGGAGGAGTTGTTTATATGGGCAATGACAATGCACAGTAAAAGCTGTTGGGATAGGTTCAATCCAATTAAAGAATCAAGATGGATCAACCGAGTTTTGGTGATGTTAGATGCGTGTGCGATTTAAAGAAAAATCTCATCTCATTGGGAGCCTTGGAATCCAAAGGTTGATTGTTACTATGAGAGATGGGGTTTTGAAAGTGACTTCAGCGCACTTGTGATATTGAAAGGCATCGGGAAAAATAACTTGTATTATTACCAAGGTAATACAGATTATTGGAGCAAAGATGTGCATGACTTAGATAATAAAGAGTTGGACTCAATGCGATTGTGGCATATGAAGTTGGGACATGCCGTTGAAAAATCCTTGAAAATTCTAGCAAAGCAAGGATTGTTGAAAGGTGCAAAGGCTTGCAAATTAAAATTTTGCGAGCATTGTGTTCTGGGAAAGCAAAAGAGAGTGAAGTTCGGCACTGCTATCCATAATACAAAAGGTATTTTGGAATATGTTCACTCAGATGTGTGGGGGCCTTCCAAAACACCTTCGTTGGGAGGAAAACACTACTTTGTTACTTTTGTTGATGACTTTTCCAGAAGAGTTTGGGTGTATACCATGAGAACTAAGGATGAAGTGCTTGGAGTTTTTCTTAAATGGAAAACTATGATCGAAAACCAAACTGGCAAGAAAATCAAGCGGCTTAGGACGGACAATGGAGGGGAATATAAAAGTGATCCGTTCTTCGATGTGTGCCAAGAGTATGGTATTGTTCGACACTTCACAGTTAGGGATACACCACAGCAGAATGGAGTGGCAGAGCGTATGAATCGAACATTCTTTGGAGAAAGTTCGATGTATGTTGTCCAATCTTTGGGTTGGGCAAACAATTTTTGGTTTGAGGTTTGTGACATACGCCGCCATCTTGTTAATCGTTTGCCATCATCGCATTAGAAAGAAAAACTCCTATGGAGGTATGGTGCAGAAAACCAGCTCTGATTATGATTCCTTACATGTGTTTGGATCTCCGCATATTACCATGTGAAGGAGTCAAAATTAGATCCGAGGGCAAAGAAGGCTCTCTTTATGGGAATCACCTCTGGAGTAAAGGGATTTCGTCTTTGGTGCTTAGACACAAAGAAAATGATCTCATGAGAGAGATGTTACCTTTGATGAATCTCCCACATTAAAAAGGTAGCGGATGAAGATATTCAGACAAGTGATACTCCACGGCAGGTGGAGTGTACTCCAAAACAGTGGAGTTTGAGCGGTGAGGATTTGCCCGATTAATAAGTCTAATTCTCCAACCACAATGGAGGAATTAGAGGTTGAAGAGGTTCGACCCAAGAACCGTTGAGTACACTGAGAACGATTCGCGGTTGCAAGGCCACGGAGAGAAATTCGCGGAGACTGCTCGATTCATCGATATGGTAGCCTACGCCCTTCCCGTTGTTGATGATGATATTCCTGTCACTTATCAAGAAGCAATGCAAAGCTTAGAAAGTGACAAATGGAAAAGCGCCATGGATGAAGAAATGCAGTCTCTACGAAAGAATAATACTTGGGAGTTGGCGCAATTACAAAGAAAGGTAAAGGGCAATCGGATGCAAATGGGTATTTGCAAAGAAAGATGGATCTCCTAGCAAGAAAGATGTTCGCTACAAGGCAAGATTGGTAGCTAAAGGCTACGCTCAGAAGGAGGGAATTGACTATAATGATGTATTTTCCCCTGTTGTGAAGCATTCCTCCATTAGAATTTTGTTGGCCTTGGTAGCACAGTTAAATTTGGAGCTAGCTCAACTTGATGTAAAGACAGCTTTCTTGCATGGTGAGCTAGAAGAAGAGATCTATATGACTCAGCCCGAAGGATACGAAGATGCTGGTGGTAAAATTGGGTTTGTAAATTTGAACAAATCGCTATATGGATTGAAGCAATCCCCGAGGCAGTGGTACAAGCGATTTGATAGCTTTATGAAAAAGCAGAAGTACACAAGAAGCAAATATGACAATTGTGTGTATTTGCAGAAGCTGCATGACGGATCTTTCATTTATCTACTCTTCTATGTTGATGATATGTTAATCGCTTCGAAGAGCCAAAAAGAGATAGATAAGCTGAAGGCTCAGTTGAATCAAGAGTTCGAGATGAAAGATCTAGGTGAGGCCAAGAAGATTCTCGGCATGGAGATAAGTAGAGATAGACAGAGAGGCAAGCTTTGTTTGAATGAAGCAATATCTGAAAAGGTATTACAATGTTTTGGTGTAAATGAAAACACAAAACATGTAAGTACTCCACTTGCTTCTCATTTGAAACTTAATGCTCAATTATCTCCGAAGACTGAAGAAGAAAGAGAATATATGGCAAAAGTCCCATATGCTAATGCAGTTGGGAGTTTGATGTATGCAATGGTGTGTATGCGGCCTGACATTTCACAAGCTGTTGGAGTTGTGAGCAGGTATATGCATGATCCTAGAAAAGGACATTGGCAAGCTGTGAAATGGATTCTACGGTATCTTCGAAAAACCGTAGACGTTGGTTTAGTTTTTGAGCAGGATGAAACACTTGGTCAGTTTGTAGTTGGATATGTTGATTCCGACTTTGCTGGTGATTTAGATAAACGTCGTTCAACTACGGGGTATCTATTTACTCTTGCTAAAGCCCCAGTGAGTTGGAAGTCTACCTTACGATCTCTGATAGCTATTTCTACTACTGAGGCAGAATATATGGCGATGATGTGAAAGGCATTAAGAAGGCTATTTGGCTTAATGGATTGTTGGAAGACTTGGGAGTTGTTCAAAGTCACATTAGTCTATATTGTGACGATCGAGCGCTATTCATTTAGCGAAAAATCAAGTCTATCATTCAAGAACCAAGCATATCGACGTAAGATATCACTTTGTGCAGGAAGTCTTTGAAAAAGGAAAAATTCTACTTCAGAAGATTCCAACAGCAGATAATCCCGCAGATATGATGACCAAAGTGGTAACAACAATCAAGTTCAATCATTGTTTGAACTTGATTAACATCCTGAGAATTTGAGCACCTTCAGGTGTATGGCGCTCGAGAGCGCATTTGGAGGCACTACAAAGATAGCTTTATCGGATTTGGGGAGTTGAAGGAAGTATGTGAAGATGTGATTATTCTAATCAAATCTTCAAGGTGGAGATTGTTGACAATTGCATGGTAAAAAAAAAAAAAAAGTTGAAAATTGCATGGTTTTGGAGCATCAAATTTATTAACATTTATGGCAGCCATCAATTGTGACTAAAATGTCAAAATAAGAGGTGCAAGTTTAGCACCATAAATGACTTTGAAAAATTGGCATGGGATAATTTATTTTTTGGTCCTTGAGATAATGGGCTATTTATTGTTTGGTCCTTGAACCTCAACTATAAATAGGCCTTCCCATTTCTCATTTTATCATCCCAACTATTTCTTTCTCACTTAGTTTTCTCTCTTCTCCCATTTGAGAATTCTTGAGGAATTCTATTTGTTTGTAATATTTTGGAGATAGTGAAGTTATCATCTGGTGTTAGTGCCCAAGGACGTAGGTATAATTTACCGAACCTCGTTAAAATTCTTGTGTTCTTTCTTGTCCTATTTTTCTTTCAATATTTGAGGGTATAATAGTAGTATTTAATTGTGCTATTAAATTACGATAGAAGGGATATTCTGTCTAAGGAAAGACTTGGTACTTAAGAGATCCTTGTGATCCACCTCTCTTTCCTGGGAATTGAACTTTGTGTGATTTTTTAGTACAATAATTTACACGCTTCCAACCCTATTGGAACAACATCATCACCTCTAAAACTCAAGAAAACATCGTATTTCTTTCTAGAATTAGATGAGGAAGTTGAAAGTAACGACGACATGAGGATGTATGAGAAGAAAAATATATGTGCATGAAAGGTTCAAAATCAGAAAACAGATCGCTCAATACCTCAGAAACAATAAGTATATGAGCATGAGGAAGGAGAAAAACAGATGAAAAACAATAAGTATGAACAAAGGACTTTTGTAAGAAATTTCTGTAGAATAGTACCTATGAAAGTGAGTGGTGTGGAAACTTGGGGTTATAGATATTTACGGGAGGACTCCAAGAAGGTGAGTGTTGATAAGATGGAGCCTACGATTATTATTAAGTGTTGGACGGTTTGTGTTTTCCTTTTTATTTTTATTTTTTCTTTTTACGATATCATATTTACTCTACTAATATCAAATATTATACCTTTAATTGCAATAATTAGTATAAAATATAATTATCGCAATAGAAAAAAATTAAATAATAATTAAATTATTTTAAACATATTCAACATATAATATAGTTTTTCTCTATGTAATTAATGAAAGTAATATTACTTAAAATAATAGTTACTTAACATAATTATCAACCTCTTAGCCTAGTAACAAAAGCATTATTTTGTAGACACGAGAGCTAGGGTTCGATCCCAAGCAATCCCATTCTCCTCCCTCAAATTTATATATAAAAAATACTTAACATAATTAACTTTAATATTAAATTAGAATAACTTTTATTTATGTCGAAATTATAATTATCATAATCTTTTTTCCCTGTATTTTATTGATAGAGTTTTATTAAAGTAATAATTCGATTTTAAAATTAGCACAAATATTTTTAATTAATAATTTTAAATTGTAAATTGTAAATATTTTTAAATGGATAATTATCACGATTTCTATTAATGTATAATTATTATTTTTAAATGTATAATTACTACAACTTCTATTTTATTACAACTTTCTTTAACAAATAATTCAAAATATTATAATTATTTTTAAATATGAATTTAGTAATATGAAGGAAAATAAAGAGTAATTTCGTTAGTTCAAAATCACAATTTTTATTAAATTATAGTTATTTTTAAGTTTATAATTATCACAACTATTTTATTTCAATTTTTTGAGCCAATAATTCTAAATTAAATATTATAATTAATTTTAAATATGAATTTAGTAATATAAAGAAAAAAAATAAAGTTGTTCTCATTACATTCTTTTATATATATATATTACAAGTTAAGAATTAACATTGTGTTACTTAAACCCAATACCCTATGATAATCAGAAAAGTCTGCCAATATGGCACGTTTTCTTTCTTCGTCTGCTTGGTGTAGCACGTATTAGATTTTGTTTTTGAAACTGATTGAAACTTCTTTACGTGTAAGGGTTAGGCAGGTTATCCAATTATTGTTGTTTGTCTTTAGGGATTCTTGGTGAGCATATTCTTCGTTTAGATTGTGTTTTGTAAGTCCGTCATCATGGAAAACGATTTGGCGGGGTTAAGTATTAATGAAGTTAAGGAGGAAGTGTGGCAGTTCCATGACGGTTCGGGGAATCAAATGCAAGTGTATGAGTTTTGTTTGGTGGGATGTTTTCTTACTGCTAGTGTAGTCCACTTCCCGATGATGAAGAATACATTGACAAATTTGTGGCATCCTTTGGGGTGTGTGCAGGTCTTGGATATAGGAGAGAATCGATATTTGTTTAGATTTTTCAATAAGGTGGTGTTGGGGATTAGAGACACTTTATCCAGATAAAGTAAGAACTTCAATCTAGACTTTAACAGCAGTGTATTATACCCGGATAAAGAATGAAGGAAAAAATGCTTGAGATTCAAGCTTTGAGCTTCTTGCAGGAATAGAGAATAGAATTTAGAAGAGAAAGAAAAAATGGAGCATATGGAAGTAAAATCTAATGATTTCATTCAAAAGAAACTTTGGCTCAAAGCCATTACATATACCGGACATTGGCTGGTCAAAAAATCAACAAATTCATCACCTAAATACTACCTAACTCCACTAGTTATATAAGGACAAGGTGATTTTGCTTGCACACTTGAACAAAGCTGGTAACCAGCTCTTTGACCATCAAGTTACATCAATTTGTCATCAAACATAATTCAAAATGAACTAAATTACAAAAACATTGTTAAAAAGAAACAAAATGAAACTAAGACTAAACAGTAGCATTAACATCTTCAATTGCACGTACTTTACTCGGACAATTTATGTGCATGCATTCTTACGTGCATGAATCTGCATGAGCTGCATGTCAACCTTTGTTGCTGCATGTGTTGCATGGGAACTAGCTTCAACACTCCTCCTTAGTTTCCATGCTTGTAACACCTAGTTGCTTTCTCAGTTTTATAAATCTTGACACACCAAGGGCCTTTGTGAAGATATCAGCAACTTGTTCTTCTGAATTGCAATGAATCAGCTCCACCTTTCGAGCTTGTTCCATCTCCCTTATCACATGTAACTTGATGCTGAAATGCTTCGTTCTACCATAAAAGATAGGATTCTTTGAAATTGCAACAGTAGACTTGTTATCACAAAAGATCTCTGTTGCCTTCCTTTGATGTAAGTTAAGATCAGCTAGAATTTTTCTCAGCCATATGGCTTGATTTACAGCATTAGCAGCTGCAACATATTCAGCTTCTGCTGTTGATTGAGCCACCATTGATTATTTCCTTGAGCTCCAACAAAACATGGTTGAGCCAAGGGTAAAAGCATATCCAGAGGTGCTTTTCGTATCATCACTTGAACCAGCCCAGTCACTATCTGTGTATCCAACAAGCTTCAAACTTTCAGCCATGTTAAATTGCATCCCATTGCTTAAAGTACCCTTGACATATCTAAGCACTAGTTTGACAGCTTGATTGTGCTTCTCATTGCAACAATGCATAAACCTTGACAGCAAACTGACAGCAAACATAATGTCTGGCCTAGTAGTAGTTAAATATAGCAAACAACAAACTAGGCTCCTGTAAGTAGACTCATTGACTAGTTCATGATCTCCTTGGTTTGACAGCTTCATTCCAACAGCAATAGGAGTGCTTGTTGGCTTAAAATTCTCCATTGAGAACTTGGACAAAACCTTCAAGGCAAATGTTCTTTATCCTAAGAAGATTTTTCCTTCTACTTGGTGCACCTCCATTCCCAAAAAGTATGTCATTAGCCCCAAGTCAGACATTTCAACCATGTCTTTCATTTTGGCTTTGAATCAGCCAACATGTGTTAATCTCCTCCAGTTACCAAAAGGTCATCGACATAGAGGGATACAATAAACTGTATTTCAGCTTCATTTTTCTTGACATATAGTGTTGGCCCAAATTGACCAAGTAACTGTCAATTCGAGCATACCAGGCTCTAGAAGCCTGTTTCAGGCCATATAATGCCTTCTTAAGCCTGTACACCATTTGTTCTTTGCCAGACACAACAAAGCCTTGAGGCTGATCAATGTAGATCTCTTCTTCAAGGAAGCCATTTAGGAATGCAGACTTCACATCAAGCTGGTGGATTTTCCACTGCATCTGAGCTGCTAAGGCAACCGGTAACCTGATGGTGTCTAACCTGGCCACTGGTGCAAATGTTTCCAGTAGTCTAGGCCATATTTCTGGTTGAATCCTTTGACTACAAGCCTGGCCTTTAGTTTGTTCAAGCTCCCATCAGCATTTTGCTTGGCTCGATAGACCCATTTTACTCCAATAACCTTCCTTTTGGCTGGTCTAGGAACCAATTCCCATGTCTGGTTCTTCTCAATCATGGCAATTTCATCAGCCATAGCCTGTTTCCATCCTTCATCAGCTTCAGTTTCTTCAAAACTGCATGGTTCTTCTTGTGTAACATGAGCCCTCCCATAAATATCAACCAAGGTCCTTGTACGCCTGACTGGTTCATCATCAACATCCATGTCTGGATCATTTTGATCAGATTCAAACTGATCTGTCATAAGTTCTTCAGAAATGGCTTCAGGTTCATTTCTTTCCCAATTCCAAGATCCTTTTTCATCAAAGATCACATCTCTGCTTACTTGAATTTTGTTTGTTAAAGGGTCCAAAATCCTGTAGCCCTTCTTGACCGTGCTATACTCGGCTAAAATACTAGGAAGAGCTCTTTTGGACAACTTATCCCTCTTCACAGCTGGTACATGACTGTAGCATAGACAGCCAAAAATGGAGTCTTGTGCTCAAGTGCTTTAGTTGGCAGTCTATTCTAGATATAAACAACAGTGTTGATAGCTTCAGCCCACATTGTCTTGGGTAGATTCTTCTGAAATAAGAGACACCTAGCCATATCCATGAGGCTTCTATTTTTTCTTTCACTCACCCCATTCTGCTGAGGTGTATAAATATTGGTTAGCTGGTGTTTGATGCCAGCATCTTTGCACAAAGCTTGGAACTGATATCTGACCTAATGATCTTTATCTTGCAGTCTGTTTCTGTTTCCACTACAGCTTTGAACTTCATAAACACTTGAACAACCTCAGACTTATGCTTCAAAAAATAAATCTAGCAATATCTGGTACAGTCATCAATGAAGAGAATAAAGTACCTGTTGCCACTTAGTGAATCAGTCCTCATGGGGCCACAAACATTACTGTGCACTAGTTCCAGCTTGTTTGATGCTCTCCAGGTGGTGTTTGTAAGAAATGGAAGCCTGGCTTGCTTTCCCATCTAACGAGCCTCACAAACATCTTCAATCTGAACTGTCTTGGTAAAGTTTTCAACCATTTCCTTGCTGACCATCCGAGCTATAGATTTAAAGTTGGCATGACCAAGTCTTTGATGCCAAAGCTTGGTGTCTTCTGTTGAAGCAGCATGGGCTGAATGTGAGTCACCTAACCAGTTAACTTCAAAGTATTTGTCACTCATGGTGACTGTTATAAGGCTTGATCCATTTGGATCAGTGATTGGCACTCTTGGCCCTTGAACACAATAGAGTACCCCCTTTCTAGCAGTTGAGAAATGCTAAGTAGGTTCATGTCAATCTTAGGTACCAACAGAACATTTGGAATGACTTTATTGCCTGTAGGAGTGTATATCAGCACATCCTATTTTCCTTTAGCTTTTATGAACTGTCCATTGCCAACTTTCACTTTGGTTTTGCAGCTTCTATCCAAGGTCTTAAAGATGTTTGCATCAGGTGACATGTGGTTAGTGTAGCCACTGTCCAACAACCAGCCTTTTGTACCTTTCTTCTGGCCAGCTGAGTATGAAACAGCAAAGACCTGTTCTTCATGGTCACTACTATATTCAGCCACTTGAGATTCTTCACCCTTGTGTTGTTGGTTTTGGCAAGGTCTGCCTTTTTCTTTGCAGACTCTTTCAACATGGCTCTTCTTTTTGCAGTGTTAACACACGGCATCTGGCCTGAACCAGCATTTGGCCTCTGGATGACCAGGTCTTTTGCAAAATCTGCAGAGTCGATCTCCTCCTCTTGCAGCATCAGGCTTAGGCCTGTTTCTCTAGTTCTTCTTGCCTTTATAGGCTAAGGTGCTCGAGGCTGCTTTGGCCTTAGCTTGGAAAGCACCCTCCTAGTGCTCTTCCATTCTACTGGCTCTCCTTTGTTCCTGAGCATAGAGGGCATTAATAATCCCAGTTAGGGAGATAGTTTCCAAGTCTCTCGAATCCTCCAAGGATGAGATCTTTGCCTCATATTTTTCAAGCAGTGTTGAGAGCACCTTCTCCATAATTCTTGCCTCACTGAACTGTTCTCCTAGCAATCTTATGCTATTGACTACAGCCATTATCCTGTCTGAGTATTGCTTCACTATTTCTTCTTCCTTCATCTTGAGATTTTTAAAGTCTCTTCTTAAGTTTAACAACTGCTGCTGCCTTGTTCTTTCAGTGCCTTGGAACTCCTCCGTAAGCTTGTCCCAGTCCTGCTTAGGAGTCTCACAGGCCATGATCCTGGTGAAGATAACATTAGAAACACAGTTCTGAATGCATGACATGGCATTGTGTCTTTTAGTCCTCTCATCTGCGTGCTATTTGATTTGAGCTACCGTGGGGTTGGCTCTGAGTGGAGCTGGCTCAGCATCTGTGTTGAAAACTTCCCACAGATCAAAGGCCTGCAGGTAAGTCCTCATTTTAACCTGCCATATATGGAAGCTTTCACCATTAAAGACTGGTGGTGCAGCTGGTGAGAAGCCTAATGAAGCCATCGTTTTAAAAGTATACAAGAACAGGTCCACTAAGAAATGAGCTATTGATACCAATTGTTGGGGATTAGAGACACTTTATCCGAATGAAGTAAAAACTTTAATCTAGACTTTAACAGCAGTGTGTTATACCCGGATAAAGAATGAAGGAAAAAATGCTTGAGATTCAAGCTTTGAGCTTCTTACAAGAATAAAGAACAGAATTTAGAAGACAAAGAAAAAATGGAGCATATGGAAGTAAAATCTGATGATTTCATTCAAAAGAAACTTTGGCTCAAAGCCATTACATATACCAGACATTGGCTGGTCAAAAAATCAACAAATTCATCACCTAAATACTACCTAACTCCAATAGTTATATAGGGACTAGGTGATTTTGCTTGCACACTCGAACAAAGCTAGTAACCAGCTCTTTGACCATCAAGTTACATCAATTTATCATCCAAACATAATTCAAAATGAACTAAATTACAAAAACATTGTTAAAAAGTAACAAAATGAAACTAAGACTAAACAGTAGTATTAACATCTTCAATTGCACGTACTTTACCCGGACAATTTATGTGCATACATTCTTACGTGCATGAATCTGCATGAGCTGCATGTCCACCTTTGTTGCTGCATGTGTTGCATGGGAACTAACTTCAACAGGTGGACATTGATAGGGTGATTAATGGAGTACCATGGGCTTTCAACAATCATTTGTTAGTGTTCCATCGCTTGGCTATTAATGAAGATCCCATGCAAGATAGTTTGGTAATTTTATCCCTAAAATAGATGGATCGTAAATGAGAGAGCAAGCATTTGGGTTTTCGTCCCTAAAAATTTGAGGATAAGCAAACTCTGAGTAGTACTTGGATGGATAATGTTCACTTTGTTGGACATCGCTCATCTTTTTGCCATCGTCTCCATATCTCCTTTGCCTTGATCTTCTTCTTCCCTTTCTTCTTCCTTTGTTTTCTTCGTCATTCACTATACAATTATGGGATTATACAAAAAAAAAAAAAAAGCGCCAATGACGGATTCAATGGAATTTTACTGAATTTCAAAACTAAAATTTAAAATATTTGGTGGAATTTGGAAATTAACGAGTTACTAATTTTGAGCGTCCTATAACTTTCCCTACTTGTAATCATTCTCGAATATAATTTTTCTCTAAATTTAAAGGTAGACCTTAAATTTGCCAATTTTTAAAGGGATTTATAAAATGTGATTTTATAAATAACCAATTAGACCTATCCAACAAAGATTCGTTTTATTAGATGTGAATACTTAAACGGATCCAAACCTAATTTTTTACTAAATTTAAACACGGACCTTAAAATTGTCAATTCTTAAAGGAATTTTAAAATTTCTTTATAAGATTTGATTTTAGGGTGACTGATCCCACCTTTCAAAAAAATAGGTGATGAGTTTTAACTTCAACCATTTATCTACTTTTAAAATAGAAAATTTTCTAACGGTAAAAATGATTGTTGCAAATGTATTCATGCATTTTAATTTAATTACTAATAGATTCCCTAGATTCATTTATTCTAAAAGCATTCACGCATTACATCGCATTACTCAACCAAAGTCATCCATTCATGGGATGCCGGCAATTGATGTTGCTTTTGGTAGAAGGCCGATCGAAGCTCGAGCGCCGCTAGATGAAACCTTTCTCGCTGACTGGATAATGGATTGCTAGGATAAAGGAGATATTCTGGCCGCTGTCGATGGGAGGTTGGGAAAGAGGTTTGTGTCTGATGATCGCCATTCCTCCATTAACAAGTGCAGAGACGTCTGTGTCTTATGGAAGCCCCCATGTTCTTGTTGGAGTTGGAATCCTCATTTGTAACAGGCGCTGTATACAATATTTCAACCATTAATCAAAAGCTTCTTTTTCAGGGACATGATTTTTTGCATCTCAATCGAAGGTTTGAAAAGCTGAATTCATTGGGGTGCCCATTCAATGGACTAAGAAAGCTGAAATGATATTTTTTATCTTATCATTTTTTATTGATTAAATGTGTGGTATTTATATCAAGGATTTTATTTTACTTCCAAATGATTGAAATATTGAACTTCTAATTTCAAAATGCATCTTGCCTTCTTTGATTTAGTATACTCTATATCAATTTCATGTTCGTTAAATTCATCCATTCTAAATGCATTTTGCCTTCTTTGATCATCAACTATATCAATTTCATGTTGGTATTATGAACACCAATATATTTCTAGTTCCATCACATCAATCAATGTTCCGGATATAATGAATACTAGACAACAATCTATTTCTACCATCAAACAATCACAGAAACTTAACTAAAAAGGAGAAAAAAAACCTATTTGTACGAAAGGGCTAGTGAAGTAGTTTACACAATTATTGCTTCTTCCCTGATCGGCCCGTTGTAAAAGTGAAAATCTTGAGGAATATCGAAGATTGATTACTTAAATACATCCCTACAGAAGAAAACGTAGAAGTAGATTGAATGGCTAAAATAACCTTTAAAAGAGAAGAAGGATTACATGTGTTCACAGCTAATCTCTTTAGTATAGCTTAATTAATTGTAATTTTTCTTTTCTTTCACCAAAAAAAAAAAAAATTTACTTGCTACTTAATCATAGAGGATAGGATAGGATAGATACACCCTAGCTTGTAGAGGAAGCAATTTTAAAAACAACTTAAAAGATTAAATTGTACACATATCACTGATGTACTCTTATATTTGACACTTTTTGCTTGATAATTCCTTTGTCTTATGAATTTTTCACTACTTAATTGGTTGTATTTTATTCATTTCTTGTGTAGTGAACCTAATACTGGAAATGGCAACAAAAAGACGTAAATCTGCAGTTTTTATTCTGTCACGGTTGGAGTCGTGGGCACGACGCTTATTCATCACATCACGGTGGAGTCGTGGGCACGACATTGGGCACGCACGACGCGGACTGATGTGGCAAATAAAAAAGTCAACACGGGAATATTTTGGAAACAACTTATCTTGATCTAATTGACGTGATTTGGGGGATTTTGATTTCATTTTCATAATTTTATAGATATTATATTATCTTTTTGATTAGTTTTCCTTGTTGATTTGAGAATTTGAAGCCTATAAATACCCACCTTGGGTAAGGCTAGGCATCTCTTGTCTTTTATTCTTGTTGCTACTTTATTTTCATTTTTAATAAAATTTTCTTCTTTTGTTTTATTTCTACTTAATTCTATTTTATTTTATTTTATGTTTTTACATTATCAAAACATGTTAAGCATGATAATCAATATCATGCTTGGCTAATTTTTCTCAAGCCAAGAGCTAGTACGAATCAATTCCTCACATGAGAATTGAATATTGCTTAAATCCCTTCGGGATACATTTTCGTCTTTCTGCTTAGATAGTTTGGCAATCGGCCTTACTAAAATTTTTAAACGTTTTTCAAATCAAAAAGGATCCGTTGGTGCGGAATCGTTTTAATTTACAGATTGGGAGGAAGGATCGGCTGTGGCATTTCGACTTCCTATGAACACTCTTAGCGGCGGTCCGCTAAGGAAAGACGAGATCGGAAATGATTCTTGATAAGACAACATCCGAGTTGGGCTTTTCCTGTTTTAAAAACTAAGTATTTTAACGGCGATAGACGTGGTTGATTTACTTAAGAATCGACTTTCGAAGATAGACTTGGGAAGATCGGTTACATGAGAGAAAAGCAAGTTACGATGGGTTGGGCCTCGTAGACTGTAACCGACATGAATCCCGAAGCAAAAATCTATTTTCGATGATTGTGGGAATTGACAAAACTAGCTCGAGGCGATTCTTATACTTGTGTTTATTCAACTTAATCTTTTATCTTCTTTATTTTATTGCTTTTATTTTAATACATCTTTCTTTGCACTTTTACTTGTTTATTTTATTTTCTTATTACTTCTCAAATCACCTTTTTTTATTTTCCATTTCAGCTCCTAGGTCGAGAACAAGAAATTTAATCAAAAATTCCATTAAACTCCCTGCGGATCGACCCTCTTCCACTATTCTACCTTTTTATTTATTTATTTTATTTTTGAAGAGGTTTATTTTATTTTGATAGGAAAAACGACGCTTGTCAATCACATTTAACATCTAAACTGGTCTCAGTTGTGACAATCTTAAATAAAACTATTAACCGTACAAATATATATTTGAAGGATGATATTTCATACTCATATTATGAGTAAAGATATCTAAAATAATTATTTTATGTAAACAACGTCAATGTGTAAAAAAAAAAGGAATTAATAGGACAAAGGTGGTTAAATAGTTTACTATAGTTAATGCTTCTTCCACGACTGGCCCATTATAAAATTGAAAACTTTTTGCATTCGTTTTGGTTGCCGCCCTTCTTCCTCCGCTTCCTCGTAGACATTACGTTTTCGTTTTATGTGAGAAGTGCTACCTACTGATCCATCGTCGTGAGCAGAGTGTTGGTGGATGTGTTCAAAATTTGGAGAAGATTGAGCGCTATGGCACTGCAACTCTTTTATTTCTTCCAAATCTTTCTCATACACTATTCTAACACCACACTTCTTCACCTTAGCACGGCGTCCAAATCGATCTATGAAAGACACCTCAAGCTCATCGCATATTTTATCTAAGCAATCTGTTGCCCATAACTTATTGGTTTCACAGTCACCAAATTTATCCTCCAAGGAAAATGGATATAATTTATCACGCGACCAATAACGAAGAAAAAGGTGATCTTTCATTATGTGCTGGTTAAATCTTTTACCCAACAACCAGCCTCTCCAATCAATCCGTCGAGGATTTCTACCTCTAAAAATAGATCCATTACAGCTGGCTTGTTCAGAATTTCTACAATAGATATATGCTCCACAACCGATGTATTCGTCATCCCTTAAAGCATCATTATTGACAAAAACGCAGCAGCAAGCAACTCCAATCCATTGACTATCTTTCCGAAGGTTGATAGGCAGGGGTATCTTAATTGAAAAGTCAGTTGTTTGTTGGCTAAACCATTCTGGGATTTCACTTCCGGGCATAATAATATCAAACATTTTTCTTGAATTTACAAATGCCTGCAAATCAAAACACAAGTCATTTGGTAACTAAAACCATAAATTCTCAAGTATGAGATTTTGTAAGGGAGAAAAAAAAGATTAATCGACCTTAAGAAGTTTTTTCAGCAGTGTTAATGCATTGATATTCTCAGCCAATTTGAAGCAGTTAATGGCTCTAATGAAAGCAGAATCCACTAAATTGCATACTTTTGATGGACTTGCAACTACTTCAAGTGAAGAACAACCATCTATCCACACATCTTCTATACTTGTTGGTAGCTCAGGCAACGATTTAAGCATCTTGCAATTTGACAATCTAATAGAATAAAGCTTGGAAAGTCGAATAATAGATGCAGGTATGCTGATGAAATTGTTACCCTTAAGATCAATGAGTTTCAAAGAGGATAGACCAGAAATATCACTAGGAATATCTCCTTCACAAAGATTACAGTCCCTTAGTTTTAGCTCTCTTAATGAACTCAAACCTGACAACAAAGGCAACATCCGAGCCAAGGGATTCGTCCTTCTGCCTTGGATTACCTTGAAAAGAGAAGGCAATTTTGATTGTAACTTAAATGATGGCCCCTTGCGCCCATTGAAACACAGAACTTTAAGATTCTTAAATTGACAAATGAAGGATGGTGGTTCTGTTATGGCTGTTTCACTCAAGTCGAGCTCTTCCAGAAACTTCGCTTGCTGCAAATTCTCTAATAAATTTTCAACTCTGTAACAACCGGAAAGATCTAGAGTTTTTAGGCACTCCATTATCCCATCAATCTCTGGAAACCTTACAAGACTTGAGCAACCCGAAAGAATTAATGTTTCAAGAGATACCATTCCAATTTTGGTCGGAAGACTCCTAAGACTTTTGCAATCTCTTAAATTCAAAAGTTTAAGGCGCTTAAGCACTCCGATGGATGGATGAACATCCACTAATTTGGTACAACCTTCCAAAATCAAAACTTCAAGATTTGATGCTGTTGTGAAGTCTGGTGTCTTGATCAGGTTTTGAGACCCTTTGAGGTTCATCATTTTCAACTTATACAAGGGCTGTTGAAAACAATAACAAGTTAGAGAAGAGAAAACATAATAATGCTCTTTTTTTAATCTTAATCAAAGTTTAATCATTTATATTAAAATAAGCTAAAACATAAGGCTTAGATGAGTTAATTTTTACTCTATTTCCCTTCCATAGTTGTTCAATGCAACTGTATGGTAAGAGAAGTGCAACAAGGTTGTCCGGTTGGAAGTTTAAAGGCAGTGATCTTAGAGGGCATCCTTTCCAATCTAAAAGTCGTAACTCATTAGAAAGATATTTGAGATCATCACAATTTGAGAGGCAAAGCACTTTGAGCAGTCTCAATTTTTTCATCTTTGAGAAGGCATCGACACTCAAGTTGAACATTTTACTCGATTCCCTAAAAACCATGAGCAAAAAAAAAAAAAAAAGAGTTTCAGAAGATACAAAAATATTCAATATCTACAAGCTATGTTGCATCGATATTATTTTTTAAAGTACCCATACCTAACACTTATATCTAATGCACATCCGAATATGGTATTGAGATATGATTGGGCATACCCATGATAGACAATACTCTTATCTAACACTTACATTCGACTTTTAATTACCTAAGCCTAAAAAAACTAGATTTAATATTAATAGTTCATATTGATAAATTTATGTGTATGTTTTTTTACCTTTTATTATCGATGATCATGCCTTCAATCACTTCGGTGGCCTAAAAGTAATCAAGAATAGACAATAAGAAAGACAAAATAAATGGCCTAAATTGTATGTTAAAAATTTTGAAAATTTACATACACAATCTTTTCGTGGAAATATAGTAAATAAAATATTTTGAACAAAGTAAAACATTTTCAAATAAGAGTAATTCAATAAAATTAAATGCTTATATTACAAATTCTTATTAATATTTATGATCAACAAATGAAAATTATCTTAAAGCTACTCAATGTCACTTAAAGATTGATATGTAAATCAATTAGACTAAGCTTTGGTTTTACATCATATATTGATAAAAAGAAAATTTTGTATGTAATTTTTGCTGAATGATTTACCGTGTTTTTTGTTAGGACATGATGGATATCTCTTTCCTTCCACAATCTACAACGTTTTCCAGGTTCATCAACGCATTTTTCTTCAACAACTTTTCTTCCCATTTCTTGCAACAAGGCATGCATCCATAAATATTGGTTATCATCATTGACTTTTATGAGAGATTTCTTAATGAGAACATCGACTCCAATATCTGGGAAAAACTCACAACCATCCAATACTTTCATTACTAAATCTTTCTTCTCCCCATTGAAAAAGCATGCTATGTCTAGAAATATATTCTTTTCCTTTTCTTCCAACCCATCAAAGCTGATTCTTAGTGTGTCAAGAATTTCTTTGTTGGAATCTTGTTTAAGTCTTTCGATTGCGTTTCTCCACTGAGCTAAATTTCTACCGCACAAAAAAGAACCCAAGACTTCAAGAGCTAAGGGGAGACCACCAGCGTAATTTACAATATGTTCAGAAAGCTCACTAAAATCATCTTTCAACATTGTATCACTATCAAAAGCTTTCAAATTGAAAAGCCTAAGTGCATCATTGGGATTCAATGTTGTAGGCTTATACACATCATCGATTTGATAAGATCGGAGCAAATGTTCATCTCTGGTTGTTACGATGATTCTACTCCCTAAACCAAACCAATCTTGCCTTCCAACTAAGCATTTCAAGTGTTGTACATTATCAACATCATCAAGAACAAGAAGAACCTTTTTGCTAAACAACCTATGGCTAATTATGGCATTCCCTTCATGAACATTGAAAAAGTTGAAGCATTCATCTGGCAAGATTTGAGAAAGAAGTTGTTTCTGTAAAGAGACAAGTCCACATTTGTTTGAAACTTCTCGAATATCAGCAAGAAAGCTTTTACCTTCAAAATAAGGTGACATTTGAGTGTAAACAACCCTTGCAAGAGTTGTTTTACCGATGCCACCCATTCCACAAATTCCAATAATGCGGACATCGTCTTCCCCGATGTTTATTTTCGAATACAACTCCTCCAAATGTAAACTAATTCCAACCAACTCGTCATGAATAATTGGATATGTCTGACATAATTTTGCTGATATATTTTTAACAATGTCTCCGAGAAATGCTGATTCGTGCCTACAATGAAATAAAAAATCTCTGCTATCTTTCAAATGCAATTTTTCATTTTTAATCGAGTGAATCATGAAATATAATATAATTGGAAGCAAACCAAAAGCTAGAATAAGACATCAAGATTTGTTATAGCATCAAAATACACAACTTGCTCATTAGTTGA
This sequence comes from Gossypium anomalum, assembly GCA_025698475.1. Lineage (NCBI taxonomy): Eukaryota > Viridiplantae > Streptophyta > Magnoliopsida > Malvales > Malvaceae > Gossypium > Gossypium anomalum. The sequence continues at coordinate 97,089,961 of CM046966.1, forward strand.
AATATGGAAATTCTCAATTAAACACAAAGTTAGAGAAAATAACATGCAATCCAAGAAAAAAAAAACAATTTTTTAGTCATTAAAATTAAGAAATAGAGAAGAACAGGAAGAAATACCTATTATGTAAATGCCATCCTTTGATGTTAGCTACTTCAGTCAAAGCATTTCGCCACTTTTGGATCTTGTCTTTATCGTCCTTGTATCTTTCTTCGTGTTTGGCGAAGGCTTCTCCAACTTTTTTTTTTTTTGTTCTCTTAAATCGGATGGATCCACATCGTAGAAAATTGGAAATACTTTATGCCCGTTAACAATTTTTTGTTGAACAATCTCAGCAAGTTCCTCCAAGCACCATCCTGAAAAGGCATAGGTTTCCGAAAAAATGATTACCGAGCACCACGACTGCTGGATCGCTTTGAAGAGTTCCGGTGCGATCTCTTCGCCGACCTCCAGCTTTGGATCATCCCTAAAAGTGATGATGCCACTCCTCTTTAGAGCATCGTAGAGATGATCCGCGAAGTTCTTGCGGGTATCTTCACCTCTAAAACTCAAGAAAACATCGTATTTCTTTCTGGAAATGGATGACGAAGTCGAAAGTAACGATGACATGACGATATATGAGAAGATAAATATATGTGGAAGGAGAAAAACAGATGAAATTTACAGGGAGCAACAAACGACTTTTCCAAGAAATTTCTGTATACTTTTCCTACCTTTTACTTTTCCAATAAATTCGGGGGCCATAGATGAGTTAGATTTTCTTTCCTGGAAGACTTCAAGAAGGTGAGAGTTGACAATTGGTGTCTACTTTAATTACAACTAATACTTATAGATTTTTAAGAGTTTTTTTTGTTAAAATTTGCCACAAGCCTCTGTACTTTTTTTATAAATTTAAAATTTAGTCCCTACACCATTATTTATTAAACTGAGTAAGTTTTTATTTTGGCCACTTAATTAAAAAAGTTTCAATTTGGTCATTGAACTTTTCAAAATTATTTTTTTGGTCACCTGACACTTATTTAGTTAGTATAATAACAATTTTAATCCTCAAATTTTATACTTTGTTGTCAATTTGACCCTAATTTTATATAAAATAATAAAAATTGAAAATTCTTTTAAAAAATTTAAAGAACTCTAAAAATTTAAATTAAAATAAAAATAAATAAAAATTTCAAAAATATATAAAATGAGAAAATGAGCGAAAACTGTTTATAAACCTTCCAAAATTTCTCTCAAATTATTGGTTCTATGTTTTTTTTTTTTTTTTTTTTTTTATCTCTCAAAAATTTATGGTATATTTTGAATTTTTTTCTTCTAAAAAATGGCATAAGCCTCTGTAATATCAACTTTGAATGTTTTTCAAGGGCATGAAACTTGACTTAAAGATATTATTAATTTGGTTACAAAAAACGAGGAAGCATGTAATGATCTAACAATTTTCGATTTTGTTCTATTTTTAATTTGTTCTAGGGTTCTATTGAATAATAATAGTTCCCATACATATTAGTTCTTCAAAAACAATATTTTTGAGATTTTATTTTTCTATAATTTTCTATAATTTTCATATATAATTTTTTACCTTTTAAATAGTTTTGAGTTTTTTTTATAATTTATATAGAACCATAGTCAAATTTACAAAATATAAAAATTGTGCACTAAAATTGTTATTTTACCAAATAAAAAGTGCCAATTAACAACTGAGTGACCAATAAAAATAATTTCGAATAATTTAGTTACCCAATCATAATTTTTTTAGCTAAGCGACCAACATAAAAACCTACCATAATTTAGAGACTCATTGTGTAGTTTACCTTAAGAAATAGTGGTTTGGACTTGGCTGTAAGTCCGATTAGAACTTACGGACTGTGAGAGTAGCATTAATAAGTTAGAATTATATATATATAAAGGGAATATTAAACATTAATACATAAAGGAAAGCAATGGTTCTTCGAATAAATATTAAATCCTATTCAAATTAAATTGCATTAAAGAAAAATGCCACAACTTACCACTACTGAAAACAAAGGCATTTCTATTTCCACAGCAAAAAGAGTACCCTAATGAGTTCCTTCCACAGGAAAAGTTGTTTTGAGTTCCGAAGAAACTCACAGTTCTCCCATTTCCTAGTGCCCAATAGACACCATTTACTACATCTTCCCAAATATTGGACAAAGCCCTCCAGAGAAACGAGCAATTAGAAGGATGTATCGAACATGCGACCATGTTGGGTTTTAACGGCAAAGGAGGAAAACAGAAGCAAGTAATCCGGATAAAGTATGAAGCTCTATCTGAAAATAGAGCAACAAAATAATAAACCCGGACGAAGAATGAAAAAAGTTTGAACTTCAAAGACTTGAGACTTGCAGAAAGAAACTATCAACAAAACAGAAATTTTTGAAAAAAATGAATTTTTCTTACTTTCCATTTCATCTGGCTAAACTATATGTGATGCAATAGAATAAGACAGTTACCCAATAATGTCTAACTGCTACCACTAATACATGACTTAAGTTAAGCTAAAATTACACACAAAAGAATCTGACATACCAGCTATTACATCACATTCAAATCTTCAACAAATCCTACTAACTTTAAATCACATTACAAAGTAACTAAGAAAGTTACAAATGAACAAAATAAACAGGATGCTGTTGCTCCACTGGCTCAGCTTCAATGCTGGTCTGATGTTGCATTGCAGGCCAAAGTTTAACTGATCATTTACTTATTACCCCACACTTGTTTCGAAGGACTTTAACCCATACCACCTTCATGTTAGAAATGACATTAAAAGCTACTTTAAGTATGAAAGCTTTCTTGTGGTATCATACTTTCCTCAACCCAAGTCCACCATTCTTCTACGGCATACAACATTTGTCCCAGCTCACTAAAGTTGGTTTCCAGTTACCAGACGTTGACCCCAAATGAATCCTCCAACCAGCTTCTCAATTTCATTGCATTTGTCTAGGTGATCACCTTAAATAAGACCATATGGAGATTGACCAGTCTAAATTGAGATTGAGAGACCAACTAGGGAATACCAAAAATCCTAAGCTACCGAAAAAAAACCTGAAGAATTATAAAAAAATATTATGAGGGATTATCAAATATTGATTTGTCTTATAAAACTAATTTTCACTATTTTTAAACTTATCTTTATATATAATATTTGTAGTACCAAATATTGGTATGCAAAGCTGACAAATTAAAATTTATCAATTTTTTCCATCAGTTAAATCCCATTACAAATTTATTAGGATGAAGCATAAAAATAGTCACTAAAATATTTCCCGTAAACTTATAAAATTTATTTTCTGATGAATGAAATCAAGTACAAAGTCGAGACTTTTGTAGTGGACCAAAATAAGTTGGTGGGGTTTAGTGGCCTCTTTCTCCCTTCAACATTTGAAAATGGTCACAAATTTAGAGAGATTCGTGGACAGATGTTCAGTAGCATGTATTGGGGTTATGAAGTCAAATGTATATGTTGTGATTTGGGCCCATACCATCTCCATCTCCATTTTCATTTTTAAATTACTATTATCTTTCACATTATTTTATTTTATCTTAATTTCTTTTCGTCAGTCTTTTCTTTTTGCTTTTGATTGTTGGAAACTTGGAGTACTAGGGCATTCCCAAGCCTCGGTTTGGGACCTCTTGATAGCAGACCCGCCTTATAGAAAATTAAATGGGATATAAACAGCGTGAGATTAATTTCTGATATTTTGCAATATCCAATAGAAAGTTTTCAAAATCAGATTAGTGATTGAATTAATCAACTCATTAGTTTTTAATTCAGTCGATTCAATTAGCCTAGTTGGTTCATTCGATTTAATTAAATAAATTATTAAAAATTATAAATATTAAAATATTAGATAATAGTAAAAATCAATTCAACATGTTTCGAGCGGTTGGTGAGTCAAACGGTAAATACACTTTCAGAAAATCTCCACCATATCACATCTTTCTCCAGCTTGCAAAAAGTTCAACTTAGTTTTCTTCAGATAAAAATAGTGGAATTTGAGGTGATGATAATCGAATTTCAGCATGATTTCTCAATGATTGTTACAAAAAATATGGAACTTCTAAATTCATTAAAAAGGAACAAGGTAAGCAATTATAGATAGTTGTTCCTTGGTTAATGCTGTTGTTAAGGTGGAAATGATCACAGCATTGTTAAACTCCTGCAGCTTCTAAACAGAGGCAAGGGCCCTGTTTTTACCAACATCACTCTCGGTAAACACAAAATTGCTGGATAAATCCCACAATTCCACCACCCCTTCGTCATGCAAACTCATTGATTTGACACTAGCGAGAATGAGATTCTTTGCTGCACAAGCAAAAGAAATATACGTCTAAGTGAGATACCAATCTCTAATAATCATCATATATACAATCCAAAATACTACCAAAAATAAACAGAAGGTTTACTTTATTTCCCAAATATTTTAAAGTAGAGTAATGCTTGTGTCGAAACTATTTTTTTTAAGGTCAACTTTTATTTTAAAAGCGAAAATGGAAATCGCCACCAATCTTTTTTATATGAGGTTTGATTGGATCACCTCGAAACTTTATCTTTTTAATAAAAGGTTTAATTTATTAAAACGATGTTTTTTGATCTAGAAAAATCCAGAAAATTTGTTCGGGAGTCGGTTACGCACAAGGAAGGATTAGCACCCTCGTGATGCCCAAAATTGGTACCTAATTTATTAATTAATGTCTTAATGTCGAAGTTGAAAATTCAAAAAAAATTTAAGATACGATCCATCTTTGTATTATGATAATTTTACTCACAAATTGCTTGATTAAATCGAAATAAACGTTAAAGACCCTCTCATCTCGATAATAAAATGCTACATCCGGTAAGTTAGGACACAACATCTTGAACCTTTGAGAATATGCTTGCCTTTATTTTTTTATTTGAAATCTTATGGATTTTAAATTTTAAAAGGATATTCGGTCATTTGAGTCCAACGAGGAAAATCGAAACCCCGTAAGTTAGGGCACGACTTTCTTGAGTTTCCAAATACAGAGCATTGTCTTATTTTGAAAATTTCTCTTTTTCGAATAATATCAAACGTAAAATTTAAAACGATGTGGGTTATCTTATTCGAGGTATAGTATAAAAACAACTAATTATATCTAAACATAATATCTGATAGAGTAATGATGAATCAATATGAAATGACAATATAAATAGAATATTGAAATGATAAAATATAAACAAATGAAAGTATACTTTAGTAATATCGTAATCTAAATAAATAGATAACATGGCATAGAACAAAATGAACAAAAAAGTAATTTAAAAAAAAAAACTCAAAAATACTAAAATAATAAGAGGGGATAAAATAACGCACGGAAGAAATAAAATAAAACAAGAGAAAATGAAATGACGATATAATAACAAGTACAAATATAAAAAACATAAGTAAATAAAAAATAAGGCAATAATAATAGATAAGTAAGTAAATAAATAATAAAAAAAGGGTTGAACTTAAATAAAGTACTAAATCGGGATTAAAATGAACTTAGAGGCATAAATTTAGATAAAATAAGTAAATAAAATATTGAAATAAAAATGCTAAAAGTATTTAAAACCAAATATATAAAAAATAAAAATAAAAAAGGGACTAAATGGTCAAAGGACCAAAATAAAAAAGGGTAAACTTTAATGGGTAAATTTAAAAAGAAGAAAAAGGCTGGAGTTAGGACCTAAATAAAATGCGCTTGAAGGAGGAGGGACTAACTGGAGAATTATTCCCTATCCCAAAAAGCATCGTTCTTTAAGGGCCTAAATTGAAACAAAATAAAAATCACAGGGTAGAAGTTAAAAAAAGGACTGGATTAAAAAATAAACAAATGGAGGGACCAAAAGCGCAAATAGACCCCCAGATAAAAAACGACGGTTCGGGTCGGGTTGCACCGCGGGTTGTCAGAACGACGTCGTTTAGACGTCTAAAATCCGGCCTAAAATGGCGTCATTTTGCAATCCCTATTTAAGTCAAAGTTTTCTTTTTTTAATTTCATTTCAACCTTTATTTTTAAAAAAAAAATTGAAACCTTTCTCTTTCTCCAAAACTCTCCCCCTTTAGGTTATCGGCGCTATCCTGGTCACCGGTCATCGGCGATGGTGACCATTGCCTTCGATGGCCAGAGAGAAAAAGAAAGCCTTTTTTAACCCCCTTTTGACCCGAATCCGAAGGCTAGGACTTCGATTTAAAAAGAAATGTCTTTGACCCTCCCCTAGCCATTTTTGATGCAGGAGAAGGCCTCCGACGAAGAAGTAGATGAAGCGGCACAGGCACGAAACGTCCATTATTTATTTATTATTTTGAAATGAAAAGAAAAAAATAAAATAAAAATATCAACTTTTTTGCTTTGAGTTTTTTTTGATTAATTTATTGTGTGTTACAATCTGGTTTTTATTGTGGCTTTATAGCTGAATACAAAGGTTTTTGCTACTGTTTTCTTTCATTTCCGCTACTGTTGCTCTGCCCTGTTTCTGTGCTGTTTTCCTTTCCTTTTTTGTAGGTGCTGGGGTCAACGGAGAAGACCTTACTATTCTGGTGCAAGGAAACCAAGCCTCGGGCGGTGGGTGCGTTGCGGAGGCACGTGGGTGGCAACAGAAAGGTGTGGCGAAAAATAGGTCTAGGGTTTTTTTTTTTTGTTTAGCTGATTTGGGCCAATCAGTCCTTGTAATTTTGGGCTTGTATATATTTTTTGTTATGGACTATTTTTTCATTTTGGACTTTATTATTTTATTTTGGGCCTGGACAAATTGGGTCCATTATAGCTTGTCTTGTTGGGTTTGACATAAATTTTCCATATAATTCGATAAGCTTAACCTGTATGAATTCGACTGTGGGATTCGTGGACACCTCTACATTGACATGACGAAAGATAGCAACATGCAGTAAAAGATGTAAGAGAAAAAATGATAATACTCTAGAACGACGTATTTTATGTGCTAATTGCATGATTATTTTGAGTATGATCCTACTAATTTGGATTATTTTGTGGTCTTTTATCTTTTAGGGGCTAAATTGGAGGCAAGAGGAAATTTAAGGGCAAAAAGTGTAATATAATGGGCCAACATGCAAGGAAAAAGAGAAGTGGTGCCAAAAAAGCAAACATGGAAGACCCAAGGGCTAAAATGCAAAAGAAGAGATTTTATAGCACAAGACTCTATTTTAATTTTAATTATATTAGGATAATTATTAAGGATTTTTATTTAGATTTAATTTTAGAATTTATTTTCATTTATCTTTAATTATTTGTATTTATCTTTTAGAATTTCATTAGGAATAGACTAGGTTTCTAGTACTAAAAATAATCATCTATTTTTCCTATAAACATTCCCTCTCCCAAAAATTCTGTCTTTTTGTTCTCTCATATTTTCTTCAATAAAAATCTCATTTATATTATATTTATTTATTTCCCAAAAATCATGAGCCACTAAATCAATCTAGTCGAAGGTTGTCAAAATTTCCCAAAATGGTTCATGAGGCTTAGCATCCGCACTTAGCCTTCTCAATAGGGTATTCATCGCTTCTCCGCATTACGGGACTGACGCTTTTGTCCATGTCCCTTAATAGGTGATCTTTTCAACTTGTGCAAGGAACGGCCACTTTGTACGTTTTGGGAAGGTTGCACAGTCGGTTCGTTGGCTTTTTGCGTTAGAGGTTGGTGAATCCAAGAGACAAAACGGCGTGGTATTCCCCGTTGGGAAGAGGTGATCTAGCAGAAGATAGTCCCATAAAAGCGATTATTGGCTAGAGTCAGGCTCCGCCAAATCTTAAGTCCAAATTCTTGGAGCTGGTGGTCGTAGGCATCCTCTTCCACTATAACTGGCTTATCCTGCTTGAGAAGGGTTACTTAAAAGCCAAGAATTGAACCCAAGGAGGAACGAGACAAACGGAGGCTGGAATCTCATCACATAAGAAAACTCTCTTCTCCCAACTCTATTTATTTTTATACTCCTCTTTTTAATTTCTACAGTTTATTTAATTTCGCAATTCCTATTCACTTTAAATTCTATTTTTATTTTTCCAGATTCTTAATTCTATTTTTCTATTTTTCAGGAACGCAGGTTTTCTTGGACAAGAAATTGTCCAGGATTTCAAGAAACGAGCATTCGTGCAATCCGATCCCTGAGGATTCGACCCTACTTCCCCTTTACTATTATTTTTACTTTTTTACGGGGAATAGGATATTTTTGGTGCTCTCAACGACACATCAAAAAACCAACGTTATGTCATGAAAAAGAACAAAACCCCCTCCCAAAGGATCCCCTGTTAAAATTGATCACTAATGGCAATTTTCTTCTTTTGCTATGTGTAGTGTAGAGAAGAATAAAAATGAAGTTAATAAATAAACTGAGAGTTTTCAACTTTGGCATGGACATTGCCTACTAATGTGGGGGAAATGAAAGAGCAAATATAGTACAATAAGGAAGATTACTGGATCTCTTTAACCGTCAATTTATAAATTCAGGCATAATTATATTGCAGGTCTAAAATATAAAGGTAAACCTTCGAACAAGATATAAGTAAGAAACATATTCTTGGTGCATGGATATCCAGTGATTAATCTTCCATTTAAGTGTCTAAAAAAAAGTAAGAATTCAATCCAATTAATTCCTCAATCAGCCGAATTACATAAGCATGCAGCCTACCTCTACTCTAGTAGTATTATACAACACAGCATCCAACGTATCACAGAAGAAAACCATTAGCAGCAACATGTTGAATGTGCGATAAAGTAGACTATCATCAGGTTATCCTAATATTGCACAAAATCATACAAAGTCAAAGTTCACGTATAATATTTCACATTGGATAAAAGTTCATGTCTTCTATTATTATCATGGGTGATACATGGATTTAAAGGAGCTCATATGTTCACAGTAGGAACTATTATTAAGTGTTGATTTTCATTTATCGTAGTTAGAGTGAGTCGGGAGAGAGTTTACTTAATTGTACAATGGTGAGGTTGAACCAAGTTAGGCTTGAATAATTTTGTTGTATTGTGAAGTTTATAGTGTATTCATCTCTTTGGGTAATACCTGGCAGATGTAGGACGAGTTTCAAACTACGTAATCATCTTGGTTGTGCTCTTTATTTTGCTTGTTGCATAGTACGTGCCAACTCAAAAATTAATTTTTGTTTTCCAAACAATTTAAACTTACAATTATATCAATAGTCACCATTAAAAGTTATCGTTACAAGTATCGAATTAAATAAAAAGCTCAAAAAAGAGCTTGTCTACACATAATTATATATATTAAACTTTTTTAAAATTTTGAATTTTTGAGGATTTTTTTTCTCCATTATTGTAAAAATTTAAAATAATTCCCAAAATATATGATGCTTGTGATTATTTTTTGTTGGGGATCGGTATGATTAAGTAATGAATAAGTAAAAATAGTGGAAGAAAATGAGAAATTGAGCACACAAGTTTAACATGGAAAACCCTTCGAAAAGGATAAAAAATCACAGACAAAGATAATTTTACTATAATGGCAAAAGAACAAAGAGCACAAAAGATAGAGATAAAAATTAAACCCCAAAAACAAAGAACCATCACAACATAAATATAAAATTCTCCAAAAGTGTTATAAGTTCTAATCTCTAATTGGTGCATTTTCTAATGTTGTAAAAAAGCCTATTTATAGGCTAAATTCGTATGTCAAATAATAATAAAATAATCTAGACTAATCATAGATTTATTGAAACAAATAAACAGAGTTTAATTGGAAGATTATTTCTCATATTTGATTGAAATATAAGTCATACTCAACAAATCTCCACATTGACTCTTATTTCCATAACGCCATCTTTGCCAAAGTCTGTCATGAGCTTATCTTGAACTATACAGGGAATTAATTGAGTTGAATTTGTGTTTAGAAGCTGGAATACTTCTAGCATTCGACTCGTGCACTGCCAAATCAAAACTAACCCGAGTCTAATTTTCACAAACACAATGCCCTAACTTTTCAAAACCTGCATCCAAAAGAGAACCTCTCTTCAATGAAACGATTATACATTTTTCCCTCCTATGACCAAGTTGCCTCCGCTCCAAACGAGTTGACTTTGACTCCATAACGGACGAGGGACGTCCGATTTCACCAGTCACTGTAGAACCTTCAAGAATATAAAGACTGGCAGCCTTTTTACCTTTTAACAAAACGAGAGCCCCACGAGACACCTTAATGTCACTCAACTCAATGTTGATTCTGTAACCTTTCGAGTCTAAATTATTCAAGGAGATGAGCTACTTTCGTAAATCAGGTACTTGATATCTGAGAGTGTCCTAATCGTCCCATCGTGCATCTTAATTTTAATAGTAACAATACCAATTACCTTACTAGATGAATCGTTTCTCATGCCTACAACTCCACCTTCAACCGAACTATATGTGGACAACCATTCTCTGTTGGGACACATGTGGAACGAATATCCTAAATCTAGGATTCATTTGGACGTAAGCTCGGAACTATCACTCGTTGACACTAATAAAAAATCATCACCATTTTCGTCGGCCAAATCATGATGAGCTACATCTTATTCATTACTCTCAGTAGCCTTTTTATTTCGCAATTTATAACAATCTGCTTTGACGTGACCTAACTTCTTACAATAGTGACATCTTTTGTCTCGCTTCTTTGATGCTACCAAAACAGAAGCTTGCCTATCTTCCTTGCTATTGGAACCAAAATCATTTTGAGGTTTTCTTTACTCAAAAAATGACCCTTCACATCCTCGAATAAGAGATTATCTCTCCCATAAATCATGGTTTCCCTAAAAGACTTGTATAAAGGGGTTATAGCACAATAATAGATTAGTCTGATCCTTATCGTCAATCTAAACCTCAACATTATTTAAATTATTTAAAAGAGTAATGAATTGACTGATGTGATCTCTAAGAAGCTCAAATTCATTCATGCGAAATGTAAATAGGCATTATTTCAATACTAAACGGTTAGTCAAAGATTTAGTCACATAAAAAGTTTCTAACCTTTTCCATTAGGTAGATTAGGTCTTTTCCAACAATACCTTCTGAAATACCCTATTCGCGAGGCATAACTAGATCGCAGATAAGGCCTTTTCATCAAACTCTTCCCATTCTAACTGATCTAGATTCTCAAACTTTTTCTTGGTAATGACCTTTTTTAGGCCGGTCTAAACTAGAATTGTTGTCATCCAAACCACAGATTGAAATTTTTGACACCATTAAATTTCACAATGTCAAACCTTATTGCTGTCATCTCTGAATGAGCTGATCTGCGAAAATCGAACTAGCTTTGATACCACTTGTTGTGGATCGACCCAACTAAGCAGCGAACAAGTCAAAATAGCGGAAGAAATGGAGAAATTGAACACACAAATTTAATGTGAAAAAACCCATCCGAAGAGAATAAAAAACCACGGGTAAAGATAATTTTACTATAATGATAAAAGAACGAAGATTACAAAAGATGGAGATAAAAACTAAACCCCGAAAACTCGAAAACAAAGAACCCTCAAAATGTAAACACAAAATTCTCCAAAAGTGTTATGAGTTCTAATCTCTAATGAGTGTATTTTCTAAATTTTTAAAAGAGCCTATTTATAGGTTAAATTCGTAGGTCAAATAATAATAAAATAATCTAAACTAACCAATGTTTGATTGAAACAAATAAGCAGAGTTTAACTAAAAAATTATTTTTCAAATTTGATTGAAATATGAGTCACGCCCAACATTTTTGAAATATGTGGTTTTTTAGGTTGGAAGATGAGATTAGTGTAAAAATTTAAATACAATAATTTTTGAGTCCTTAGATTAGGGAGGGAAAAGAAAAGAGATTGACAAATATGACTCCCAACCACAAGACTAATGGTGTCGAAGTCTGTTTTATTATTTTTATTTTTTGGATAAATATCAAAATTATTCATGAACATTGGTGCAATGTGTGAATTAATACATGAACTTTGATTCGGTGCAACTATACAAATGAAACTTTGATTGTAGTTCAAATGTATACATGAAACTTTAATTTTGACTCAATTATAAACCTATATAGAAATAACAACATTAATCTATTTTTCTATTAAATAAATATAATTATTTATGTAAACATAAAAAAAATGTTAATACATACATACATTACCCGTAAAGTCAATATAGTCTTTTAAAGATGTCACCCACCCACCCACTAATTAATAATTAAATAAAAAAAGTTACTAATTTTATATTAAAAACTTAGATAAGGAACGGTCTTTCTTTATAAATTTTCTGCAGTTTTCAATGTAATTTTCTGGATGATAATGAATAGCAGCACATGATGCTAAGAATAAAGAACAAGAAGCTGGGCAGAATTTTCAATTTCAATTGAATTTATTATATTATATTTTTTTTAGGGTAAAAGTGGGATTGGCCAAGAATCGAATTTAATTTTAGTGCTAATTGAAAATTCAATCACAAGTTTTTATCTCTCCATATATAGTTTAAATTACTCTTTTATACTATACTCTTATTATTCATTATTAATATTGTTGATGTAGGTTAGCGTCTTCATATTTGTTATTAATGGTAGCAGCATTTCTAATTATTTTAATATACTTTGATTTTTGGAAATTTTGTCCCATTCTTTTGTTTCATGTCATGTTCGAAAAAGAGATTGAATAATAGGTTTGGAGTAGTAAAAAATGGCTCGTTTAATATTATAATAATATTTGTTACATGTCAAATCGGTTTCATGTCGTGTTAATATCTGGAATTTGATTTCTAATTTTTTATTATATATTATTTTTTAAAATTTTATTATATGTTTTTATCATATTTGCTCTTTTTGATACAATGTCTAAAATTATTCATAGTCCCTATAGTCCCTCTCTTACCCTTAAATAGAAGGATAATGTGCTTTAGTATATTCAAACTCACGTCCTACTGCACTAGCAATAATGCCGATGCCAATCGAGTTAGGACTCTAACTCATGTGTTCTTAAACGGCTAGGTTTGACGACTCTAGGAAGTTGTCATAGGCTAGAGAGGTCAGGAGATAAGCAAGTATCAATCAATCGATTAATTAGTTAGAAGTCAGGAGGTAATAATTGACTAATCAGTAGCTAATCCACCCTAAAACCCTAATCCGAAGTTTGTTACAAATCTTGAAGTGAGTTAATTTTCCTAATTGATTTATTAATTTTAGTCGATTGTTATTTTCCTTATTTAAATTCTCTCATTAATCTTTTTTATGGTTTATCATAATATATATATTAATTACTACTACTTAGACTTATTATTGTAAAATATTTTCGTAGATTTATTCCATCATCTCTTGGGTACGATTCTTGAAATATTTCCAAGTATTTTATTGTACTAACTATATTACACTTTGACCCATGCACTTGCGAACACCGCTATTCTAAATTCTTATATATTTTTGGTGTATTATTTTAATATAAACAATAAACCCTTTACCACTCCCTTGGCCCACTTTAGCTACAGACCCCTGCTTCAAACGAATTGGGTCAGTGGTCCGACCTTCCCCACTAGCTCTAGCCTCAACCAAGACACCCTTTCCCTTTTTATTAGCTTCCAGAATTATCTCCCTTATTTCCTCCCATCCTTCCCCAATATCATTGACAGAATCAAGAACTTTAAATCTAGAATCCCCAATCAAAACCCCCGAATTAGCGTTACCTGGCTTCCAAGGATCCCTAAAATTACGCCTTAACTTTCTCTCCACAAGCATCCATGGTCCATAGACTGGTGACTCCTCTGGTCTATCATCCTCCACCATGACCGCCATATCCGCCATAGAGTGTTTCGCATAAGCCCTCGAAGCCCCCTTGTTCTTGTTGGAGTTGGAATCCTCAATTGTTAAAGTCGCTGTATCAAATATTTCAACCATTAATCAAACAATAACAGAGAAACTTAACTAAATAGGAGAAAAAATCAATTTGTACGAAAGGGCTAGTGAAGTAGTTTACAGAATTATTGCTTCTTCCCTGATCGGCCCGTTATAAAATTGAAAATGTTTTGCATCCTTTTAGGGTGCGGCCCTTCTTCCTCTGTTTCCTCGTCGATATCACGTTTTCGTTTTACAAGGGAAGTGCTGCCTGCGGATCCATCGTTTTCAGTAGAGTGATGATGGATATGTTCCAAGTTTGGAGAAGATTGAATGGTACGGCACTGCGGCTCTTTTATTTCTTCCAAATCTTTCTCATACATTATTCTAACACCACACTTCTTCACCTTAACAGAAGGATGCCATTTTGACTCTTGGAAAGACATCTCAAGCGATAAATTATTGGTTTCACATTTATCCTTTAAGGATAATGCATTTAATACTTCACGCGAGAAATAACGAAGAAAAAGGTGGTCCTTCGTTATGGGTCCTCGACCAAAATTAATGAAAGTGAAATCGACCACTTGACTATTTTTAACTTGAAAAACAGATCCATTACTACTAGATTCTCCAGAATAAGTAGAATGGATATAAGTTGGACCACCGATAACCTTTATCTCGGAACCATCTTCATCGCCGAAAATGCAGCAGAAAGCAACTCCAAACCATTGACTGTCATTCTGAACATTGAAAGGCAAAGGTATTTCGATTACAGAGCCGCCTCTCTGTTGGCTGAACCATTCTGGGATTTCATTTCCAGGTATAACAACATCAAATCTTTTTCTTGAATTCGCAAATGCCTGCAAATTAAAACATCAGTCGTTCTAGAATTTGCAAAATAAAATATCGATGGTTCTGTAACTAAAACCATGAAGAAGAAGAGAGAGATCAATCAACCTTAATATGTCTTTTCAGCAATGTTATTGCACTCATGTTCTTAGCCAATCTGTAGCAGTTAATGGCTACAAAGTTAGACCAATTATGTTTCCAATCACTTGTCTTCCTTGCTAGAAGCACAGGCAACGTTTCAAGCTCTCTGCAATTACACACTCCAAGATATTGAAGATTGGAAAGACGAGCAAGAGACGCAGGTATGCTGGTGAAATTGTTACCATTAAGATCAAGTTCTCTCAATGAGGATAGACCAGAATCACTAGGAATATCTCCTTCACCAATATTGAACAGGCCGCAATTTGACAATCTAAGATTTTCAAGCTTGGAGAGTTGAGCAAGAGATGCCGGTATGCTGTTGAAATTGTTACCGTTAAGATCAAGACTTGTCAAAGAGGATAGACAAGAAATAGCACTAGAAATATCTCCTTCACCAAGATTGCAGTTTCTAAGTTTCAACTTTGTTAATGAACTCAAACCGAATAATGAAGGTAGCGTTGGAGCTATGCAATTCATCCTTCCTCTTTGGCTTACCTTGAAAAGAGAAAGGAGATTTCCTTTTAACTTAGACGGACCCTTGCATCCATCGAAAGACAAAATTTTAAGATTTTTCAATTGAGAAATGAAGGATGCTGGTTCTTTTATGGCTGTTTTCCTCAAGTCAAGCTCTTCCAACGATTCTGCTTGATGCAAATTCTCTGGCAAATATTCAACTTTATAACAATCAGAAACATCAAGAGTTTTTAGATGTTCCATTTTTCCATCAATCTCTGGAAACCTTACAAGATTTGAGCAACCCGAAAGAATTAAAGTTTCAAGGGATTCCATTCCAATTTTGGTTGGAAGACTCCTAAGACTTTTGCAATCTCTTAAATTCAAAAGTTTAAGTCTCTTAAGCACTCCAAGTGATGGATGAACATGTACTAATTTGGTACAACCTTCCATAATTAAAACTTCGAGATATGGGGCTGTTGTGAAGTTTGGTGTCTTGATGAGATTTTGGGACCCTTTAAGGCTGATTATTTTCAACTTATACAAAGCCTGTCGAAAATAATAATAGATTAGAGAGAGAAGAGAAAACAACATAATAAACCTTATTATTATTATTATTATCTTGTTCAAATTTTAACCGTTTATAATATTAAAAAATTAATTTTTTATATTAAAATAAGCTAAAACATAAGGATTAGATGAACTTAATTCTTACAATATTTGCCTTCCACGGTTGTTCAATGTGACTATATGGTAAGAGAAGTACGACAAGGTTGTCCGGTTGAAAGCTTGAAGGCAATGATCTTAAAGGATATGTTGTCCAATCTAAAAGTCGTAGCTCATCAGAAAGATATTTAAGATCATTACAAGTTGAGAGGCAAAACACTCTGAGCAATCTCAATCTTTTCATCTTCGAGAAGACATCGTCACTCAAATTGAGCATCTTGCTTGATTCCCTAAAAACCACGGGCAAACAAAAAATGAGTATTAAAATATACAAAAACATTCAATACCTAAAAGCTATGTTTCTCCAACACTATTTTTAAGGACTTTTATCCGATACTTATATCTAACATGTGTCTAAATATAACCATTGATATATGATCCTTCAAGAACTCTTTAAATACATGAAAAGGCCTTTTAAAAAATCACATGTCGTAACCATTTTTTTGGTGAAACGGTAGTCGACTTGGATTTTGAAAATGAAAACGAATGTGGGAGTCGCCACCAATCCTTTTTGATGAGGTGTGATCGGGTCACCTCAAATTAATCATTTTAATAAAAGTTGAGATTTTACTAAAACGATAATTTTTGGTCTACGAAAATCAAAAAATGAGTTCGGGAGTCGGTTACGCTCGAGGAAGGATTAGCACCCTCGATACGCCCAAAAATTGGTACCTAGTTGATTAATTAGTGTCTTTAGTGTCGAAAATTTTGAAATTTTGAAAGAATTTAAAATATGATCCCTCTTTGTACGATTGAATAAATTAAAATGGATGTTAAAGGCTTGCTTATCCCGAAGTAATAAAATACCATACCCAGTAAGTTAGGGCACGACAGCTCATACTTTGAGACTGGGCTAGTCCTTTATCAATGTATTTTTAATTTCTTTTAAAAGGATATTCGGTTAGTTAGAGTGAACGAAGGAAATCGAAACCCAGATAAGTTAGGCACGTTTCTCGAGTTTTCAAACTCCGAATATTGCCTTTATTTGCAAAACTCTTATTTCGGAGTGTCAAAATGTTACACCCGGTGAGTTAGGGCACCACACTTCGTACCTCCGAGAATAAGCATTTTTAAGACTCGTATTGTGATTTAAAAAGAATATTTCGTTATTTAGGTCAAATGAGAAAAATCGAAACCCAGTAAGTTAGGGCACAATTATCTCGAATTACCTAATAACGGATATTGCTTTTATGAAAGAATTATTTTAAGGTATAGAAAAGAACATGATGGGATTTTATAGTAAAATGCGAGAGCAAATTATGGTATAAACACATGTAATAATATAATGATAGTGTCAAAACAATAACATGCATGGTTATAAAAGATGAAACAATAATGAGGTTAGGTATTATATGAATGTAAACACATGCGTTGAAAATGAAATAATCAAACACGCAAGCAAATAAATAAATAGATATAAAACATAGAAAAATAAAATGACGATGATAACGATAGTAATGGTATAACAGTATATACATATATGGGTTAAGGTACATACATAATAATAGAAGTAATAAGAATTATATGAAAGAAGTATATATATATGATAATAATAGTACAACATTGAAAGATACATATACGTAGTATAAAAATATATACATAATATAATGAAAACTACATAGTGTGTATACATATTAATAATAATAATGGTAATAATAAAAAACATTACATAAATACATATAATATAGATATATAATATTTAAAAGCGTATACATAATATATACATAATACGAAACAAAATAAATATACATATACATAATAAAACATAATGTGATATTTACAATATATAAAACTATAATAAAATGATATACACGACATAATATTAATTTACATGGGCGTAATATGAAGTATAATATATAAATATATATTAACAGTATGTATATATATGACACAAATGTATTAACAAAACAATAACATCAAAAACTAATAATAATGATAATATGTATATGTGTATTTGTTAAAGATATATTATGGAACATATATATTAATATTAATAATAAATATAAAGGTAAAAATAGATATAACAAACGAATATAATAGAGTATTTAAATATATATACGTAAAATATATGTTAGGAACAATAATAATACAACTATAAGAATACATATATGTAATATTAATTTAAAAGAGGTCTAAATAATAATAAAATATGCTAAAAATAATAATACAAGAATGGTAAAATAGAATAATGAACAATATTAAAATAATGAAGAGTAAAAATAATATAGAAACCGTTTTAAACATGAAAAAGGGACTAAATTCGAAACAAATATTAAGTTTTGGGCCGATTTATAAAGCTAATAAAGAGAAAGGGACTAATTTGATGGCGCAAATATCATACGGGGTCCAGAAGGGCAATTTACCCGAGCCTTTGAAACGACGTCGCTGGAGGGAAGACCAAATTGCAAAAGGCGATACACTTCGGGGCTAATTTAAAAGAATTAAAAACTTGATTGCAAAACATGTGAAAAGCGGAAGGACTGCGCGAGCAATTAGACCATGCTTGCAGAAACACGCGGATCCTTCGGGCAGACGGGTCGGGTCATGGATCGAATCGCTAAACGACGCCGTTTTAGCGTCTGCGCATTGGCCCAAAACGGCGCCCTTTTATATAAGCTATAAAAGTTATTTTTTAAACAAAAAATTCATTTTTACCTTTTCATTTCAAAAAAACAAAAAAAAATAGAGGGAGATTCTCTCAACTTCTCTCCCGCTCTCAAGATCCGGCCACGACTCGCGCAGTAGCGCAAATCATGTCGCTCCGACCACCGTACACGGTGGCCGGAAATCGCCGTAGGTCAATTTTTCCCCTTTTTTTTATATATTTTATTTATTTAATATATGTGTGTTGTTTTATTAAAAGTGGGGATAATATATGCAAATAAATTCGAAAAGAAAGAATGGGAAGTAGACCTTAGATTTCGTTGTTTTCGGTTCTCCGCTCTCTGATATGGGGCTATTCCTTGCTCTTGGTGTTGCTAAAGTCTCTATTTTTGCTATGTATTTTGTTTTCAAATCTAATACTATTTATTATTTATCACCAAAAAAATCCTCTTGTTTACAATTTTTTTGATTTTTGCCTTTTATAGGCATTACAAATCCTTTTTTATATTACATTGTCTCTCTTTGCAGGAAAATGGGCGGTGGAGCAGAGGCCACTTGCAGGAGATGTGACTGGGGCGGTGGCTAGGGGCGGTGCTTGCAGGCGTCGGTGGATGGGACAGGGAGGCAGCAGCTAGGTTTTGTTCTTTTTGTTTTAGGGTTTGAATTGGGCTGCTGTTGGGTTTAGGTTTCGTGGGTTGGGGTTATTTTGTTGGGCTGATGATGTGGGTTTGTTTAGCCCGGGTAGAATTTGGGCTGTACATCACACATACCCATTTTAAACATATATATCCATCAAAAACTCACTTTTGACTTCAAATTACTTAAAGCTTTAGAAACTAGAATTAAATCTTGATTTATATTAGTGCAATGATAATGCATAATTCTATTTATTGTTACTGAACGAAACAATAACACTTCATTAAAAATGAAATCAATTAGTTTTTGTTTTAAAATCTTTTGATGACATTAAAATCTTACTATGTGTCATATACTATTCGTGCATCAAATATAAGCACTTAATATTAGCAATGATATATCTCTATTGTGTTTCTTTTGAAAAAGTAATATGTTGCTAGATAAATTTCATAAATATAATATTAAATAGTAAGCATTAAAGGTATTTTCGTTGATTTTTATTGGATACTTTTACTAAAAAAACCAATAACAATATTAATAATACACATCATAAATGTGTACGTATATTTTCTTACCTTTGATTATCGATGATCATGCCTTCAATTATTTCTGTAACCTAAAAAACCAAGAATAGAGAATAAAGCGTTTTAATTAAAGTAAAACATTTCCAAAGAGAGAATCAAATTAATTACTTATTTCTACAAATCCTTATTAACAGTTACCTTTAACAAGAGGAATTTATCTCAATGCTATTGAACGTCACTTTTTATGGACTGCTATATTAATCAACTGTACTAAGCCTTACTCAATTTTATTTCAGAAATAAAGTAAAACATTTTCTAATGAGAGTAAATCAAACAAATTAAACACTTATTTTATAAATCCTTATTAATATTTATATTTAACAAATGGAAATTATCTTAAAGCTACGCAATGTCACTTAGGGATTGATATGTAAACCAATTAAACTAAGCTTTGGGTTTACATCATATATTGATAAAAAAAAAAAACTTTGTATGTAATTTTTGTTGAATGATTTACCGTGTTTTTTGTGAGGACATGATAGACATCCTTTTCCTTCCACAATTTACTACGTTTTCCAGGTTCATCAACACATTTTTCTTCAACAATTTTTCTTCCCATTTCTTGCAACAAGGTATGCATCCGCAAATATTGGTTGTCATCACTGACTTTTATGAGAGATTTCTTAATGAGAACATCAATTCCAATATCTGGAAAAAACTCACAACCATCCAATACTTTCATTACCAAATCTTTCCCCTCCCCATTGAAAAAGCATGCTATATCTAGAAATATATTCTTCTCCCTTTCTTCCAATCCATCAAAGCTAATTTTTAGTGTGTCAAAAATTTCTTTGTTAGAATCTTGTTTAAGTCTTTCGATTGCACTTCTCCATTGAATTATATCTCTACCGCACAAAAATGAACCCAAAACTTCAAGAGCTAAAGGGAGACCATTAGCATAATGTACAACTTGTTTAGAGAGCTCAATGAAATCATATTTCGGCATTGTATCACTATCAAAAGCTTTCAAATTGAAAAGCCTAAGTGCATCGTTGGGATTCAGTGTTGTAGGCTTATACACATCATCGATTCGATAAGATCTAAGCAAATGTTCATCTCTTATTGTTACAATGATCCTACTCCCTAAACTGAACCAATCACGCCTTCCAACCAAGCATTTCAAATGTTGTACGTTATCAACATCATCAAGAACCACAAGAACCCTTTTTCAAGACAACCTATGGCTAATTATAGCATTCCCTTCATGAACATTGAAAAAATTGAAGCATTCATCTGGCAAGATTTGAGAAAGGAGTTGTTTCTGTAAAGAAACAAGTCCATGTTTGTTTGAAACTTCTCGAATATCAGCAAGAAAGCATTTACCTTCAAAATGAGGTAACATTTGAGTGTAAGCAACTTTTGCAAGAGTTGTTTTACCGATGCCACCCATTCCGCAAATTCCTATAATGCGGACATTTTCTTCCCCAATGTTTATTTTCGGATGCAACTCCTCCAAAGGTAAACTAATTCCAACCAACTCATCATGAACAATCAGATATGTCTGACATAGTTTTGCTGATATCTTCTTAACAATGTCTCCGATAAACTTTGATTCATGCCTACAAAGAAATTAAATTCTGATGTTATCTTTCAAATGCACTTTTTCATTTTTAGGTAATTGAATCATGAAATATAATATAGTTGGAAGCAAACAAAAACAAGAATAAGACAGCAAGATCTATTATAGCATCAAAATACACAACTTGCTCGTTAGTTGATGTAACGCCCACTTCAGATTTGTTAAATTTTGTCATTAATCAGTATTTGCATTAGTGGTTTAGTGTCTTAGTTTTGTTTGTGAAATCTTGGGTTTAAGTCATGTTTTTATTTTGGGGAATTAAATTATTTTTTTAGACCTTGGTCAATTGTTTAGGTTGGTGGTGTTGGATTGGGTTTTGTTTTAAACTCTTAAAAAACGATGGCAAGTTAGCAGGTTGTTGGATTAGATTTGAGAGCGATTTTGTTCTTATCTTTATTTTAGTTTTTTTTTCTTTCCCAAAATTTCCCTCGTTTGCTTCAACTTTGCTTCACGTTTTTGTTTTCTTCTCTCTTCTTTCTTCGGTTCTTTTTTTTTTTTTTTTTTTCCTTTTTCAACTTTTTTGTTTGGCTTCTTTACCTTCTTGTTTCGGTTCTTTTGTTACTTCTTTATGGTATAGCTTCTACTTAGTTGGCCCCAATCCTTAGTGGTAAGGTTCTATCATCTTTTACTATGTTCTTTTGTGAAATTGTTGGTTGGGCATTTGGGGATTCCGGAATTTTGTTTGTATCGTGCAAAAATCGTATTTTTTTGTGTTATCTAATTAATCCGCTATGTTTTAGGAGAAGTTCAAGACGCGTTTCGTGTTTCTCTAGTGACTTAGGATTCGCATAGAAGCTGTTCGTTTAATGGTAAGTGTGTGGATGTATTTTTGGAGGGTTGTATAAGCTCGGTTGTGGTCAATTCTTAGTTAGATTTCGCAAATCATTACTAAAATTGGTTGTGTTAATTGTCGATTTAGGTGGGGGATTACTCATTTTTGGAATCATATTCGGATGTGTTACGAAAAACTCGAAAAATAGCAAACGACAAAAGTCGAAAAACTGCACCGTCAATGCCACACGGTCTGGGCCATTTGGACCCGTGTTGCCCACACGATCGTGTGTGAGACCTTGTGGGCCCAAAATTTTAAAAATTTCCCTAGGGCCGTAAACATCGTTTGGATCGAACGTAGACCTTCCGTAGGGCCAGTATGTTATAAATTAAGCTATAAAACACATATTCTAATCATCTATTGGTGTAACATTAGATGTATGTACGCATGTTTGAAATGATATGAGATAAGTAAAATCTGTAATATGCTATGAATGATCTGATATACGGTAAGCATGACTTGAGTTTGATATTACGCATGTATGACGTATACATTTCCGACATCTATTATTACTATATGTTTGTGCATTTGGGGATGGGATTGTGTATGTGGAGGAAGTGTGAGCAGATATATTTATACCGTATTTGGTGGCACAACCATACATATTTCTATAAACGACGATAAATCGCCTAATAAACTGACAACTCATCTACAAATAATTTGAAAAGTGTCATACCGACACTAAACGGTGTGTAAAGATGGATGAATATATAAAACCATATATGATGCCTTGGGATGGTCGGAGATGATGTGTAGCGGATGGGGGTAGGACTATAAATTTGCATCTGTTATTTTCTAATAAGCTCTATTTCTAATATATATATGTCTGAATGATTTCTGTATGTGATGTTACACATATTGGGTTTCGAAAACTCACTCTCTGTTTGACTGTCACTTTCAGGTAACCCTCAGACTTAGGCGAATCGGTGCGGCTAAAGCTCGGTTTAATATTTTGGTTTCTTTTGACTTACTTAAAATTTGGAATTTACGTGTTCTGTAAAATTTGGTTTGTCTTTGGCCATTTTGGGATTGTTTAAATTTTTGGACTTTACTTTATGATTTTAATTGTTTTATTGTTTTTGGTGGGTTTATAATATGTTCTGTGAAATGTTGATTTTAAAATATTAAACCGTGTTTTCAAATCTGGACTTAAATAAGATTTTTTCATTGCAAACTCAGATGTTTTAAAAATATATTTATATATAAACAATGGTTTTAATAATCGGATAAGAAAGATAGGCTTACAAACAAATCGGATTTTTATGTAAAGAAAGTTAACGATGATTCGTAAAACAAACGTACTCAGGGTTTTTATACAATTTATGGTGATATATCCGAATCTAATCATAACGTCTAGACTAAGTTTAGGGTGTTACAACTAAAATATGAGAATTTTCAATTAAAAACAAAGTTGTTAAAAATAACATGCAATCCAAAAAAAAAAAATTTTTTTTTAGTCATTAAAACTAGGAAATAGAAAAGAAAAGAAAGAAATACCTATTATGTAAATGCCATCCCCTGATGTTGGCCACTTCAGTCAAAGCATTTCGCCACTTTTGCATCTTGTCTTTATTTTCTTTGTATCTTTCTTCATGTTTGGCGAAGGCTTCTTCAACTTTTCCTTTTTGCTTTCTTAAATCAGAGGGATCCACATGGTAGAAAATTGGAAATACTTTATGACCCTTGTCATTTTTTTGTTTAACAATCTCCGCAAGCTCCTCCAAGCACCAACCTGAAAAGGCATAGGTCTCCGAAAAAACGATTACTGAGCACCATGATTGCTGAATTGCTTTGAAGAGTTCTGGTGCGATCTCTTCACCAGCCTCCAACTTTGGATCATCTCTAAAAGTGACGATCCCACTTCTACTTAGAGCATTGTAGAGATGATCCGTGAGGTTCTTGCGGGTATCTTCACCTCTAAAACTCAAGAAAACATCGTATTTCTTTCTAGAAATGGATGTGGAAGTCGAAAGTAATGACGACATGAGGATGCATGAGAAGAAAAATATATGTAGATGTAATGTTCAAAATCAGAAAACAGATGGCTCAATACCTCAGAAACAAAGTAGAAACAATAAGTATATGAGGGAAAAACAAATGACTTCGTAAGGAATTTCTGTTGTACTTTGCCAAATGAATCTATCAGTATAATAATAACTAAGAAAGGGAGTAGGTGTGGAAATTCGGGTGTATAGGTGTGGAGCCTACAATTATTATTAAGTGAAGTGCTGCAAAATCTATTGGAAATTTGACATAAGTTTATTTATTATTCAAAATAATAACTAATTAATTAATATTAATTAAGTGATAATTAATGTGCTTAAAATTCTATTAAAAAATAACTCTATTTTACATCAATAAAATCAGCACAACTTTTATTTATGTCAAAAAAAATATTTAATAATAAATTATAATTATAATTATCACAAAAAATTTTCCCTATATTTTATTCTTAGGGTTCTATTGAAGTTATAACTTAATTTTAAAATTAGCACAATTTTTTAATTAATAATTGTAATTGTAATTGTAATTATTTTTAGATGGATAATTATTATAACTTCTATTAAATTATAATTATTTTATTTTGATAAACTACCTAAAGTTACCCATAACTCTTCCTCAACCCTTAAATAAGAAGATAAATGTATTTCAACATGCTTGAACATACATCCTCTGGCGTTTGCAACTATATCGATGCATATCGAGTTAAACTCAGTCAACAATTATTTTTAAATGTATAATTATCACAAGTTTTATTTTATTTTGTTTCAACTTTCTTTAACCAATAATTCTAAATTAAATATTATAATTATTTTAAAATATGAATTTAATAATACGAAGGAAAATAAAGGGTATTCTCATTAATTCAAAATCAAAATTTCTATTAAATTATAATTTCTTTTTTAATATGAATTTAGTAATATAAGGAAAAAAATAGAGGTTATTTTCAAAATTATTTTCAAACTAACTCGGTTTTTATATATATACAAATTACACACTCATCTTCCTTTCTAATAAATTAACAAGTGCCAAATTATTCGACTCCACTTGATTAGTGCTGTTCGAATCTGCTTTAACTTTACCTCCATAATACGCTGAGACCATGAAAAGCAATCATTCCTTAATACCATAGTTCCCACGATGCCACTACTGAAAACAAAGGCATTTCTATTTGTCAAAAGTTTCCAGCAGGCCACAGCAAAAAGATTACCCCATTCACAGAAAAAGCTGTTTGAGTTTCGGAGAAATTCACTGTTCTCCCATTTCCTAGTGCCCAATAGACCCCATCCACTACATCTTCCCAAAAATTGGACAAAGCCCTCCAGAAAAAAGTATCTATCTTTTCTTGATTGGTTCAACATTCATTAAAATAGTTTCCAAGGCTCTTTATCCATTGCCTTAACAAATTTGCATTGACTGAAATTTTTCAACTTTGGTGGCAACAACTTCAATAGAGAAATTCCATCATGGTTTGGTCACTTTGCTGAGTTTCGAGTCTTACAGTTGCACATTAACAATTTCAGTGGCATTAAAAAAATATATAAACCAAAAATTTAGTTTTAGCTCATTCATTTATCTCAAAAAGAAATTAACGATGAGGAGATATCTAACTCTATTATTCGCCAACTTTGGGATTGTGGAGGTTACTATGAGTTTTTTACACCAATTAAGAGTTGCATTGAAAATCTTACTTTCTTTAGGAATATTATGAAAGCAGGTTATTCCAATTAGCTTATCTAAGAAGTTGGCTTATTTGACACCAATTAATTGGTAGATGGCTCAATTGACATAAATAAAAAAAAATATATATTTACTCTAACTTTCCTAGAACTAAACTTAATGGTTATTGTTTTAAAGTCATGCTTCAATATTTAAAATAATTGTTCATAGATATTGAATAAGAAAGAACGAATAAAGCAATAATCATGAATTGCTTACATTTGAGGTTGTTATCATCGAGATACCAAGTGTTGAGAATACTTAAAATTTTCGATTTCTGTAGCTATACTTCCCTCTAAATTGTTGATATACAAGTATAAAAGCTTCAAATTTTTGTACTTGAATAAGCTATTTGGAATTCTATTAAAAATTTGATTCTCACTCAATTTCAACTTTTCTAGTTTTCATGAATGTAGGGCCAAGCAAGGAAAGATAGATTTTCCAATTGAAATGAAATTGTGCCTGCGAGATCCATGCTTGATAAATTCAGAGCGGTGACTCTGTGGTGTTTGGATCCGCAGGTGACACCAATCTGATTGCAATAGCGGTAGAAGTAAAGCAATTGGTTATTAAGAGGTTGCGAGGATCATGAGTTATGTGAGAAATAGAATTCAGTGCTAGAAGGGCAGATTGATCAGCGGTGATGTTGGGTGAATTCACAGACAAAATAGCCTCAAAGGTTGCTATTTGGCAGAGATTGATATACACTGTAAAAGCCAATTCCATTAATTATCCTCTTGGATTTCAACACCTGATAAGGCTCTCACCCAAAAAAGAGCTCTAAGCTTGGTAAGAAAGAGAATCTCTTCAACCAGAACAAGTTTCGCATTTAAAGTAAAATCGTTACGCGCCAGCCATATCGACCATAACCCCGCTGCACAACAGAGGAGCCACCACTGCTTAATATCACCTTTAAACAGCAAGTCATTGCATTCAACAAAAAAAATCAAGGATTGATCGTGGTAGACAGCCTTCAATCCCCCCACCACGACAAAGTACAGTACCAAAAATTACGCATCAAGGAACAACTAAACAATAAATGGTCTGACGTTTCCAGATCAGAGCTACACTAAGCTGGGAAGTTGAGAATGAGATCAAAGAAATGCAAGAGAAAGTTGATATTTTGCAAGATCCGAGTTTGTTCATCCCGGAAAGAAAAGTTTATAATTATTCTCTTTTTTTAACAAAATATTATAAACTCACTTTTAGTTTTCATTTTGGTCCCCAATTATGAAACGAAATGATAACATGGTATTCATTATGTAAATGGTTATTTTTAAATCCTTTATCATATGGTCCCCCAAGGTTTTGACATTGTTTTGTTTCTTTTGTCACCCAACCCATAAATGAGTAACAAAATAATAATATGACATTTTTTAATTCTCATAATAATAGATTTAGCTCTTAATGTTGATATATTCTATCAATTTAGACATGATTATATATAAAAATTAAAAAAATTCAAACAATAAAAAATTCAAAAAAATTAGAATAAGTAAGAATTCAAAATAAAAATTATAAAAATAAAAAAATGATGAGAGATACATAAAAATATAAAAAATAAACTTCAAAATTTTTAAAAATAAAAAAAATTGTTAAAATTATAAAAACCAGTAGCCCACCACCACACATCAGTCAACATCTGATATATATTTTTGTGTTTCAAGTGACAATTGCCATGTAAATCACTAGTGGTTTATAGATATGACAAAGGTTCACGACGATTGTAAAATCACATAAGCAAATAGAAGTCGTAAATTAATATATATATATATATATATATATATATATGCCATTAATGATTTAATGAGTAAAATATCTATTGGTACATATAAATTTGTTGTCCATAATGATCCACCGTCATAGATAGATTTATCTTTAAATACATATCTTATCATTGATTTTATCTTACCGCTATAGCATTTAATTTTATTACTACAATAACTATATATTTAATCCTTTTAAAATTAATTTCATCACCCATCCATAAAATTAATTTCATCACCCATCCAAATAGACCTTATGTAGTTATTCTCTAAAATCTTATTTGCTATTTGCTCCATGGCAAGGCAACTATTAGTTTATTTGTAGTCTTATAAAATTTTCATTTTAGGAAAAAAGTCAATATAGAAAAGTCTTAAATTTTGTTATCTATATATGTATATTGTAAATTAGAAACAGTAAGTATATGAGCATGAGGAAGGAGAAAAACAGACGAAAATTCGAGGGAAAAACAAACGACTCTGCGAATAGAATCTATCAGTATAATAATAGCTATGACAGGGAGTAGGTGTGGAAATTCGGGGTTATAGATCTTTCCGGGAAGACTCCAATTGACAAAATGGAGCCTACAATATGGTTTTAATTTATGTAACTAATTCAAAGTATCATTATTTAAAATAATAACTAATTAACATAATTAACTCTAATATTAATTAAGTGATAATTAATATGCTTAAAATTCTATTCAAATAATAACTCTATTTTACATTAATAAAATTAACACAACTTTTTTTTATGTCAATTTTTATTATTTAATAATGGTAAATTATAATTATAATCATCACAACTTTTTTCCCTATATTTTATTCTTAGAGTTTTATTGAAGTTATAACTCGATTTTAAAATTAGCACAAGTTTTTTTTATTAATAATTGTAATTGTAATTGTAATTTTAATTATTTTTAAATGAGTAATTATCACAATTTCTATTAAATTATTGTCGAAACCATTTTTAAGTTTTGAAAAACGTGGATCGACTTTAAAAATATGGAGTCGCCACCAATTCTTTTTGAGGTGTGATTGGGCCACCCTAAAAATGATCGTTTTAACAAAACATTTGGGCCTATTAAAACAATGATTGTTTTTTGGTCTGCTAAGTTTGAGAAAATGGGCTCGGGAGTCGGTTACGTACGAGAAAGGTTTAACACTCTCGTAACACCCAAAAATTGGTACCTATTTGATTAGTTAATGTCTTGGTCTCGAAATTTGAAAAGATTTTAGAGTACGATCGTTTTATTTAAAAGAAAACCGGAATAAATTGGATAAAATGTAAAGACCTACTCATCTTGAAGGAGGAAAATGCCATATCCAGTAAGTTAGGGTTTAACCTTTCAGACCTTCGGGACTAAGTTGGTCTTCGATTTTTAAAATTCATGTATGAAGTTTCAAGAGAAGGATATTCGGTCCTCCGGGACTCATAAAAAATTAGAACTCAGTAAGTTAGCGCTCAATCTCTCAGAACTCCCAAATACCGAAAGTTGCCTTGATTTTGGAAATCACTATCCTCATTATAACGCGATGCCACACCCAGTAAGTTAGGGTGCAACGTCCCGAATTTCAAGAATAGGTTTTTATTTGAACCTCAGACAATTAGATTTAAGAAGGGTACTCGATTATTTAGGTTCAACGAGGAAAATTGGAACCCAATAAGTTAGGGCACAATCCTCCCGAGGATCCCAAATATCGAATATTGCCTTTGTTTTGAAAACAAGCGAGGATAAATCTTTGAATAATAATGAATTTGGGCGGTTGAAACTTAACAAAAAAAATGATAACGTGCAATATGAAAATAGCAGTATAATAATAAACTTGACAGTGTATATATTAATACCTAGAATATAGTAAATATAAGGAAAATCGACAATAATTATAACAATAGTAATAAATATAATAACATAACAAACATAGCAATAAAGATATTAACGATACGAAAATGCATAATAGAAGTGAAAATAATATGTCGAATGATGATGTATATATATAGTGATAATAAGTTAAAATAACAATGCTAAATTATTGAAAGTGAAAAATAATAAATAATAATAATTTAGTATAAAAAATATTCGATAAAAAAACTGTGGCATATAAAAATAATAAAAATAATATAGTAAGTCTATTAATAATTATATTGAAAAAAACTTTTGCGAAAAATAGATATAAAAATTAAAAATAATAATAGTAAAATAATAGTAGTAAACGGTAAAAAAAATAAATAAAATATGATAAATAAAATATAATAAGTATAATAAACTATATTTAAAATTATTAACTTTTAATAAAATATATATATAAAAAAATTAAAATACATAGTACAGAAAAATGATTATTAGTAAAAACAAAAATAATATAACAAATAATGTAATAAATATAATGGCAATTTATACATAAAATAATTAGTTTTACTTTAAATATATATATATATATATATATATACTAAACATATAACAAATATACAAATAAATAAATAATATAATAATGTGAAACATAACTCAAATTGATTAAATTAAATGAAAATAAATAAAATGAAAAAAAATGAAAATGATATAATAAGTATAATAAATAATAGTATAAAAAAATAATATAATAACTAATAGGAAAATAACTAAAAAAATGATAGTAAAAAAAAATAGTAAAAATAGATTAATAATAATAATACCAAAAAAAAATTAATTTTGTGATAAAAGTGTCTAAAATAAACAAAATAGGGCTTAATTGGAATCAAAACGGGAGTTCTGGGGTAAAACATAAATAAAATGGGAAGGGAGGACCGCATTGGAGCTCGCGTGAAACAAGGGAGTATAAAAATGTAATTTACCCAAATTCCTGAACCCAGCATTTAATATGGACCAAATTAAAAGCTGCACAAAAATGCTGGGCGAAATTCAAAAAACAAAAGTGAAGCAGATTTGGGCAGCAAGAGAATGCACGGGGATTAGGTGCGCAAATTGACCCTTTAAGGGCAAAACGCGTGGGTCCCACCACTTTACAAGCAAAAAAAAAACCCTTATCCCCCAAAGCAATCTGCTGCAATCAAAGGAAAACAAAAGGTCTCAGCCCCTCTCCTTCTGCTAAGGCCCAGTAAGCGCCTATCATCGCGAGCCTCTCTCCACGCGCATGCCACAACAGCGGCCGGAGAACAGTTAAGGTCCCCCCGATTTCCCCTTTGAGTCTTTGTTTTATTTTTTAAAGTAAAAGAGGAAAGAAAAAAGATTCGTAACAGTAAACTAAAAATAGAGAAAAAAAACTATTATCACCTTGTTTCTATTTGTTTGAACGAAAATTACACTCAAAGATTTGCTATTTTCCGTATTTTTCTGATTTCCTCCAAAAAAACCCCCTTTTACAACTTTTCGTATGGCTTTTATAACCTAAGGAGATAAACCGAAAAAACAAAAGTCTCCTTTTGTTACTGTGCTTCTTGTTGTTTTCTGTTGTAGGTATAGTTGCGAAAATCTCGGAATCGCAAGGCGTGGCGGAGTGGGACGCTGGTGAGAGGCATGCGGCGCGAGGGCTCAAGCAACAGCCTTGGGTTTCTATTTGTTTGGGCCTTGTTTGGGTTTATTTTTGGGCCTATGTTTCTTGTATTGGGTCATGGCATAAATTAGTTGGGTTGTGTAGTGTATTTGGGTTTGGGTTTGGGTTTGTGAGCTTTGGGCCCGGGCATAAATTTGGTCCTACAATTATAATTATTTTATTTTGATACAATGCCTAAGATGACCCATAACCCTTCCCTAACTTTTAAATAAGAGGATAAATGCACTTTAACGTGCTTGAACCTATATCCTCTTACATTGACAACTATATCAATGCCAACCGAGTTAAACTCATCAGCAATTATAATTATTTTTAAATGTATAATTATCACAAATTTTATTTTATTTCAACTTTCTTTA
The DNA here is from genome assembly GCA_025698475.1 of Gossypium anomalum. Taxonomy (NCBI): domain Eukaryota; kingdom Viridiplantae; phylum Streptophyta; class Magnoliopsida; order Malvales; family Malvaceae; genus Gossypium; species Gossypium anomalum. The sequence goes on from CM046966.1 coordinate 97,121,587, forward strand.
ACAATAATTCTAAATTAAATATTATAATCATTTTTAAATATGAATTTAGTAATATAAAAAAAAGATTATTTCGGTCCGTTCAAAATTATTTTCAAATTAACTCGTTTTTTATACATATATAGAGAGATTACATATCAAGTATATATATATATATATACACACACATCTTCCTTTCTAATAAATTAACAAGTGCCAAATTATTCGACTCTACTTCATCACTTTTTAAAAATCCACTCAATCAATGCCCATGCCTCCGCTTGAATCCTATATTTTTTAAAATCCCTTGAATCCATCGTCCCTCGTGGTTACGTTAACAAAAGCCACCGCGCATGATTAGAGCTGTTGGAATCTGCTTTAACTATAACTCCATAATATGCGAAGACCATGAAAGGCACTCATTCCTTAATATGTTAACAAAGGCATTTCTATTTTTCCAAAATTTCCAGCAGGCCATAGCAAATAGAGTACCCCATCCACAGAAAAAGTTGTTTTGAGTTTCGGAGAAACGCACGGTTCTCCCATTTCCTACTGCCCAATCACTACATCTTCCCAAATATTGGACAAAACCCTCCAAAAAAATTTATGTTGGGGGTAAACCCATGTAAGCAACTAACAAGAATAATAAAGAAGAAATTAAAAAGATTGAACACACAAATTTACATGAAAAAGCTCCTCAAATGAAGATAAAAAACCATCAACAAAAAGAGACTTCACTAATAAAAAGCTGTACAAGATGGAAAGAATCAAAACATAGAAAAACCCGAATCCTTGAAGGAAAAACCTTTCAAACTCAAAACACAAAATTCTCTCAAACTGTATTCTTTTCTGTTGCTAAACCTAGGGAAACTAATTTCTATTTATAAGTTGAAATTCATAGCATTTATGACTAGAATATCCTTAAGTTAATCAGGTTTAAGTGGGAAACTAAAGCAGAATTTAATTGAGAGAAGAAAATCGAGAAACTTGAGGAACATGTCACCACATCGTGACCCCATAAATCAATAAAAGTAAGGAAATATTTATTATCTCCTTTTAAGATGTTAGGAGTTGGACCCCATAAATCATAATGAATATAATAGAGAGTCTCTTTTATTCTGTGCATTGCTGAATTGAAACTTACTCGTGTCAGCTTCCGTAAGTGCAGTGCTCACATAAACCTACTTTTCAACTCCAGTGTCTTTAAAAAGATCTTTTTTACACAATATTGTCATACCTTTCTTGCTCATATGACCAAGTTGCATCTGTCAAAGTTTGGTTGAACCAGAATCTATGAAGAAAGAATCACGTAACGTCGTTGTGACGTCAGGTTGGTTTTCATCGTGACGTGGCGACAATTTCGACTCTTCTTCAGTAGCCATCGTCAATCCTTGCAAAACATATTGGCTGCCCTTTTTCTATTCTCTCATCACAACAAAAGCCCTACGAGAAACCTTTAAGTCGTTTGACTCAATGATGATCTTGCAACCATTAGAGTCCAAAATTCCTAATGAGATGAGATTTTTCTTGAAATCAGACACATACATGGCATTTGACAGTGTTCGAATAGTTTCATTGTGCATCCTGATTTGTACTGTTCCTATTTCGGTTATCTTACATGGAGAATTATTCCTTATCAACACAACTACACCTTTAACTAAACTATACATGGAGAACTAGTCCCTATTGGGACTTATGTGATAGGAGCACCTTGAATCTAGGATCCATTCGAATGTAAGCTTGAAGCTTTCACTCGTAGACACCAACAAGAAATCATCACCTCTACCCTTGGCTACACTGGCATTATCAACTTCTGCTTTCTGCTTTTGTTTCTCTTCATTTTCAACATTGCAATAGCCACATTATTTTTCGAGGTTCCTAGATTTTGATATTGCCCTAGACTTATTTCGATCTAACTTTTTAGATTGTTGCCTACCCCTTGCAACTAGAACCAAGGTTTGCTCATCTAACTTTTTATTTGGGCCTAACTTGTTATCAAATTTATCTTTACTTAGTATATTTCCGTTTACGTCCTCGAATAAGAGATTATTTCTCCAATAAATCAGGGTTTCCTTGAAAATTCTGAAAAAAAGGACAAATAACATAGCCTGATCCTCATCGCTATTATATGCTTCAAGATTCTTTAGATCATTTAGAAGGGTAACAAACTCACTAATGTGAGTCCTAATGGACTCACCTTCGCCTATCCTGAACATGTAGAGATGATGTTTTAGTACCAACCTATTGGCCAAAGATTTCGTGATATATAAGACTTCTAGTTCCTCCATATATAGCACGAATAATGTTTTCTCCATTAAAACCTCCTGTTGCACATTATTTGTGAGGTATAGTTGAATTGCAAATAAAGCTTTTTCATCAAGCTCTTCTCATTCTAACTGATCCATATTTGTGGGCTTCTTCCCTGTAATGACCTTTTTCAGACCATTCTAAACTAGTATTGCCGTCATACGAACTTGCCACAAATTTAAATTTGCGATTCTGTTGAACTTCTCAATGTCGAACATTGGGGCTGTCATCTCTGAACGAGTTAAATTGCGAAAATCGAACCAAGCTTTGATATCAGTTTGTTGGGGATAAACTCGTGTAATCAACAAACAAGAATAATAAATAAGAAACTAAAAAGATCAAACACACAAATTTATGTGAAAAAACTTCTCAAATGAGATTAAAAAAAAACCACAAGCAAAAATCAATTTCACTAATAAAAAAGAAGTACAAGATGAAGAGAATCAAAACAAAGAAAAACTGAAACCCCTAAAAAAAAAACCTTCAAACTCAAAACACAAAATTCTCTCAAACTGTGTTATTTTCTATTACTAAACTTAGGGTAACTAAGATATATTTATAGGCTGAAATTTGTAGCATTTATGACTAGAATATCCTTAGGTTAATTAGAGTTTAGGTTGGAAACTAAAACATAGTTTAATTGAGAGAAGAAAACTGAGAAACTTGCTGAACATGTCGTCACGTTGTGATGTGACATTCACATTGTTTGGACAACAGTCTTCTTCTCGTCGAGATATCGGCTGGTCGTTGCAACGTGTTGGACTCCATAAGTTGAAATTATATTTATTATGTCATTTTTATTTATATCCAAGTATTGAATTTCTAATTTCAAAATACATTTTGCCATCTTTGATCATGAACCATAAGAGAGGTAGGCAAATTTAGTATTCTCTATATCAGTTTCATGTTCGTATGATGAACACAAAAATATTTCTAGTTCCATCACATCAATCAATGCTGTGGATATAATGAATACCAAATTATGGTGAATAAGAATCTATTTGTACCATCAAACAATAACAGGGGAAAAAGAGAAACTTATAAAATTAACTAAATTGGAGAAAAAATCTTGAAAAGGCTAGTCAAGTAGTTTACCACAATCGCTGCTTCTTCTCTGATTGGCCCGTTATAAAATTGAAAACATTTTGCATCCGTTTAGGCAGCGGCCCTGCTTCCTCTGTTTCCTCGTAGATATTAAGTTTTCGTTTTACAAGGGAAGTACTCCCTGTGGATCCATCCTTGTCAGTAAAGTGATGATGGATCTGTTCAAAGTTTGGAGAAGATTGAGTGGTATGGCACTGCACCTCTTTTATTTCTTCCAAATCTTTCTCATACATTATTCTAACACCACACTTCTTCACCTTAACACAAGGATATCTATTTGAGCCCTCGAAAGACATCTTAAGCTCATGGCATTCATGATCAGAGCAATCCATTGTCCATAAATTCTTGGTTTCATATTCACCACATTTGTTCTCTAAGGATAATGGATATAATCTATCACGCGAGAAATAACAAAGAAACAGGTGGTCCTTTGTTATGGGCTTCGCATATGGTCCACCTAAAACAAAGAAAGCCGATTGGAGCCTTCGAGGATTTTTCTCGGATTGTCCATCATAACTAGATTGTTCAGAATTTCTACAATGGTTATAAGCTCTACAGCCGATAGCCTTTGTCTCAGAACCACCATCATTGACGAAAATGCAGCAGAAATCGACTCCAATCCATTGACTGCCATTCTGAATATTGAGAGGCAGAGGTAATTCAATTACAGAGCCGCCCCTCTGTTGGCTGAACCATCCTGGGATTTCATTTCCAGGTATAATAACATCGAATCTTTTTCTTGAATTCGCAAATTCCTGCAAATTAAAACATCAGTCGTTTTTTGAATTTGCAAATGCCTGCAAAATAAAATATCGGTGGTTCTGTAACTAAAACCATGAAAAAAAAGAGATATCAATCAACCTTAATGTGTGTTTTCAGCAATGTTATTGCACTAATGTTCTCAGCCAATCTGTAGCAGTTACTGGCAAAAATGTAAGCCCTATCATCTTTCCAATCACTTGTCTTTCTTGCTAGAAGCACAGGCAATGCTTTAAGTTCACTGCAATTTGCCACTCCAAGCCTTTGAAGATTGGAAAGACGAGTAAGAGATTCAGCTATGTTGGTGAAATTGTTACCATTAAGATCAAGAAATTTCAATGAGGATAGACCAGAAATATCACTAGGAATATCTCCTTCACCAATATTGCACAGGCCGCAATATGACAACCTAAGATCTTCAAGCTTGGAGAGTCGAGTAAGAGACGCGGGTATGCACTAGGAATATCTCCTTCACCGAGATTGCAGTCCCTTAGTTTCAACTTTCTTAATGAACTCAAACCGGATAACGAAGGCAGCATTGGTGCTATGGAATTCATCCTTCCTCTTTGGCTTACCTTGAAAAGAGAAAGGAGATTTCTTTTTAACTTAGACGGACCCTTGCATCCATCGAAAGTAAAAACTTCAAGATTTTTCAATTGAGAAATGAAGGATGGTGGTTCTTCTATTGCTGTTTCACTCAAGTCAAGCTCTTCCAAAGATTCTGCTTGCTGCAAATTCTCTGGCAAATATTCAATTTTGTAACAACCAGAAAGATCAAGAGTTTTTAGATGTTTCGTTTTCCTATCAATATTTGGAAACCTTGCAAGATTTGAGCAACCCGAAAGAATTAAAGTTTCAAGGGATTCCATTCCAATTTTGGTTGGAAAACTCCTAAGACTTTTGCAGTCTCTTAAATTCAAAAGTTTAAGTCTCTTAAGCACTCCAAGTGATGGATGAACATCTAATAATTTGGTACAACCTTCCAGAATCTTCGAGATATGGGGTTGTTGTGAAGTCTGGTGTCTTGACGAGGTTTTGGGACCCTTTTAAGGCTGATTATTTTCAACTTATACAAGGGCTATTGAAAACAATAACAGATTAGAGAGAAAAGAGAAAACATATTAAATCTCGTCATTATTATCTTATTAAAATTTAACGGTTTATATTAAAATAAGCTAAAACACAATGATTAGATAAATTTAATTCTTACTCTATTCCCCTTTTATAGTCGTTCAATGCGTCTATTCCCCTTTCATAGTTGTTCAATGCGACTATGATAAGAGAAGTACGACAAGATTGTCCGATTGAAAGCTTAAAGGTAATGGTTTTAAAGGATATATTGTCCAATCTAAAAGTCGTAACTCATTAGAAAGATATTTGAGACCATCACAATTTGAGAGACAAAGCACTCTAAGCAATTTCAAAATTTTCATCTTCAAGAAGACATCGACACTCAAATTGAGCATCTTGCTCGATTCCCTAAAAACCATGGGCAAAACAAAAATGAGTTTTAAAATATACAAAAACATTCAATACCTAAAAATTATGTTTCTCAAATATTAAAATATCGATGTATCAAATATAAGTACTTAATATTTGGAAGAATATATCTCTGTCGGTTTTTTTTTAAGAGTAACGTGTTGCTAGATAAATTTCATAAATATAACATTTAATATATTAAGCATTAAAGGTTTTTACCATTGATTTTTATTGGATACTTTTACCAAAAAAAATATTAATAATACACATCATAAATGTGTATGTATCTTTTCTTACCTTTTATTGTCGATGATCATACCTTCAATCATACCTTCAATCATTATTTTAAAATTGAGGATAACACATAATTAAATGATACCGTTTTCCTTAAAACTCTCAATTTTAAAATTTTATTAATCACACTTAAAAAAAATTGGTGTTTTTATAATATTAAAAAATAGTCCAGCAAACATAAATACTGTTTCGAAAGAACACATAGGATTCCAATATATATATGTATGTATATACTATCAATCCAAAAAATAACAATTTTGTTAGATGGTAAAATTAGAAAATAGAGAAGAAAGAGTGACCTGTTATTTAAATGCCATCCCTTGATGTTAGCCACTTCCCTCAAAGCATTTCGCCACCTTTGGATCTTTTCTCTATCTTCCTTGTATCTCTTTTAATGTTTTGCAAAGGCTTCTTCAACTTTTCCCTTCTGCTTTCTTAAATCGGATAGATCCACGTCGTAGAATATTGGAAATACTTTATGTTCCTTATCGTTTTTTTGTTTAACAATATCAGCAAGCTCCTCCAAGCACCAACTTGAAAAGGCATAGGTTTTTGAAAAAACGATTACCGAGCACCATGATTGCTGAATTGCTTCAAAGAGTTCAGCTGCGATCTCTTCGCCGGCCTCCAACTTTGGATCATCTCTAAAAGTGACAATCCCACGCCTCTTTAGAACATTTTAGAGATGATCTGTGAAGTTGTTGCGAGTATCTTCACCTCTAAAACTCAAGAAAACATCGTATTTCTTTTTGGATATGGAGAAGGAAGTTGAGGATAACGACAACATGAGGATGAATGAGAAGAAAAAGATATCACAATCTAGTGCTCAAAATCAGAAAGAAACTGGGAACAATGGATATATGAGGATAAGAAAGAGAAATACAGATAAAAATTAGATGAGGGATGAAATTCTTTCCAAGAAGGTGAGAGTTTAATTAATCACAAGTAATAATTAAAAATGTTGGACGACTTATATTTTACGTACTTAACAATTGAAGACAATGAAAAATAATAGTTAAAAAGAAGTGACGTAAACGTATTGGGTTACTTTTTGTTGGATATATAATTAAAAATAATGAAGTTATCAATAGTTTATTAAATTACAGAGGACAGTGACTTGAAAGATACCTAGCCAAGGAGTTATCAATAAATTAAAACTATATTTTTTGGCATAATAACTTATTTGATCCTTTAATTTTTTAAAAATAAGAAGTTATTTTAGCTTCCAAAATAGATAGAAAATTTAATATTTGTTAATTTTGCTAATCCGTGTATATGCCACATTTAACTTTTTAAAAAAAATTAGAAAAAAAAACTTTTTATTATTATAATTTTATGCCTTTTTAATTTTCTATATATTTTTTGAATTTAAATTTTAAAAAATTAATTAATTAAATTTTTTATCAGACATTAACTTTTCATTCCATTTTGAGATGATTTGATAAACGATGCAAGTTCAATGGTTAAAAGAGTTGAAAAGTTAAATGAAGGACTAAAAAAACTTATTTTATAAAGTTGAAGGGCGAAATGAGACATTAAAATTTTTTACATTAATATAATGTTCATGCTAGGAATATTCATATGCATTTGGAATATTCTTGCTTGGAAAACAGTGGATAAATTAACCCCATGCAATTAAGAAAGGATTAAATCAAATCAGGATTTCTTTCTAATAATTTATTGTCATTTTAATATTTTCATTCAGAAAAATTAACCCATCATTCTAAATTTGATTTTTTTAAAGATAAAATTATTAAAATATCATTAAATTACTAGAAAAAAAATAAAAAAATTATGATATCTCACTATTTCAATAAAAGAAAAAAATTGTCATTTGTCATCAACTGCTTATTTTCCCACCTTTTCTCTATACATTTGCCAAATGAAGGGGCGTAGGTGGTGGAGACGGGAAATTGATGTCACCTTCACCAATTATATCTTCTTATCACTAAAGCAAAGCAGTTTCCTTCCACTTAATATAAATAATATTGGACTACCAATATAACAACTTTTGGAACAAGATACTCTCCTATAAAGATACAAGATTATTGGTGGATTTCCAAATTTCCATTTTAATAATTTCAAAAATCACCCCCACAAAAATCAAACACTTGAATAGGATAAATACATACTCGCATAAGCAACCCAATTAAACAACGAAAATCCCAACAACAATAATGTACGAAAGGGTCTAGACAATGTTAAAAATTTAGAACCAACCAATGATGAATAAAAAATACCAAATCACCAATCATTTCGCAATACTCAAATTTAAAAGCACGGTTATGGACCAATTTGCACTCACATAGCCATGAGTTTTTAGGACGCAATCACCACATCAACCACATTTTAATGTTATTTCTAATATTTTAATGTTTAGTAACTAATTGTTTTGTCGTTTCAATCTTTATTAAGAATTTGTAACGGAAAATACTGTTGTTGCAATCAGTAATGACATTTCAAGGTTAACATTACAAGTTGATTAATAATTCACAACGACAAATCGTGTCATTGCTATTAATAAGTAGAAGACTAAATTACATAATATTTTAACGTTTAACAACAATTTATTTTGTCATTACAAATTTTATTAAGAATTTACAACATTGCAATAAATAAGCATAAACTTAAATTATGTAATGACATATTAAAGTTGTTGCTAATATTTTAACATTTAGCAATAACTTGTTTGGTCATTACCCATTTTATTAAGAATTTGTAATGACAAATTGTATTGTTACAATTAATAGGTAAAAAATTAAATTACAAAGTCGTAAATATTATTATATTTAGCAACAACACATTATTTTATTGTTATGTATAAAATTAATAATTCACAACGATAAACCTAATTATTGTTATTAGTATCTTAAAAATTAAATTTAGCAACCACATTTACAAATCGTTGCAAATATTTCACTTTTACACAACCGCATAAAACGTCATTGCGAAATTTGATTGCTAATACCCATTTTTCTTTTACTGAATATTGAGTTGTGTATGATTTTTTTAATATGTTATTATTTTATTTAAAAATAATAATTTAAAAATATCAATTTAATAATATAAGCAACAAATAAAGTAATTTTATCCGTTTAAAATTTCTCCAAAACTTGTAGTTTTTATATATATAACATTAAATATGTTAAGATATTATCAAATTATGTGAAAATGATATAAATTATTAATATAATAATAAAATAATTTAAAGGTAATTATTATATTAGAAAATAAAGGAAAGGACAAAATACAAGTTAGAATTGTAAAAATTTGATACGAGACTCAAAAAGATTAAGATTAATCATGTCAAATAATTAAGAACAAAAATTAGATGTACAAGTACACCTGAATACATCAATATATTGAAATCATTGAGTTATGTGATTTTGCTCTTTTAAATTAGCACACAAGTATTTTAGAGAAGGTGACTCTCTCTTTTTTGAAGATTGGATGTAAAAAAAGTTATGTATGTTGGTAGACCGAGTGACCAACATGGCTTCGCACACAGGCGTAGGAGAAGTGAACAAGTTGTATGTAAAAAGTTTGAACTTGGAGCCATAAAGGTAGTCCATGATGAGGACATCTTCTCAATAAATCATTAAATCTCTCTCATGTATCATAAAGTGTTTCAATATTAAGCTGAACAAAAGAAGAGATGTTGTTCCTCAACTTAGCTGTTTTAGTCGGTGGAAAATATTTCAACAGAAACTTCTTAGACATTTGAGCTCAAGTTGTGATAGAACCTCATGGCAATTAATTTAACCGCTGTTTTGCCTTACTCCTCAAAGAAAATGGGAATAATCGTAAGAGGATGGCATCATTAGTAATACCAGTGATCTTGAAAATGTCACAAATCTCTAGAAAGTTAGCCAAATGAGCATTCGAATCTTCATCTTGCAACTCATCAAACTTAACATTTTATTGTATCATTTGAATTGTGTTCAACTTCAGCTCAAAATTGTTTACAGCAATAGCCGGTTTGACGATACTCGATTCAGCCCCAATTAGAGTGTGCTTAGCATAATCATACATAGTACGAAGAGCAGAAGTTGCAAGAAGTAGTTGATTATTTTGATTATCACTCATCTCCATCGTAATATCATTTTTTTTCTTGATCATCTACTATATGTTGTTGATTTTGCCTTACTTCTCTAACCTCTCTATGATTTTTGCAAGCAATCTTTTCAACTTCACTACAAAAAATTAATGATTCCAACAAGTTTCCTCTAGTCATAAACCAAAAGAACCTGTCAGAATCAAACGAATGAACAAATTTAGAATGTAAAAATTAAATTAAAAACAAAAATATTAAAATTAAAAAATAGCTAAATTAATAGAAATAATTTTTTTCTAATATTTTAGTCCCTGTCAACAGTGTCAAACACTCAATGCAATCGTAAACTAACTAAAAATCTGACTAAGACAAGTGCACCTATCAATTAATAGTATAACTACGGTAAGCAAAGATATCGTTCCCACGAGGACTAAAAGTACTAGTAATTACCGTCTTTCTATTATTTAATCGATAAATTGGAGTGATTGATTAAAATTAAAATTAAAATTAAAATTAACTAAATTAATTATCTAAAGAACACGTCAAAAAACAAATAAGGAAAATAAACGATTAACAACCAAGAAGTGAGACAATACCGAGGAAAGCATCCACCTAGACTTCATCTGTCATTATCAATCTAAATTACACAATTTCTTGACTTAATATCTTGATTAATAGAAATCCCTAAATTATGCTAATATCTCTCTTTTGGACTAAAAAAATTTGACTTTAGGTTGATTAATTGAAATTTCTTTCTAATTAAAACATCTATTGTCGCATTAACTCGATCTAAAACATGGATTTAAGAGATTAGGAGCATTGAATTCAATGAAACCAAGGAAAAATCATTCATAAATATGCCAAGCATGGGGTAAAATATGTATATATTATGATTTATAAATAGAGTTGAGAAAAAGTTTCTTATAGATTGATTCCAGCCTCTAGTTGCCTCGATCCGCCTTGGGTTCAGTCTTCGGCTTTTAGGTGATCCTTCTCAAATAGAATAAGCCAGTTATAGTGGAAGAGGACACCTACGACCACCAGCTACAAGAATTTAGACTTACGATTTAGAGGAATCTGACTCTAGCCAACAATCACTTTTGTGGGATCATCTTATGCTAGATCATCACTTCTCAGTGGCAAATCCCATGCCATTTTGTCTCTTGGGCTCGCCAACCTCACACAGTAAGCTAACGAACTGACTGTGCAACCTTCCCATAACATACAAAGTAGCTGCCTTTGCATACGTTGAAAAGATCACCTTTTAAGGGATATGGACGGAAACGTCAGCCCCGTAATGCGGAGAAATGATGAATACTGGTTGAGAAGGCTAAGTATGGATTCTAAGCCTCATGGAGCCTTTCTAGGGAACTTTGACAACCTTTGGCTAGATAGATTTAGTGGCTCATGCTTTCCGGGGAAAAAGAAATAAATATAATGGAAATGGAATTTTTGTTGGAAAAATATGAAAAGAACAAAAGGCTAGAAAACCTAGTCTATTCCTAATTAAATTCTATCTGATAAATACAAATAAATAAAGATAATTAAAGACAATTAAAGATAAATAAAGATAAATGCTAAAATTAAATCTAAATAATAATTTTTAATAATTATCCTAATATAATTGGAATTAAAATTGAGTCTTGTGCTATAAAATCTCTTCTTTTGCATTTTTATCCCCAAAGTCTTCCACTCTTTGCATTTTCGGCACCACTTCTCTCCTACTTTGCATGCTGACCCAATTTATCTTCAAATTCACTCTTTTTGCCCCCAAATTTTCTTTTGCCTTCAATTTAGTCCCTACAAGATAAAGAACCATAAATAACTCAAATTAGTAGGATCATACTCCAAATAAATAATTAATTAATACATAAAAATATGTTATTCTAGAGTATTATCAGCTATTCTATGGACATGACTTTTTACATCTCAATCAAAGGTTTGAAAAGTTGAATTCTTGGGGGTGCCCATTCAATGGTTTTTATTTTACTTTTAATTTCAAAATGGATTTTGGCTTCTATATCAATTTAGTAATCTCTATATCAATTTCATGTTCGTATTATGGACACCAATATATTTCTAATTCCATCACATCAATCAATGTTTTAAATATAATGAATACTAAATTATGGTAAACAAGAATCTATTTGTACCATCTAACAATAACGGCGGGAAAAGAGGAACTTGTAAAATTAACTAAATAGGAGAAAAAATTATAATGTATACTAAATTATTGCTTCTTTTCTGATCGTCCCATTATAAAATTGAAAGCTTTTTGCATTCGTTTAGGCTGCGGCCCTTCTTCCTCTGTTTCCTCCTGGATATTATATTTTCGTTTTACAAGGGAAGTGCTACCTGCGGATCCATCCTTGTCAGTAGAGTGATGATGAATATGTTCAAAGTTTGGAGAAGATTGAGTGGTATGGCACTGCACCTCTTTTATTTCTTCCAAATCTTTCTCATACATTATTCTAACACCACACTTCTTCACCTTAAAAGAAGGTAATCTATTTGTGCCTTGGAAAGACATCTCAAGCTCATCGCATTCATGATCAGAGCTCTCCATTGTCCATAAATACTTCCAGAATAATGGAAGTAATTTATCACGCGAGAAATAACAAAGAAACAGGTGATCGTTTGTTTTGGATATAAGCTCTCCACCTAAAACAAACAAACACGATTGGACGTCCCTTCGAGGATTTCTAGCTTCACAAACAGATTCATTATAACTTGATTGTCTAGAATTTCTACTATGGATATAAGCTCTAACGCCGATACCCTTTTCCTCGGAACCAACATCATTGACGAAAATGCAGCAGAAAGCAACTCCAATCCACTGACTGTCATTCTGAATATTGAGAGGCAGAGGTATTTCAATTACAGAGTCACCTCTCTGTTGGCTGAACCATTCTGGGATTTCATTTCCAGGTATAATAAAATCAAACTCTTTTCTTGAATTCGCAAATGCCTGCAAATTAAAACATCAGTTGTTCTTGAATTTGCACATTCCTGAAAAAAAAAAAAAAAAATTGGTGGTTCTGTAACTAAAACCATGAAAAAAAGAGAGATTAATCAACCTTAATATGTGTTTTCAGCAATGTTATTGCACTAATGTTCTCAGCCAATCTGTAGCAGTTAACGGCCATAAGGTGAGCACGATCAACTATCCACTCAGTTGTCATTCTAGCTAGAAGCACAGGCAACGATTCAAGCTTACTGCAATTTGACAGTCCAAGCATTTGAAGATTGGAAAGACGAGTAAGAGACGCAGCTATGCTAGTGAAATTGTTATCACTAAGACCAAGAAATTTCAATGAGGATAAACCAGAAATATCACTAGGAATATCTCCTTCACCCATATTGCACAGGCCGCAACTTGCCAAACTAAGATGTTCAAGCTGGGAGAGTCCGGTAAGAGATGCCGGTATTCTGTTGAAATTGTTAAGGCTAAGATTAAGAAATGCCAAAGAGGATAGACAAGAAATAGCACTAGGAATGTCTCCTTCACCAAGATTGCAGCCCCTTAGTTTCAACTTTGTTAATGACCTCAAACCAGATAATGAAGGTAGCTTTGGAGCTATGGAATTCATCCTTCCTCTTTGGCTTACCTTGAAAAGAGAAAGGAGATTTCTTTTTAACTTAGACGGACCCTTGCATCCATCGAAAGACAAAACTTTAAGATTTTTCGATTGAGAAATGAAGGATGGTGGTTCTTTTATGGCTGTTTCACTCAAGTCAAGCTCTTCCAAAGATTTTGCTTGCTGCAAATTCTCTGGCAAATATTCAACTTTGTAACAACCAGAAAGATCAAGAGTTTTTAGATGTTCCATTTTCCCATCAATCTCTGGAAACCTTGCAAGATTTGAGCAACCCGAAAGAATTAAAGTTTCAAGGGATTCCATTCCAATTTTGGTGGGAAGACTCCTAAGACTTTTGCACTCTTTTAAATTCAAGAGTTTAAGTCTCTTAAGCAGTCCAAGTGAAGGATGAACGTCTACTAATCTGGCACAACCTTCCATAATCAAAACTTCGAGATATGGGGCTGTTGTGAAGTCTGGTGTCTTGATGAGGTTTTGGGACCCTTTAAGGCTGATTATTTTCAACTTATTCAATGGCTGTCGAAAACAATAACAGATTAGAGAAACTAGAGAAAACATAATCAAACTTATTATTATTATCTTATTCAAAATTTAACCATTTATATAAAAATAAGCTAAAACACAAGGATCGGATAAATTTAATTCTTACTCTATTCCCCTTCCATAGTTGTTCAATGCAACTATATGGTAAGAAAAGTGCGACAAGGTTGTCAGGTTGAAAGTTTGAAGGCAACGATCTTAAAGGATATCCTGTCCAATCTAAAAGACGTAATTCATTTGAAAGATATTTGAGATCATCACAATTTGAGAGGCAAAGCACTCTAAGTAATCTCAAATTTTTCATTTTCGAGAAGACATCGACACTCAAATTTAGCATCTTGTTCGATTCCCTAAAAATCATGAACAAAGCAAAAAAAAATTAAAATTAAAATAAACAACATTCAATACCTAAAAGCTATTTTTCTCCAATACTATTTTTTTAAAGACTTGTATCCCATATTTATATTGACACGTGTCTAAACATGTGTATTAATATATGATCCTTCAAGAACTCTTAGGTAAATAAAAAAAAATTTAAAAATCACACATACCCATTTCAAATATATATATATTTATCTAACACTCATATTTGACTTTAAATTACCTAAACGTTAGATAACTAGATTAAAATTTTGATTGATATTGGTGTAATGATAATGCATAACTCTATTCATAGTTACTGAACGAACTATGAAAGATAATGAAATCCATTGGTTTTATTTTTAATTTTTTAATTACATTAAAATTTTGTTCACTAAAATACACTATCAGTACATTAAATATAAGCACTTAATATTATTAAGGATATATCTCTATGGTATTTCTTTTTGAAAGGGTAATGTATTGCTAGATAAAATTCATAAATATAACATTAAAGGTTTTTTCCATTGATTTTTATGGGATACTTTTACCAAAAAGATAAAACTAATAACAATATTAATAATACATATCATTAATGTGTATGTATACTTTCTTACCTTTTATTATCGATAATCATGCCTTCAATTATTTCTGTAACCTAAGAATATAGAAGAAGACAAAATAAATGGTGTTAACGGTAAAAAATTGCATATACGTTTAACATTATTGTAATCTTTTGGTGGCAATACAGTAAATAAAGCCTTTTAAATAAAGTAAAATATTTTTAATGAGAGTGAAAATCAATTGGATTAAGACTTTTTGTTTATTAAAATTTCTATAAAAAAATTAGTATGTAATTTTTGTTGAATGACTTACTGTGTGTTTTGTTAGAACATGATGGACGTCTTTTTCCTCCCACAATCTGCAACGTTTTCCAGGTTCATTAACAGATTTTTCCCTAACAATTTTTCTTCCCATTTCTTGTATCAAGCTATGCATCCACAAACGCTTGTGTCCATCGACTTTTATGAGAGATTTCTTAATGAGAACATCTATTCCAATATTTGAGAAAAACTCACAACCATCCAATACTTTCATTATAAAATCTTTCTCCTCTCCATTAAAGAAGCATGCTATATCTAGAAATATATTCTTTTCGCATTCTTCCAATCCATCAAAGCTAATTCGAAGTCTATCAAGAATTTCTTTGTTAGAATTTTGTTTAAGTCTTTCGATTGCACTTCTCCATTGAGCTGCATCTCTACCACACAAAAATGAACCCAAAACTTCAAGAGCTAAAGGGAGACCACCAGCATAATGTACAACATGTTCAGAAAGCTCGATGAAATCACCTTTTGGTGTTGTATCACTATCAAAAGCTTTCAAATTAAAAAGCCTAAGGGCATCATTAGGATTCAATGTTGTAGGCTTATACACATCATCAACTCGGTAAGATCGAAGCAAATGTTCGTCTCTTGTTGTTACAATGATTCTACTCCCTAAACCAAACCAATCACGCTTTCCAACCAAGCATTTCAAGTGTTGTATGTTATCAACATCATCAAGAACAATAAGAACCTTTTTGTGAGACAACCTGTGGCTAATTATGGCATTCCCTTCGTGGACATTGGAAAAATTGAAGCATTCATCAAGCAAGATCTGGGAAAGAAGTTGTTTTTGTAAAAAAAACAAGTCCATAGTTATCTGAAACTTCTCGAACATCAGCAAGAACGGTTTTACCTTCAAAATGAGGTGACATTTGAGTATAAGCTATTCTTGCAAGAGTCGTCTTACCGATGCCACCCATTTCGCAAACTCCTATAATGCGAACATCATCTTCCCCAATGTCTATTTTCGAATACAACTCTTCCAAACGTAAACTAATTCCAACTAGCTCATCATGAACAACAGTATAGGTCTGACATAAATTCGTTGATATCTTTTTAGCAATATCTTCGATAAATTCTGATTCATGCCTACAAAGAAATTACATTTAATTCTTTAAAAAAAATTTGTTGAATCGTTGGAAGCAAACAAAAAGCAAGAATAAGAAAGCAAGACATGTTAGGACATCAAAATTCACAACGTTCTCTTTAGTTGAAATATTGAACTTCACAATTATCTTTTTAATCAATTTTAATTTTATTAACGGGATTTGTTCCTAACTAGTAAGAAGATTGGTGGTTGACTTTTTTTATAAGAAAAAATTAGTCTAGCGGATCTATATCCTGTTTCGACAAAAACACATAGGATCTTTAAATGTTTTGTTAGTAAAACTATAAAATAGAGAAGAAAGAATGACCTGTTATTTAAATGCCATCCCTTGATGTTAGCTACTTCCGTCAAAGCATTTCGCCACGTTTGGATCTTTTCTCTATCATCTTTATATCTCTCTTCATGTTTCGCAAAGGCTTCTTCAACTTTTTCCTTCTGTTTTCTTAAATCGGATGGATCCACATCGTAGAATATTGGAAATATTTTATGTTCCTGATCCTTTTTTTGTTTAACTATCTCAGCAAGCTCCTCCAAGCACCAACTTGAAAAGGCATAGGTTTTTGAAAAAACGATTACCGAGCACCATGATTGCTGAATTGCTTCAAAGAGTTCAAGAGCGATCTCTTCGCCGGCCTCCAACTTTGGATCATCTCTAAAAGTGACAATCCCACGCCTCTTTAGAGCATTGTAGAGATGATCTGTGAAGTTGTTGCGAGTATCTTCGCCTCTAAAACTTAAGAAAACATCGTATTTCTTTTTAGAAATGGAGGAGGTTGAGGGTAACGACAACATGAGGATTGAGGATGTATGAGAAGAAAAAGATATCTCAATCTAGTGCTCAAAATCAGAAAGAAACTGGGAACAATGGGTTGATGAGGATAAGAAAGAGAAAGGCAGATCAAAAATAGATGAGGGATGATGTTCTTTCCAAGCAGGTGAGAGTTGAAAAACTGGAGGCTACTTTATTTGATTAATTATAAGTAATAATTAAAAATGTTGGACGGTTTGTATTTTACGTACTTAACAATTAAAGACAATGAAAAATAATAATTAAAAACAAGTGATGTAAACGTATCGGGTTATTTTATGTTTGATATATAATAGTGCGGTTGTTAAGGATTTGTATGCAATTATTCTTTTAGCATAATAACTTGTTTAGCCTTTAATTAAAAAAAGTGATTTTAATCCTGTATTAATAGATTAACAATTACAGAGTCGTTTGTTTCTCATGGTCGGTAAATTTTAATAGAAGATTTTCATCATATCCATTTCAATCCAGGAACACATCAGTACAGTAACCTCCTTTTGATTAACATTCAAAACAATTACAATAATAGTTAGCATACAAGAAATGTCTTAAGAAAGATATATAGCAGTCGGACATGAGGGACTGTTTGAGGAGATTGGTAAATTACCTTCCAAACATTCATCATCAACTTCTCAGTCACCTGTAACAAGTTGAAGGAATCGAATTATGTAATGCAGTCCAATTCTAACTGAATGAGCATCCATACTTCATACCTTCAAAAACTAATATAACAGGACAGAAACATCCAATTACGAATCAATTAAAACAATTATAGCTTTACCAATTTGGGAAGGATCATGGGATGCAACGAAAGTAGTATTATTATGTAATGTTGGTTTCTATAAACTAAATACTAAATAATTGTTTTGTCAATGTGGGATCTTTTGTTATCTGGAATTAAAAACATTTAAGGACCTATTTAAATACATGTTCCCATGGCATTTTATTTAGCGGAAACAGTCTAATGACAAAAAGATAGATGATTATATTTCACTCTATTACCTACTGCTTCATGGAGCAATCCAACTTTCTTCACATTTTTGTGTCAAAGTCAACATTCAAAGAAAACGTAGATATGAGTTTATATATATATATATATATATATATATAAAACATAATATGTAATAAATAAAAGAAATCCAATTAAACTTTTGGAGTGTTTTTAAGAAAAAAATTATAATCTTGTTACGATACTATCAAGTAAATTTTTTCTAATTTTGAAATGTCACTTTAATAGAAGAATTTTTAATGATGATAACAATTGAATTTAAATTTTTAAGTTTGAAAAGTAGAGAGATTAAATTTCTAAAATTAAAAATGGGGACTAAATTTTAAATCTAACGAAGTATATAAAAATTTAACGCAGATTTTAACCATAAAAATCCTAACGTAAAAGTGTGTTTTGGTAACATACTCGTAAGTGATAAATGAAAAGCATTCAATCCCTTTAGAAGAGCAATTTCCATTGAAATCTAGCAGTTAGTGTATGCTGCTGCTGTCAAGGAAATGTCTCTTTGCATTTAAAAAAAAAAGAAATAATCATGTAAATTGGTCGTTTGTTATATATGTTATATCAACCACTGTGTGAAACTAGTTTATTTAAAATTTTGATTCTAGTGGAGATAGTTCATAAAAAACCCATTTTATTTATTTTTCAGAAAATTTAGCTGTTGTCAGGCTTACCATTACTAACATTAGTTATTTGCAACCAGGTCGTTTCTAATAATTATACCATTATCTTGGACCTCATTCAGAAAACCCATTTTTTGTGTTTTGATTTGCAACGAAAAATTTCATAACTTGCATAATTTTGAAAACGGATTTTTAGATTTTATTCACAAAACTAGTTTATAGTTTACCCTAATAAAAACTAACAAAACCCATAAACATATTATAAAGTACTAAAAATTTCAGTCCAAAAGTCCATAAAATAATCGTAAATTCAAATTAAACCGTCTTATGCAAGAGTGACCAATCTGAGCTCCCAAACACCGCCCAATACTAAGTTTGTTGATTACCTGAAATGATAAAATATTTGGGTGAGCTAAAAGCCTAGTGTGCGACTTGGCCCACATAACAGTTAGCACAATAATGTACAAAGACTTATATCAGAACAGAATAATCGACGAACAAGATCACATGCTCAAAAATGCTTTGTCATATATAATAATTCCTACCCTCAACTGCCACACACTATCTTCAACCCACCAAACATAGCAATTAGGGTAATCAAATATTCATCTAACCCACACACTAAATTAGTGGTCATGTGCCGCTGAGTAAATTTGCAGTCACACTACTAGATATAATGCAGAAATTTGTCAGATACAAATAGTAGTTTAAACTGTCAAAACAGATTTCTTTTGCGGGTAAACCGCCAGGATTGCAGGTCATAGTCTATCAGATCTTCCTCCTCATCATTATCATAATCCACCCCAACGCACATACAACATCATAACACATTCTCAGATATATTCAAATTAAACATGCTCATTTATGAGCTTAACAGCTCAAAAACATGCTAATAGTGTTTACGATTTTATAGATTAGAATTATGCACCAAAATCTGAGTTGGAATTACGGAATAGAGTCATGCTCACAATTACACATATGACAAGTCTACGAATTTACCAAATCTAACATGCTCACAAAATATTTGCATGTAACGACATACATAACAGCTTAATCTTATCAGACAACAATTGTAATCACATAACCAATTACAGAATAATGCTAACTCGCACAACACAACCGACCCAATTAAACATTGTTGTTTACTTGTTAAATACACTGTTAACTAAAGCTGTTGAAGGAAAGGCACCTGTCGAAACTATTTTTTGAAAAAGGGGTCGACTTTGTATTTAAAAACGAAAAATGGGAGTCGCCACTAATCCCATTTTTTGATGAGGTGTGATCAGATCACCTTACAATTTGATCATTTTAAAAAGATGATTTTGGTCTACGAAATTTAGAGAAAACGGGTTCGGGAGTTTGTTACGTACGAGGAAGGATTAGCACCCTCGGAATGCCCAAAATTGGTACCTAGTTGATTAATAAATGTCTTAGTGTCGAGAATTGAAGATTTAAAAAGATTTTAAAAATGCGATCCTTTGTTAAAATATTATTTAATTTAAAAATTTTGAGAAAAGGGCGTATTTCACTTTAATCGAGAAAAAATTTATGTCCCATAAGTTAGGACACAATTTCTTAAATTTCCGATACGAGAATAAACGCCGAAAAATTTATTCATTTAAAAGATATTTGATTATCTCGATTTTAGAAAGAAATCATATTTTGTAAGTTAGAATACAATCTTTTCTTAATTCCTGAGAATATTTAAAAATTTATGCTTAGAATGTTTGGGTATTTGGATTTTTTGAGAAAGTCAAAACCCCATAAGTTAGGGAACGACCTTTCGAATTTCAAAATACGAAAGATTGTTTATTTAAAAAAATGAAATTTTATGTATCGGGTAAAATGTAACGTGATTTTGTAGAGGAATGCAAGATATACATAACAGAATGATGCAATATCGTAAACAGCAATAATAAGAGCGAAATTAAACAACAACGAGATAAATAAACAAATAATAAATAGGCTTATTATAAAAAGAGGTAAATAAACAAAGGAACTAATAAAATATTAAAATAAAATGATAATAAAAAGGAGAAAATAGATAAAAGGATAAAAATGAATAAAACAAATGATAATAACAATAATAATAATATAAGAACAGTACCTATTGTAGGATGACATGTATATAATCCTTGAATAGTGGCATAATGGTTTCGGGAGGTTTCCAGATCGCGGTGTTTGTGTCCAATATTCCTATGACCATGCATTGGAAAGGGTTGTGGGCTCTTTTTAGTTACCATGGAAAGGTGGAAGATGCTTTTAGTCTGAAGAAAAAAAGCAAAGGGGGTATGAGATTCGGTTTTGTTCGATATGCCAACTATTCAGATACACGTAGGGCGATATCGAGATTGAATGACTTTGTGATTCTTGGGAGTAGAATATGGGTGAAGGTTGCTAGGTTCAAAGGTAGGAGGACGATTTGGAAAAGGGTTTTCAAGCAGCAAAAGCCATTGTATTCTGAAGAAATTAATCAGGAAGGGTTGGAAAATGTGGGAAGAGGAAAGAATTGTAATAGCCCAAATTTACTCGGGCCCGTAAAAATAAATAAATAATAAAAACAAAAATAAAAATTTATTAAACTCTATTTACAGTCCATTAACAAAACCCAAAACTCGGTTAGCCCAAAATTCATTAGCCGTATACCCGGTTATACCCAGAACCTTTAGCCTGATAGCCCAAACATATTTTCATTGGTAGCCCAACAGATGACCCAAGACCCAATTAGCCTAAATTACCCATTATCCCATTACACCCTTAACCCAAAAAATGAACAAGGCCCAAGAGGCCCAAACCGTGAAACAGGGACAGCAGACCTAGGGTTTTAGAAACCCTAGGCGCCGCAAGCACTCCAACCGACACGTCCTTTCGTCTCGCAGTGACCCACCATCAGTGCCGTGATTCCAGGCTCTGTATCACGCCGTGATCAATGCACGAATCAACGCCAGTGTGCCGTCATCAGTGTCGTTCATTACTAGCCTCCCCGCTGGTACTTGCAAAAGAAGAAGGAACCACAACAACCAAAGAAACAAATATGGAAAGAAATCAAAGGATTCTTTCCTAAAATGTAACAGAGGGTTATAAAAACCCCTTTTTGTTCTAATTTGTGAGACGGTTTTTTACACACAGATTCAATAAAAAAGGAATATGTTTTACACTAAAAGAAACCAACAGTCGACTGGAGAGTACAAAGGTGATTATTTTATTTCTTTTTCTCTCTAAATACATACTGATCATAAAAATAAAAAGAAAAGGAAACGTACCGATTTAACCTACGTGAGAAAAGGAAGCTTTCCAGCTTCCGACGGCTGTAAGTGGCGGCGTTGACGGGGGCGAGTGAGCGCGTGCAAACCTCTAGACGGAGGCTCAATAGAGCTCCGAGACCCCCCAGCCCTCTTTCAGAGGGTTTCTTTCTTCTTCTTTTTTTTTAAAACAAGGTTTCAAAATGATTTCTGACTTGATATTTGGCTTATATAGCCTTACGAAAATGGTGTCGTTTTGCTTAAAACCAAATAGCTTCAAAACGACGTTGTTTCAAAGCCCAGGATCTGCGTGTTGCCCCGTGACCCGAGAAGGATCCGCTTGTTTTAGTAAAAGGGCTAATTACCCAATTGGTCCACCCTCATTTTTATTATTTACAATTCTATTTTTATTTTATTTTAATTTAGCTCTAACCTTCTATTCTTATTTCAATTCAGTCCTATTTCTATTTTAGAGTTTATTTCGGGACGACGTTGTCGAAACCTCTTTTTTTAAAAGGGAATCTATTTAAAAAAATAGGAGTCACCACCAACCTTTTAAAGTGTGATTGGATCACATTATAAAACATTTTGGTCTACGAAATTATGAGAAAACGGGCTCAGGAGTCAGTTACATACGAGGAAGGGTTAGCGCTCTCGCAATGCCCAAAATTGTTACCAAATTGAATAATTTTGTCTTAATATCAAAAACTTGAAAGAATTTAGAAATAATATCTCTTTTAAAACCGTAATAATTTGAGTTAAAAATCGAAATTCTTTCGTTCCAAAAGAATGCGAACATCACATCCAGTATGATTGGACACGATATTCTTAAACTTTCGTAACTAAAAATCATCTCGTAATTTGCAAAATCTATTAAAAAAGATACTTTAGATACTTAGACAAACGGAAAATCGCAACCCAACATGTTAGGGCACTATTTCCTGAATTCCTAAATACAAAAGACATTGCCTCATTTTTTTTTTTAAAATTTGATTAAATGAAAATTTAATTTTTTAAAGGAAAAACAATGATGCATTTAACATACTACGATATCAATACTAAACAATACAAACTACATACTTTAACATTTCATATAAATATAATATGACAAACGATGAATGACGACATAAATTATAATATACATTATTATTTCATGCAGTTATAATCATAGAAAACAATGAAAATAACAATATAGATTACATAATACACACATAATAATATTTCATGCAAAATATAACATAGAAAACAATTAATCTAGAAATATATAAATTACATAATATATAACAATATTCTATGGAAATATAACTTAAAACAACATAAATAATCAATTTTTATGCAAATATGGTAAACAATAAGTATAAAAAAATAACAAATAGGTGGTGAGATATCATTACAATTTTAAAACAATATTAAGTAAATACAAAAAGATACAAAAAAAAAAAAAACAAAATTATGAACATATAAATCAAAAATAAAGATAAGAAAATAAATTCAAAAGTTTTAAAAATAGATGAAGTATTTAGTAAAATATTTAAAACAAAGTATAAATGATAAAGGTGATTTTTTTAGAGATGATTAATATATATATATACACAAAATACACTACATGATATAATAACTTAATATACTTATAAAAATAATAATATGTTAAATCGAAATAAAATTTTGTAATAAATTTTAAGATATTAGACATTAAATATATAATAATAATACATATATTAGTTTATAATAATTTACGAATTTTAATTTTTATATACTAATAAATAATAAATAATGAAATAATATATATAATAAAAGGAAGATAATATAGGGAATAATATATAATAAAATATGATATGTAATAAAATATAAAATGTATAATGAAATATAAATAATATGATAAAATAACATATAATCAAAAATAATATATACTATTTTTATATATAACTAAAAATAAATAATACATATAGTATTTAAAATAAATTAAATATAAAAAAGATTAAAATTGAATTTAATTAAAGAATTTGGGGTTAATTACAAATAAATAGAAAAAATTAGGCCTAATTGAAGCATGCGCTAAAAGCCGAGGGACTGATTGGGTAATTCGACCCTAATCCCAAAATGACGTCGTCCCGAAATAGGCTTTATAATTGCCATTAGGACTAAATTGAAACAAAAGTAAAAGGTTAGGGCCAAATTTTAATAAAAATAAAATGAAATTAAAAATGTGGAAGGATCAACTGGGCAATTAGCCCTTTTACTAAAAACGCGCGAATCCTTCATGGGTCACGGGTCAACGCGCGGATCCTTCACTTAAACAGTGCCATTTTAGTGCTTATTGAACTAAGCAAAACGATGTCGTTTTTGTAATGCTATATATGTTAAATTTTAGCCCAAAATTTCATTTCTAACCTGATTTAAAAAAAAAAAAACCAAAGGATCCTTTGGAAGAGGGTTGAAAACCAGCCCTCGAAGCTCTGCCGAGCCACCGTCCAGGGGCTTACACGCGCCTACGCGTCACCATCAACACCGCCTCTTACGGCGGCCGAAAACTGGAAAACTTCGATTTTTCCGCAAAGGTAAATTCCTTTTCCCTTATTTTCGATACTTATATATATATATATTTATGGAGAAAAAAATAAAAAAGTAGAATAATCACCTCTGTTCTGTCAACTATTTTCATCTCCTTTATCGCAAATATCTGTATATCACTGTGTTCTTTTATTGAATCTGTGTATATCCAAAAGAAAAAACCCCCATTTACATTGTTTTGATTCAGGCTTTTATAGCCACTGAAAATAGTATTTACATGTTTGATTTTATTCCCTGCCATATTTGTATTGCCTCTGTTGTTCTTCTTTCCTTTTTTTTTGCAGGTTCCAGCGAAAAATCTGGCAGTGAATGCGCTGGCGTCGATTCGTGCGCTGATTATGACGTGATATGGAGCCGGAGTTAAGACACCGATAGAGGCGTTGATGAAGGTCACTGGAACGGCACAAAAAGGGTGTGACGATTGGCGTGCCTACGGTGCGAATTCTGGAACCTTCCTCTAGTGTTTGCGGCACCTAGGGTTTCTGAAACCCTAGGTTTCCGTCCTCTGTTTGTAATTTGGGCCTCCTTGGGCCGTGCCCATTTGTGGGTTGGGTATAACCGGGCATAGGGTTCTTAGGCTAAATGGGTCTTGAGTCATCAGGCCTTTTAGGCCCATTTGTAAACTAGACATTTACAATATGGACATTTATTTATTTAATTTACAAATTTTGTTTATTTCATTGCACGGGCCCGGGAAAATTTGGGTTGTTACAGCTACCCCTCTTTGCTTATTATTGTGTAACAGGAATAGAGCAAAGATTATAAAAGGACCAAATTTGCTCGGCCTGGCCAATGTCTCGAAATCTTGATCCTCATCTTCCTCAAAGTATTCTGATAGCTACATACTTGCTTCACCGTAACTCAGGAATGTCAAATCTGCTATCTTCAACCTGCTTCCAATCAATATAGAGACGCCAAGCCGAAATGTTCGATCTGCTCTCTGACAATACAGAGACGCCAAATCTGTTATCTTCGATCTGTTCTCTAACAATACAGAGATACCAAATCTGCTATCTTCGATCTGCTCTATGACAATACAGAGATGCCAAATCTGCTATCTTCGATCTACTCTCTGACAATACAGAGATGTCAAATCTGCTATCTTTGATATGCTCTCTGACAATACAGAGATGCCAAATCTGCTATCTTCAATCTGCTCTCTGACAATACAGAGACGCCAAATCTGCTATCTTCGATCTCCTCTCTGACCATACAGAGATGCCAAATCTACTATCTTCGATCTGCTCTCTGACAATACAGAGATGCCAAATCTGCTATCTTCAATCGCTCACGACGTGATCTGAGAGGCGCCAAATCATTATCTTCGATCTGCTCTCTGACAATACAGGATGCCAAATCTGCTATCTTCGATCTGCTCTCTGACAATATAGAGACGCCAAATCTGCTATCTTTGATATGCTCTCTGACAATACAGAGATGCCAAATCTGCTATCTTCGATCTGCTCTCTGACAATACAGAGACGCCAAATCTGCTATCGGTGATCTACATTGTCCCTTAAAGGACATAACCTGTAGAATGCATATGTACTCATGCCTGATGATTAAGATGTCATGCTCAAAATGAATCAGATGCTCCTAATTATGCAAAATGTTATGGAAATGATTCCTATTTCGGACGTCTTTACTCGTTCATCTATCAAAGTTCCACTTTTATTTTACTCCAAGTATCAACCGTTCTCCGCTCATGTGTTTTGAATCAAATTGGTCCTATTATACCATTCTCCTAACATTACGACTTGCTGAAGGCGATCCTCTCCTACGATTGAATCATTTGAATTGTCCAATCATCCTTTGGACTAAGAAGAAATTTCCTCGAGTACCTCCGACCTTTACTCATGGGAATTCTTCCAACAATTGTTCTGTTTTAGTTTCTTGTATTCTCTAGAGATTTCCAAAGTAATATGCAAAACTTCGTTTGTAAAAATATTTAATTCATCAATTATTATTTCAATGCAACACTCTTTATGAGTAATGGAAGACAAAAAAAAATTTAATCTTGAGAATAGTTAGATAAATCATCAGAATACAATAGGAAGAGGAGAGTTTGAATCAGCCAAATGCATGGATTAAGGAGGGATAAGGGGAGAGATTTTAGGGATTTGATATGGGGATAGAGTTGGCCGAATAAGGGAGATTGGAGGGGGAAAATTCGGCAAAGAGGTTTAGTTAGGGAATTTCGGCACTTAGGTATTTTTGTGCCGTTTTCTCCCTGGAGGATTAGTCTTTTTCTCCCTTTTCTTTTGCAGCAGAACCTACCATCTTTTCTTCCTTCTCCTTCTTCCAAATCAGCCCACTATTTCCCTCTATTCACCATTGCTTCTTTCCCTTATCTCTACTTTTACCGAAATACCGCAAAAGTCGAAAACAGTGAAGGTAGGGGGTGCCGATTCTTTGTTATCAGAAACCTTTTCTTTCCTTTCCAATTGTTGGCATTCAATTCCTGTATCTTTTAGGCATAACGGATTCAAGAGGAGAAAGACTGTGGTAAGTGCTCGAATTCTAGAGTAACTTATGGCCAAAAGCCGAAACCTCTCCAGTTTAGGGAGATGGCCGAATTTGGGTTTAGACTTTATGCAGTTCTTCTTTTAAATGTTTTATGGCTTATATAGTGGAGGAACATCAAGGCGTAGTGTCGATTTGGATTAGCTTGGATCATCGAGTGACTAGATCTAGTCATCAACTTTGGCAAAGGTTTGGATTCTAAGGCTATTACGGATGGTGGCTGAATGTGTAAGTGTTGGTTAATGGATAGTTCTCGTTTTGGTATAATTATTGTGGGCTGATCTATAAGTGGTTGATTATAGGAGAAATCGTGTAGGAGATCTCGTCAAGGAATATCGCGAATCAGGTGTGTAACGAACTCTTTTTCATAGCTTAAAGCGATAAATGCCGAAAAGCCGAAATGCCAAAATTTTGGCAATTCGAGGACTTGTGAGCAAGCGAACGCTCACTAGTTAGTTTGAGTCGATGAGTCGATGAACAAAAATGATGGAAAAGGTAAAAATGTGATTTTTGGCATATTCGATAAGTTGGGCCTCGAGAGGCCGAGGTAGGGCCATTGGGCTTTCGGGCCAATTGGGTAAAATAGGCCAGATTCACCGTTTACTCCTATGAACTGTTAGTAATCGTTAGTGAATATAGGAACCCTGATATTTGGTAAATTTTAGAATTACCCTTACAACATGAAAATGACTATTTTGCCCCTAGGGAAAAATAACCGTCATACCCCTAGGGTTAAACATGAACTATATACATGGGATTTTGATAAAAGTGGTATGTATGATATGCACATGATATGTATGATATGCATATGACATGTATGATATGCACATGACATGTATGGTATGCATATGATATGTATGATATACACATGATATGTATGGTATGCACATGATATGTATGAGATACATGATATATTCATTATATGCATTGGGCTGGGTCTTGGTATATGGATGGAGGAAGTGTAAAAGGGCTTATGCCCCAGTTATTAAAAGGGCTTATGCCTCAGTTATTAAAAGAGGCTAGGCCTCCAGTTATATGATAAAGTAGCTATGCTGCCAGTGGAGAGTTTGGTTGGGTGGGTTGAGTTATTCCCCACATGGAGAGCTTGGTTGGTACGGGTAGAGAGTAGCGGATGGTGGGTTGAGTAGTCTCCCTAAATGGGCTTGCATTCATGCATTAATATTACATGTGATATTGAAATGGGCCTATGGGCCATACCGTTTACAGTAAAGGCTACGGCCCAGTATTATGAAATATGAATAATGAAAAAGGCTTCGACCCAGTGACATGAATATCGCAAAAAGGCTTCAGCCCAGTGTTATGAATAATGAAAAGGCTTCGGTCCAGCATATGTGGTAATTAAATTTGGGCTTAGGCCCAATAGGCTGATATTGTTTTGGGCTCTGAAAGGGGCTTGTTGCACACTGAGTTTCCAAAACTCACCCCCCTTTCTTTCTTATCTTTACAGGTGAGCTTTGATTTGGGGACTTGGAGCCGGAGGGGATTCAGAGTGGCCACGGTGATCGCTTTTGGGATTTTGAATAAGTATTTGGTTTTCACTAAGTTTACTTTATTTATCATCTATTTTCGGGTTGTAATAAGGCCATTTTAACTTTAACTTTATTTCTTTTCTTTTCTGGATTATTTTATTTAAATTGGTTGATGATAATTAGGCTAGACTTAGGACGTGTTTTCCAAGTAATTCTTGTTTTCAAAATAACACCACGACACACATAATTGGAATAACAAAGATAACTACTTAAATGAATTTTTCAACTCGTCTACCAAAGTGTGGCAATGGTGGTGGGCATGTCTAGGATTGGATCCAATCGAGAGCTTGGTACTTAAGCAGCCTTCATGGCTCACCTCCTCTGTTTCAGATTCCTACCTGGTGCCCAGCCTCTATTCACTTTGGTTAGCCAGCATTAGGCGGTTTTTAGATAATAAAACGAAACATGGATTTTTAAAATACGTGTGACACGTCAGATTCAGCCATAACGTCCAGGCCGGGTTTGGGGTGTTACAAGGAATGCCCACTTGTTTGCCAATCTTTCTTTCAAGATAATTAGAACAACTTCACAGACATTGGAAGAGGTGTCCATAGATGTAGGGACTATCTCATGGGTGAAGCCATAGCTCAAATTCGAGATGGTAGTAGATCATTTACGGACCATGAAGGTATACGCTGATACATTGAGCACGAAATACAAGCTACAGTCAGATCATTGTCAAGAGTTAGCTTTGTTGAGTTAAAACTTTGGGCCATAGGACGAAGGCGTATTTGTAATCCATTCATATGTAAAGATATTCTTTTTTTAAATAAAGTTTTCTAAATGAAATTGAGTCGAGATCGATACCTTTTTGCATTCATGCATTTGCATTTCATTGCATCATTTGCATTCAAAATTATAAAAAGACCCTAATTAGTTAAAGTTATTAAAAAGAGAAAGAAAAAGAGAGAGAGAGAAGAGGGTCACGGCTAAGTGAAAAAGAAGTTGAATAGGAATTAACGACGTTCCCTACACATATCCACGACTTTTTGTGTTAGGAGGATAGCTTACCGGAGAAGGGGTGTTTGGAAATGAAAATCATCCCATCAATGTCATACATGAGGAAGGGACTGAACAAAGAAACCTTGAGGGCATTCGCCCTTATGAACCGGGAAGTTCTTTAAACAATTGGGCTGTAGAAGAACTTCCTGTAATCTTTAGGAATTTTACGGAGTAATATTCAGAACATTCTTATTGCTCTAAAGCCTAGGAGTAATGAGATTTCTTTTGAGAAGTGGGCTCATGTTCAGACATTTTTATTTTCAATAAAACATACTTTTATTATTTATCCGAGTAAATATTCTTTCATTCTGATTCTTTTGACCTTTGATATTCTTTATAAATTTTCATTTCATGTAAATAGTCATTCTTGAATTCATTTATTCCTTGTATATTCTTTTGTGTGCCTATCATAGATCCCTAGATATCAATGACACGGGCAACGATACTACAGATTCAGAGTTCCTTTTGAGTGCAATATGTGTTTAGAGGAATCTCAGTATTTTGAAGGTGACAGAAATTGTGACTTGTTTCTAAATTTGTTGAAAATGGTTTTTACCCCATGAAGTGGTGGTAGGAAATATAGCCTTAGAGGAAGGAAAGATTACGAAATTGGAATTAGCTGAGGAGACAAAACAAGACCTTGTTGAGACTATTATTGGAATTCAAAAATTTGGTCCAAAGACGCATGTAGGAGGATTTGCAATTGCCAGGATAAACATGAGGTTTTGGGGCACTGTTGGTCCACCATGGAAAGGGATTGCATCAGTTGTACAATGAATCCCAAATTTAAAGGAGTCAAGACTTATGGGGCATGTATGTTATGGGCCTGAGCTCGTCAAAAGTTTCAAGCTGACAATGACTCATCTTTGTGGACGTCAACTACTCCATTAAAAGGGGGAGATAGCTTCATATGCCAATATTACAAAGTCAAAAGTCATCCATTTCAAAAAAAAAAAAGATCATATATAACTACACAATGCCAAAATTTTGTAGTCTTTTTAAAGATAATGCGTCATACCACAGTACAACAAATGTTGCCAAAAGAAAATAAAAAGAAGAAAAAAATAAATTACAGAAGATGACTAAGACTGTTAAAAATTGGCATAAGAAACTACCGCCTACTCTCTATGCTTACGCTGGGGCAAACACCTTCAATTCTAGTTGTTTCAAAGGTTCCAACCATCACCCTTGGAATGGGTGCATTGTTTGGCTTTCCTGAGCAGTCTGATGTACCGTCAATAGCTGCAGGCGGTGGCCATTGATTTCTAACTATAGGGCATCAGGCAGTACACAGTCTCTGAAGCTTAAAATGATAAATTCTTTGTTCAAAACTAGTTTATGACAAAATGGATGACGGTAGCTCTCTTAGACTTCTATATAAGTTCAGGGAAGAGGAAAACTAATCAAATCATTATTTTCAGGGATGGGGTTAGCGAGTCTCAAGTCAATCAAGTTTTAATCAAGTTATTGACGCTTGCAAGTTCCTTGACGAGAAGTGGAACCCTAAAGATTGTGGTTATTGTTGTATGAAAAATCATCATACCAAGTTTTTTCAGCAGTGATCTCCTGACAATGTGCTACATGGTACTGTCATTGACAACAAAGTATGCCATCCAAAGAACAATGATTTTTACCTTGGTACCTATGTTGGAATGATTGGAATCACGAGGCAGACCCACTATCATGTTCTCTTAGACCAGGCTGGGTTTTCGGCTGATGATCTGTAAAAGTTTGTTCATTCTCTATCCTATATGTATCAAAGGAAGCACCACAGCCATATTTGTTGTGGCTCCTATTTGCTGCGCTTATTTGGCAGCTTCACAGTTGGGGGCAATTTATGAAGATTAGGGATGCTTTAGAAACATCATCGAGTCATGGTGGGATGTATGCTCCAGGAGTAATCTCTGTATCTCAGCTTTCCAGGTTGAAGGATAAAGTTAGCAACTTCATTCTTGTCTGTTGAGAATCATTGAACCATCTTTTTATAGGGTTTGACAAACAATAGCCAGGACTGCTGCTGGGGCAATCCCTTTCTCATGGGTTTATGAATCAAGATTTTTCCTCCAAGCTTTGATGGAGTCAAGAATTGAATACCTCTAGTAAACTTAACTTGAAAGTATTCATCCTAAGCAAATGTACCAAGAATGGATGACACAGACTTATGACAAAGAAGGTTCGTCCAAAAGAATTTCATAAGAGAAACTTTGTGATGAAAGAAATCCTTCCCATGCAAAAGGATTGGGAAAGGCCATATGTTGCGAAGAGGGCTTTCTCTAGAGGTGCACTGATTTTGACAAGAAATGGATAGGAAGAATTTATTTGATCCAGTGAATTCAGACTCAGTCAAGGAGTACTTTGTTTGAAGGAGAAGGGAAGCCAAGGTGAAAACCCGCAAAGGGCACTTTGGGACTTCTATTTCAAAAAAAAAAAGGAAAAAAAGAAAAGAAAAAGAAAAAAAGAAAAAGAAAAAAGGAAAAAGAAAAAAAATAGAAAAAGGAAAAAGAAAAAAAATAGAGAGGCCAAGGTGAAAACCCGCAAATGGCTCCTTGAGACCAAAGGGGTTTTGAGTTGAAAACCCGAAAGGACAGCTCAAATTTTGAAGAGGACACGGTAATCTTACTATATCTGATTCAATGAAGAGTGAAGCACGTTGCATATCGGGGCATCGACAAAGTACTTTGGGTCTTTTAAACACATGTTGAACTCAAGAAAGTCTTCATGGAGCTGGTGTATAGACGCTTAAGCGGTGATATCTGGGGCGTCTGATTTCTGTCCTATTTACTATCTTTGGATTCTTTTTCTTCACAAAGATATGTTCTCAGGTTCTTTTTGCATTCCTTCCAATAATTTATCCAAATCTAATTATCCTCAGGATCAATTTATTTGTCTCCCATTATTCATAAAGCATGTTGCATTGAAATAATGATAGATGAACTAAAATATCTTCACAAATGAAGTTTTGCATATTACTCTGGAAATTTCTAGATAATACAAGAAACTGAAACAAGACAATTGTTTAAGGAATTCTCATATGTATGGGTTAGAGATACTCGAGAGATTTTCTTCTTCAGTCCAAAAGGTGGTTGGACATTTTAAGCAATATTGATCTTAAGAAAGGATCATTTCATAAATATCTTCAGTGGGTCGTAATATTCGGGAAATGATACGATAGACCAAATTGATGGAGAAGATTCGAGGCATACGAGCAGAGTATGATCGATATGTCGAGAAGAATGAGGTGGAAAGCTCGATAGATGAATGAGTGATGACGTCCAAAATAGGGGTCATATTCATAACAATTTTGCATTATAACATGTCTAATTAAGAGAATTTAACTCACTTCGATCATAGCATCCTAATTATTAGGCATGAACTCATACGCATTCTACAGGTTATGTCTTTTATGGGACAATGTAGATCAAAGAAACAAGATTGGGCATCCATGTGTTTATAGGGAACAGATCGAAGATAGCAGATCTGACATTCCTGTGCTTACAACGAAGCAGATTGAAGATTTCAGCATGGCATCCCTGTGTTCATAGGGAACGAGTTGGAGATAGCAGATTTGGCATCCCTGTGTTTATAGGGAACAGATCGAAGATAGCAGATCTAACCTTCAGATGTTTATACTGAAGCAGATCCAAGATAATTTGGCATCCTTGTGTTTACAAGGAACAAATCTAGGACATAGCAGATTTGACTCTCAGATGTTCTCAGACACATAGCAGATCTAACCTTCAGATGATTAGACTGAAGCAGATCCAAGATGGTTTGGTATCCTTATGCTCACAAGGAGCAAATCGAAGACATAGCTAATTTGGCTTTCACGTGTTTACGTTGAAGTAAGTCTAAGATGATTTGGCATCTCTTTATTGTCAGAGAATAAATCGAAGTTTGGCGTCTCCATATTCTACGGAGGGCAGACACATAGCAGATCTAACCTTCAGATGTTTATACTGAAGCAGATCCAAGATGGTTTGGCATCCTTGTGCTTACAAGGAACAAATCAAGGACATAGCAGAATGGACTCTCAGATGTTCTCAAACAGACTCAAGATGGTTTGGCGTCCTTGTGCTTACAAGGAACAAATCGAGGACAAAACAGATTAGACTCTCAGATGTTCTCAAATAAACTCAAGATGGTTTGGCATCCTTGTGCTTACAAGGAACAAATCGAGGACATAGTAGATTTGACTCTCAGATGTTCTCAAACAGACTCAAGATGGTTTGGCGTCCTTGGCTTACAAGGAGCAAATCGAGGACATAGCAGATTAGACTCTCAGATGTTCTCAAATAGACTCAAGATGGTTTGGCATCCTTATGCTTACAAGGAACAAATCGAGGACATAGCAGATTAGACTCTCAGATGTTCTCAAGCAGACTCAAGATGGTTTGGCATCCTTGTGCTTACAAGGAACAAATCGAGGACATAGCAGATTTGACTCTCAGATGTTCTCAAACAGACTCAAGCATTCTTGTGTTTACAAGAAACAAATCAAGGATATAGCAGATTTGACTCTCAGATGTTCTTAAACAGACTCAAGATGATTTGGCATCCTTGTGCTTACAAGGAACAAATCGAGACATAGCTGATTTGGCTTTCACGCGTTTACGATGAAGCAAATCTAAGATGATTTGTCGTCTCTGTATTGTCAGAGAACAAATCGAAGTCAGGCATCTCCACTTCGATGGGAAGCAGATACATGGCAGAACTTAGCTTCAGACGATTAAACTGGAATAGATCCAAGATGATTTGGCATTCTTGTGTTTACAAGGAACAAATCGAGGATATAGCAAATTTGACTCTCAGATGTTCTCAAATAGATCCAAGATGATTTGGTATCCTTGTGCTTACAAGGAGCAAATTGAAGACATAGCAGATTTGGCTTTCACGTGTTTACGCTGAAGCAAATCTAAGATGATTTGGCATCTCTGTATTGTCAGGGAACAAATCGAAGAAGCAGATTTAGCGTCTCTGTGTTCGACAGAGAGTAGATCAAAGATAGCAGATATCGCCTTCCAGAGTTGCAGTGAAGTAGATTGAAGCCGTTAAGAGGCCATTTAAAGAAGATCAAGGATCAAGAATTCAAAACTCGGTCAGCCCGGGAAAAATTAGTCCTTTTATAGTCTTT
Organism: Gossypium anomalum; assembly: GCA_025698475.1. NCBI lineage: Eukaryota > Viridiplantae > Streptophyta > Magnoliopsida > Malvales > Malvaceae > Gossypium > Gossypium anomalum. Next base: position 97,156,513 of record CM046966.1, read on the forward strand.
GCTCTATTCCTGTTACACAGCAATGAGCAAAGAGGGGCAGCTGTAGACACTCAATTTTGCCCGGGCCCAGAAATAAGTCCAAAAACAAAAATAATAAACCCCAAAAAAAACGAAGTCCAAAGTTCAGTCCAAAATTACAAATATAATTTGGCCCGATCGGAATGGCCTATTACTTGAAAAGATTTAAGGTCCATCTACAAGATTGACTCATATGGAAATATAATCTTTAATGATATGCAATCTTAGATATGATATGCAATCTTAGATATGATACAATCTTAGATATGATTGCAATCTTAGATATGATACAATCTTAGATATGATTGCAATCTTAGATATGATATACAATCTTAGAAGATATGATTTTGTAATCTTGGAGATTTAATTTGTAGATATCCTTTAATCTTAACCGTTGATGTAATTGATCTGTACAATTGGATTTGGGGAGGCTCAACTATAAATAGAGGCCTCTCCCTTCACTGTAAATCACTACTTGAGTTTTGGGAAGCAATAAGAATTCTTAAGAGCATTCACTCAAATTTCTCTCCCTCTTGCGTTCTTACTCTCTGTGGTTTGTTCTTATTTTATTCTTCGTCTATTTTAGTTTTTCAACCTTATTTTATTTTAATTTCTTCATTTTTCAAATATGTATATTTATTCCTATCTTTTATACATTTGATTATGTATTTTATATATTATAATATTTAACCTTTTTATATATTTTATTTTCAAATATATATTTTCTATGCATGTATATATATTATATTATCATTTCATGTATTTTGAACTATTGCATTATATTTTTATAATTTGTAAATGTTCTATTTATTTATTTTTTTAATGTATGTCATTTATCTTATTTGTGCATAGTTTTATTTTTTTATATGCTATGTTTAATTATTTCTTTTATGTGCTATTTTATGATATATATTGTTGTATAATTTTTGCATGTATTATGTTTTTCTTTTAGTTTACTCATGTTTTTATTTTTTTATTATCTTTTATTTACCCTAGTATGATTTTTTTCATTAAACGTATGTTCATGTTATTTAGTTTTGTCTTAATGATATTATTTATGTTTGTATGGAAATGTTAGAATATTTTGTACATCCATGCTTCATGATGCATTAATATGTCATCCTAAAATGTCATTTAAAATAATATTCCAAGGTTTTTTTTTTAAAAAAAAATAAAAGGCAATGCTTGATGTTTGGAAACTTCGAGAAAGGTAGTGCCCTAACTTACTGGGTTGCGACTTTTCTCGTTGAATTCGAATAGTCAAGCACCCCTCTAAGTGGTTTTGAGTTTTCAAAACTTAAACAATTATTTCGAGATTTCGAAATATAGTGTCCTAACTTACTGGATATGGCGTTTTGTTGTTTCGAGATAGAAATTTTCAAAAGACGAGCTTAGTTTCGAAGGTTTTAAAATGTTGCGTCCTAACTTACTGGATGTGATGTTTTGACTCGTTTGAAATAAGTGAGCCTTAATTTTCAAAATTGAGACATTCTAATTAAAAGAGGTTTGCATATTAAAACTTTCAAATTTTCAACATTAAAGACACTTGATAATTAATTAGGTACCAATTTTTGGGCGTTACGAGGGTGCTAACCCTTCCTCGTACGTGACCGACTCCCGAATCTGTTTTCCCGACTTTCGTAGACCAAAATTAATGTTTTAAAACAAAACATTTTATAAGGTGATCCAATCACACCTAAAAAGATTGGTGGCGACTCTCGCTTTCGTTTTTCTTAAAGTGGATTCCCATTTTTCAAAACTCGATTTAAAAATGGTTTCGACAGAAACTATTTGGTGAGATACTTTTCTCCCTAATTTCGTTGAAGACTTGTTGGCTTATCTAGGAAGCCTAGTGGAGTCAACCTGTTTTCTTTTATCCCGAACTTATCACTATTTATAGTGTGGCGTTCAAAACTATACCAAGGTTCCTACTTTGCTAAGTAGAGGGTCGAGGTTTACCTTCTTTCATCCGATCACCTTAAAAGCCTATAGGTAATTGGGTCAATACTCTCTAGTATTGGTTCGTGCTTGCTTTTGAGTTCCTTATTTCCATTCTTTTATTTACTATAAACGGAACATTAATATTCATATATTAAATCCTTCCTTTGAACCCTTGAATAGCTTCCGCATAATTTACTTAGAAACATCCAACTGAAAGATACTTTCTCGAAGACGATCAACCAACTTAAGATGACTTGACTCACATCGCCGGGCTGGTTCGTATCAGACACCCTACTTGCCTAGGCCGTGCAGTCCACACAGTTTACCAGACGACCAACCACATGACCATATTACTAACACGGTCTGCCACACTGTTGCGTGACCAAGACAGCCAACCACACGACCGTATGACCCATACGACCAACCACATGGCCATGTTACCCATACGATTTGCCACACGGCCAACAACACAGTCATGTGATCCACACAGTTTGCCTCACGACCAATCACATGGCCATGTGACCCACATGGTTTGCCACATTGGCCAACCACACAGCCATGTGACGCATTTTGTCAGCTTCAAAATTTTCATGAAATTCCAGATTTTCGTGACCGTTTTCGATGTTTTTGGGTTAGAAACACACACCTTAATGCACTTGGGATAGCGAAACTTAAGCAACAACAATATCCTATACACGAAATCTACGCTAAACTCGATTAGCAACCAATTTTCGAAACCGAAACTTGAATTCGGTATTTAACACTTATCAAAACCAGCTCCAATAACCAACATTAAGCCACTTACCCTGAAGAAGATTGCAGTTAATAGCACATAAGTCCCCGATGGTTCACGAATCTTGCGCACTTCACCTAGAAAAACTAACACGGTTACCAAACAAGGTTCGTAGTGCAATAAACAACAATTGCACACAAGGCAAAGTTAAAAACCTTACTATCGAAAATAAAAGGTACAACGATACTTACACTATGATTGGATTACAATCAACACAAACGAAACACCACGCAAACAATAACAAAAGATGGCAGCACAAAAAAAAAAAAAAAAAAAAACCAAAAACAATGGCAAAAGAGAAAGATTAGAAGAACAAAAGGGAAAATAATAGATTATAACTAACATGGAAAGAGCCAGAAGATATTACCCTTTTGTTTTACGAGGGAAGTGCTATATCCATCATTATCAGCATAGTGTTGATGAATATCTTCAAAATTTGCAGAACATTGACTGCTATGGCTATGCTGCTATTTTAATTGATCCAACTCTTCCAAATATATCTCATACACTATTCTAACTCCACACTTCTTCACCTTAACATCGAGACCAATTGGGTTTGAGAAAGATAGCTCAAGTTCATCCCATTCCGATCTAAGCAATCTATTGTTGATAAATTCTTCGTTTCACATTCATCTTCCAAGGAAAATATTGGATATAATTTGTCACGCGACCAATAACGAAGAAAAAGGTGATCCTTCATTATAGGCTGGTTATTTTGTTTACCTAACAACCAGCCCAACCAGTCACTCTCATCAACTTGTCCAGAATTTCTCCAATGGATAACCGCTTTACAAATGATAACCTCCTCATCCCTAGAAGCATCATCATTGACAAAAATGCAACCCCCGGAAACTCCAATTCATTGATTATCATTTTGAATATTGAAAGGTAGAGGTATCTTAATTGAAGAGCCACCTGTCCGTTGTGGCGATTGAGCTGGACACAGTCCATGACTTTAGAGTTCTGTGACAGACGAAAACCATTTTGGCGTCTACACGAATAGACCAAAGTCAGTGACATCTGCGTCTGCAGGGTATTTCACCGATGAAGGTGAGTTCAAAAATCTCAGCCTTAAGTTTTAGCCATGGGATTCTCTTGACTGCTTAATTCGTTTGGTATCTAGCAAGCTAAGTCGAAAAAGTTTTAGTGAAGAAATTATAACTTTTTTAGTTAAGTGATCAAAATAAAAATTTACTCATAATTTAGTGACTAATGATGTAATTTTCCCTTAAAAAAATAGTGATTTGGATTTGGCCTGTAACTTACAGGCTGTGAGAGTATCATTACCCTATCTATATAATATAATATACATAAAAGTCGTGCTAATATTCTTTTGAACGGCAGTTCAATGAAGGAAATTTCACATTGCCTATGTCGTGCAAGTGCATTTCAACCTCGATAGGTTTAAGCCTACACCTTCCTACGCTCGAGACAAGATTTCAAGTTTAGCCATTCAATTAACTTTTAAGAGGGTTTCCATATATATACATATCTCACACTTGATATTTAACGAATGTGGGATCTAAGCTTTAGCTTACTTTGAGCATCAATTTTTAATTCATTACTCAACTAGTTTGAGCATATGATATACTGTTGTAAAGATCTCATAGAGTAGAATATGAAACCATAATTTTATGATTCAGCTCTCCACCTTTATCTATTGAGAATATGTCTCAAAATTCCCATAAAATGCAATTTTTCCAACAAAAATGTTTTGTGAGTTTATTTTTTAAAATAAAGTTAAATTTCAACAATTATTTTTTAACCATTATTATAATATAATTGAATTCACATGTAATGCGTATAAGATTGAAAACTTATGATTATGAAAAATTGGAGTGTGACATACTGTTGATGTGCTTAAATAAATGTTATATTTATAAAAAAAATATATAAACATCTTCAAATAAGGCATTGGTTGAATTTGTTAACTTAAGAGTTTTGGAAATACAGTGTTTTAGGTTTTAATCTCAATATTTTATAAAAAGATAAAAATACTATTATAATAATATTTGTTACTTTGTAAAAATAATAAACTTTTTAATCATTTTTCAAATAAGTTACGTATGATACTGGCTCAATCACAAATTTAAGTAGTAGAATAAATTATAACTAAAGTATAATATAAAGTATGTTTGGTTAAGATAAAATTATGTGAAAATGATATATATTTATATAATGTAAATTATTAATATAGTAAAATTGGAAATACTTTAAGGATAATTATTATATTAGAAAATATAGGCATTTTAAGAAGTTAACCAAATTTATATAGAATATATAAAATTTTATATAATGTAAATCATAAAAACTGTTCCTTAATACCACCGCGCATGATTAGCGCTGTTGGAACCGTTAGTCCCCTGCTTTAACTTCACCTCCTTAATATGCCGAGACCATGAAAGGCAGTCATTCCTTAATACCATTGTTCCCGCAATGCCACTACTGAAAACAAAGGCATTTCTAGCAGGCCATATATAGCAAAAAGAGTACCCCAATCAGTTCCTTCCACAGAAGAAGTTCTTTGAGTTCCGGAGAAACTCACTGTTCTCCAATTTCCTAGTGCCCAATAGACACCATTTACCACATCTTCCCAAATATTGGACAAAGTCCTCCAGAGAAACTAGCAATTAGAAGGATGTATTGAAGACGATCATTTACTTAGTACCCCATACTTGTTTCGAAGGACTTCAACCCATAGCACATTCATGTTAGAAATGATATTAAAAGCTACTTTAATCATGCAAGCTTTATTGTGGTCTCGTACTTTCCTCAACCCAACTCCACTATTCTTCAAAGGCATACAACATTTATCCCAACTCACTAAAGTTGGTTTCCAGTTACCAAATGAATCCTCAAACCAGCTTCTCAATTTCATTGCAGTTGTCTTGGTGATCACCTTAAACAAGACAGTAATTCCGGTCCTGCCATCTTGGTCAGCAACACAATTAGAGTTTGATTCAAAATAGAGGTGAACATTTGATAATTTCATTCTTCTGATTTTTAATTTGAATACTTCAGTCATTTAAAACAATCATAATTGTGCATCAATTATAAAAGAAGTCAGAAGAAAATTGTGCACCGATCAAATGGAATTTTCTTCACTTTCATCGCCTCTTTGGGTTAGAGGAAAAGATGGTCCAATGTAGATACACTTGAAAAGTTTAACGATGACTTGAAATGAATTCACTATTATATCACGTCAACACCGTTAAATTAATGGTTTAATCAGCATTTTACATTAAAAAAATTATAATTTGACTAAAAATAAAATGTTGAGAGCCAAATTGCTGAAAAGAAATGAATACGGGTCAACTTATCAAATTTTATAAACGCTAAGAACCTTTCTTATGATTATGCCTAATTTAAATGGTTTTATTTACATTACAATTAAATTACTATTTGAATTTACATTTTAAAAACAACGTTGATTTAAAATAGTATAATTTACATTACATTACATTACATGTTAAAAACAAGTAATTATATAATAACATACTCCATTTCTCAAAATCCTAATTCTCTAAATTCATCCGAGCCTATAATTGCTGAAGTGTCCGCTTCCATTCCAACTTTATGACTTTTGTTGGTCCCTCGCTTGCATGATCGTTTGAGCAGACTTTCATGCATGCTTCCATTGGTCTAGGGGACAAACATTAAACACCAACATTATTTTTGTTGCATTTAATCATCTATATCACTGGTATATAAACTTACCTTAAATTGAGAAATTTTTGTTAATATCACATAAACACAACCATTGAAAATCTTGCTCACGTTGACCAAAGATTATATATCTATTTCTCTAAACCCTAATGTTAGACAATAACAAAAAATGAATCTATAGAATTTTGAAAAAAGAAATTGGATATGAATGTATCTCGTACAGAAAAGATTTTCCAATTAATTAGAATAGCATACTTTATTTTTATATTTGAATAAGTGTTGAAAATAAATGTCTAAACATAAATACTTTGTACAAAATATAAATCTAAGAGTCGGAATAATATTATTTGTAGTTCAAGCCATGAAATTTAAATGGTACTTTTATTAGAAGGAATTAAACCTATTTAAGTGCTATTAAGGACTTATATTTCATCTTCCAAATATATAAAAAAAACAATTTTGATTGATTAAATTGAACACATAAGTTCATCTCAAATAAAAATGAAATGGTTTTTAACTCAGCCGAAATTATGATCTAATCCTAATTAAAAGATTTTCACCTTATTATTACCTATATCGTCACCGAAGCTAACCATTTTTCTTCGCATTTCTATCTAGATTATATTTATTTGAACCTACAAATAAAACATAGATGTAAGTGAGTATATATAATGAAAATAAAATTTTAATAAAAAAATGAAACCGATCAAAATGTACACATTTCAATTATGTAAAAAGGAACGAATTAAGTGACTAAAATTTTAAATGGTATAAATAAAAACTATGTTATTAACATTTGAGATATGTACATATTCAATATGAGTATGAATAAAAAGTTCAAAAGTTTTTGGTATATAATATAAATATCATATCTCATTCGCAAATAAGTCCAAAATGATTATTTTAAATGTAATAAAAGATGTAAACAATGTAGATGTGTAAAAATAAAATTAATAGGACAAGGTTGGTTCAGTAATTTACCACAGTTAATGCTTCTTCCGCAATTGGCCCATTATAAAATTGAAAATTTTTTGTATCAGTTTTGGTTGTAGCCCTTCTTCCTCAGCTTCCTCGTAGATGTTACATTTTTGTTTTATGTGAGAAGTGCTACCTAGTGATCCATGGTTGTGAGCAGAGTGTTGGTGGATGTGTTCAAAAATTGGAGAAGATTGAGTGTTATGGCACTGCAACTCTTTTATTTCTTCCAAATCTTCCTCATACACTATTTTAATACCACACTTCTTCACCTTAACACTGCATTCCATGAAAGACACCTCAAGCTCATCGCATTTTTTATCTAAGCAATCTGTTGTAGTGGTTTCACAGTCATCAAATTTATCCTCCAAGGAAGGGTATAATTTATCACGCGACCAATAACGAAGAAAAAGGTGATCTTTCATTATTGGTTTACGCAGCCTCCAGCCACTCCAGTCAATCCGTCGATCATTTCTACCTCGAAAAATAGATCCATTACAGCTGGCTTGTTCAGAATTTCTACAATAGATAAATGCTTGACAATTGACATCCTGTTTGTCATCCCTTGAAGCATCATTATTTACAAAAATGCAGCAACAAGCAACTCCAATCCATTGGCTATCTTTTCGAAGGTCGATAGGTAGGCGTATAATAATAAATAAAGAGTCGCTTTTTTGTTGGCTAAACCATTCTGGGATTTCACTTCCGGGCATAATAATAGAAAACTTTTTTCTTGATTTTGCAAATGCCTGCAAAATAAAACACAAGTCGTTTGGTAACTGAAACCATAAATTCTCAAGTATGAGATTTTGTAAGGGAGGAAATAGAGATTAATGGACCTTAAGCTGTTTTTTCAGCAGTGTTAATGCATTCATATTCTCAGCCAATTTGAAGCAGTTAATGGCTCTAAAGGCACCCGAACCTATTAAATTGCAAACTTCACGTAGAGTTAAGGGGTTGATATTCTTAGCCAATTTGAAGCAGTTAATGGCTCTAAAGGCTTCCGAATCCACTAAATTGCATACTTCAAGTGAAGAACAACCATTTATGCACACATCTGCAACCCTTGTCGGTAGCTCAGGCAACGATTTAAGCATCTTGCAATTTGACAATCCAAGAAACTGAAGCTTCGAAAGTCGGGTAAGAGATGCAGGTATGCTGATGAAATTGTTATCACTAAGACCAAGATGTACCAAAGAGGATAGACCAGAAATATAACTTTGAATATCTGCTTCACCAAGAGTGCACATGTTGCAATTTGACAACTCAAGAAACCCAAGCTTCGAGAGTCCAGTAAGAGATGCAGGTATGCTGATGAAGTTGTTACCACTAAGATCAAGATGTTTCAAAGAGGATAGACCAGAAATATCACGTGGAATATCTCCTTCACAAAGATTGCAATCCCTTAGATTTAGCCGTCTTAATGAACTCAAACCTGACAACAAAGGCAACATTGGAGCGATGGGAGTCGTCCTTCTTCCTTGGATTACCTTGAAAAGAGAAGACAAATTTGGTCGCAACTTAGATGATGGTCCTTTGCACCCATTGAAAGACAGACTGTTAAGATTTTTCAATTGAAAAATGAAGGATGGTGGCTCTGTTATGGATGTTTCACTCAAGTCAAGCTCTTCCAAAAATTCAACTTGCTGCAAATTCACTGGAAAATATTCAATTTTATAACAACTAGAAAGATTTAGAGTTTTTAGACGTTCCATTTTCCCATCAATCTCCGGAAACCTTACAAGACTTGAGCAACCCGAAAGAATTAATGTTTCGAGAGATTCCATTCCAATTTTGGTCGGAAGACTCCTAAGACTTTTGCAATCTCTTAAATTCAAAAGTTTAAGGCTCTTAAGCACTCCGATTGATGGATGAACATGCACTAATTTGGTACAACCTTCCAAAATCAAAATTTCAAGATTTGATGCTGTTGTGAAGTCTGGTGTCTTGATCAGGTATTGGGACCCTTTGAGGTTCATCATTTTCAACTTATACAAGAACTGTTGAAAACAATAACAAATTAGAGAAGAGAAAACATAATAATGCTCATTTTTGTTTTTTACCTTAATCAATGTTTAATCATTTATATTAAAATAAGCTAAAACATAAGGATAGGATGAGTTAATTCTTACTCTATTTCCCTTCCATAGTTGTTTAATGTGACTATATGGTAAAAAAAGTGCAACTAGGTTGTTTGGTTGGAAGCTTGAAGGCAAGTATCTTAAAGGATATCCTATCCAATCTAAAAGCCGTAGTTCATTAGAAAGATATTTGAGATCATCACAATTTGATAGGCAAAGCACTTTGAGCAGTCTCAAGTTTTTCATCTTTGAGAAGGTATCGGCACTCAAATTGAGCATCTTGCTCGATTCCCTAATAACCATGAGTAAAACAAAAATAAGCTTCAAAATATACAAAGACATTCAATATCTAAAAGCTATGTTGCATCGATAGATGATCAATTCCCATTGTAATGCAAAAAAATAAATCATTCCAAATTGGAATGAGAAGAAAGAAAATGAAAAAGAGATATTTTATTTTCAAATGTTTTATTCTCTTTCCTTCGCATTTTTCGCTATACCAAGCAATAGTGAGGAGGGAAATATATTTTCCATTCAATTTTCCATCATTCCGCTCAAGTTTTCCATCCCCTCAGTTTTCCACCCTTTTGATTTTCTTTCCACTCTATCAAGCAAAGTCAAAATGTTTTTTGTTGTTGTTTTTTATTGGATTTTTTTTTACAAAAAATAATAACAATATTAATAGTACATATTGATAAATTTATATGTATATTTTCTTACCTTTTATTATCGATGATCATACCTTCAATCACTTCGGTAGCCTAAAAGTAATCAAGAATAGATAATAAGAAGACTAAATAAACTATCTAAATTGTACAACAAAACTTTTGAAATTTACATATATGATCAACATTATCACAATCTTTTGGTCGAAATATAGTAAATAAAATATTTTCTAATGAGAGTAATTCAATAAAATTAAACACTTATATTACAAATCATTATTACTATTTATAATCAACAAATGGAAATTATCTTAAAGCTACTCAATGTCAGTTAAGGATCGATATGTAAACCAATTAGACTAAGCGTTGGATTTACATCATATATTGATAAAAATAAAATTTTGTATATAATTTTTGTTGAATGATTTACCGTGTTTTTTGTTAGGACATGATGGACATCTCTTTCTTTCCACAATCTACAACGTTTTCCAGGTTCATCAGCACATTTTTCTTCAACAATTTTTCTTCCCATTTCTTGCAACAAGGCATGCATCCGCAAATATTGGTTGTCATCACTGACTTTTATAAGAGATTTCTTAATGAGAATATCGATTCCAATATCTGGAAAAAACTCACAACCATCCAATACTTTCATTACCAAATCTTTCTTCTCGCCATTGAAAAAGCATGCTATATCTAGAAATATATTCTTCTCCTTTTCTTCCAATCCATCAAAGCTAATTCTTAGTGTGTTAAGAATTTCTTTGTTAGAATCTTCTTTAAGTCTTTCGACTGCACTTCTCCATTGAACTATATCTCTACCGCACAAAAATGAACCCAAAACTTCAAGAGCTAAAGGGAGACCACCAGCATAACGTACAACATGTTCAGAAAGCTCAACGAAATCATATTTCAGCATTGTGTCACCATCAAAAGCTTTCAAATTGAAAAGCCTTAGTGCATCGTTGGGATTCAATGTTGTAGGCTTATACACAGCATCAATTCGATAAGATCGGAGCAAATGTTCATCTCTTGTTGTTACAATGATCCTACTCCCTGAACCGAACCAATCACGCCTTCCAACCAAGCATTTCAAGTGTTGTACATTATCAACATCATCAAGAACAACAAGAACCTTTTCGCTAGACAACCTGCGGCTAATTATGGCATTCCCTTCATGAACGTTGAAAAAATTGAAGCATTCATTTGGCAAGATTTGAGAAAGAAGTTGTTTCTGTAAAGAAACAAGTCCACATTTGTTTGAAACTTCTCGAATATCAGCAAGAAAGCTTTTACCTTCAAAATAAGGTGACATTTGAGTGTAAACAACCCTAGCAAGAGTTGTTTTACCGATGCCACCCATTCCGCAAATTCCTATAATGCGAACATCATTTTCCCCAATATTTATTTTTGAATACAACTCCTCCAAAGGTAAGCTAATTCCAACCAACTCATCATGAACAATTGGATATGTTTGACATAATTTGGCTGATATCTTCTTAACAATATCTCCGATCAACTCTGGTTCATTCCTACAATGAAATAAAAATTGATTCTATCTTTCAAATGCTCTTTTTCATTTTCAATTCAATGAATAATGAAATATAATATAGTTGGAAGCAAACAAAAAGCAAGAATAAGACAGTAAGATATATTATGGCATCAAAATACACAACTTGCTCGTTGGAATTCTTAATTAAACACAAAATTATAAAAAATTACATGCAATCTAGAAAAAAAATAATTTTTTAGTCATTAAAATTAGGAAATAGAGAAGAAAAGAAAGGATTACCCATTATGTAAATGCCATCCTTTGATCTTAGCTACTTCAGCCAAAGCATTTCGCCACTTTTGGATCTTGTCTTTATCTTCCTTGTACCTCTCTTCATGTTTGGCAAAGGCTTCTTCAACTTTTTCTTTTTGGTTTCTTAAATCGGATGGATCCACATCGTAGAAAATTGGAAATACTTTATGTCCGTTAGCATTTTTTTGTTGAACAATCTCAGCAAGCTCCTCCAAGCACCATCCCGAAAAGGCATAGGTTTTTGAAAAAATAATTACCGAGCACCATGATTGCTGAATTGCTTTGGAGAGTTCAGCTGTGATCTCTTCGCCAGCCTCCAGCTTTGGGTCGTCCCTGAAGGTGACGATCCCACTACTCTTTAGAGCATCATAAAGATGACCCGTGAAGTTCTTGCGAGTGTCTTCACCTCTAAAACTCATGAAAACATCATATTTCTTTCTAGAAATGGGCGAAGAAGTCGAAGGTAACGACAACATGAGGATGTATGAAAGGAGAAGGATATCTCTATCCGGTGTTCAGAATCAGAAAATAGATCGCCCGATACTCGCAAAGAAACTAGAAAAAGTAAGCATATGAGCATAGGGGCAGAGATTAAGGGTCAAAGATGAGTGATGGATGTTCTTTCCAAGAAGAATCCAACAAGGTGAGAGTCGGCAAAGTGGAGGCTATTAAAAATGTTGGACGGTTTGTATTTTACGTATTTAATAATTATAGAGTAGATAAGATTATGACAATAATCATTAGAATATATCTTTAATAATCATCCTTCGTTATTGTAGAGGTAGCTGGTATCCTAATTGTAGAGCCACCTCTCTGTTGGCTAAACCATTCTGGGATTTCACTTCCAGATATAATAACATCAAACATTTGTGTTGAATTTGCAAATGCCTGCAAAATGCAACTTCAGTCGCTTGGTAAATAAAACCACAAATTCCCAAGTATGAGAGGGAAAGAAAGAGAGTTAATTAACCTTGAGATGTTTTTTCAACAATGTTAATGCATTGGTGTTCTCAGCCAATCTGTAGCAGTTAATGGCTTTAATGGAAGCTAAATCCAATATATTGCTTACTTTTGATGGACTTGCAACTACTTCAAGTGAAGCACAACCATCTATGCACACTCTTGCTATACTTATTAGAAGCTCTGGCAACGATTTAAGCTCTTTGCAATTTGAAAACATAAGAAGTTTAAGCTCTTTGAGTAAGAGACGCAAGTATGCTGATGAAATTGTTACCACTAAGATCAAGATTTGTCAAGGAGGATAGGCAAGAAATATCAATAGGAATATCTCCTTCACGAAGATTGCAGTCCCTTAGCTTCAACTCTCTTAATGAACTCAAACTTGACAACGAAGGCAACATCAGAGGCATAGAACTTGTCTTTCCTTTTTGGGTTTCCTTGAAAGGAGAAGGAAGATTTTGTAGTGATTTGATGGTCCCTTGCATCCATTGAAAGACAGATCTTTACAATTTTTCAACTGAAAAATTAAGGATGGTGGTTCTCTTATGCCTGTTTCACTTAAGTCAAGCTCTTCCAAATATTCTACTTGCTTCAAATTCTGTGGCAAATTCTCAACTTCACAACAACTAGAAATATTAAGAGTTTTTAGACAATATTCCATTTTCCCTTCTATCTCCGAAAACCGTACAAGATTTGAGCACCTAAAAGAATTAATGTTTCAAGAGATTCCATCCCTATTTTAGTTGGAAGACTCCCAAGTCTTTTGCACCCTCTTAAATTCAAAAGTTTAAGCCTCTTAAGAACTCCCAAGGATGGATGACTTCTACAATTCTTGTACAACCTTCCAAAACCAGAATTTCAAGATTTATGGCCATTGTGAAGTCTGGTGTCTTGATTAGGTTTAGGGACCCTTCAAGTTCGATCACTTTCAACTCGACTTTTGAAAACAATAATAGATTAGAGAGAAGAGAAAAAATAAGAAAACTTTTTTTTTTGTTATTTTTCTATCTCAAGCTAAAGCATAAGGATTGGATGAATTAATCTTACTCTATTTCCCTTCCATAATTGTTCAATTCTACTTAATAGTAAAAGAAGTGCAACAAGGTGGTCCGGTTAGAAACTTAAAGGCAACGGTCTTAAAGAATATATTATGTAACCTAGAAATTGTAACTCACTGAGAAGAATATGAGATCATCACAATTTGAGAGGCAAAAGACTTATAACATGTCATTAAATTTTATTAAAATAAATTCAAGTAATTTCATCCTTAATCATGCATCTTCATTTGGTTCACTAACAATGCATAAAATTATACATTGCGAATGCACCAAATATAAATGAAAATATTAATTCTAGTATTTTAGGTTTAGGTAATTCGGAGTCAATTGTTCGTGTTAATTGTTCAAAATGGGTATGTTCATTTTTCAAAAGATTTTTTCATGTATGGAAGAGTTCTTGAAGAGTCATATCTTAATGCCCATATTTAGATATATGTCATGTACAAGTACCTTATAGGATACTTAAAAAAAGTATCGAGGCAACATAGGTATTAATGCTTTTGTATATTTTGAAGCTCATTTTTTGTTTTTCCCATGGTTATTTTTGTTTTCATTATATATTTTTTACAAAATAAAATTAAATAATAACAATATTAATAATACACATCGATAAAAGTAGATATATGCTTTCTTACCTTTTATTGTCGATGATCATGCCTTCAATCAATAAATAGGGTTTTTTCTCAAAACTACTGAATGTCACTTTTTAGGGATTGTTATATAGATGAATTGGAATAAGCCTTAAGTTTATATTATATATTGGTTACAGATCCAATAAAAAAAATTAGTATGTAAATTTTGTTGAATGGTTTATAGTATTTTTTGTTAAGACATAATGGATGTCCGTTTTTTCTCACAATTTGTTTTTTGGTTCATAAGCACATTTTTCTCTATTAATTTTCTTCCCATTTCTTGCATGATTCCAAAAATATGTGTGTTCATTCACTTTTATGAGATATTTCTTGATAAGACATCAATTCCAATATAAGGGAAATACTCACAACCACCCAAGATCTTTCTACTCTCCATTGAAGAAGCATGCTATATCTAGAAATATATTCTTGTCCCTTTCTTCCAATCCATCAAAGCTTATTTGAAGTCTGTTGAGAATTTCTTTATTAGAATCTAGTTTAAGTCTTTCGATTCCACTTTTCCATTGAGAAGCATCTCTACCACACAAAAATAAAAAATAAAAACCCAAAACTTAAATAGCTAAGGGGAGGCCACCAACATAATGTACAAGTTTAGAAAGGACTAAATTGTAATAATTTGAACTAATTTGAATAGAACTAAGAACTTAGGTAGTGATGCCCCTAAGGGAATATTAAGATAAATTGATACTGGAAGGTAATCTTGTTGCGCACTTGCTCGTTAGTCCCGGCTTAACCGGCGAGATTGGAAGATAAACCAAACCTAATTTGTCTAAGTTGGTAAAGTTGAGATCAGAAGATAAAATGGAGCTACTTAATATATATATATTTTTTTTTGCTAATTTAAAGAACAAACACAAAATTCAAAGACCGGGGAAATAAGACCCTATGAAACCTAGCACCCGAAATAAAGCCCCACTCAAAAACCAAGACAATTGAAACCATCAAAAACCAACACACCCCCACATTATCACTTCCCACAAAAGACAAAACACAACAATAAAAACAACCAACAACAATAAACTAAACCAAAAGTACTGCAATAGCAAAACCAAAAAACAACTAAGGTAGAAACAGCAACTAGTCCCCAAAAAGAACTCTCCACCAGGCCTTCTAATACTAGCAACCGCTAGAGCAAACGCCAAATCATTTCTATTTTTCTCTGCAATCGCAAAACAAACATTACCTAAACTGGCCACCTTTGAATCAATTTCCCTGAAGTAAGGAAGCAGCCCCCACGGTCTCAATCCATTGTTTTCAAGCTAGCAACATACCTCTTTAGAGCCAAGTTCAATAATTAAAGAGCTTTTACCAAACCATCCCATCGCTGAAAACATTTCCAATGCAATCAAAATTGCAACCACCTCAGCAGCTAAGGAGTCTTTAGCAGCTATTGGACCCGAAAAAACTGCCCTAGCAATCCCATTCAGATCTCTTAAAACCCTACCACACCCAGCTTCGTCCTCATTCACGACCCAACATAAATTAAATTTAACCCAACCCTTTCTCGGAGGACACCATAATCTGCCACCCACCCCACCTTTAAAAGCCTTATTCCAACTTCTAATCGGACAAAACCACCAAAGCCTCTCCTCCACACAAAGATCATTATGGACAGCCCTCACCCACATCAATGCCCTCAGTTTGGATTGAAAAACTAAGCCATTCATTGAAGGACATTTGCTATCAAAAACCAGCTCATTCCTGACAATCCAAATAGACTAACATGCTGTAGTCACTGAAATCAACCATAAACTTTTGCCCAATCCTAAATAAGAAACCTTATTGCATAAAGAGAAGAACTCAAAAAACCCTTCTACAGGGAACCACTTAGTATCCCAGCATTCAAAAATTTTTCTCGAAAACCCAATAATAAACTTGCATCGAAAAATAGGTGCTCCACTTTCTCCGATTCTCCATTACACCAAGGGCAACTCCTCTCTAAATTGCCAAAATGCAACCCTCTTCTACTCAAAACATCCTTAGTAGGAAGACAATCAATTGAGATCATCCATAAAAAGCTTCTCACTCTAGGAGGAACCTTCAACTTCCAAATCTCATAACAATCACAGCTAAATACTTCCACACCCTCCATTATTAATAATTCTGATAATTTTTTCACCGAGAACTCCCCCTTATTATCATGGACCCAAATCAATCTATCCTCCACATCTGGCATCAACACCTTATTGCAAACAATTTCCTTTAACTGATTAAGCAAAACCAGCTCCCTTCCAATAACGGCCGAATAAAAAAATCCAACCAGTTAACCTACTTAAAACCACTCAAGAACGAATAATCTTTCACCAAACCATTCTTGATTTTTACTAACCGAAATAGTCTTGGGAAATCCACTCGCAGAGGTCAAACACCACACCAAATGTCCTCCCAAAATAAACACTTAGTCCAAGATTTGGTGAACCACATTGAAGTCAACCAACTCTCGTTAGTCATTTGCTAGATAGTTCCTGTACTTTACATTTCTTGCAATTTAGTTCCTAGAGTAGAATATTTATTTTTTTTGCAAACTTATCTTTTATGAATCATACAACTAACCTGTACGCTCGCAGTAAAATCAAACTTTTAAAATAGTTATATAAATTCAGTGTTTTATGCACACGCGTGCAGCCTATCAATAGTCAATCTCACCCCATTAGCCACCATGACATGAAGCTGACTAGAGTGCTCCACTAATAAATCCAACCTCTTAACCAGCTTAGAATCCAGAAAATTGTGTGTACTTCCTGAGTCAACCAGGATAATGACATTGGAGTGACCAGTACTTGTTGAAAACCACATAGTGTTATGTCCCTATAAGCCTTGAAGGGCTTGGAAGGATAAAACTGGGGCAATGGGTTCTGTTTCCTATTCTAACACTTTCAGTTGTTCAGAACAGTCTTAGAATTCTTCAAACATTGGACTTCTGCTTCCACCCTCATGATCTGAATAAAGTTCCATAACCAGCTGATAAAGTTGAGACTCAGTGTACTTATAACATGGGGTGTACTTGGATGCACACCAAAATCAAAGTCCCATCTTCCTTCTCTCTTGTATTTCAGCTTGAGAAAGGGGTTTGGTCTGGAATTTTGCCCTGAGTTGTTATTTAGAGGTCCACTTGGCCGTATTGAGTTACTGTGGTGATGTTGCACCTCGGGACCAGGGATGAGTGGCCTGAGATGACTTATTCCCCCACCTATATTCAAACTCTTCTTTGGGAACCTAGCCACGATGCATTCAACCCGTCGAGCTAGTTGATAGCCCTCCACCAGTGTTTGAGGCTTGAACAATCGTAGATATTGTCCTATCTCAGGTTTAAGATTGTATGTGAAAAAACTAAGGGCATAATCCTCAGTTAGATGTAACTGATTGAGCAAACTTACAAAACGGTCGTGGAACTGGTCCAATGACCCTTGCTGCTTGAGTGAAACATGTGCTGACATGGGGCCTCAAAAGGAGTTAGATCCAAAATGATCGCTCAGCCCTCGAGCATATACCTCCTAGGTCAGTTGATGTAATCCCCCTGTCCGTGCACAAAAGTGATGCTAATCTAGGGCTTTACCTTCTAAGTGCAGCATTACCATTCTAACCTTGGTTTATTATATTTTCAGCTTCAAAGAACTGTTCTAACTTGGACCACCAACCTCGATAATCTGTCCCATCAAATCGAGGGCATTCTAGCCGAAAATTTTTGTTGACAGAGTCCACATAACCAACTCGAGAAGGAGTGTTCATGTTTTCCGAATTCCCTTGCCCTAGTCTTGAACTTTTCCAACTACACTGGCAAAAGCATTTTGACCAAAATAGTGTTAAAAAAGAGAGTGGAGCTCAGTTCGAATCTCACCTTCGATACTTTAATGAAAATCCATTAATCGAGATCCGATCTTAGCATCAATCTAGCTAACCTCAAACTGCATCTGAGAGAGCTCTCCATCATTTTCCATAAGGACAGACTGCAGCTTTGATACCTTTGTCACAGGATTTGTCACGGGAATATCTTTAGGGCAAAAGAGAAATAGGGTAGCAAGAGGAAGAAGAAGGAGTTGAGAGAAATCAAAGAGATAGAAGGAAAAAGAGAACTGTATTCATTCCGATAACTGCCTTCACCTACCCTTGATTGGTGTTTTAGGGTGGGTAACGACCCTCTCAAATAAATTGACAGTTGTCAATACAACTATAGCAAAACGTACCATTTTTTAGTAAATGACAAAACATCCCTAAACGCAATCATTTGGACCATATATAACCCTCCCCTCTTAAAAGTGTTGTTTCATTAAGACATTAAACTAAACGTTGTGTTTTACAATAATTAAGGCTAAAACAGAAGTAAACAGAAATTAATAGAAATTTAAGCATGACCATTGCCCTTAGTTCCATTCCATGACATGCAATCCATTTGTCGCCCTCTAGCTTCGGCTCATCCCTAAAAATGATGATTCCGTTCCTTTTTAGAGCATCGTAAAGATGACCAGTGAAGTTGTTGTGAGTATCTTCACCTTTAAAACTCAAGAAAACATCATATCTATATCTAGAAATGGATGAAGAAGACATGAATATGTCTGAGAAGAAAAAGATATCTCAATTGAGCGTTCAAAATCAGAACAATATTTCCCATCATTCATTTTCCCAAATGAATATGGATAATAGTTCCTAGTGAGCTATTGATTTTCTTTCTAGTAATAAACCAAGAAGGTGAGAATTGACGAAGTGGAGCCTACTTTGACCATAAGTAGTATGTGTTATAAAATATCTTTGTCACTTTTCAATTTCTATATTAAGCAAGTTGGT
Organism: Gossypium anomalum; assembly: GCA_025698475.1. Lineage (NCBI taxonomy): Eukaryota > Viridiplantae > Streptophyta > Magnoliopsida > Malvales > Malvaceae > Gossypium > Gossypium anomalum. The sequence continues at coordinate 97,175,909 of CM046966.1, forward strand.
GTCTCAGAACAATTTAATTCTTGTCAATTTTGAAAGTCAACAATGAAAGTTAATTAATGACAACATTAAATGTTTTTAATCAATTGTACATATTCTTTATTAAATTGCCCAATTTTTTTGTATTAAATATTATAAATTTGAAGAATTAAAACTTTGAAATCTCTCTTTCATTAGAAAGAAGAGGTGTGACAGGGGCCATGCCTTGCAAAAAGCGCTTCTGATTTCAATTTTCAAATCTTCTACAAGTTGTGTTAAAATTAATTTTCAACCTTCTTTTGCTTCAAATCTTCAACATAATCCATAAAATTCTAGATATATATATGTCAATATCTTCAAATTACGCAATTAAAACCATAAAACTCAAAGGGGCAATTCACAAATTAATTAGAATTTATATATCATATTAAGTGTTATCAAGTTGAATATGCTAATAACATTATAAACAATGACTGCCAAATTAAAATAAAGAGATTAAAAATTGACAAAAAATGATTAAATCTCAAAGGTCAACATAATAAAGGGACTAAAACTGAATTGCACCTTAAATAATCAGTAACAGATATTAATCTTTGATTAAATTCAATATGTTTCACTTGTACAGTAAACTGATCCCCCAAACTATACAAAGTTGATAAAATCATTCAGGTTCTCTTAATATGCTAATCAATTCTTGTTGGTAAAAAAAAAAAAAAAAAAAAAAACATATTTGTACACGTAGACAAATATTTTGAAAATTTGTCCTGAATATCATGCCACCACCTCATGATATTCAATAAATTATTAAATTTTGGACAGAAAATTCACTAACCAAAGAAAAAAAAGTAATTTTAATTTGTAATTCAGATTATTAATTTTTATCAGTATTTTCTACATTTTTCTAATGTTTAAAGTATTTACGGTATCAAATGTGTAATATATCCATCAAAATTTTCTGTTTTTTAATTATATAAACCCCAAAAAAATTAAACAAAAAATCAGATAATCCATTCCTACAAGATAATCCATTCCATTGATTTGTGATTTTGAGATTTTAATTTAAAACGTAAATATCGAAATATATAAAATTGTTATAAATTAAAAATTGAGATCAATATAAAATTATATATCTTAGAAGAAATGCTCACTTAAGTGATATTTTATTAGGATCAAACGATCTCATCGAGAGCGAGAGAGAGAGTCATTATTGGGAACTGTAGACGATGAGACTCCATGAGTGTGGAGCCTTACTTGAGTGGACAACGGCAGCATTGGGTTCACACCTGCGCGTGGAGAGGACTTTGAAGCCTTCACAAATCATGTAAAGAAATGAAAGAAAACGAAGAAAATGTTAAAAGCATGTGCCAAACGTACCATGATTAGGGAAATGAGATACAACAATACAAAGCATGAGTCCAACTAATAAAATTAAAGCTGACTTGAATTTTATAGGATGGGATAATTTCATTTTCAGTCCTCTATAATCTGCACTATATGTGTAGCTCCTGATTTTAGTTATTTATTTTTTTATTTAATTCAATTCTTACTGTTATTTATTTTATTTTTTTAATTATTATTTGTGACTCTAAACATTATTATCGTAGGTATTTAGATAATATTTTTACTATTTGTATGCATAATTTATTTTAAATATTAGAAGCTATTATTCACTTATCTCCATCTTTAATTACTTTTAATAATTTTGAACTGTTATTAAACAAGTGCAATCTATTACATATTATATTGTCAAATATAATTCACGTAATTAAATTTTATAAAAATTATATGTACAAATTTGAAATTTATTCTGGACTTAATTGTTAACATATTTTTTTTTCCTTAATTTTGTTTGTATGATATTTTAAAATTAAAAAGAAAATGCACATTTACTCCTAATATAGTTTCTAGAAAAAGTTGAATTGGAATTTTGGTAGATAAAACGACTGAAGCATGAAGATTACCATGTGCCAAATTTAGCCACCTTCCTTTTCTTATACTAAATTTTAAAGAGTTTCACAATGATGCCCTCAAGAAAAGAACGTATAGAATAAAGGAAAAAGGAATTGTGTAATGAGTGATATCAGCTTCACTAATTATTCCTTCTTATCACATGCCAAAGCAATTTCCTTGTACAAACTGGGAAAACTCCTGGAACTTCGTCGAGTTTTATATATACTGGACTACCAAGTGTATGAAGTCGACCAAAGACATAGATTACTTCGTCTGTAATAAATAATAATCATAATGTCGTGTTTGATCATACTTATGTTGCTGTTTTTCCTCCTGGTTGTTGCATCTTCAGATATCAACCAGGGCCAGTTTGGTTTCAATGGTTACTTGAATGTCGAGCGAGTTGCAGGCGTAGATTCAAGTGGGCTGTTTACACTTACAAATACCACAAGCCGAATAAGTGGTCAAATCTTCTACAAGAATCCGATCTAGTTTAAGAACTCTACAAATGCAACTGTTTCCTCCTTCTCCACTACATTCATTTTTGCAATTGTACCTGAATACACCGACTATGGTGGCCTTGGATTGGCCTTCGTAATCTCCCCTAACGATGAAATTTCTGTAGCTCTTCCCAGCCAGTATCTTGGTCTTTTCAATAAAACAAACATAGGCTTGGACTTGAACCATGTTGTAGCGATTGAGCTGGACACGTCTTGGACCATTACGGTCGGTGACATAGACGACAACCACGTCGGCATTGACATCAATAGCCCAAGATCAGTGACAGCTACTTCTGCTGGGTATTTCACTGATGAAAGTGAGTTCAAAAATCTCAGCCTCAAGAGTGGAGATCCAATGCAGGTTTGGGTTGAATACGGCGGGGTCAAGAAGCAATTCGATGTTACATTGTACCCCATCAATGTATCGAAGCCAAAAACCCCTCTTTTATTCTTGAAAAAGGATCTGTCTCCATATTTATATGAGTCTATGTTTGTCGGCTTTTCGTCGCCCACCCGTCTTCTTGTATTTTCGCAGTACATATTGGCGTGGAGTTTCAAGATGAATGGGGAAGCTGACGAGCTAGACTTGTTTCACCTTCCAAATATTCCACGGGATGACAACAATAATAAGCGAAGGATCAAGCAATTGCAGAGGATTTTGGCTCTCACCCTTTCTTTAACAGGCCTCACTTTATTCCTCGTATTAGTTTTTAGGACGATGTTGATATCAAAGAAAAAGAGATTCGTAGAGATTCTCGAGGATTGGGAGGTTCAGTACGGTTCACATAGGTTCTCTTATAAAGATATATTCAAAGCCACAAAGGGGTTTAAAGAAAAGGAAGTTCTAGGGAGAGGTGGATTTGGTAGGGTCTATAAGTGTGTGTTACCATCATCCAATGTACAAATTGCTGTCAAAAGAATATCTCATGGTTCAAGGCAAGGGATGAGAGAATTCGTCGCTGAGATTGCAACCATCGACCGTCTCAAGCATTTGAATTTGGTTCGACTTCTCGGTTATTGCAGGCGCAAGCACGAGTTGCTTTTGGTTTATGACTACATGCCCAATGGAAGCCTTGACAAGTTTGTTTACCACCAACCTAATAGCAGCCTTACTTGGACACAAAGGTTGAACATCAAAGACGTGGCGTCCTGTTAAGCATTGGCCTGCAATGCAACATGTGACCAGCAGCTCACCAAGCAGAACAGAAATGGAGTAAAACCGAGTGCAGCAGCTTGTTTAGTTCAGTTTGTTTCATTTTGTTCAAATGTAACTTGCTTAGTTAGCTTGTAACTTGTAATCAAAGTTAGTAGGATTAGAATTTAATTTGAAATTGATTTAGAAGTTGATATGTCAGCTTGCTTTTGTGTGTAATTCAAGTTTGTATTAGACATATTAGTGGAAGCAGTTATATTAGTAGGTAACTGTCCAATTTATTTTTGTAACTTATATATCTTTTGAATTATCAATGAAATGATCTGATTTTCCTCAATCTTTGTTGTTCAAACTCATTTTTCTCTCATCCATTTGCTTCAGTTTCACCTTGTTTGCAAATTCAATTTTGTTTTTGCTACTTTTGTTGCTGCCAATGTTCCAACACGTCCATACTATTCTATCTGCACCAGGAATGGGTGCAAGTCATCATTCACAGAGATATCAAGCCTGTCAATGTGCTGATAAATAGTAACGTGAACGCTCGATTGGGGGATTTCGGGCTGGCGAAGCTATGTGATCTTGGAAATGATCCTCAAACCTCGTATGTAGCGGGCACGCTTGGTTACATGGCTCCTGAACCTGCAAGAACTGGGAAAGCAAACACAAGCACTGATATATATGCATTTGGACTATTCATGCTCGAAGTTGCTTGCGGAAGAAGGCCGATCGAAGCACGAGCACCGCCAGATGAAACATTTCTCGCTGACTGGATAATGGATTGCTAGGATAAAGGAGACATTTTGGCAGCCATCGATGGAAGGTTGGAAAAGAGGTTTGTGGTGCAAGAAGCAGAGTTGGTGTTGAAGCTTGGGTTGCTTAGCTTGCATCCGATTGCGGTGGCTAGGCCTACCATGTCCAGCGTGGTATCGTATTTGGACGGTGTTGCTTCATTGCCTGATGATTTAAACTCGTGTATCAAAGCTCGAGAATTCCCTAGAGTATCCAACGATGAGTTAATAACAGAAAGAACCAACACCATTCCATCATTAACAATTACAGAGTCATTTATTTCTCATGGTCGGTGAAGTTCAATTAAAGATTTTCTTTCATTCGTTTCTGTTAGAATTAAGTGACCCGAATTCTTATTTAAATAAAATATGATGGAAAATAAAATAAAAGTAAAATCCATATAGAACTAGACTTCTTTTATTTTATTTTAGAATAAGGTTTTTTAAACCTTATTAAACTCCATCTATTTTATATTTATTAGGATAAGGTGTTTCAATCCTACTAGAATATGGCTTTACAAGCCTATAAATAGACATAGTCTATTCCTCTTGTATTGATTCAAAATTTTTAACATAGTGAATTTTTCTTCTCCTTTGCCCTTGGTTTTTCCCGAAAGGGTTTCCACGTAAAATTTGTGTGTTTTTTATTTTATTTTATTTTTTACAAATTGGTATCAGAGCTTCCGGGTTGTTCATCTCGATCACGGTAATGGCGTCTTTGAAATATAAAATTCCGCTGTTGGATCGCAACACCAGATTTGTGTTGTGGCAGATTAAGATGCAAGCAGTCCTTGCGCAGATAGATCTGGAGGACCTACTAGGGATAGATAAGATGCCTTTAACATTAACAGATGAAGAGAAGAAGCGTAAGGATCGAAAGGCATTAACACAATTACATCTGCATTTGTCCAACGAAATTTTGTAGGATGTGATGAAAGAGAAGACTGCCGCTGCATTATGGAAGAGGCTAGAACAAATATGTATGTCGAAAGCTCTAACAAGCAAGTTGCATATGAAGCAGTGACTTTATGCTCATCGTTTGGAGAAAGATGCGTCTGTACACGAACACTTAACAGTGTTTAAAGAAATTCTCTCAAACTTGAAGGCCATGGAGGTTCAGTATGATAAGGAAGATCTAGGGTTGATTCTACTTTGTTCGTTGCCTCCGTCTTATTCAACCTTTAGAGACATGATTTTTTATAGCCGCGAGTCTCTCACAGTTGATGAGGTTTATGATTCTTTAACCTCGTATAATAAGATGAAACATCTTGTGGTTAAACCTGACTCTCAGGGAGAGGGTCTCATTGTTCATGGAAGACAAGATCGGAATGCTGATGATGATCATGGTAAGACACAGGAACGAAATCCTCGTGGTAAATCTAAGGGTAGATCGAAGTCTTCAAATAGAGGTAAAACTTGTAACTTCTGTAAGAAGAAAGGGCACATTAAATCTGAGTGCTATAAGCTACAAAATAAGATTAAAAGGGAGGTCATGAATCAAAGGAAAACAACCAAAAATTTCTGGTGAAAGTGATGTTGTAGAAGACTACAATGATGGTGAACTTCTAGTCACTTCTGTCAATAATTCTAAAGTAAGTGAGGAGTGGATACTTGATTCAGGCTGCACCTTCCATATGAGTCCCAATCGGGATTGGTTTACAACTTATGAAACAGTGCCTGAAGGTGTTGTTTTGATGGGAAATAATACTTCGTGTAAGATCGTAGGTGTTGGAACAATTAAAGTTAAGATGTTTGATGGAGTTGTTAGAACACTTAGTGACGTACGGCATGTTCCAGAATTGAAAAGAAATTTAATTTTGTTGAGTACTCTTGATTCAAAAGGGCACAGATACACAGCTGAAAGTGAGGTTTTAAAGATTTCTAAAGGGTCCCTTGTTGTGATGAAAGGGCGGAGAAAAATTGCCAAGTTATATGTTTCTGGTGGTTCTATTTATCTTGGTGATGCAAATTGTCGCTTCCTCTTCCTTGTCAGATGATGATATTACTAAACTTTGGCATATGCGCATAGGGCATATGAGTGAGAATGGCATGACAGAATTGAGCAAAAGAAGACTTCTTGATGGGCAAGGAATTTGTAAACTGAATTTCTGTGAGCACTGTGTTTTTTGGGAAGCAAAAGAGAGTTCGATTCACTAGAGGAATCCATAACACGAAGGGAACGTTGGAGTATATTCATTCTGATCTGTGGGGGCCATCCAGAGTGCCTTCGAGAGGTGGAGCTAATTATATGCTAACATTTATTGATGATTTTTCCAGAAAAGTTTGGGTGTTCTTCCTGAAGCAGAAAAGCGAAGTGTTTTTCGTATTTAAGTCTTGGAAAATTATGATTGAAAAATAGACGAGAAAACAGATAAAATACCTCCGTACAGACAATGGCTTAGAGTTCTGTTCTGATGAGTTTAATAGATTGTGCAAGTCAGAAGGGATCATGAGACACTTGATAGTTCGTCATACTCTATAGCAAAACGGCATTGCAGAACGAATGAACAGAATGATCATAGAGAAGGTTCGATGTATGTTGTCAAATGCCAACTTACTGAAGTCATTTTGGGCAGAAGCAGCCTCTGCTACATGTTTTTTGATCAACCGATCTCCATCCGTTGCCATTGAGAAAAAGACTCCACAAGAGGTATGGTCTGGTAATCTTGCTAATTATTCTGATTTAAAGATTTTTGGGTGTCCTGCGTATGCTCATGTTAATAATGGAAAATTGGAACCGAGATCCATTAAATGCGTTTTTCTTGGTTATAAAGCTAGTGTAAAAGGCTATAAGTTATGGTGTCCTGAAAATAGAAAAGTTGTGATTAGCAGAGATGTTGTTTTTGATGAAACTGCTATGATACCTAACTTATCTCTTAAAGACTCTTCCAATAAAGAAAACCAAAAGCAGGTGGAGCATCAGATTAATACAGAGTCAACTCCTCAAGCCATAACAAAAATTGAGAATAGAGTTGCTTCTTCACCACAATACTCTATCACCAAAAACAGAACTAGAAGAGAAATTAAACCTCCAAAGAAGTATGTCGAAGCTGATTTAGTTGCTTGTGCTTTAAATGTTGCTGAAGATATAGATGCGAATCAAGATCCATCTAATTATTCTGAGGCGGTTAGCTGTGAAGACTCAGAAAAGTGGATGTTTGCTATGCAAGAAGAGATGGAATCACTCCACAAAAATAGAACATGGGACCTTGTGAAACTTCCTAAAGGTAAAAAGACTGTTTGTTGTAAATGGGTGTTTAAAAAGAAAGAAGAGGCTCTAGGAGTTGAAGAACCCAGATATAAAGCAAGGCTTGTTGCAAAAGGTTATAGTCAAATTCCAGGAGTGGACTTCACAGATGTGTTCTCTCCAGTTGTTAAGCATAGTTCGATTCGATGCATGATTTGGAGCTTGAGCAGTTAGATGTAAAAACTGCATTTCTACATGGAGAACTCGAGGAGGATATTTACATGCAACAACCAGAGGGTTTTATAGTCTCAGAAAAAGAGAACTATGTTTGCTTTCTGAGAAAGTCACTTGACGGTTTGGAACAGTCACCAAGACAGTGGTACAAGAGGTTTGATTCCTCTATGACTTCTCATGATTTCAAAAGAAGTAGTTTAGACAGTTGTGTTTACTTTAAGAAAAACAGTGACGGTTCTTTTGTGTATCTACTTCTTTATGTTGATGACATGTTGATAGCAACAAAAGATAAAGGAGAGATAAGAAAGGTCAAAGCCCAACTAAGTGAAGAATTTGAGATGAAAGATTTAGGACCAGCAAAGAAGATACTTGGTATGGAGATTCCCAGAGATAGAAAAGCAAGTAAATTGTACCTAAGTCAGAAGGGATACATTGAGAAAGTTCTTTGTAGGTTTAATATGCAGAGTGCTAAGCCTATTAGTACTCCTTTAGCAGCCCATTTCAGACTTTCATCGGCTTTGTCTCCACAATCAGATGATGAGATTGAGTACATGTCACATGTTCCATACTCTAGTGCAATGGGATCTCTATGTATGCTATGGTTTGCTCACGTCCAGATTTATCATATGCAGTCAGTGTAGTTAGCAGATACATGGCAAATCCTGGTAAAGAACATTGGAAAGCAGTTCAGTGGGTTTTAAGATACTTACGAGGCACTATTGATGTTTGCTTACAGTTTGGAAGAACTAAAGATGGAGTCATAGGGTATGTTGATGCTGATTTTGCTGGAGACCTTGATAGAAGAAGATCTCTCACAGGTTACGTCTTTACAATCGGAGGTTGTGCAATTAGTTGGAAAGCCACTTTGCAAACTACAGTCGCTTTGTCTACCACTGAAGCTGAGTATATGGCGATTACTGAGGCTTGTAAAGAAGCTATTTGGTTGAAGGGACTATTTAGTGAACTCAATGAAGACTTTCAAATCAGTACAGTATTTTGTGACAGTCAGAGTGCCATATTCCTTACAAAAAATCAAATGTTTCATGAGAGAACAAAACATATTGATGTTCGGTATCATTTTGTTCGTGATATTATTGCTCGTGGTGATATTGTTGTGAGCAAAATTAATACTCATGAAAATCCTAGAGATATGATGACTAAGTCACTTCCTATAACCAAGTTTGAGCATTGCTTAGACTTGGTTGGTGTTCATTGTTGAAGTTAAACCCTTAAGGGGTATTATAGAAGAGGTGGAGAACTTGTTCACGATGAAGAACTTGTTCATTGAGAATTTGTGTCAAGGTGGAGATTGTTAGAATTAAGTGACCCGAATTCTTATTTAAATAAAATACGATGGAAAATAAAATAAAAGTAAAATCCATATAGAACTAGACTTCTTTTATTTTATTTTAGAATAAAAAAACCTTATTAAACTCCATCTATTTTATATTTATTAGGATAAGGTGTTTCAATCCTACTAGAATATGGCTTTACAAGCCTATAAATAAATATAGTCTATTCCTCTTGTATTGATTCAAAATTTTCGACATAATGAATTTTTCTTCTCCTCTGCCCGTGGTTTTTCCCGAAAGGGTTTCCACGTAAAATTTGTGTGTTCTTTATTTTATTTTATTTTATTTTATTTTTCACAGTTTCTTTTTAAGAATTACGATCCAAATTCAAAACATTTCGTTATAGAGTGTATTGCAGCTTCAACGGCCAAACTTGTTGTAAAATTACAACAATTGTATACAATGTTTTGCAGCTTCAGTTAAAGCTGATGAAACCCAGCATCTCCACTGTAACAAGCATGTGCTTCTTTTAGGCCAGTGTAGAATGTCTCTTCCACTATGGTTGGACCTCTCTCTTTCCCCTCCACCACCGCAAATGGTTTTCAGGTGGAATCTGGTTCATAAGCCCTCGAAGCCCCCTTGTTCTTGTTGGAGTTGGAATTATCATTTCTAACTAGCACCGTAAAAAATATATCAACCATTAATCAAAAGCTTCTTTTTCAGGGTTAATGACAAGAAAAAAAATGAAGAGCTGCAAACTGTAAAGCCCCCTTGGCTCCAATGGAGGAACAGTAATATAGGGAGAATCCAACTAAGAACTGCTGAAAAAAAACTTGCTATTTGTATGCATAATTTATTTTTACTATTGGTATTTAGATAACTTAATAGAGATAATATTTTTACTATTTGTATGCATAATTTATTTTAAATATTAGAAGCTATTATTCAATTATCTCCATCCTTAATTACTTTTAATAATTTTGAACTGTTATTAAAGAGGTGCAATCTATTACACATTATATTGTCAAATATATTTTACGTAATTAAATTTTATAAAAATTATATGTACAAATTTAAAATTTTTTCTTATAGTTTAATTTTAGAAATTTAGTTGATTTACTTTTCAAATTTCAAAATCCAGATTTAATTGTTAACACATTTTTTCCTTAAATTTGTTTGTGTAATATTGTCAAATTTAAAAAAATTACACATTTTTATTAAAAAAATACACATTTAGTTCTAATATTGTTTCTAGAAAAAGTTAGAATTGGAATTTTGGTAGATAAAACGACAGAAGCATGGAGATCACCATGTGCCAAATTCACCCACCTTCCTTTCCTTATACAAAATTTTAAAGAGTTTCACAATGATGCCCTCAAGAAAAGAAAGTATACATTAAAGGAAAAAGGGAATTGTGTAATGAGTGATGTCAGCTTCACCAATTATTTCTTCTTATCACATGCCAAAGCAATTTCCTTGTACAGATTGGGAAAACTCCGGGAATTTCGTCGAGTTTTATATAGTACTGGACTACCAAGTGTATGAAGTCGACCAAACACATAGATTACTTCGTCTGTAATAAATAGTAATTATAATGTCATGTTTGATCATGCTTGTGTTGCTGCTTTTCCTCCTGGTTGTTGCATCTTCAGATATCAACCAGGGCCAGTTTAGTTTCAATGGTTACTTGAATGTCGAGGGAGTTGCAGGCGTAGATTCAAGTGGGTTGTTTAAACTTACAAATACCACAGGCGGGATAGGTGGTCAAATCTTCTACAAGAATCTGATCCAGTTTTAGAACTCCACAAATGCTACTGTTTCCTCCTTCTCAACTACATTCACTTTTGCAATTGTACCTGAATACACCCACCTTTGTGGCAATGGATTGGCCTTCGTAATCTCCCCTAAGGATAAAATTTCTGGAGCTCTTCTCACCCGGTATATCGGTCTTTTCAATGCAACAAACATGGGCTTGGACTCGAGCCATGCAGTGATGATTGAGCTGGACACGGCCTGGACTTTGCGGTCAGTGACATAGACGACAACCACGTCAGCATCGACATCAATAGCCCACTATCAGTGACAGCTGCTTCTGCTGGGTATTTCACTGATGAAGGTGAGTTCAAAAATCTCAACCTTAAGAGTAGAGATCCAATGCAGGTTTGGATCCTTGAAAAAGGATCTGTCTCTATATTTGTATGAGTCTATGTTTGTCGGCTTCTTATCGTCCACCGGTCTTCCTGTATCGTTGCACTACATACTGGCATGGAGTTTCAAGATGAATGGCAAAGCAGATGAGCTAGAATTGTTTCGCCTTGCAAAGATTCCACGGGATGACAACAATAATAAGCTAGGGATAAAGAAATTGCAGAGGATTTTGGCTCTCACCCTTTCTTTAACAGACCTGGTTTTTGGGGCGGTGTTAATATCGAGGAAGAAGAGATTCGTAGAGATTCTCGAGGATTGGGAGGTTCAGTACGGGCCACATAGGTTCTCTTATAAAGATCTATTCAAAGTTATAAAGGGATTTTTTACCCAAATATATTTTAAAAAAATTAAATACTTGAATAGGTTGTCAACTAGATTAATTACCGAAATTGTACGTTTTCTTTAATCGCCCCTATCTGACAGGTGTGAATCAATTTTTTATATTAAAATATTTTATTTTTTTAATAAATTATTATTAATTTTTTTCCCGGATCAGTATATGACCCGGATATATATATGAAATACAGGTTGCGCCTATCTGATAGGCGCAGCTAGTTGAGCCTACCTGACAAGCGCGACTAGTTGTGCCTAACTCAGAGGCGCAAGTGGTGGGGCTCACTGCAGCGTGCTTAATTTTTCCCTTATATATACCCCCGAAAATCAAATGAACACAGACATAAAATTTAGCAGAAGAACAGACACAAAATTTAGCAGAACGAAAATAAGAAGATAGGGAGAAGAAAAAACAGAAAAGAAAACAAGAAGAAGGATAAGGTATTTTGGTTTATTTCTTTTTAAATAGAATGTAGAGTCTTGTTAGTAATTTTATTATTTGAAAGTTATTTTGTTAGGTTATTAATTTTGTTAGCTTCTGAATGCAAAAATTTGCATTAAAAATTTTATGTAATTTTTTTTGCATTTCGAAATTGTTTTAAGAATTTTGAAATTTTTTTAACAGATCTAGTATTGAAGATGGAAAGTCAGTTTTTTGTATGCATTTATTTCGATGGAGAAATTTTGACAACAACCGTGAGATGTATATTTGAATGTCGCAAACAAGTAGCAATGAGATTTAATAGAAATATCTCGTTTGATGATATGAAGGAAAACATTAGTGAAAAAATTTATAGACGATGTAGGAGAAGGATATCAAAACTTTTCTACAAGTTTCAAGTTTCGACAGATCCCGTAAAATTTACCTAAATGGAACTTGTAGACGATGAAGACGTGGAGATAATGGTCGCTCTTTATTATGGGACTCGGAGCAACCAAAATGCACCGATTCAGTTATTTGCTGAGTTAGCTGGTGTGGAGGCAACTGAAGATCCCACTCTATTAGGTGAAGAAGATGGGGCTCAAGAGCCGTGTATGGTGGTTCTGATATCGTACGTTGATAGTCAATCAACTATATACGGGATCAATATTGATCTTAAAGCTACACCCGAGACTGATGTTGTTGGTGATGATGTATACTATAATAGTGATCCTGCTAATCACGAAGTCGATAGTGAGAGTGATCCCGATGTGGACGAGGTCCCAGATGATATTGACAACGAAGGCGTGAATGAGGATGGAAACGTTAACGTGTTTTCAGTCGGAAACCAGATTCGTATTATGATACACAATAATCTTGGGGCACACATGTCTCGGATAGACCCCGATGCGGTGCGGGTAGCCGAGTTTTCGAAGTACCCTGAAATACTACTTACTCACCGGATGACCGTATATTCTAATCCTGAGGAGTTGTTCGTGGGCCAGAGATTTGAAAGTAAGGAAGAATGCGTATTTGCCATTAAGTGGTACAACATGAATATATCAGTAGACTACAAAGTTGTCGTGCCTAAACCAACATTATATATTAGAGAGTGTTGGAGGTCGGCAGAAGGTTGCAATTGGCCGATACAAGCTGCATTTATCCAGAAGTCACAGATGTGGGAGATACGAAAATTTATTGGGTCTCACACATGCACTTCAACACGTATGATAGAAGATCATCAAAAACTTGACTCTAACACTATTTGTACGTGCATCACGCCAATGGTGAAAGACATGCCGGCCATTAAAGTTTCAGTACTGATTGCCGAAATGCAAGCACGATTCCAGTATCGAGTATCATACCAGAAGACATGGATAGCTAAACAAATGGCAATGGAGCAATTGTACAGAGATTTTGATGCATCATACAATGAGTTACAGGGATGGATAGCCGCTATGAGGGAACACGTGCCGGGGACTGTCATTGAGTTGCAGACACGACTTTATTACAGGCCGAATGACCAACTACAATCGAGAAAAAGAATTTTCCATTGGATGTTCTAGACGTTTGATCCATGTGTACGCGTATTTCCCCATTGCAAACCGTTTGTGCAAGTAGATGGAACCTGGCTATATGGAAAATACACACAGATCCTACTTCTTGTAGTTGCTCAAGATGGCAATAGGAACTTGCTCCTGATAGCATTTGCCATCTTCGATAAGGAGAACATGGAATCGTGGGAATTTTTCCTTACCAACCTGCGGAGGTATGTTATTAGCAATGATAATATTTGCATCATTTCTAATAGAGGGAAATGATTAATTGCAGCCATTAGGCGTTCTAGTGTACCATGAAGATCTGTTTACTGCATCTGGCACATCGCAGCTAACTTCCAGTGAGATTATAAGAATGCAGACTGGAAGAGACAAGTTGTGAGAATTGGTAAAGAATTGCCTTATCTTTTCAATATAAGTTTTAATGTTTTAGAGCAAAACTGTAACTTATATTTTCTTAATACATATGCAGTCCACGAGCTAGAGCCACACATTTTTCGCCAAAGAATGGCTCGACTTGAGAGTGACATGGAGGGTCAAAGAACACATCTTTCCGACAGTGGTTAGGTACCATGGAGCCATGGCAATAGGCTCAAAGTTTTGACGAGGGCTTTCGTTATGGTCAAATGACCACAAACTTGGTGGAAAGGATCAATGCTATATTGTTAAAAACATGACATCTTTCGATTTTATTTGTCTTCTCAGCTACATTCTACAGGTTGACTACCTTGATGCCAAGAATGGGTTAGCAACAAGTCAACCAGATGGAGGCGGGACACGTGTTTATCGAAGATGTTAGAGATGTAATGGTTGCGAACCGTCGGATGGCGAGGTCGACGATAGTAGAAGTATATTCACAATGTAATGAAACGTTTCGAGTTACAGAGACCATTGGTCGTCGACATGGTATACCACCTAGGTCCTACGTAGTTGATCTCCGAAATAGATGTTGCAACTGCAGAAGGTTTCAAACACTTCATTATCCATGTGCACATGTCGTGGCAACTTGTGCTGAAGTCTCGCTAAACGTATAACTATTTATCGATGAAGTGTACACCCTCAAAGGAACGTTGCATGTATGGGAGAATGAGTTCCCCATGCTTCCTGACCTATCTACTTGGGAGGTACCTCCGACTACCTTCGAGCTTGTCCCAGACAAAGGGTTGCGTAGGAACCCGAAAGGTCGTCCGCAATCATCCAGAATCCATAAAAAAATGGACATTAGAGAAAAATCCAACGGGAAGCTATGTGGTGCATGCTGATTAGTGGCCATGATCGGAGTAAATACCCGCTACGAAACTACCATGTTGGACAATCGTCTCAATCGGGTAGAAATTGAGATATAGTTTATTACATGTTGAGATGATTGAATCACAAATTTGTCTACAATTTGTTGCAGTTAATCTAATTTGACTTACATAGTTAATATAAAGTTTATTTATTGAAATTGCAAAATAAAAAAATCCCATAAATTGATAAATAAGATGGCAAAAAAGTAATTATATAAATACAAAGTTAACTATTTAAATTGCAAAAAAAAAACAAATTAAATTGATAAATAAAATGCCAAAAAAAATCATTACATAAATATAAAGTTATCTATATTACAAAACCCCCTAAAATTGATGGTTTGATGGTGTGGTTCTAGGGGTATATTTTTGTGGAGGTCAACGTTCACGTTGCGGGCGATTACGATGATCAACGTTCTCGTCATTCATATGTAGGGGTGTGTGAAACATAAACGAAAAATCATATGCCTCAAACGCCATCCATGAACTTGAACCGGGAGGAGTGGAGTACGGCGATGGATACGGACTGAGAGGAGTAGAGTACAACGATAGATACGGACCGGAAGGAGTAGAGTACTGAGGTGGATACGAGCCGAAAAAAGCGGAGTACTGAGGTGGATACGAGCCAGGATGACTAGAGTACTAAGGTGGTAGTGGGCTGAAGATATCAAACTCTGAATGATATCCATGGCCTGACTAGCCCGAGAAATAGTCATCGCCCCCAAATCTGGATGATAAGAACTATCCCCAGAGTGTAGTTCCATCTCTACCTCTGGCTCTGGCTTTGGCTCTGGCTCTGGTGCATGATGCGGATCTTGAAGGGGTTGCCCAATTCGTGTCGTATGCAGAGGGACTACCATCGACCACCCACCAAACAAAAATGGTTTCCCTATCTTACAGTACCACTATATGTACTCTAACGAAGGCTGTAGATCCAAAGCACGATCTATCTGAGGTACCCTCCCCAATCGGCTATTTCATATCGTAATATATTCTTCATGCACTTCTCCCCAATCATTTCCATACCTCCCCCTCCTGCTCATCCCATGGATCTCCCCCAATCGTACTGGCAGTGTCAGGATATACTGTATGTAACCGAACTGCCAGAGTACTCGATCACCATGATACCATTCCACTGCCTGAAAATTGATAACGGGTGCACTAATACACCATAGGTTTGAGTGGACGTGGGTAGATGAGAGAATAATTGCCATAATTTCTGGAACAGAATACGGCATCCAAATGAACTACAGAGTTAATAACATTGTTATATTAACGCGGGTCAAGTGAGATAAAATAATAAAATAAAGTTTATATTGGAAAAGCTTACCCTCTCTCCAGCATGATTCTCAATCATCAGACGGTATATCGGAACCGTGTATGACCTCTGATACCCGGATTAGTACTCCATTTACGAAAACACATTGTTAGAACAATATAATCCGAAAAAAAGTCAACTAATTCTTATAATGAGTAAAAATTCATCACCTATTAACGAGCGAAAATATATATGATTGGTGACTAATGGATGCCAAGAATGACATCTGATAAAGTGCCCACGACTGCAGTAGTATGAGGCATCCTCCTATGTCCATAGTAGAAGGATCTGTCGTCCGAAAAAGTTCGCGATACAGCATGGCTAAAACTGCGGACCCCTAATTGTATGAACGGGTGTTATTCAAATTGGATAATAAGGGTAATTATATCAAGTGAACCGTACTGCCGTTTGCATCCGACATGAGTACACCCTCTATAAGGTGCATAATGTAAGCTCGAACGGCCTGCATCACCTCCCATTCATTGGCAGTACTCGACAAATGCTCAAAATTGGCCTTTAACCATGAAAATCTCAAACTGGTAAATTTCTCCTCATTTAGTGAGCGTCCAAGTAATTGATAGCAAAGGGTAGTCGGCCTAGAGATCGAACTTATGCCCGTGACCACATTCCCGTCGATAAGAAGCCCGAGCTATAATGCAACATCCTTTAGAGTGATGGTACACTCCCCGCACGACAAATGAAATGTGTGGGTCTCTGGACGCCATTGCTCAACTAAAGCAGAAATCAAGTCTTATCGCAGATCAAAAGTCCGGATCAATGCCGCTGTTCTGAACCTGGCTAACTCTAAGTATGGTATTAGGCGTTCATTTGGCAGAAACCCTACACTATTAACACGACCCCTCAATACGCGGTGTGGACCCTGACATTATTAAATTAGCAAAATAGTTAATACAATATAATTTAATTCAGCAAATAACATGAGTATCAAATAAAAATTTTATTACGATTTCATTAATAGTACTTGATATGTGATTATTATTATTATTAATCAAAGAACTCATTTGTTGCAAATCTGCAATTAAAAAAATGAATTCATTTAATTTGTTTCAAAAAATACAATAAATTATTTCAAATTTTAGAAACAAAACATGGTAAATATCTAATAATTTCCCATAATTAACCTACAATAAATTTTTTATGTTAGATTACAATAATAATATTATTAAAATTAATATAAACTATCTAAACATAAAAACATACGAATTAAAAAAATAAAAATAGAAATAGATACATACCCGAGTAGTTTATTTCAAACAACCTATAAAATTATATAACAACAAATTTAATCAACATTTTAATAAATCAATAAAAATTGTTAAATAAATAAAAAATCAAATAAAATTACATTATATAAAAATTACATTAAAAAAATCACAAAACACTAAATTAAACACTAACAATTTATATAACCTAATCATAAATTACTAACAAAATAACTATAAAATTATTTTTTTAAAAATAAATTACTAAAAAAATCACAAAACACATAACTAATATAGATTGAAAAAAATGTTTACACAATCTGTCAAGGTTGATAACAGATTTTTCTCTCTTAAATTACTTATGCCAACAATATGTTCATGTATAAAATAAATTCATGCCCATGCATTTAACTTTGAACATTGATATTTGTGGGTGTTAAATTTTTTAATTAAATTTTTAAATAATTTTAATAAAAGCATTTGTCAATATCTTAATTCATACTTATAGTCAACCCTAAAAGTGTATTAAATAGAATTTGAAGATTCATATCCTACTTGTTATTGTAGATAAAAGTATCCATATCCCATATTTTTTCACATAGCCAAAACTCTACTCCCATTGTTCAAAATAAGAATTTTAATTATGAGTTTTGGGAAACGCTTTTAATTGATACTATTAATGTATTATTATCAATTTTTTATTTTTTTTAAGTTGTTGTTAAGTATTGGTATGTTAATAATTGATTTATATTATTCAATATTTCTACAACCATTTTTTTTATAAAAATAATTTTAAAGTATATAAACTTATGAAAATAGTCAGTTATGATTAAACTTGGACAAATTGATATCTAAGTTGATATAAAAAAATTAAACGAGTTAACAGCAACTATTAACATACCAATACTTAACAGTAACTTTAAAAAATTAAATGAGCTTAAACATCATTTGTCCAAATTCATTTTCAAAATGAAATGATTTTTAATTTTTTTTTATAAACTTATATGTTAAACTCACCAAATACTAAACTAAACACAACAATTTATAACTTAATTCTAAATTACTAATAAATTAATTTTAAAATAATTACAAACACAAAAATTTATAACAGAATCCTAGATTACTAACAAAATAATTTAAAAATAATTATAAAAAACAAAAAAAATTACATTCATACAAAATATTAATACAAAACTATAAACACTAAACATAAATAATTATAATTAATAATTAATAACAAAAAAATTCACAATATTTTAATTAAACTTTTTAAATTATAAACAAAATTATTTACTAAAATAATATATTACTTTTTTTTCTTTCTTCTTCTTCTTTTTTTCTTCTCCTTTCTCTCTTTTCTCTCTCTTCCGGTGGATGGGGTTTGGGGGACCATGCTTATAAGGTCCCCCATTTGCAACTTTTTTCCATTGTAGGGACTAGACACAATAGCAGCATGATGTAGCAACAGCTGTTAGCGATGGAGCGGGGAGGGGCATGTATGCAGAGAATGAGATCTTTGCGGGAGGGGTACTTGTCTTTGGTAGAGGGGCGTGGGGTGGGGCGTGCGAGAGCGAGATCTTTGCGGGAGGGGGACTGTATGGGCGCGAACCATTCGCGCCTACCTGTCAGGCTCGATTAGTAGCTCCTATCTGACAGGCACGACCCGTTTTTTGACTCGTTGGCCGTATTTTTACCTGTATATATATTTAAATTTTTTAATAAAAATAAAAAATTAATATTTTATTTAAACAAAAAATAAAATATTTTAATATAAAAAATGATTCGCGCCTATCAGATAAGAGCGATTAAGAAAAACGTACCATTTCGGTAATTAATCCAACTGACAACCTATTTAGGTATTTAAATTTTTTTAATATATTTAAGTAAAAAACCCCTACAAAGGGGTTTAAAGAAAAAAAGTTCTAGGGAGAGGTGGATTTGGTAAGGTATATAAGGGTGTGTTACCATTATCTAATGTACAAATTGCTGTCAAAAGAATCTCTCACGATTCAAGGTAAGGGATGAGAGAATTTGTGGCCCCCTAAAATGAAAAATTACTATTTAGGCCCTTTAAATTTTTTAAAAATTTTAAATTAGTAAAGGTAAAATTGCACTTTGGTTCCCCTAAAATTATAAAAATTCAATTTAATTCTTTAAAAATTATAAAGATATAAGTTATAAAAAATTAAAATTTCATTCGCCCCCGTAAATAATTGTTCTGGCTTTGCCCTTGGTCACGCATCTCCCGTTTTATCTCTTCTGCTTCTAGGAACTTGTGAGCTCGCTCATATAAGTCCTCTAAACTCTTGGGCCTATTGATAAATTGATAAACCATAATATATACATATTTTTATCCCATGCTTGGCATATTTTTGGATGATTTATCATAAGATTTAGTGAATTTGATGCTCCTAATCCTTTAACTTCATGTTTTATACTTAGGTGACCATAGGAAGGTGAAAAGAGCAAGAAACGGGCCAAAAACGGACAAAATAGGCTTACCTCAGTATTTCACATGGCCTAGGCACTTTCACACTGGTAAACCACACGCCTATGTGAGACACACGGACAGGCCACATGCCCGTGTGTCATGGCCGTGTCGACTAAAAACCAACTCAGAATTACACACAGCCTTAGCACCTCACATGGGCGTGCCACACGGCCGTGCCCCTGTCGAGCCCAAGTCTAATTCTACTAGAAAAGGCTAATTTTTAGGGTTTTGAAGCATTCCAAAGTCTATATAAACACCCTAGAAGAGGATCAAAAGGGGACACGCAGAGTAGAAGGTAGAAAATACTCACGAACAGCCATGGAAATCAGCTCGAAAGCAGGATCTACCTCCAGACTGAAGATCTCCATTCAATTTCCTTAGAAGTTCTTTGGGTTTCTTTATGTTTACTAAACTCCCTAAATACCTAAGGGAGATGAAACCTAAGACAGATCTTATTACTATTTGAATTATATGATAAATATTTTTTCTTATTCTTAATTGTGAGTTTTAACCCTTGTTTTAATATTCCAGGATATTAATTCAAGTTTTGATATTCTTATTCAGTAGAGCAAAAGTCCCTGTTTAAGAGTAGATCTCCCATGATTAAGCAGTGTTGCATGCAATCCTAGAGATAGGACGACATAAATCTACCATATTAGAGTCAAATCTAATAAGGGAATCCATAGATCGAGTTAATGCGACAATAGGGGTTTTAATTAGAAAGAGATTTCAATTATTTAACCTAGAGTCAATTTTTTTTAGTCTCGAGAGAGATATTATTTCTACAGATCAAGTTAAGTGAATAAATCATCTAATTCAGAAGTAGTAAGTGAAGTCTAGGTGGATTCTTCCTTGGGTATTGTCTTCTCCATCGGTTTTCCAACAGTATTTTCCAACTTTTACCTCCGTCGTATTCTAGTTAGTTAGATAATTAGTCTTAGTTTAAAACTTCCCTTTAATCCTTAGGCTAGATAATAAAAAGATAGTAATTACTAGTACTTTTAGTCCTCGTGGATACGATATTATCAGTTTCACCATAAATATACTACTATTCGATAGGTGCGCTTGCCTTAGTCAAATTTTTAGTTAGTTTAGCGACCATCATAAATCATTAAAGGAACATGTTTTTAATCCCATTCTTGACACGTTTTTGGATGACTTATTATGTAAATCGGTAAATTTGATGCTCCTAATCCTTTAAATTTATGTTTCTATACTTAGGTGAGCATAGGGAAGTGAAAGGAGCGAAAAATGGGCTAAAATTGGACAAAAAGAGCTATTTTCAGGAACCACATGACCTGGGCATTTCCACACAGACTGGGCACACGCCCGTGTAAGCCACACGCTCATGTGCCAGCCTTTGTCGACATCGCTACTTGTTTCCCGAACACGTAAAAAAACCTAATTTTAGGTTTTCTGAGCATTCTAAAGTCTATAAATACACACTAGAAGAGGACCTAAAGAGGGCATCAAGAGAAGAATGAAGAAAAGATTTGAAAAAGCCATCGGATTCATTTCAGAAGCCATTAGATTCTTGGGACTTAATTTTTCAAAAAATCGACAGAGACACGCCTTAAAATAGTCCACATGGGCATGTGACACGGCTGTGTGGACCACACGGCCTGGACACACGGGTGTGTCCTAGGCCGTGTGAACCTGGAGCTAAATTTTTTAAGTTTAAAACAAGTCAGAGAGTTACACGGGCAAGGCACATGGCAGTGTGCGAGACATGACCAAGGCACACGAGCGTGGGAGAAGCGAAAGAGGTTGCACACGCTATGCGACACTGTGTATGAAGGCTGGGTTAAAATTTTTAAATAAACATGGGTTAAAAACAAGTCACACAGGCATGTGACACGGCCGTGTGGCCCAACATGGGCCTTTACACGACCGTGTCACTCTTTAAAACCCTAATTTCCTTTTTATGTTTTTTTACTTTACTTTATCTTCTTCCCCAAATTTACTAACCCTAGTAGTTGTCGTTCCCTTTCCCTTCTCACCATCCGGCCACTAGTCGACCCCCACGCCGCTCTCCCGTCGCCCGCACTAGCCCCCATTTCCTCTTCTTTTTCCATTTCCCCTTTTCCCTTTCTCTCTGTTGTTGTGCTCCCTTACCTCACCCTTTCTTTTTCCCTTTTCTTTCCTCGTCCTTCCCCCTCCCCCCAAGCCGTGACACCCCACCATTGTCCTTACCTTTCCCTCTTCCCTTGATCGACCCCTCAACAACCACTTTGACCCGCATCTCCCAACCACCCAAACAACCCCCCTCACCCCTTCCCATTTTCCTCGTCACACAACACACACCCACGTGCCCGACTCGAGCTACCCGACCCCTCACCATTCGGCCACCGTTCTCTATCGACCGACCCACGACCCTTAAACCACCGCCTCACTGTTCATCGGTCATTCTTTTTCCCCTTTCCCCTTGTCTTTATCTTCTTTAATTAATTAATTTATTTATTTATTTCTTAATTGTTAATTGTTATTTTATTTTATTTTCAGTTTCTTCTTTTATGTTATTTTTCAGTTTATGTTATTTAGTTTTCCATTTTAGTATTTTTCTTATTTGGTGCTATTGGTTTCTTTTTGGTATAGTTAGATTAGATACTATTATTCTCCTGCTTATTCTTATTATTATTAGCTATATTATTTATTATTTTCTACTTGTTTCTTGCTGCTATTTTTTATGTTTATTTTTATTGCTATTTTTTTAATGTTTATTATTGCTCATTATTAGTTTTTGTTTGGTAGTAGCATGTTGTTTCTTAGTTTTATTATGTCCCATATCTATTTCTCTATTAACCCAAATTGGAGTTTCACTTAGATTTTTATTCTTTTTTAGCTTGTATCTCTTATGTTGGTTCATCCATTTAATATATTTTTATTGCTTTATTGAAAATACACCATGACGAACACACGCGGTAAGTCTAAGGTCGTCATCCCCGCTTCGAAAAAGCAAAAGACCCTTAGTGCGACCTCTTCCTCGAGTGCTTCAGCAGAAGCTCGCCACCCTTATCTCTGATTTTTTAAGTGCCCCGAGGAGGATCTTTTTCAGTTACTTAGACAACGCCCACTTGGTCTAAGCCGTTGTATCAATTAGGCTGTGTTGGAGTAGGTCTGACTAGCTGATGATGTTCACGCCTTCATTACCACAGCTCCCTGGGACAGATTCTTCTCCATCATCGAGCCCACCTACATGGAGCCCACCTACAGTAGGTCATGATGACTCATGACGAGCCTGGTACCATCACTTTCTGACTTGGTGGTCTGGTGCGCCAAATGAGTGTCCCTAAGTTCGGTGCTGCTATGAGACTCTACATCAAGGAGTTAATGAGTGCCGAGAACTTCCTCTGTCCACACCGACACATCCATTACACTCTATCTCGTTATTGGAAAAAGCTTACATCGAGCCAGACACTTTATGATATGAGTCGCTCGAAAACAACCTCTCTTCCTCCAGCCTTACGGTACCTTCTTGCACTTTTAGCTCACACTCTGATCGATCGGAGAGAGAGCATCGGAGTTGTTAGTACTTTTGACGCTTATTTTCTATAGAGCATGGCCATTGAGCATGTCTTTGACATGGCGTACTTCATCGCCTTAGCCTTTCGCTATTAGACTAACTGCCTAGGAAGGGCCCCATCTATTTAGGCCCTTATGTGACTCACCTTGCTTGACACTTCGGTCTCCTAGACATACTAGAGTAGTCCTCTACAGTCACACTAGTTGGCCAAATGTCCCATCAGGGAATCTCGAGCATGATACATATGAGGATGATCAAGCGGCATCGTGGAGAGGATCCCCTTCAATATCGATTGTTTCATTCTGGCGCTGAAAATGAACCTGAGGACTTTACTAATGATGTTCCTTTCCATCATGAGGACCCACCACAGCCTCCACCTTCGCATCACTAACCTGTTTATTCTGCTGCTACTTCAAAGGACCTTTCCGAGCAGCTCACTCACTTCGAGTAGTACTGCGCTCAGAGGTTCGACAATCTTGACGCAACATTGTAGCGTATCTGTCAGCATTTCCACATCTCCTCTCTAGTGCTGACGACTCAGGACATCGACGTGTCTGATGATGAGGACCATTGAGTTCATTTATTTTATTTTATTTTATTATTATTTTTTTTAGTTTTAGTTTTATTTTTATGTTTATTGTTATTTTCTTAGGCTTCTTTTGCTTTTATATTTTAAACTATATTTTTATTTATTATGGTTGTTTCTAATTGGGTTAGTAACCCTTTAATCTTCTTCACCATTTTTGTTTTTTTTTCTTATTAGTTGCTCAGAATCATGCACTACATTTAGATTTGTCTATAATTATGCTTTTTACTATTCTGAGGATTTCATCCAATATTCGGGGCAGTTTCAATTCTCTCCCTCTCTTATGGTATTCTGTTTCTACATTGATTATTTTTGTTTGTACATTGAGTGTGTCAATATTGATTTGTTATTCTAGAACTTGCTTCGATTATGCATGTCAAGACCACAACTTTGATTTGATATACTGTGATGATAAAGACACTTAGGTTTTAACCCACTTATCCCATAAAAAGTCTACCTTCATAATTAACTCTTAGTGAAACCTGTTGAGCCTAATATACCGTTTGTTGATTTACCCATTCATGTTAATCCATAACTCACTCTTTTGATTCGTTGAGAATTTTCCCCATTTTATTGACTCCTTTTTTTATTGAAATTTGATTTGGTTAGTTTCCTAACTATGATATTTTGTTTCATTTGCTGAGTTATTTCTTATTGTTCTTGAAAAAGAAATACATGTATATATTTTGATTTTTACTTAGTTCTATGTTAATTGAGATTGAACAGTTAAATTTATATTTTGAGAAGAAGCTCATGTTATTCTTGAATAGTTTTGATTGATGTAATTGTTTTTAATTCAGCATTTGTTTATTTTTCTAGTTTGGTAATTTATCGATTCGATCTCAATTCTAACCATCTTCTTTAGCCTTTCTCCACACCTTTAACCTAAGTCCCATTACAACCTTTTAAAGACTTTTTTATTTGTGTATCATTTCATTTTATAGTGGTGGAGATTTGATTTTCATGCAAGCTTAAGGTAATAACTTTTCATGCTTGACTTTTGAGTGCTTACTTTTTTAACCTTAAACACTTTGAGTGATTTGAATGAATCTTTAATGAGGATGTTGATTCTTGTCGATTTTGAATCAAAGGTAATTACTTAGATAAGGGGAAATACCTATGTTTTCATGCTTTAAAAATGTTCGACTTGGATTGTTTGAATCTTTAGTTCTCTTTAAGTTGAATTATCAATGTATTATTATTTGTGAATTATGACAAAACATTATTGATGAGAATTATGAGTTGAGAAAGTTTCATTTTAATTGTGAGTTGAAGATTTTACTTGAGGATAAGCAAACACTTAAGTGTGGGGATATTTGATAAACCATAAAAGTAACATGTTTTTAATCTCATTCTTGACACATTTTTGGATGATTTATTATGTAAATTAGTGAATTTGATGCTCCTAATCATTTAAATTTATGTTTCTATACTTAGGTGAGCATAGGGAAGTGAAAGGAGTGAAAAATGGGCCAAAATCGGACAAAAAGAGCTGTTTTCAAGAACCACATGCCCATGTGAACCACACGAGCTAAACACATGCCCATATGCTAGCCCGTGTCAATATCGCTCCCTATTTTCCAAACACACGGAAAAACCTTAAGCTTTCTAAAGTCTATAAATACACACTAGAAGATGACCTAAAGAGGGCATGCAGAGAAAAACGAAGAAAAGACTTGAATGAATGATCGGATTCATTTCAGAAGTGAATCTCCTTCAAGATTGAAGATCTCCATTCAATTTCTTTAGAAGTTTTATTGGGTTTCTTTATGTCTTGTTTTTTTTCTAACTTTGAGATGATGTTATTCTAGATTATGAACTAAATTCCCTAAATATCGAGGGAAGATGAAACCTATATGAATCTTATTATTTGATTTCTGAATTACATAATAAATACTTGATTCTTATTCTCAATTATGTATACTTATTTCATGCTTTAATATTTTCAGGATATTGATTCATGTTAAATGTGCTTATTTCAGTGGAGCAAAAGTCTCTGTTTAAGAGTAGATCTAGCATAATTGAGTGGAGTTGCATGCAATCCTAGAAATAGGACAACATAAATCTACCGGATTAGAGTCAAATCTAATATGGGAATCCATAGATCGAGTTAATATGATAATAGGGGTTTTAATTAGAAAGAGATTTCAATTAATCAACCTTGAGTCAGTTGTTCTTATTCTCAAAAGAGATATTAGCATAATTTAGGGATTTCTACGGATCAAGGCACAAGTAAATAAATTGTTTAATTAAGATTCAAAATAATAAGTGAAGTCTAGGTGGATTCTTTCCTAGGTATTGTCTATTTCATTGGTTTTCTTCAAATATTTTCCCAATTCACTCTCTATTACGTTCTTAGTGATTAGTTTAGTTAATTTTACTTTAAAAATAGTTCCTTCAATTTATCGACTAGATAATAGAAAAATAGTAAGTACTAGAACTTTTAGTCCTCGTGGATACGATATTTCTGACTCACTATAGCTATACTATTATTCGATAGGTGTGCTTGCCTTTGTTGTAATTTTAGTTAGTTTAGTGAATCATCACTTATTATCAATAAAGGTGTATTGTATGTGTTTATTTTGCACCCCCATATAAAGGCATCAATGACCCACTGGTCATCAAGGTTCTTCGTGTTGAGAGTTGTTGAATGAAACTGTTTCACATAGCCTTAGAGGGACTCACCCTCTCTCTGTTTCACCGACATCAGCCCATAGGTGTGCTCATGATTGTCCTGTGGCCCATAAATCTTTCTAAAAACATCTGACCGAACTGAGAGAAGCTTCAAATGGAGCTTTGGGGAAGGAACATATATCAGTCCTTTGCACTCCCTTTGAGTGTTGTAGAGAAAGCTTTGCATTTCTCTAAGTTCGAAGGTCCTTACACATTTATATAATCATTGTATTGCATTAGGTAGGCTTGCGAGTCTTTCCTTCATTCGAACATGTCCTTCGAGACCTTGAAATCACTTGGTAAACTTACTATCACTAATTTTAAGGCAAAAGGATTGTTAGAGCAGAAAAGCCAATCCATGTCTCAGTTTCATGATGCAATGCTCTCACGTCTCACCGTAATACATCCATTTCACCTTGCCATTCCCTTGCATGTGAGCCTAGAGCTTCCTCCTGCATGGTTATATTATCATGAAAATCAGAATTATCATATTGTACCTTTATTTTAAGCTCTTCATTTTGCTTCAACAACTCCTGTTGGAGGGCTTGTCATTGCTCCATCCATGTATTTTGTGCAACCATTTGCTCATGTATCAACCTCATCTATTCCTGAAGAGTGAAAAACTACTCTAATAGTGTTTCTTGATCAAAGGGAATCAATAGCCCTAGCCAGTGGGAAGGCTGAAGTCAAATGGGCTTAAAACTCCCGGATGGAACATATTACCCAGGTTCTCGAGCCGATTAGCAAACCAATTAGCAAAAAAGTCTGGTTTAGTAGGTTGGTTGTTTGAATTTGAGACTCTAGCCTAGCCGGATGAAAGATTCACAAAAAAATTTTCATTTGGATGAGCCATTATGAACTTCATATTTAAAAATTTCTGTTGGTCAAAAGTGGATCCATGCTCATCGCATTAATTATTGAGTAATTTTCTCTATGTCCCATTGAAGGGGACAATCGAGTATTTATACATACTATCACTATTTATGACATGACTTTACTATTCATGACTTGACCTCACTATTCCTAGGACTGACATTTTGATTAAGACTCGGGCATGTAGGACACGTGTACCGCTCTAGCTCGCTTACTAGACCTTGCGGCCCCCACATACGAACTCCTTGGGTATAAGCAAACTGAAACCGCGAACTCTCTATGGCTCGTACTAGCTGATACTATGAGCTCCCCTTCCTGTCCTCTTGATGTAAGCCTTGCATACATCCCTCTACCAAATCTAGATCTCAAGTTGGTAGTCACTAGTGTATAACACCACCCAAATGTGATAATTTTCGCCATTGAAGATTGCAGGTGGGGGTGGTGAAAAACTTACTAAAAACATGCTAGTAGAAATAGAAAAGAATGACCCTCAAAGATCAAAGCTCTTGATACAAAATTGTTGGTGTTTGAAATAAAGAAAGAAAGCAAAAATAGAGAAAACAAGTAAGAGAAGCAGTAAAACTAATCTACTATAATTTTCTTCTTCAAAACTATTAAAGTTGGCCTTCATGTAGCTCATGCAGCAAAGAACAGGCTATGCAGCCCGAGCCAAGCAGATGCAGCTGAAGAAACTGTTCCATTTTGTTACTCTAAGTTGCTGTTATGTAATTTAGTTTGTTTTCAACTTGTTGCTGATGCATTTGATGTAATTAGGTAGTATTGAGCTGATAAATCACCTTGTCAAAGTGTACAAGAAATGTTTAACAAGTTTCAATATTGTTTAGTGGTGTTAGGTAATGATTAGGTGATGTTAACCTTACCTTGATCAGAAAAATGTTTTGATATTTGTATTGGCATTATGCCATTGTTCATGTTCATGAAATTTCAGAGGAATTATTCATTCAATATACTTTTTCAATCTTTTGTTCTCATTCTTCTTTATTAATCAAACTTAAAGTTGTTTGTTTGCCAACTCTCGAGTCTTGTTGCTCAAGCCATTATGTGTCAAGGCTACCTTTTGTTCATAACACCAACAATTGGTATCTAAAGCTTTATCTCAGTGGACCTGTTTCTTTCTAGTCTCAAGATCGATGGCTTCATTAGGCTTTTCACCAACTGCACAACCAGTCTTCAATGGAGAGGGCTATCATATATGGGTGGTCAAAATGAAGACCTATCTACAGGCATTCAACCTTTGGGAGGTGGTCAACTCAGATGTTGAACCAGCAACACTTAGAGCCAATCCAATAGTGGCTCAGAATAGGCAGCATGCAGATGAAAGGACCAAGAGGCACAAAGCCATGTCTTGCATCTAGAATTGTGTCTCAGATATGATTTTTACAAGGATCATGGCCTGTGAGACACCAAAACAGGTCTGGGATTAATTGAGAGAGGAGTTTCAAGGGACAGAGAGGACAAGACAGCAACAACTATTGAATTTGAGAAGGGATTTCGAGAATTTAAAGATGAAGGAGGAAGAAACTGTCAAGCAATAATCAGAAGAATCACGACTGTGGTAAACAGCATAAGGCTCCTTAGAGAGCAGTTCAGTGAAGCTAGGATAGTGGAGAAAGTGATCTCTACCTTACCTGAGATGTATGAGGCAAACATATCCTCTCTTGAAGACTCAAGGGACCTGACCAGCATCTCATTGACAGAGCTGATCAATGCTCTTTATGCATAAGAGCAAAGAAGAGCTAGCAGACTGGAAGAGCACCAAGAAGGTGCTTTCCAAGCTAAAAATAAGCCATCCTCGAGCACCTCTGCCTACAAAGGCAAAAAGACTTGGAGAGACAAGCCTAAGTCAAATGCTCCAAGAAGAAGGGGCCAACCCTGCAGGCATTGCAAAAGGCTTGGTCATCCAGAGGCCAATTGTTGGTTTAGGCCAGATGTGCAGTTCTAATACTGCAAAAAGATGGGCCATGTAGAAAAGGTTTGCAAAAGCAAAGGTAAACCTAGGCAGGGTCAGCCACAACAGCCAAAGGCCAAAGCTCGAATAGCTGAAGAGGGCAGTGACCATGAGGAGCAAGTCTTTGCTATGTCATGTTCAGTTGCTCAAGAAAAGGCTACAAATGGATGGCTCTTGGATAGTGGCTACACCAACCATATGACACAAGATGCTGCCATCTTCAAGTCATTAGACAAAAGTTACAAAACCAAGGTAAAAGTTGGCAATGGCAACTTTATCAAGGCAGAAGGCAAAGGAGATGTGTTGATATGCAGTCCTATAGGTAACAAGCTCATTTTAAATGTGTTGCTGGTGCCTGAAATTGACAGAAACCTGCTCAACATAGCTTAGTTGCTTGAGAAGGGCTATACTGTTGTGTTCAAGGGTAATGAGTGCCAAATCAGTGATCCAAGTGGATCTAGGCTCATGTCAGTAGCAATGATTGACAAAAGCTTTGTTTTGAATTGGAACAAAGGTCTACACACTGCCTATACAGCCTTAGCTGATCAATTCAAGCTTTGGAACTAAAGGTTTGGTCATGCCAACTACAAATCAATGGTTCAGATGGTCAGGGAGGATTTAGTTGAAAGCTTCACTAACTCAGTTGAGAAAGAAGAGGTTTGTGAAGTATGTCAGCTAGGAAAACAAGCTAGGTTGCCATTTCCTTTAAACAAGGCCTGGAGAGCTTCAGAAAGGCTGTAGCTCATGTACACTGATGTGTGTAGCCCCATGAAGACTTAGCCACTGAATGGCAGTAGGTATTTCATTCTGTTTATTGATGATCACTCAAGATTTTGCTAGATTTACTTCTTAAAGAAAAAGTCAGAGGTAGCCTCAGTGTTTTAGAAGTTCAAGGCTGCTGCTGAGACTGAAACAGGCTGCAAGCTCAAGACCCTAAGGTCTGATAATGGAACTGAGTACACCTCAGCTCAGTTTCAAGCTTTTTGTGAAGAAACAGGTATTAAACACCATATCACCAACATCTATACACCTCAACAGAATAGTGTAAGTGAAAGAAAAAATAGAAGCTTGATGGATATGGCTAGGTGCTTGATGTTTGAGAAGAATTTGCCAAAAACCTTGTGGGCTGAGGTAGTTAACACTGTTGTTTACATTCAAAATAGGCTCCCAACCAAGGCTTTAGCTCACAAAACCCCATTTGAGGCCTGGTTTGGGTTCAAGCCATCATTGGCTCACCTGAGGGTCTTTGGTTGCATTTGCTATGCATATGTCCTAGCTGTGAAGAGGGACAAGTTGGCCAAGGAAGCACAGCCTGGTATTCTGGTAGGCTACAACATAGTCAAGAAGGGCTATAGGATCTTGGACCCTTCAACAAACAAAGTTTTTGTGAGCAGAGATGTGGTCTTCGATGAGAAGTCAAGCTGGAATTGGGATAAAAATGAGCAAGAGGCAGTTTCTGAAGACCTTATGGCTGATCAGATTGAGCCTAATCAAAATGGTCCTGAAATAGACATTGATGATGAACCAGTCAGGGGTACAAGGACATTGGCTGAGATTTATGAAAGAGCTCAAGTGGCTGAGGTAGAACTAAGCTGTTTTGAGGAGGCTGAAACTCACCAAGACTGGAAACAAGCCATGGCAGATGAAATCAACATGATTGAGAAAAACCAGACATGGGAACTAGTTGGGAGACTAATCAACAAGGAGGTTATTAGGGTGAAATGGGTCTATCAAGCCAAGCACAATGCTGATGGGAGTTTGAACAAGCTGACAGCAAGGCTAGTTGTCAATGGGTTCAACCAGAAGTATGGTTTGGATTAACTGGAGACCTTTGCACCAGTGGCCAGGCTTAACACTATAAGGCTATTGGTTGCCTTAGCAGCTCAAATGCAGTGGAAAATCCACCAACTCGATATGAAGTCAGCATTTCTAAATGGATTTCTTGAAGAGGAGATCTATGTTGAGCAACTTTAAGGTTTCAAAGTGGTTGATAAAGAAGACATGGTTTACAAATTGAAGAAAGCCTTGTATGGCTTGAAACAGGCACCTAGGGCCTGGTATAGCAGAATTGACAACTACTTGGTCAGTTTGGGATTTGAAAGGAGCATCAGTGAGCCAACATTGTATGTTAAGAAGGAAGGAGTGCAAACTCAGCTCATTGTGTCCTTGTATGTTGATGACCTACTGGTAACAAGAGGAGACAAAGAAATGTTGGCTGCTTTCAAAGCCAAGATGCAACAGATGTTTGAAATGTCTGATTTAAGACAAATGTCCTACTTTCTAGGAATGGAAGTGAAACAATCTCAAGAGGAAATCTTTCAAAGTCAGAGGGCTTTTGCTATGAAGATCCTAAACAAATTTTCAATGCAAAATTGTAAAGCAACAAGCATACTAGTTGCTGTTGGAGAAAAGCTATCGAGCCAAGGTGCTTTCGAGAAGATATATGAGTCATCCTATAGGAAACTAGTTGGTTGTTTGCTGTACTTGACTGCTACTAGATCAGACATTATCTTTGCTGTTAGTTTACTTTTGAGATTCATGCATTGCTGTAATGAGAAACACTTTCAAGCTGCTAAAAGAGTGCTAAGGTACATCAAAGGTACACTGAACCATGGTACGCTATTTAGCAAGGCTGAAAGTTTAAAATTGGTTGGCTATACTAATAGTGACTGGGCTGGCTCGATGGATGACATGAAAAGTACTTTAGGGTATGATTTCACCCTTGGTTCAGCCATATTTTGCTAGAGCTCGAAGAAGCAAAGTGTTGTTGCTCAGTCAACTGCTAAAGCAGAATATGTGGCAGCTGTAGGAGCTGTGAACCAAGCCATATGGCTAAGGAAGATCTTAGCTGATTTGAATTTGCACCAAAGGGAAGCAACAGAGATCTATTGTGACAACCAATCTGTTGTTGCAATTACAAAGAATCCTATCTTCCATGGGAGGACAAAACACTTTAAAATCAATTTTCATTTTGTTAGGGAGATGGAGCAAGCTCAAGAAGTAGAGCTGATTCATTGCAATTCTGAAGAACAATTGGTAGACATCTTGACAAAGCCCCTTAATGTGTCAAGGTTCAGAAAATTAAGAAAGCAAATGGGAGTTTACAGCATGGAAGCCAAGGAGGAGTGTTAAAGTTGGCCTCCATGCAACTCATGCAGCAAAGAACAGGCCATGCAGCCTGAGCCAAGCAGATGTAGCTGAAGAAACTATTCCATTTTGTTTCATTTTGTTACTCTAAGTTTCTGTTATGTAATTTAGTTTGTTTTCAACTTGTTGTTGATGCATTTGATGTAATTAGGTAGTATTTAGCTAATAAATCAGCTTGTCAAAATGTACAAGAAATGTTTAACAAGTTTCAATGTTGTTTAGTGGTGTTAGGTAATGATTAGGTAATGTTAGCCTTACCTTGATCAGAAAACTATTTTGATATTTGTATTGGCATTATGCCATTGTTCATGTTAATGAAATTTCAGAGGAATTATTCATTCAATATACTCTCTCAATCTTTTGTTCTCATTCTTCTTTATCAATCAAACTTAAGCTTGTTTGTTTGCCAAGTCTCGAGCCTTGTTGCTCAAGCCATTGTGTGTCAAGGCTGCCCTTTGTTCATAACACCAACAAAAACACTACAATATATGTCATTTTGTTCACCAAAGACTCAACTAACCCAACTAAACTATCTTTAAACTTATAAACATTGCTTGCACACAAGCTGATTTGTGTCAATTAGCACCTAAACACATCATTACAATATTAGCTCAGTTCATTTTCAATAAAGTATCTGTACAAAAAACTAAACCAAAGCAGTATTACATTTGAACTGATGCAACAAGCAGTTTTCAGTTCACAGCTCGCATGCATTGTTGCTTGCATGCAGCTCATAATTTGGTGAGCTCGCATCTTTTGCTGAGCTTGCACTTTTTTAGGTCGCCCTTTTTGCATCTTGGACTTTGGTGAGCTTGCACTTTTTGAACAGCTCGCAAGCTCACATTCTTTGGACGGCTCGCACTTCTTCACGCTGCTAGCTGCTAGCTGCTAAATGGTTGGCCAACTTGCAACATAGGCTTTGTGAAATAGAGAAGAATAACAGTGTGAGAAGAATAAAGCTCCCTTAGCTTCAATGCAGAAACAATAATATAGGTAGAACCCTACTAAGAACAACAGGGGTCAATATCCAGATGGCTATTCTAAGGACATGATTTTTTTGCATCTCAATCAAAGGTTTGAAAAGTTGAATTCTTTGAGGTGCCCATTCAATGGACTAAGAAAGCTGAAAAGTTGAAATTATATTTATCATACCATTTTTTATTTATATCAAGGATTATATCATGTTAGTATTATGAACACGAATATAATGAAAATTAAATTAGGGTAAATAAGAATCTATTTGACGATCAAACAAAAAAAAAAGGGAAAAATATCAGAAAAGAGAAACTTATAAAATTAACTAAATAGGGGAAAATTCTTGAAAAGGCTAGTGAAGTAGTTTACCACATTTAATGCTTCTTCCCTGATTTGCCCATTATAAAATTGAAATTTTTTTGCATCCGTTTTGGTTACGACCCTTCTTCCTTCGCTTCATCGTAGATATTAGGTTTTTGTTTTATGTGAGAAGTGCTATCTATTGATCCATCGTTGTGAGCAGGGTGTTGATGGATGTGAGAAGATTGAGTGGTATGTCACTGCAACTCTTTTATTTCTTCCAAATCTTTCTCATACACTATTGTAGCACCACACTTCTTCACCTTAGCATTGTCTTCGTCATTTGGGTTTGAGTATGACACCTCAAACTCATCACATTTTTCATCTAAGCAATCTATTGCCCATAAATTATTGGTTTCACAATGACCATATTTATCCTCCAAGGAAAATGGATATAATTTATCACGCGACCAATAACGAAGAAAAAGGTGATCTTTCATTATGGGCTGGTTAAATTGTTTACCCACCAACCAGCCGCTCCCATCAATCCGTCGAGGATTTCTACCTCGAAAAATAGATCCATTATAACTGGCTTCTTCAGAATTTCTACAATAGATAAATGCTCCACAACCGATATACTCGTCATCCCTTAAAGCATCATTGTTGACAAAAATGCAGCAACAAGCAACTCCAATCCATTCACTATCTTTCGGAAGGGGTATCTTAATTGAAGAGTCACTTTTTTGTTGGCTAAACCATTCTGGGATTTCACTTGCGGTCATCATAATATCAAACTTTTTTCTTGAATTTGCGAATGCCTGCAAAATCAAACACAAGTCGTTTGGTAATTAAAATCATAAATTCTCAAGTATGAGATTTTGTAAGGGAGAAAATAGAGATTAATCGACCTTAAGATGTTTTTTCAGCAGTGTTAATGCATTGATATTTTCAACCAATTTGAAGCAATTAATGGCTTTAATGAAACCCAAATCCACTAAATTGCATCCTTTTGATGGACTTGCAACTACTTCAAGTGAAGAGCAATCATCTATACGCACATCTGCTATACTTGTTAGAAGCTCTGGCAACGATTTAAGCATCTTGCAATTTGATAATCCAAGGAAATTAAGCCTGCTAAGTTGAGTAAGAGCCAAAGGAATGGTGATGAAATTGTTACCCGTAAGATAAAGATAACTCAAAGAGGATAGACCATGAATATCTGCTTCACCAAGAGTGCACATGTTGCAATTTGACAAATCAAGAAACCAAACCTTCGAGAGCCGAGTAAGAGATGCAGGTATGCTGATGAAATTGTTACCACTAAGATCAAGATCTGTCAAGGAGGATAGACTAGAAATATCACGTGGAATATCTCCTTCACAAAGATTGCAGTCCCTTAGTTTTAGCTCTCTTAATGAACTCAAACCTAACAGCGAAGGCAACATCCGAGGCATGGGATTCTTCCTTCTTCCTAGGATTGCCTTGAAAAGAGAAGACAAATTTGGTCGTAACTTTGCTTGCTGCAAATTCTCTGATAAAATTTTCAGCTCTATAACAACCGGAAAGATCTAGAGTTTTTAGACGTTCCATTTTTCTATCAATCTCCGGAAACCTTACAAGACTTGAACAACCCGAAAGAGTTAATGTTTCAAGAGATTCCATTCCAATTTTGGTCGGAAGATTCCTAAGACTTTTGCAATCTCTTAAATTCAAAAGTTTAAGGCTCTTAAGCACTCCGATTGATGGATGAACATCCTCTAATTTGGTACAACCTTCCAAAATCAAAACTTCAAGATTTGATGCTGTTGTGAAGTCTGGTATCTTGATCAGGTTTTGGGACCCATTGAGGTTGATCATTTTCAACTTATACAAGGGCTGTTGAGGACAATAAAAAAATTAGACAGAAAACATAATAATGCTAATTTTTGTATTCTTTACCTTAACCAAAGTTTAATCATTTATATTAAAATAAGCTAAAACAATGAGTCAATTCTTACTCTATTTCCCTTCCATAGTTGTTCAATGTGACTATATGGTAAAAGAAGTGCGACAAGGTTGTCCGGTTGAAAGCTTAGAGGCAAGTATCTTAAAGGATATCCTGTCCAATCTAAAAGCCGTAGTTCATTAGAAAGATAATTGATATCATCACAATTTGATACACAAAGCGCTTTGAGCAATCTCAATTTTTTCATCTTCGAAAAGGTATCGATATTTAAATTGAGCATCTTGCTTGATTCCCTAATAACCATGAGCAAAACAAAAATGAGCTTCAAAATATACAAAAAACATTCAAGATATAAAAGCTATGCTAGATCGATATTGCTTTTTTAAGTATCCATATCTAGCACTTATATTTATTGCATATCTGAATATGGTATTGAGATATGATTAACATATTAGACAATTCTCTAACACTTATATTAGACTTTTAATTACCTAAGCCTAAAAAAATTAGAACTAATATTTTGATTTATGTTTGTGTAATTGTATACATTACCAGTAAACCAAATGATGGCATCACCTGAATTTATTTTTAAAAACTTATAATGACATGTTATAACCTAGTTCATTGATATATATTTTCATTACATCAAATATAAACCATTAACATTAGCAAAGACAATGACACACATCTCTTTATAATTTCTTTTGAAAGAATAATGTGTTTCTATATAAATTTTATAAATAGAACATAAAAAAAAAATTAAGCTTTAAGGATATGCTTGGTTGAGTGGAAAAGTCAAGGGATATGAGGATTAATTGTGCTTTGTAAAGAAAAAAAGTAAGAAGAAAATAAATGGGAGAAATGATCATTTTATATTAGTGAGAAGGGAAATGTATTATCTTTCAATTTTCTTTTTATTAAGAAAGTCAAAAGGTTTTTTTTTGTTGTTTTTTATTGGACCTTTTACAAAAAAATAATAACAATACTAGGAGTATATATTGATAAATTTATATGTTTCTTTTCCTACCTTTTATTGTCGATGATCATGCCTTCAATCACTTCGGTAGCCTGAAAGTAATCAAGAATCGATAATAAGAAGATAAAATTAATGCTCTAAATTGTACAATAAAACTTTTGAAAATTTACATACATGTTTAACATTATCACAATCTTTTGGTCGCAATATAGTAAATAAAATATATTTTAATGAGAGTACTAATTCAATAAAAGTAAACATTTATATTACAAATCATCATTAATATTTATAATCAACAAATGAAAATTATCTTAAAGCTACTCAATGTCACTTAAGATATCGATATATAAACCAATTAGACTAAGCTTTGGATTTACACCATATATTGATAAAAGAAAATATTGTATGTAAATTTTGTTGAATGGTTTACCGTTTTTTTTGTTAGAACGTGATGGACATCCTTTTCCTTCCACAATCTGCAACGTTTTCCAGGTTCATTAACACATTTTTCTTCAACAATTTTTCTTCCCATTTCTTGCAACAAGGCATGCATCCACAAATATTGATTGCCACCATCGGCTTTTATGAGAGATTTCTTAAGGAGAACATCAATTCCAATATCCGGGAAAAACTCACAACCATCCAATACTTTCATTGTTGTTCCAATAGGGTTAGAAGCGTGTAAATTATTGTACTAAAAAATCACACAAAGTTCAATTCCCAGGAAAGAGAGGTGGATCACAAGGATCTCTTAAGTACCAAGTCTTTCCTTAGACAGAATATCCCTTCTATCGTAATTTAATAGCACAATTAAATACTACTATTATACCCTCAAATATTGAAAGAAAAATAGGACAAGAAAGAACACAAGAATTTTAACGAGGTTCGGTAAATTATACCTACGTCCTCGGGCACTAACACCAGATGATAACTTCACTATCTCCAAAATATTACAAACAAATAGAATTCCTCAAGAATTCTCAAATGGGAGAAGAGAGAAAACTAAGTGAGAAAGAAATAGTTGGGATGATAAAATGAGAAATGGGAAGGCCTATTTATAGTTGAGGTTCAAGGACCAAACAATAAATAGCCCATTATCTCAAGGACCAAAAAATAAATTATCCCATGCCAATTTTTCAAAGTCATTTATGGTGCTAAACTTGCACCTCTTATTTTGACATTTTAGTCACAATTGATGGTTGCCATAAATGTTAATAAATTTGATGCTCCAAAACCATGCAATTTTCAACTTTTTTACCATGCAATTGTCAACAATCTCCACCTTGAAGATTTGATTAGAATAATCACATCTTCACATACTTCCTTCAACTCCCCAAATCCGATAAAGCTATCTTTGTAGTGCCTCCAAATGCGCTCTCGAGCGCCATACACTGAAGGTGCTCAAATTCTCGAGGATGTTAATCAAGTTTAAACAATGATTGAACTTGATTGTTGTTACCACTTTGGTCATCATATCTCTGCGGGATTATCTCTTTGTTGGAATCTTACAAGTAGAATTTTTCCTTTTTCAAAGACTTCCGCACAAAGTGATATCTTACGTCGATATGCTTGGTTCTTGAATGATAGACTTGATTTTTCGCTAAATGAATAGCGCTCTGACTGTCACAATATAGACTAATGTGACTTTGAACAACTCCCAAGTCTTCCAACAATCCATTAAGCCAAATAGCCTCCTTAATAGCTTCTGTAACTGCCATATATTCTGCCTCTGTAGTAGAAATAGCTACTGTAGACTGTAAGGTAGACTTCCAACTCATCGGGGCTTTAGCAAGAGTAAATAGATACCCGTAGTTGAGCAGCGTTTATCTAAATCACCAGCAAAGTCGGAATCAACATATCCAACTACAAACTGACCAAGTGCTTCATCCTGCTCAAAAACTAAACCAATGTCTACGATTTTTCGAAGATACCGTAGAATCCATTTCACAGCTTGCCAATGTCCTTTTCCAGGATCATGCATATACCTGCTCACAACTCCAACAGCTTGTGAAATGTCGGGTCACAGACACACCATTGCATACATCAAACTCCCAACTGCATTAGCATATGGGACTTTTGCCATATATTCTTTTTCTTCTTCAGTCTTCGGAGATAATTGAGCATTAAGTTTCAAATGAGAAGCAAGTGGAGTACTTACATGTTTTGTTTTTTCATTTACACCAAAACATTGTAATACCTTTTTCAGATATTGCTTCTGATTCAAATAAAGTTTGCCTCTTTGTCTATCTCTACTTATCTCCATGCCGAGAATCATCTTGGCCTCACCTAGATCTTTCATCTCGAACTCTTCATTCAACTGAGCCTTCAGCTTATCTATCTCTTTTTGGCTCTTTGAAGCAATTAACATATCATCAACATACAAGAGTAGATAAATGAAAGATCTGTCATGCAGCTTTTGCAAATACACACAATTGTCATATTTGCTTCTTGTGTACTTCTGCCTTCTCATAAAGCTATCAAATCGCTTGTACCACTGCCTCGGGGATTGCTTCAATCCATATAGCGATTTGTTCAGCTTACAAACCCAATTTCTACCACCAGTATCTTCGTATCCTTCGGGCTGAGTCATATAGATCTCCTCTTCTAACTCACCATGCAAGAAAGCTGTCTTTACATCAAGTTGAGCTAGCTCCAAATTCAATTGTGCTACCAAGGCCAACAAAATTCTAATGGAGGAATGCTTCACAACCGGGGAAAATACATCATTATAGTCAATTCCCTCCTTCTGAGCGTAGCCTTTAGCTACCAATCTTGCCTTGTAGCGAACATCTTTCTTTG
This sequence comes from Gossypium anomalum, assembly GCA_025698475.1. Classification (NCBI taxonomy): domain Eukaryota; kingdom Viridiplantae; phylum Streptophyta; class Magnoliopsida; order Malvales; family Malvaceae; genus Gossypium; species Gossypium anomalum. The sequence continues at coordinate 97,215,594 of CM046966.1, forward strand.
CAAATACCCACTTGCATTCGATTGCCCTTTTACCTTTGGTAATTGCGCCAATTCCCAAGTATTATTTTTCGTAGAGACTGCATTTCTTCATCCATGGCGCTTTTCCATTTGTCACTTTCTAAGCTTTGTATTGCTTCTTGATAAGTGACAGGAATATCATCATCAACAACGGGAAGGGCGTAGGCTACCATATCGAGAAATCGAGCGGTGTCTGCGAATTTCTCTCCGTGGCCTTACAACCGCAATCGGGTTCAGTGTACTCAATGGTTCTTGGGTTAGAACCTCTTCAACCTCTAATTCCTCCATTGTGGCCGGAGAATTAGACTTATTAACTGGGCAAATCCTTACTTGCTCAAACTCCACTGTTTTGGAGTACACTCCACTGTTATGGAGTATCGCTTGTGCGAATATCTTCATCCATTTACCTTTTCAATGTGGGAGATTCATCAAAGGTAACATCTCTCTGCTCTGAATCATTTTCTTTGTGTCTAAGCACCAAAGACGAAATCCCTTTACTCCGAGGTGATTCCCATAAAGAGAGCCTTTTTGCCCTCGGATCTAATTTTGACTCCTTCACATGGTAATATGCGATGAGATCCAAACACATGTAAGGAATCATAATCAGAGGCGCAGGTTTTTCTGCACCATACCTCCATAGGAGTTTTTCTTTCTAATTCGGATGATGGCAAGCGATTAACAAGATGGCGGCGTATGTCACACGACCTCACCAAAATTGTTTGCCCAACCCAAAGATTGGACAACATACATCGAACTTTTCCGGCAATGTTCGATTCATACGCTCTGCCACTCCATTTCTCATTGTGGTGTATCCCTAAGCGTGAAGTGTCGAACAATACCATACTCTTGGCACACATCGAAGAACGGATCACTTTATATATTCCTCCATTGTCCGTCCTAAGCCGCTTGATTTTCTTGCCGTTTGGTTTTCGATCATAGTTTTCCATTTAAGAAAAACTCCAAGCACTTCATCCTTAGTTCTCATGGTATACACCCAAACTCTTCTGGAAAAGTCATCAACAAAAGTAACAAAGTAGTGTTTTCCTCCCAACGAAGGTGTTTTGGAAGGCCCCCACACATCTGAGTGAACATATTCCAAAATACCTTTGTATTATGGATAGCAAAGTGCTTAATTTCACTCTCTTTTGCTTTCCCAGAACACAATGCTCATAAAATTTTAATTTGCAAGCCTTTGCACCTTTCAACAATCCTTGCTTTGCCGTAATTTTCAAAGATTTTTCTTGGCATGTCCCAACTTCATATGCCACAACCGCATTGAGTCCAATTCTTTATTATCGGAAGTCGCAGCCACTCGCTGCCAATAATCTGTACTACCTTGGTAATAATACAAGTTATTTTTCCCGATGCCTTTCAATATCACAAGTGCGCGAAGTCACTTTCAAAACCCCATCTCTCATAGTAACAACTGAACCTTTGGATTCCAAGGCTCCCAATGAGATGAGATTTTTCTTTAAATCTGGCACGTATCAAACATCGTCAAAAACTCGTTGATCCATCTTGATTCTTTAATTGGATTGAACCTATCCCAACAGCTTTTTCTGTGCATTGTCATTGCCCATATAAACAACTCCTCCATTTAGTTCTACTAAATCGAGAACCACTCCGGTTAGGGGACATATGATAGGTACAACCCGAATCCAATATCCACTCAAATGCGAATGGAACGATGATGATGATGCAACCAATGATAGTTCAGAGTAATCGGTATCATGCTTTGCAACACAAGCATCTACAAATGACTTTTCCTTATTCTTCACTTTGGACAATTTTTCTTTCAAGTGGCCTTTCTCATGACAAAAGGCACATTCATCTTTCCCAAGTCTGGACTTTGACTTTGATCTCCCCTTCTGAGTTTTTCTTTGAGTGTATGAACGGCCACGGACTACTAAAGCTTCTGTGTCTCTGATTGAGTTTTTCTGCTTGTCTTTCTTTCTCTGTTCATAACTGTATAAGGCCGCACAGACTTCGCTTAGAGATATATCACTTTTCCCGTGAAGTAGAGTAGTTTCTAGGAACTCAAACTCCTCAGGAAGTGACCCCAACAGCATCAAAGCTAAATCTTCATCTTTGAATGTCTCATCCATATTTAGCAAATCAGTGACTAACTGATTAAATTTGGTGATGTGATCATTCATTGTGGTACCTGGGACGTAGGTGAAACAAAACAGTCTTTTCTTCAAGTGGAGCTTATTCTGATTGTTTTTCTTCAAAAATTTTTCTTCAAGTGCCATCCACAACTTATTTGCAGAAGTCTCCTTTGAAAAAGCATACCTTTGCTCTCGAGAAAGGCATGATCGAATTGTGCCACATGCCAACCGATTGATCGCCTTCCAATCTTTCTCCTGTACATCATCTGGCTTCTTTTCATCAATGGCAATGTCTAGACCTTGTTGAAAAAGGGCATCTAGAACCTCACTTTGCCACATACCGAAATGGCTTGTGCCATCAAAGATCTCCACAGCCAATCTTGCATTTGCAATTGTCGGTCTTGTCCATTTGGACGATGTTGAAGCTCCTAAACCGTCCGTTGTCTCCATAATCTTTCAATATACCTAAGGAAATCTTTTACGATGTGGAAGATCGGTTTAAAGCGCAACCACAGAGCATACTACGATTAACCCTTCTCTTGATACCACTTGTTGTTCCAATAGGGTTGAAGCGTGTAAATTATTGTACTAAAAATCACACAAAGTTCAATTCCTGGGAAAAAGAGGTGGATCACAAGGATCTCTTAAGTACCAAGTCTTTCCTTAGATGAATATCCCTTCTATCGTAATTTAATAGCACAATTAAATACTACTATTATACCCTCAAATATTGAAAGAAAAATAGGACAAGAAAGAACACAAGAATTTTAACGAGGTTGGTAAATTATACCTACGTCCTCGGCACTAACACCAGATGATAACTTCACTATCTCCAAAATATTACAAACAAATAGAATTCCTCAAGAATTCTCAAATGGGAGAAGAGAGAAAACTAAGTGAGAAAGAAATAGTTGGGATGATAAAATGAGAAATGGGAAGGCCTATTTATAGTTGAGGTTCAAGGACCAAACAATAAATAGCCCATTATCTCAAGGACCAAAAAATAAATTATCCCATGCCAATTTTTCAAAGTCATTTATGGTGCTAAACTTGCACCTCTTATTTTGACATTTTAGTCACAATTGATGGCTGCCATAAATGTTAATAAATTTGATGCTCCAAAACCATGCAATTTTCAACTTTTTTTACCATGCAATTGTCAACATTCATTACCAAATCTTTCTTCTCCCCATTGAAAAAACATGCTATATCTAGAAATATATTCTTCTCCTTTTCTTCCAATCCATCAAAGCTGATTCTTAGTGGGTTAAGAATTTCTCTATTAGAATCTTGTTCAAGTCTTTCAATTGCACTTCTCCATTGAACTATATCTCTACCGCACAAAAATGAACCCAAAACTTCAAGAGCTAAGGGGAGACCATCAACATAATGTACAACATGTCCAGAAAGTTAATTGAAATCATCTTCCGGCGTTGTATCACCACCAAAAGCTTTCAAATTGAAAAGCCTTAGTGCATCGTTGGTATTCAATGTTGGAGGCTTATACACATCATCGATTCGATAAGATCGGAGCAAATGTTCATCTCTTGTTGTTACAATGATCCTACTACCTAAACTGAACCAATCACGCCTTCCAACCAAGCATTTCAAGTGTTGTATGTTATTAACATCATCAAGAACAACAAGAACTTTTTTGCTAGACAACCTGCGGCTAATTATGGCATTCCCTTCATGAACATTGAAAAAATTGAAGCATTCATTTGGCAAGATTTGATAAAGAAGTTGTTTCTGCAAAGAAACAAGTCCACGCTTGTTTGAAACTTCTCGAATATCAGCAAGAAAGCTTTTACCTTCAAAATGAGGTGACATTTGAGTGTAAACAACCCTTGCAAGAGTTGTTTTACCGATGCCACCCAGTCCACAAATTCCTATAATGCGGACATGGTCTTCCCCAATATTTATTTTCGAATACAACCGCTCCAAACGTGAACTAATTCCAACCAACTCATCATGAAGAATTGGATATGTCTGACATAATTTTGCTGATATCTTCTTAACAAGATTTCCAATAAACTTTGATTCATGCCTACAATGAAATTAAATTTCGATGCTATATTTCAAATGCACTTCTTCATTTTTAGTTCAGTGTATCATGAAATATAATATAGTTGGAAGCAAACAAAAAGCAAGAATAAGATAGCAAGATCTGTTATAGCATCAAAATACACAACTTGCTCGTTAGTGGAAATATGGGAATTCTCAATTAAACACAAAATTATATCAAAAAAAGCATGCAATCCAAAAAAAACAAAAAAACAATTTTTTAGTCATTAAAATTAGGAAATAGAGAAGAAAAGGAAGAAATACCTATTATGTAAATGCCATCCTTTGATGTTAGCTGCTTCAGTCAAAGCATTTCGCCACTTTTGGATCTTGTCTGTATCTTCCTTGTACCTCTCTTGGTGTTTGGTGAAGGCTTCTTCAACTTTTCCTTTTTGTTTTCTTAAGTCCGATGGATCCACATCGTAGAAAATTGGAAATACTTTATGTCCGTAAACATTTTTTTGTTGAATAATCTCAGCGAGTTCCTCCAAGCACCATCCTGAAAAGGTATAGGTTTCTGAAAAAACGATTACCGAGCACCATGATTGCTGAATTGCATTGAAGAGTTCAGGTGCGATCTCTTCGCCAGCCTCCAGCTTTGGATCATCCCTGAAGGTGACGATCCCACTCCTCTTGAGAGCATCATAAAGATGATCTGTGAAGTTGTTGCGAGTATCTTCACCTCTAAAACTCAAGAAAACATCATATTTCTTTTTAGAAATGGAGGAGGAAGTTGAAGGTAATGACAACATGAGTATGTATGAAAGGAGATGGACATCTCAATCTGTGTTCAAAATCAGAAAATAGATCGCCCAATACCCACAAAGAAACTAGAAAAAGTAAGAATATGAGCATAGGGGCGGAAATTAGGGGTCAAAAGATGAGCAATGGATGTTCTTGCCAAGAAGTATCCAAGAAGGTGAGAGTTGGCAAAGTGGAAATTAAGTAATAATTAAAAAGTTGGACCGTTTGTATTTTACTTATTTAATAATTATGCATGAGTAGATAAGATTGTGACTAATAATTAGAATTAATTTATGGGCTGGTTAAAAAGTTTACCAAACAACCAACTACTCGCATCCACACGTGGAAGATTTCTATCTCCAGAGACAGATCCATTTCGACCGGCTTGTCCAGAATTTCTACAATGGATAACAGCTCTGGAGATTATAAACTTACCCTGGCAGGGCAGAAGTCAGAATTTCTTTTTGAAATTTAAAAATTTAAAAATTAAATTGTAATTTTTACGATAGTAAAAATATAATTTTACAATTTTAATAGTTTATATATTTATAATATATATAATATTAAATCAAATTTTTATCATTTTTAAGGTGTTAACGTGTAATTTTATCTTTACTAATTTAAAATTTTAAAAATATTAAAAGATTTAAATAAAAAACTTTCCATTTTAGGGGACGAAACCCTACCAGCCCTCTAGATTCGCCTCTGTATCCCTAGAAACATCATCATTAATAAAAATGCAACAGGAAACTACTCCATTCATTTGTCTTAATTACGCCTGAGATTTTGCTCTTGATTCATCTTGTTCGCTCTAAGCTCCTCAATAAACTTTTCATTTCTCTTATCTGTACATCTGCCTTTGCCTTTTCATTTCTTGGATAAATTTCTGTGGTTCTTCATATTTCTTTTGTTGAGAGGACATTTGCTCCTCCATAACTCTTATTCTCTCCTGCATGTCCAAATATTGCTAACTACCAGACTGATGATGCTGGGACCTTTGATCCATTTGTGATGCTTCGGCATGGTGTTTAATTTTTGGGGTTATAATACCATGGAGGAGTATTGGTAAAACTGATGGTATGAATTTTGTTGGTTTTGATTTTGTGGGGATATTGTTGACCAACATGCATTAGATCTTGGTTTGATTTCTTAGTTTGATCCATATTTGCTTCGATACTCTGACCAATTGATCATTGGCAAGGTTAAACTCAATAATAGGAGGATCATTGGAATCTGAATGTTTCATGCTTGTTTACACTCACCGCACCAATTGTTAACTAGTGAGGTGAACAAAGGGAAGAAGATGTTGGTTTGATGAAGGAGGGAATGTGAAGGTTGGAAGGAATTTTTGGTCTCATGGAGGTAGTTCAGAGGTTTAATGAGAGAAGTATGTAAGAGTGGACCTACGTGAGTTATTTGCATGACCTTTTTATACTGAGAGACAAACTTAGTTACTTTTCCTAAGATGGTTGACGTGAAAGTCTAATTTGATATCCTTGCAGTGATGATGAGATGACGTCTTAGGATGATACATGTTAAGACAGCTAGCAGTCAATTACTCTGAGTCTTCACATAGTCCTCAAATTGTCTCAGCAGAGGTGCCCAGTTCTAAAGTTCATCATGTTGTGGTACGAGGAAAAATTAGTGGTCCACAAACTAGCTATGGCTTCGCTAGGCTGTGGTACGCAAACCAATTACTAATTCGCGAACTAGATGTGAGTTCGGGATATAGTTGGTTCCATTAGAAGACACGTGTCAAATCATTAATGCACAATGTGAAATTTTTTGTCCAAACAAGTTTAAATGATACTTCTATTAGCAGGAATTAAAGCCGTATAAGTAATACTAAGGACTATATATAAGCTACAAAAGGAAGCTATCTAAATACTATTGAAGCAGGCATCCAATGGTATATTGTCATGTTTTTTTTTTTTTCCTAGTAAGTATTCATGTTTAATACTATGCTCGACTTACATATATTTAATAGATTAAATTGGAAACATATCACATTTAATATATAAACAATCAATTGTGATAATCCCCAATAAAAATGAAATGGTGTTCTATTTAGAGAAACAGCAGCAATCGAACATTCTCCACATTTTTGTTACAAAGTTGAACCTACAAAGAAAATCTAGATGTAAGTTTATACATACATATAATGTTGAGCAAAAAAAATAAAATTTTATGCATATAACATAAAATGTAATAAAAAAATCCATTAAACTTTACAAGTTTCAATCATGAACAAAAGAATGAATTATATGAATAAAAATTTAAATGGTATAAAAAATTATGTTCTCCAAATTCGAGATACGTGTAGAATATGAGTTCAGTGTTTAACATGCCCATACTCAAAATTTAGAATTAGTAATATATATTTCAAGAATATTACCAAATCCTATGTTGAGTAAAGATGTCCAAAATGAATACTTCAAATCAAATAAAACATGTACATAAAATGGATAAGTATGTCTAAAAAATAATTAACAGCCGATTGAGTTTTAGCTCGATTGGCATTAGTATTTTTGCATATGATCAAATCCTATAAAGAGATTCTAACAAGTTTAGTTCATTATAAAATTGAAAAACTTTTGTAACCATTTTGGTTGCAGCCCTTCTTACTCTGTCTCCTCGTAGATATTATGCTTTCGTTTTACAAGGGAACAGGGGCGAAGCCAGGGGGCTAGCATGGGCCTCGGCCCCCCCCAAAATATAAATTTGTTCTTTTGGCCCTTAATTTTTTTTTTAAATTTTAAATTAGTAAAGGTAAAATTACACTTTGACCCCCTAAAATTATAAAAATTCGATTTAATTCTTTACAAATTATAAAGATATAAACTATAAAAAATTAAAATTTTATCCGCCCCTAAATATTTATTCTGGCTTCGCCCCTGCAAGGGAAGTGCCACCTATTGATCCGTCATTATCAGTAGAGTGTTGATGGATTTCTTCGAAATTTGGAGAAGATTGAGTGCTATGGCTATGCTTCTATTTTATTTCATCCAAATCTTTCTCATACATTATTCTAACACCACACTTCTTCACCTTAACACTGGGACCAATTGGGTTTGTGAAACACGGCTCAAGTTCATCGATTTCCTGATCTGAGCAATCTATTGTTGATAAATTCTTGGTTTCACATTCATCTCCCAAGGAAAATGGATATAATTTTTCACGCGACAAATAACGAAGAAAACGGTGATCCTTCGTTATAGGCTGGTTATTTTGTTTGCCTAACAACCAGCCCAACCAGTCACTCTCATCAACTTGTCCAGAATTTCTACAATGGATAACCGCTCTACAGATGATAACCGTCTCATTCCTAGAAGCATCATCATTGACAAAAATGCAACACCAGGCAACTCCAGTCCATCAACTATCATTTTGAGTATTGAGAGGTAGAGGTATCTTGATTGAAAAGCCACCTGTCTATCGATTAAACCGTTCTGGGATTTCACTTCCGGGTATAATAACGTCAAATATTTTTTTGAATTTGCAAATGGCTGCAAAATAAAACACCAGTCGTTTGGTAACTAGAACAAAAAATTATCGAGTATGAGATTCTATAAGAGAAAAATAAGAGAGATTAATTGACCTTAAGATGTTTTTTCAGCAATGTTAATGCATTGATGTTCTCTGCCAATCTATAGCAGTTAACCGCTTTAATGAAAGTCGAAACCGCTAAATTGGGTACTTCCAATGGATTTGCAAGTTCAACTATTTCAAACTAAGCACAACCATCTAACCGCACATCTTCTATACTTATTAGAAGCTCAGGCACCGATTAAGCTCCTTGCAATTTGACAATCGAAGGGTTTGAAGCTTGGAAAGTCGAGTAAGAGCTGAAGGAATGCTAATGACATTGTTACCACTAAGATCAAGTAACATCAAAGAGGATATACCAGAAACATCATTTGTAATATCTAATTCACAAAGATTGCGAACATTGCAATTTGACAATCCGAGATATTGAAGCTTGGAGAGTCGCATAAGAGACACGGGTATGTTGCTGAAACTGTTACCACTAGGATCAAGTTTTTTTCAAAGAGGATAAACAAGAAATATCACTAGGAATGTCTCCTTCCCAAAGATTGCTAGCCTTTAGATTCAATTCTCTTAAACTGGACAGGAAGGCAACATCAGAGCCATGGAATTCATCCCTCCTCTTTGGATTACCTTGGAAAGAGAAGAAAGATTTCTTTGTAACTTAGATGGTCCCTTGCATCCATTGAAAGAAAAAATTTCAAGATTTTTCAATTGAAAAATGAAGGATGGTAGTTTTGTTATAGTTGTTTCACTTAAGTTAAGCTCTTCCAAAAATTCTAATTGCTGTGAACTCTGGCAAATTTTCAACTTTACAACAGCCAGAATCCCATTTTCCCATCAATCTCTCAAACCTTACAAGATTTCAACAACCGAAAGAATTAATGTTTCAAGAGATTCCATTCCAATTTTGGTTGGAAGACTCCTAAGATTCCATTCCAATGGTTTTACTTGTTGTGGCCATAGGGGTGATTATAGTGGTGAGAGGTTCGTGTCTTTAAAATGCATGGGTGAAGAAAACGATCAAGATATGTGTGATTAAGTAGGTTCATTTTGTAATTATAGAAAATAGTACATACTTTTAACTGAGTTAGGCTCCACAGACGTAGGGTAACTAAATTGCACAATCATCTTCGTGTGTTTTTTTTTTTTTTTTTTTCTCATTTAGTGCTTGAAGAAGTGCCCACCAACTTAGGCACCAATTTCTTAGTGCCGTGTGTCTATTAGCAACGCCCTTCTTACTAGCAATAGCATTTTTTTTCAAAACCATTGACATTTTTATTTCTTTAATGACTCATTAGTTTTTGTTTTTTAAAAAAAAAAGTTTTTCATAAGGGCAAGGATGAAATTAAAATTTGATGTCAACTTCAATTTTTTTGATATAATGCCTAGAACTACTCATAGTCTCTTCCCAATCCTTAAAAAGGAGGATAACACACCTCGGCTCGTTTGAACTCACATCCTTCTACACTAACAATAATGTGAATGTCAACTTAAAACTTAAATACAAATTATTTATCACTTCACTTGTGATTCAATTACATATAAAAATCGTTTTGTTTATAGTTTAGTTATATTTTTAATTGATTGAACTAATTTGGTATGATGACATATTTAGGCTTCCAACATTAAAAAAATAAAAGTCTTTTTAAATTTCTGTTTAATTTTCCTCCTCTCTTTAATCCTCGAATTTGAGTTTGTTTAGATCATCCCTAAAGTGATCAAACCTTTAATTTGCTGATGTAGTCATACATGTGTATGTCAAATTAACAATTAATTAATTTTTAACATTTTTTAAATTTTTAAAAAAATTATAATATATATTTTATTTTTACAAAATTTTTAAATAATCTTAATAACTTTCTTCTTTCTTTTTTGGATTTTTTTAAAAATTAATTAATAGGGCATTATGCGATTTGAGTTTTACCGAACCCTACTGTTTTAGCTTCCACTAATACTGCCAGCTCTACCAACTGGTTTACGAGTCCTTGCCACAATAATTTCACATTTATCACCCTCAATAATTGCGAGCACCAAAGCCAATTTTATTGCTTGCCCCAAATAGTTGCATGTGCTTTAGTTTAATTACAAATATTTAAGCTTGTTGAAAATTGATACAGAATTCAATTGCTTAAAATGTTTAACTTATTAATTAGAATTATTAAATATATAATTGCTTAATTTATTCTAATAAATATGACAAATAACAAAGGTGGTATGACAAAGATATACATAACTTGGTGTTACATGGTGCCAAAGAAAATGCCCACTTTCCTACCCACAAAATGTGCATGGCAACAGTTTTCATATTTTGATATTGACAATTTATTGAACCTTATTTTTGAGCTATGATAATTACTTTGTGAATTTTTAGTCTGTTATGGAAGATTATACTGCTATGAAGTATGAATATTGGTAATTGATTTGGACCGAAATTCCTCATTGCAATCTCTTGGATTATAGACTTTGGATTGGATCGTGATTCTTCTGATAAGCTTTCAAGAGTCCATTTTTACTTCATATGTCATTATTCTATTGTAATACTCTTATGGTATTCTTGTTTTATTGGGATTGTATTAGATCTCCTATTGTAAGCAAGTCTCGAAATCAATGTCTATATATTTGAGAGACTTAGCTAGGAATTATTGATATTTTAAGAACTTAATCTGTTCTTAGAGTAAAACCTATTGTTGTGGTTTTACTTGTTGTGGTCACAGGGCTGATCATAATGGTGAGAGGTTTGTGTCTTTAAAGTGAAAGGGTGAAGGAAACAATCAAGATATGTGTGATTAGGTAGGTTCAATTTGTAATGGTAGAAAATAGTACATACTTTTAACTGAGCTATGATCCACATACATAGGAACCAAACTACGTAATCATCTTCGTGTGTTTAGTGTGTGTTTTTGTTTTTCTCATTTAGTGCTTGAAGAAGTGCCACCAACTTAGGAACCAATTTTTTAATGTTGTGTCTCTATTAGCAATGCCCTTCTTGCTGGCAAAAGTAATTTTTTTCAAAACCATTTACATTTTTATTTCTTTATTAACAATTCATTAATTTTTGTTTTTCAAAAAAATAGTTTTTTATAAGGGCGAGGATGAAATTAAATTTTGACGTTAACTGATTTTTTTTATACAATGCCTAGAACTATTTATAGTCCCTTTCTAACCCTTAAAAATGAGGATAACACTCTTCAACTTGCTTGAACCTAGATCCTCCTACATTGGCAACAATGTTAATGTCAACTTAAAACTTGAATACAAATTATTAATCACTTCACTTGTGATTCAATTACATATAAAAATTGATCTATTTATAGTTTAGTTATATTTTTAATTGATTGAATTAATTTGGTATATTGACATATTTAGGCTTCCAACATTACAAAAATAAAAGTATTTTTAGCCATCTATTTAATTTTTTTTGCCTCTCATTAACCCTTGAACTTGCATTTTTTTGTCAAATTACCTCAAAATAGATGGAAAAGTTATCATCCCAAGTGGACCTTAGTTCACTAGAGTTATGGGGTACCTCACTAGTTAACCCAACGAATTGATTGACAGTAAATCCTCCGAGACTATGGTAAGAAAGTGGAGTCCATCATGAACTATATAGATTAGAAAAGATCACCAAAGTGCGTGGTCTTTTCTCGTAGGCCTTATGAGTAGATAGGCCTCGCAAGTAGAATACTTGAGTATCCATCGGGACTATGGTGCTTACAATTCTAGAACAAGACACCTAGAAAACACTAAAATCTTATCGTAAGGACATAGGTTTGATCAGAGACTTAAGGTATTAGCAATCGAACCACCATTTAGGAACAACGAAAGACACATAAAAGGCGCTGATAGTTCAAATAAGGCATTAAAGTCTGAGTATAAACAATGAGTTAAAGCATTTTATTTTCTTTTAAAGATATTACCCAGTAAAGAAGGAACGAGATATGAAATTTGGTAGTAAAGAAACTAAGTTCAATCAAACTTACAAAGGTTTCGACCTTTGGTTGCAGGATCCGTGGAATAAGGAACTCGAGGAGGGACCAAGTCAAACCATGTTGGATAGATGAGCACTATTAGAAAAGTTTTGTGCACATAGGAAGGGGGTACCTTTAGAGGCTTCGCCCCGAGGTGGAACATATTGTAGTTATTAAGATCCTTTAGAGTTTGAGTTTGAAGATAATAAACTTCTGTTTTAAAATTTTAAGGATTTTGTTATAAGAAAATAGTTACTACTTAATAAAGTTTGTCCTGTAAATTATCAAGCTTACAATTTGATATTTAGTCTAAATCGGCCAATTTGTGGCACACCACACCCGGATTCGGTGGCCGCGTCGGGTGAAGGTGTGACAGACCAAATGAATAGAAATAGCGAAATGAGAAACATTCAAAAAATAATTATGGTTTTCTCTGAAATGGAGAAATGAAATCATTTTGGACATGAATGTGAGTTTCTCAAAATGGAAATAGAAATAAAAATGAGAAATGGTACATTTACAAATGTACATAGGTTACTTAAAAATGATCGAAAGAATGAATTTATGTTTTTAAGCAGTTTTAGAGCCCAAAAATGAAAATAAATCATTCGATCATAGTGAACAAGTTGAGTTGTAAAATATTAAATATATTTTCTCAAAATTTAATGGAAGTAAAATCGTCATAATTTTACTGGGGGATAAAATAAGGATGAGAAAATTATTTAATTAAATATAAATATTAAAGCTTATTTTGGTAATAGAAAAACAAATATATGGTTTGATCGAATTTTAAAGTATTAGATTAAAAGCCCAGAAAGTAATTATAATTGGTGTAACACCCTAAACCCGGGCTAGACGTTATGGCCGAATCTTGAGATGTCACAAAGAATGGGTTTTGAAAACAAGTTGATTCCATTAACTAATCACTAATAAAATTCACATTCCTTCATGTTCATTACAGAAAACATTATTATAACAGTTCATTTGCCAAAACACTTATTACAGCGGAAGTTAAACAAAACCAAAACATTTTAGAAATCCATTTCATATTTTTAGAAAACCTCTTTTTGGCATAAAATCCGTTTCCTAAAAATATTTTATCAAGCATGTAACATATCGAGCATATCAAACCAAATCAAGTTAAAAACCAACACAGTCCAAAGAGTCCCAAAAATTACAAACTCTCATAATTATATCCCAAATTATTAAATAAACCGTAAATTAATAAATCTAAATAGTTTTACAGAATAGTGGTCACCGCTGATCCCTGTTGCACCAATTCGCCTAAGACTGTGGATTACTTGATAGTACAGTCAAACATATGTGAGTTTACATAAATTTAGTGTGTAACCCAGCATAATTGAGCATGCAATCATATAGAATCATATACACAGTCGAAAATAGATATAGATTCCAGCTCAAGCCTATTTCAGTTACAGATACAGTAAACAAAATCAAACAATCAAAATTCTACACACCATCTCCGACTATCCCAACACTCCATGTGGGGTTAAAAACACCAACCCATCCTTACACACCAGGTTGTGCCGTTATGACACGTATCAAATATAGTGCAACCAAGCTGCCAGATAATAGGCGATGATCGCCGTACAGAACACTTCCTCCATCAATACAAAACCCACCCCACAATCATATACAGAACAGATACAAAATACATACTAGACATGCTCAACATGCTATGTATAGATATTAGAATAATTAGATATGCATGGCATAATCATACTCAGAATAGATTATAGGGTTTGGTTAGTCCTTATCAACGCTACGGTAGGCCCACAGTTGATTGGGGCAACCCGTACGACCCTCGGGAAATTTTAAAAATTTGGGTCCACATGTCCGTATGGGCCTACACGCCTAGATTGGCCTTGCCCGTATGGCCCACACGAGCATGCCCAACTCAGCCAAGCCCGTGTGGCCCACACAGCCACACTCAAGCCACCACACGGTTGTGTCTTGCGCGCGGCCATGCTTACGTCTATCACACGGTAGTGTTCTCGCACACGGCCTACCACACTGGTGACCACACGCTCGTGTGGCATCGAGAGAATAATTTTTTAGCTTTTGCTGAAACCTCGTTTTCTACGATTTAAGTGCACACCTAGTATTGATTTGATGCTAAAACTTTCTCGAGCCTTCCAAAACCTAAAATTAGAGTACCGAACACCTTTAATCAGCGAATTGCATCACAAAAAGGCTAAATAGAATAATGTACACACACTCTTACTGTTAACTAAAACAATTGCACGCAGAATTCAATTCATTGAAACGAAATCCAGAGCAATACCGCCTTCTCGAACGGAACCTTACAAAAATTAAAACCCCTAATAAGAACCCACATACCAACAAACAAGAAATCTAACAAAGACCACTTACCAAAACTTACCAACCCCAAGAACATCAAAAGCCAAAATATCGCGACTGGAAAATTAGGTTAACCGAAAATAGAGAGTAAAAGAGAGGAATTGTCAAAAGACAGAAAACATAGAGAAAGGAGTATACCAATGTCTTTTATTTTTCTTTTTTTTCTTTAGAGAGAGAAAGCTGAATTTTGGAAAAATAAAAGATAAAAAAATAAATTTGATAACTCCTCAATATCCCAACTCCCCACTGTTCTCTCATCCTTAACCACCCACTTTAGAATTCTATCTCAATCCAAACACTCTCAGACAATCGAAACAAAAATAACATAATCAGCAAGCTCATTCTGATATGAAATTACAGGCAATTTAATATAAGCCCAAAGAAAAAGGTAGAGCTTAAATCCAAAAATAGCCAAAATTTGCTAAAGATAAGGGTTAAACTTAGGACCTCTCAAACACTTCCAGAACACTTAACCACTGAAGCAGATACACCTTTATGACAAGTACTTACAAAAACATAAATAATAAGACCAGGGCGTTACAATTAGACCCAATATAGAAGAGGCCCAAAAGCCCCTTATGTAATAAAAGAGGGATGGCAAAGCCTAGTATATTTAACTTGGGTTGCCGCCCCCTACATCTTAGTTGAACTAGGATTTTGTCTTTCTAGTGAAAATAATTTTTTACAACTCAGCAAGGGTTCTACCTTCTCTTATTGTAAATAGATGGCACCGATAGGGTATAAAGCAAAACTTTGAGAGATTATTACTCTGTTGAAAAATGGAGAGTTTTATTCTCTATTACTAAATATATATTTTTCTGAAATATCAATTCTAATTGTTTCTATTTGAGAAAAGAGAATTTTTATTTTCACCCCAAAAATAAAAGAAAACTTTTTTTAGTTCTGTGTTTTGATTCGATTGGTTTTAGCCCAAACTTGAAGTAGTTCATGGTACGAGAATAGCAAAGAAGATTGTTTGGTTGAAAGTCGAAAAACATCTAAGATTCGCTTATCCAAAAACATGGTATAATTTCAGTCTAAGGTTTACTACTATAAACATCACAAACTAGGTCGATTTTCAAAATTTTAATTTTCCCTAGGCAAGAAAATCGTTTTCAAATCAGACTTTTTCCAACAATTAGGGTTCACTTTGTAATTGTTGAAAAGTATACATACTTTTAAATGCACTAGACTCGACAAACGTGGGGTAACTGAGCTGTGTAATCATGTTCGTGCCCATCAACTTAGGAACCAATTTCAATGTCAACTTAAAACTTGAATACAAATTATTTATCACTTCACTTGTGATTCATTACATATAAAAATTGTTTTGTTCATAGTTTAGTTATATTTTTAATTGATTGAATTAATTTGGTATAATGACATATTTAGGCTTCCAACATTAAAAAAGAAAATTTCGTTTTAGCCCTCTATTTAATTGTTTGTCTCTCTTTAACCCTCAAACTTGTTTTTTTTTTTTTTTGTCAAATCACCTTAAAATAAATAATAATAAAAATTTATCAAATGTTTAATTTGCTGATGTGGACATACATGTGGATGTCAAATCAATAATTAATTAATTTTTAATATTTTTTAATTTTTAAAAAAATTATAATATATATTTGTTATTTTTACAAAAAATTTTAAATGATCTCAATAACTTTTTTTTTGGGAATTTTAAAAAATAATTAATAAGGCATTATGCGAATTGATTTTTACCGAACCCTAGTGTTCAACTTCCTGATGTATAGGTAAAATAGGATTTTCACATGCTGAGAAAGTTGTATAAATACTTCAACATAGGAGCTCTTTGTCTCACACCAATTCATCTCATTTCGTAGGGTTTCCAACAAGCTAACGAAATGTCTTCATCAAAGCTTCCTTCTTCAACTCATGGATCCATGTCCAACCAGAAGCGTCCCTCAGCCAACTTTCATCCTAACATTTGGGGGGATATTTTCCTTTCATCTCCATCAACGGTAAAGAGTTTAGATACATATGTGTATCTGCGCATGAGTAAATGTCTTTATTGTATTTGTATTTTTCGTGTCTAATCAGTCGTTAATCATGTCATGTCTAATATATTGTTTAACTTAAATCACATATATACAAGTGCTTGTATTGATTTCGTATTGTGTAACATGCGATATAGTTTAATTCATGAAAATCTTGTCCTACATTACAATTTTGCAGAACGTTGATGCTACAACTAAACTACAACATGAAGAACTGAAAGAAGAAGTAAGGAGGATGATTCAGGTAGTGATGGATGATGAGTTAGATTGCGTTTAATTGATACAATCAAACGATTGGGTGTGAGTTACCATTTTGAAAGAGAGATAGAGGAAGTATTGCTCAATATGTATGAGCATGACTATGAAGATGGCCAAACTCTCGAGACTACTTCTCTTCAATTTCGATTGCTTAGAGAGAATGGATTTGGTGTTCCTTGTGGTGAGTCCATTTTCCTTCCTACTTTTTTATTGTTTTGATTCAACAAAAGCGTCCAGCTCCTTTGCCAGTAACTTTAATTGATGATCCAACCCAATAATAATTGTTAGAAATGGAAATCACTTCTTTTAGGTTTCTTTTTCTAAATAATTATTTTTTTTGTCTAATTTGTTAGGGTTTTGTAATCTATTTTGGACTTTACTCTTGCACAAGGGTGGACAAATGATCGGTTCAATTATTAACCGAATTACTCAAAAGATAAAAATCTTTAATCGTTAACTGAACTAATTTTTTTTCAAATACATTAACCGAATCGAAATATTTTGATTAATTTAGTCAGTTAACCGAAATTTATATATATATTTCTTTTGATTAAAATAAGTATAAAACATATAAAATGTTTATTTTCTTTTTTTTAATAGTTCAAAAAAATATATTATATATTATATATATTATTTATTTTGATTAATCTAAAAAATAATATTTAAAAAATACGTTTCTAATATAAAAATATATTATATAATATATATTATTTATTTCGGTTAATTATCAGATTTTGAACCGAATTAACTTATAACAAAAATTTTTAAAAATCATTAAACGACCTTCGACTAGAGGTGTGCATGGGCCGGGCCCACAAAAAATTTCAGGCCCGTTTTCTAGGCCCGGGCCCGGCCCGGCCCGAAATATGGGCCTAAAAATTTGCCCAATCCCGCCCGAAATAAAATTGTTAAGCCTTGAGCCGGCCCGACCCATATTAAATTTTTTAACTTATTTTATTAAATAAAAAATTTTAAAATATATTAAATAATCAAATACATTTAAAACAAATATTAAAACAAGAAACAAATAAAAAATATATTAAAACAATTCTTAAAACAATACACAAATTAAAAAATATAATAAAAATTGATTATATTAAAATTAAAATTAAAATATAAATATAATTAAAAATAAAAATATATATTTATTATATAATTGGGCCGGCCCGGCCAAAAAAATTTTGCTTGAGCCCGCCCATTTTCTAAACGGGCCTCGTTTTTGTGCCCAAACCCATATTTCGGGCCTATATTTTTACCCAAACCCTCCCATTTTTAGGGCGGGCCTTCGAGCCGGGCCGGGTAGCCCGGCCCATGCACACCTCTACCTTCGACCAAACTAAATTTAGTCACTGACCAATTAACCGAATTAGATCAGTTCGGTCGATTAATCCAGTTTTGTCCAAACTATGAACACCTCTATCCTCCACACACTTACCATGCTTTTTTTTTTCTTTTTTTGCATTTTATAAAAATGATTAATTTTCAGTTTTAGTCCCTCTAATATGTTCAAATTTGAGATTTAATATATAGACTTTAATTTTTAACATAATTTTGTCCTTATATTTTTTTAATGTTATTAATTACTCTAAATATTTAATATCGTTAAATTTTCAGTTAAAACATTACATAGTTATATATTATTTTTAACATAATATAGGAATTTTAACATATGGCTTCCCATTTCTTTTAGGTTTGTGTCGTTTTTTCTTGACATTATAAGACAATGGTCACAATTCAATTTTGGCCTCTAGGTTTTTTTGAAACTTGAGATTTAATTTATATGCTTTAATTTTTTACTTAATTTAGTCCATCTACATTTATAATGTCATTAGTTAGTCTAAATAGTTAAAATTGTTAATCATTTCAATCAAAATGCTAACATCAATTTTTCTTAAGAAAAATATTTCAACACACAAAATTATTTTATCATGACGATTTTGAATGAGTGCTTTTAAGAAGAAAAAAAATCCTAATTAAATAATTTTAATGTAATTTTTAATGTTATGTGATTACCAAGTGAATTTTATTTAAAATTCAAAATGTCACACTAGAGAATCTAATAGAAAAATTTTAACAATGGTAACCATTGCACTCGAATTTTTAAATTCGAAAACTAGAGAACAATGCTCCTAAAACTAAAAATAGAAGATTAAATTTCAAATGTACAAAGTATATAGGGATCTAGTATATATTTTCATCTTTAAATTTTTACTCTTTAATTTAATACAAATAAATAATTAACTGGTGGAATCCATACTAGTTTTGGTTAAAAGCCTTATAAAAGTCGCTGCATGTAACTTATTTTCCTATAATAATAAATTATGATGATGATGACGACGACCACGATGATGATGAAAATCTTTGTAATCTTGTGAATCTTAATTTCTTTTCTTCGTGTTATATTTCTCTTTTTCCTACAAAGCTTTGTTGTTGGGAGTTCAAATTTTAGATTTAATTTCTGTATATTACAATGATTAATATAATAATATCGTTTTGAGTTGAGTAGAATGGTTCAACAAGTTCAAAGATGATGAAGGAAACTTTAACATGTCCTTAACAAGTGATGTGAAAGGCTTACTAGAATTATATGAAGCTTCACATTTACGTGTGCATGGGGAAGATATACTTGAAGAAGCTCTTGGTTTCACCACCACTCATCTAGGTTTAGCCAAAGCTGCTGGCACTATCGAATATCCCCTTTCAGCCTTAGTCTCCCATGCTCTATACCAACCCATCCGCAAGGGCTTGCCAAGGTTGGAGGCTAGGCGATTCATTTCCATTTACCGAGACGATGCTTCACATAACAAAACACTGTTGAAGTTTGCAGAGTTGGATTTCAACTTGTTACAAATTTCACACAAGGAAGAGCTGAGCAAGATCTCAAGGCAATATATTACTCCTTCAACATTCAATATTAATTGTGTATCCTAATTTAAAAGGACTAATTGATACCTAATGATACTATACATAGTTAGGCTAATTTGAGTTTTGTTACAGGTGGGGGAAAAGTTTAGACTTACCTATAAAATTACCTTTTGTTCGAGATAGATTGGTAGAAGCTTACTTCTGTGCATTGGGAGTATATTTTGAACCACAATACTCTTTTGCTAGGGAGATATTAGCAAAAACAATGGTCATGACATCAATAATGGATGACATATATGACGCATATGGCACACTTGAAGAACTTCAACTCCTCACGAATGCAATTCAGAGGTTAGCAACTTCAACGATTCAATTTTAAATCTAAAAGTTTATTCAATTAGCTCATATAATAATGTATAAAAAAACATTATTCAATATGTTTTATTTTGAACTTTTCTCTAATTGATTTTGCAGGTGGAATGTTAATTATATAGATCAACTCCCAGAATACATGAAATCATTTTACATGCCATTGTTAGATTTTTTGGAGAAAAAGAGCAAATAATGGTTAAACAAGGAAAATCATATCGTGTCAAATATGCGAAAGATACAATACGTTCGTACTTTATCTCATTTTTTAAATGATTTTACATAAACAGTAAAAATTAATAACTTTTTTTCATATATTATATGAGGAAAATGAAAAATATAAGAGGGTTTGTGAAACTATTCACCTCAACCCCATCTAATTTTTGTGTCTCCTACCTTGACACCACCCCAAACATGATTTTATTTGAAATTCCATATCCAAAAAAAAAAAAAGTTTCTCAACTTTACCCAACTCACCTTAAAATATTAAATAATTTTTATGTTGCATTACTTTTTCCAATATCAAATAAAATGCATATTATAAAATCATATAAAAATTTAAAATATCTAACTAAAAAATAAAAATTTTAAAATCTTATAAAATCTTATAGAAGTTTAAAAATTTTATAATTAAAACATATAAAATTAGTTATGAAATTAAAAAAGGTATTTTGGTAATTTTTTAAGATAGGAGGACCATGCAAGTTTAATCAAAACCTTATCTCTGCCCAAACTCTAATTTTCATAAAAAGAAAATATATTTTATAGGGTTGGATCGAAACATATGGATTCGGGTTATTTTATTATCCCTATATATAGATATATGTTTAACATAAAATGGAATATATATGAAGGATTATAATTATAAGTTGGTACTTATATACTCTAAACTTGAAATATTATTATGACCTAAAGGTAATGACTTTTTTTCTTCTTCTTCTTTTTTATAGTTTAAACAATTGTGTGAATGTTATTTTGTGGAGGCCAAATGGTACAATGAAAACTTTGTACCAACAATGGAGAAGTATAGCGGTTTTATCTGTTGGTTATATCATGTTAACCGTCACATCTTTTATTGGAATGGGAGATTTTGCGACACTTGAGATTTTTAATTGGACATCTAAGAACCCTAAAATCAGTGATGCTTCTTCCGTTGTTGGTCGTCTCATGCATGATGTTACTTCACACAAGGTACCTTTTTTTTCCGAATTTTGCAAGAGTATTTTTAATAAGTTATATTTGGTGAATAAAACTAATATAAATATATAGTTTGAGCAAGAGAGAGGGCACTGTGCATCAGCTGTTGAATGCTACATGAGAGAACATGCAGTTTCAGAAGAAGAAGCATGTACTGAATTGAAGAACCAAGTGGAGAATGCTTGGAAAAATATTAACCAGGAAATGATATTTAGTGAGATATCCAAAGTTGTTCCAAGGCCGGTTCTTACACGAGTTCTCAATTTTACAAGATTCATCGATTTCATTTACAAGATTGGAGATGAGTACACACATGTTGGGAAAAATACAAAAGATGGGATAACTGTTTTGCTCATTGATCCAATCTCAGTCTCCAATTATCCATAGCGATCCATTTCCTGTTTGCGTTGCTTTTATATGTTATATGTGTTTAAGATGTTATTTAAATCCTAACATCTCAATTATCCATAGTGTATGTTTATGTTACTCTTTTGTACTATGTTTTATGTCATATTTCAATAAATTTTCAAATCTCATGATTTCTTGAGCCGTAAGGGTTGGTGAATGAATCAAGGCATTGTTATTTAAATGGGTTTTAAGGTTGTTGTTTTGGTGCAGTTCCGATTTGGTCTCAAATGATTTTTGTTTCTGAGATTTTAGTGCAAGGGATCATGTGTGGTAGTTGTGTTGCAAAGGGATAATACTTACAGTATATCAACATGGGATGATGGTGAACGAACCTCGGCTTTAAAGTTTTTTAGGTGTTAAAGATGGTAAGTATGTGATTGCTTAAGAGATTAAAGGTATGGGTTTTAAAGAAAATGGGTGGATGGAAGGAATCGTGGGAAATCAGCAGTGCATTTTACTGGAGGAGGGAAGTGCAATTGGTAGGGGATTTCTAAGTTTTTAGAATGGTTTGCATGTGAATTTTGAAGTTCTAAAAAAATGAGTTTAACTTAAATCACTTTTGAGATGAATTTAAATGGAAATGTGAAATTCCCAACTATATGTTTTCTGAAATTTTATATTACCCACTCCATATAGAGAAATTATTTTATGGACCCTTTTCACCACGTTATTTATGTTCTCGCCCAATTAAAAAAAGATACATCATCTTTGATTCGAAAGTTTAGTCCAAATGTACATATGGATGATGTGGTAAAAAAGGTCCATAAAATAATTTTTCCTCCGTGTCACATGGTCTGCGTTATTTTTTAAATGGATTAATTGCAATTTGATCCTTCAAAGTATGTAGGTTATGTGATTTAATTCCTCAATTCATTCAATTTGATCACTACTGCTATTTATCTAAATGACTTATATCTTGAATTATAATATTTATCAATTATCAATTATTCTTTGATTATTTTCATGATTAATATAATTTGAGCATGATTATATTGACTATTTAAGTTGGCAAATTGGGGGATGATGTAATGGGAATTTTGGCCATCAGCTCGTTTCATTCAATTACTTACATGGGATGATTATGTACGTCACTTTTATTATCCATATCATTAACATTAATTGCTTTAAAAATGAATATCAATCTTCAAAATATATTGAAAAAAAAAACTCACAACAAAAACATCATTCTTTTAAGCAATTTAATTAATGATTATGATTTAAACTAAAAATATGTTAATTCTTTAATTAGAAAAATAATCACTGAACTATGTACTTTGTTTTATTTTGATCACCCAATTATCAACTTTTTTATTTAGTCACTCAACTATTTGAAATTAAATATTTTAGTTACTTTTTGGTTAATTGTTCAAAATAAGGCTAATATGGGCTTTGTTTTATTGGCCTAATAACAAATTTAGCCGTCCAACATTTACATACTCTATCAATTTGATTCTAAATTTAAGAACTTCAACAAATTAAGCCTTTAGTTTTTACAATATTTGTCATTTGATTCCTAAATATAAATAATCTTTAAATTTTTTTATATTTAATTTTTTAAATTTAAAATTTATATTTACTTTTTCTAATTAACCAAACATGTGAAAATCCAAAAATTAATAGTATATTTTTATTTAATCCCCTTTTTTCTTTTTACATTGTTTGTCTCAAAAACCTAATAAAAATTTCAGAAAAAAGTTCAAAATTAACAAATTTATAAACCCAGAAAAATGGTTAGGTTGACAACACCAGCTTCAATGGCTTTACTTTTTGCTACAGAGATAATGCCGGTTGCAGTCTAAATCTTTTAGAGTTGTTGTGTTTTTATCATTTCTAACTCTAACATTGAAGAGATATTGCAAATTAATTCCATATTATTTGATATTTCCAAGGCAATTTGCGTTTCTTTCTTCAATTTCAAACCCATCTTTTTATCTTCCACTTTGGGTCTCATATTTAGTTGGTGCTAAACATATTTATCAACTTTGGGAAATTTTGTGAAATATGTCTTCGAAATGGGCAGCAAAAAGCTATTATAGAAGACACATGCCAATAGGCAAAGAGAGCCAAACTCCATGGAATCTTAAGGGGCCTTCCAATGCATTCAAATCATTCCCAAGTTTGTTCCAACGTGCTTGAACTTTGATAATTTACCTTCAATTTTGGTATAAAAATCTCCTCAATCAATAAGCTAGTAATCGAACCTGCTGATCGACCCTAATCAAGCTTCGTAGAGGAAATAAAAGGAAAAAATAAAATAAAACTACAGTTTGCATATGTTGGAATATGTTAATACGCCCATTTTATGTGTTTATTGTGCTTAATTTCCATAAATTCTCGAATGAGATGTCACTAATTTTAGGCTTATTATTTGATTTTTGATTAGGTACAAAAGTAAAACCAAAAAGTAAAGAAGAGTCGAAGATGTGGACTAGACCAAAGAACAAAGTTGATGAACAATTATTTTTTTGAAAATTTTTATTTTGGAGATTTTATTTGTAAAAATAATACTTTTAGTTTTTTTATTAGGATAATATTTTATGTTTTGATATTTTAAGATAACTCTTTATAAATACTAGATTAGATAAAAGAGTTTTAAGTAAAATTAGACTTTTAGATTATTAATATATATGTATATATATTGCGTCGGTTTAAGAGATAGATACCATAATCTTACAAAGTTGTATTGACATCAAGTAAGAAAAAAGCTCGTTGATTCGATGTTGATAGACGTACTGTTGAAAGTACCAAATCAATCGTCTATCGTATTCGGTCTACCGAGAAACACATTGACGTATCTAAATAAGAATTAAGAAGACGTTGCGTGTTTAAGCTCTCTTAATAGCATAAGTACCATCTAAAGCTAGTAACCAGTTGGCAGAGGCTAATCTAGGGGGCTGGCATGGGCCTCGGCCCCCCTTAAAATGGAAAATTGTTATTTAGGCTTTCTAAATTTTTTAAAATTTTAAATTAGTAAAGGTATAATTGCACTTTGGCCCCCTAAAAATATAAAAATTTGATTTAATTCTTTAAAAATTATAAAGATATAGACTATAAAAAAATTAAAATTTCATTCGGTCTCCCTAAAAAATTGTTCTTTCTTCTTACCTGCTAGTTGGTATATATTAAAACTCTTGAATTAATACACCATTTATATAATGTATATCAGATGAATTGGAAAATAGAAGGAAATTGGTGACATATATTACCATTTTTGTTTTGTTGTAATATTTTGGCAGATACACAAATTGTACTACAAAGTATGGCCTCTGCTTCTTGTAGTGGATGCTATGCTCTGCCGAAGAAGAAAGCCAAGAACTAACCAAAATTAAGAGAAAAATAGGATAAATTTCTTTTATGAAAAAAAAAAACATAAAACTCTCTACATATATGATAGTTAAGTGATTAAATTTGGAAAATGAAGAAAGCAGAGCAAGAAGTAGAACCATTTTGATGGGTAGCATGCTAGCTTCATAGGTGTCTCGACATCAATGTCCAATGGGTACCTCTAAAGAATTTTTAGACAGAAGCCCTTAAATTGAAGTCTATGAAATGATAGATATGAAGCAAATAGAAAATAGAAGAAAATAAATGAGTGGTATGAAGTACCTGTCATGTCATTCCTTGTTGGTATAAACTTCAATTTCAAATGTGTAAACACTGGAGGATTCAGCTCATGCTGACAAAAAGAAGTTGGTATAAGCATTGTCTATTGCACTTGTGAAATCATTATGATTTAAAAGTATAAAGCAATTAGATAAATTAGCACCTGAGAAGTATCCAATTGTACAAACATTTACTGTAACTAAACAGAACTTCATATAGTGGACAACCACAAAGCCATTGTCTATGCTTTTGCAGGGCAAGTTTTAACAAAGGGCCAAACATCATCTGCAATGATAACAAATACACATACCCATTAGTGCCTTAGATTTGCACACTGCAAATATTCTGAAGCAAGATCAAAGTTGGCTGAAATTCCAAACAGCTAAACGGATGCCCTGCAGCAGAAATTATTGTGAATTTTAAACAACTCAGGATTATGCCTCCAAGAATCTGTTAATAGCAAAGGTATTGTATAAGCTACTACTCGGTTTGTACCTTACTCTTGACATACACCCTTTAGATAAGATCAATTGGACATTAGAAGTAAACTTACGACATATATTACCATTTTTTGTTTTGTTGGAATATTTTGGCTGATAAATAATATACTTCATGCAGTCTCCTTTTTATCAGAAAAGAAAAGAGTGGTATGAATAAGCTGTCATGCCATATTGGTGTAACTGTTTTAGTATTTGGTATAACTGCAATTTCAAGAGGATTTTATAGGAAAAATTGTGAGATTTTTATGATTGATTTAAAAGTATAAAACAATTAGATAAATTACTACCTCCTCTTCTTTTGCATATAAATTTTTGATGATTTGCCGTATATTATGAAAGATGATAAACGAATAAATTGTATTTGTAGGAGCAAGAAAAGAAATTCAATTTTATAGTCTATATAAAAGGAATCATCATTGTCCAACTTGAATGAAAACTACAATGAATATATATATATATAGACACACAAAGGCAAAGGAGCTCGTAGTTGGAAAGTAAAACAGAGCTTCAGTAACAAAATTTATTGTTTTTGGTTTCTCTCGAACTTATCAGAATCATTCAACTTTTTATTTGCAATGCGAAACACTTGAGATATTAGAAGCATGTCCACAAACACTTTACTCTTACAATCCAACTTCACATTTTCCTTGAAAATTTGATAACATATCACGTGAAGCCATGCAGATTTTCAAATAGAAAGAAATCATAGATACTAGACCCACAAGTATCCCATAGCTTTTCGTGCTGATAGGAACTAATCATCTTTCTTAACCTTTATTCCTCTAAAATTTCTCTTTTCCAACAAGGCACTAATAGGAATGTTAAAATCATGTGGTGGTGGAATATTTCGACTATTGAAAACATGGAAAAGAATCTATTTCTACCATCAAACAAAAACATGGGAAAAAGAGAAACTTATAAAATTAACTAAATAGGAGAAAGAATCTTGAAAAGGCTAGTCAAGTATTATTGCTTCTTTTCTGATCGGCCCATTATAAAATTGAAAAATTTTTGCATCCGTTTCGGCTGCGGCCCTTCTTCCTCTGTTTCCTCGTGGGTATTGCGTTTTCGTTTTACACGGGAAGTGCTACCTGCGGATCCATCGTTGTCAGTAGAGTGATGATGGATATGTTCCAAGTTTGGAGAAGATTGAGTGGTATGGCACTGCACCTCTTTTATTTCTTCCAAATCTTTCTCATACATTATTCTAACACCACACTTCTTCACCTTAAGAGAAGGATAACCAAGTGTGCCTTCGAAAGACATCTCGAAAGACATCTCATCGCATTCATGATCAGAGCAATCCATTGTCCATAAATTATTGGTTTCCCATTCACCACATTCATCCTCGAAGTATAATGGATACAATTTATCACGCGAGAAATAACAAAGAAACAGGTGGTCCTTTGTTATGGGCTCCGAATATTCTCCACCAAAAGCAAAGAAATTCGATGAGATCCATCCAGGATTTCTTCCTTGAAAATCAGATCCATTATAACTAGATTGTCCAGAATTTCTACAACGGATATAAGCTCTACCACCGACAACCTTTTCCTCAGGACCACCCTCATTGACGAAAATGCAGCAGAAAGCAACTCCAATCCATTGACTGTCATTCTGAATATTGAGAGGCAGAGGTATGTCAATTACAGAGCCGCCTCTCTGTTGGCTGAACCATTCTGGGATTTCATTTCCAGGTATAATAACATCAAACTCTTTTCTTGAATTCGCAAATGCCTGCAAATTAAAACATCAGTCTTTCTAGAATTTGCAAATGCCTGCAAAATAAAATATCGGTGGTTCTGTAACTAAAACCATGAAAAAAAGGGAGATTAATCAACCTTAATATGTGTTTTCAGCAATGTTATTGCACTAATGTTCTCAGCCAATCTGTAGCAGTTAATGGCCATAAGGTGAGCACAATCAACTATCCACTCACTTGTCATTCTTGCTAGAAGCACAGGCAACGATTCAAGCTCACTGCAATTTGACACCCCAAGCCTTTGAAGATTGGAAAGACGAGTAAGAGACGCAGCTATGCTGGTGAAATTGTTACCACTAAGACCAAGAAATCTCAATGAGGACAGACCAGAAATATCACTTGGAATATCTCCACCAATATTGAGCAGGCCGCAATTTGACAATGTAAGATATTCAAGCCTGGAGAGTCGTGTAAGAGACCCCGGTATGGTGTTGAAATTGTTGCCGCTAAGATCAAGATTTGTCAAAGAGGATAGACAAGATATAGCACCAGGAATATCTCCTTCACCAAGACTGCAGTCCCTTAGAGTCAACTTTCTTAATGAACTCAAACCGGATAATGAAGGTAGCATTAGAGCTATGGAATTCATCCTTCCTCTTTGGCTTACCTTGAAAAGAGAAAGGAGATTTCTTTTTAACTTAGACGGACCCTTGCATCCACTGAAAGTCAAAATTTTAAGATTTTTCAATTGAGAAATGAAGGAGGGTGGTTCTTTTATGGCTGTTTCACTCAAGTCAAGCTCTTCCAAAAATTCTGCTTGCTGCAAATTCTCTGGCAAATATTCAACTTTACAACAACCAGAAAGATGAAGAGTTTTTAGATGTTCCATTTTTCCATCAATCTCTGGAAACCTTGCAAGATTTGAGCAACCCGAAAGAATTAAAGTTTCAAGGGATTCCATTCCAATTTTGGTTGGAAGACTCCTAAGACTTCTGCACTCTCTTAAATTCAAGAGTTTAAGTCTCTTAAGCACTCCAAGTGATGGATGAACATTTACTAATCTGGTACAACCTTCCATAATCAAAACTTCGAGATTTGGGGCTGTTGTGAAGTCTGGTGTCTTGATTAGGTTTTGGGACTCTTTAAGGTTGATTATTTTTAATTTATACAAGGGCTGTCCAAAACAAAAACAGATTACTGAGAAAACAGAAAACATAATAAAAACTCATTTTTATTATTTTTATTTTTATCTTATTCAAATTGAACTGGTTATATTAAAACAAGTTAAAACACAAGGAGTACATGAATTTAATTCTTACTCTATTCCCTTTCCATAGTTGTTCAATGCGACTATATGGTAAGAGAAGTACGACAAGATTATCCGGTTGAAAGCTTGAAGGCAATGATCTTAAAGGATATCCTGTCCAATCTAAAAGTCGTAGCTCATTAGAAAGATATTTGATATCATCACAATTTGAGAGGCAAAACACTCTGAGCAATCTCAAATTTGTCATCTTCGAGAAGACATTGACACTCAAATTGAGTATCTTGGTCGATTCCCTAAAAACCATGGGCAAAATAAAAATAAGCATTAAAATAAAAAAACATTCAATACCTCAAAGCAATGTTTCTCCAATACTATTTTTTAAGGACTTGTATCCTGTACATATATCTAACACGTGTCCAAATACGGATATTGATATATGATCCTTCAAGAACTCATTAAATACATTAAAAAAAAAGCTTTTTAAAAAAAATCACACATACCCATTTTAGACATATATATCTATCTAACACTCACATTTGACTTTGAATTACCTAAGCCTTAGAAACTAGAAATAAAATTTTGATTTATATTAGTGCAATGATAATGCATAATTCTATTCATTGTTACTAAACCAAACTAGGACACATCATTAAAAATGAAATCAATTGGTTTTATTTTTAAAAACTTTTGATGGCATATTAAAATCTTGTCCACTAAGATACATTATGAGTGCATCAAATGCAAGCACTTAATATTAGAAAGGATATATCTCTAATGTGTTTATTTTGAAAGAGTAATGCGTAGCTAGATAAATTTTATAAATATGACATTAAATATTAAGTCTTAAAGGTTTTTTCCATTGATTCTTATTGGATACTTTTACTTAAAAAAAACTAATAACAATATTAATAATACACATCATAAACATGTACATATATTTTCTTACCGTTTATTGTCGATGATCATGCCTTCAATTATTTCTGTAACCTAAAAAAATAAGAATAAAGAATAAAACAAAATAAATGGTGTAAACAGTATGATAAAACTTATAAAAAATTGCATATATATTTAACACTGTCATAATCTTTTGGTCGCAATATAGTATATAAAGCATTTTAAATAAAGTAAAATATTTCTAATGAGAGTGATTCAATGAAATTAAATATTATTTATATAAATCCTTACTAAGAGTTATAATCAGCAAAAGGAATTTATGTCAAAAGCTACTGAATCTTTTTTTTTTTTTTTTTTGACTCTACTATATAAATAAATTCGTCCAAGTCTTTTTTTTTATTAAAAATTTTATAAAAATATAGAATGTAAATTTTGTTGAATGACTTACTGTGTTTTTTGTTAAGACGTAATGGACATCTTTTTCTTCCCACAATCTGCAACGTATTCCAGGTTCATCAACAGACTTTTCCCTAACAATTTTTCTTCCCATTTCTTGTATCAAGCGATGCATCCATAAATGCTTGTGTTCATCAACTTTTATGAGAGATTTCTTAATGAGAACATCTATTCCAATATTTGGGAAAAACTCACAACCATCCAATACTTTCATTATAAAATCTTTCTCCTCTCCATTGAAGAAGCATGCTATATCTAGAAATATATTCTTTTCGCTTTCTTCCAATCCATCAAAGCTAATTCGAAGCCTATCGAGAATTTCTTTGTTAGAATTTTTTTTAAGTCTTTCAATTGCACTTCTCCATTGAGCTACATCTCTACCGCACAAAAATGAACCCAAAACTTCAAGAGCTAAGGGGAGACCACCAGCATAATGTACAATATGTTTAGAAAGTTCAATGAAATCATCTTTCAATGTTGTATCACTACCAAAAGCTTTCAAATTAAAAAGCCTAAGGGCATCATTAGGATTCAATGTTGTAGGCT
This sequence comes from Gossypium anomalum, assembly GCA_025698475.1. Taxonomy (NCBI): domain Eukaryota; kingdom Viridiplantae; phylum Streptophyta; class Magnoliopsida; order Malvales; family Malvaceae; genus Gossypium; species Gossypium anomalum. Next base: position 97,246,507 of record CM046966.1, read on the forward strand.
TATACACATCATCAACTCGGTAAGATTGAAGCAAATGTTCGTCTCTTGTCGTTACAATGATCCTACTTCCTAAACCAAACCAATCACGTTTTCCAACCAAGCATTTCAAGTGTTGTAGGTTATCAACATCATCAAGAACAATAAGAACCTTTTTTCTAGACAACCTGCGGCTAATTATGGCATTCCCTTCGTGAACATTGAAAAAATTGAAGCATTCATCAAGCAATATCTGGGAAAGAAGCTGTTTTTGTAAAAAAACAAGTCCACATTTATCTGAAACTTCTCGAACATCAGCAAGAAAGGTTTTACCTTCAAAATGAGGTGACATTTGAGTATAAGCAATCCTTGCAAGAGTTGTCTTACCAATGCCACCCATTTCGCAAATTCCTATAATACGAACATCATCTTCCCCAATGTCTATTTTTGAATACAACTCCTCCAAATGTAAACTAATTCCAACCAGCTCATCAGGAATAACAGTATAGGTCTGACATAATTTCGCTGATATCTTCTTAACAATATCTTCAATAAATTCTGATTCATGCCTATAAAAAATATCGTTTAATTCTTTTAAAAAAAATTGTTGCATCATAATATAGTGTGGAGCAAACAAAAAGCAAGAATAAGAAAGCAAGATCTGTTACCACATCAAAATGCACAACTTTCTCTTTAGTTGAAATATTGAACTTTACAATTAAATATGTAGTAACTATATTTTGCTTGGGTAAAGCTAAAATTGAGTTCGAATTTTATATTTTTTAAATATTATCATTTCTTATTTTTGTAATTTTATTATTAATTAGAATTATATCTATTATTTATTAAAAAAAAGGGAAAGGAAAGAGTTAAAAACAAGAGAGAGAGAGAGAGAGAATAAAACAAGACACACCCAGCGACAGGGTGAGCCAATAGAAAGACAGAAATAAAACAAAGAAATTATTTGCATTCCTAAAATAATTACATTTCATTGTTAGGTATGTTTTTAGAAAACGAGGGAACATTCTAGAGCAATAATAATTTATGAGTTAGGGTCGAAATATTTAGTAATTATTTATCGTAGAAGAATAGTCTTTTCCAACAATAATCAAAGTGACTGTTTTAAAAGTTTTTAATCATGAATTTTTATGGGGTTGTAGCTCGAATTTTTGTTTTAAAATAAATTCATTTTATTCATAATAAAATTATTTTATAACAAGAATTATTTTTAAATATTAAATATAAATTTATTATTTTAAAATTAAGAATAGCACATGATTACATGATACCTTTTTATCACGTGTAACTGTACAATCAATTTTAAAATTTTATTAAAGGTTCCACCAAAAAAATAAAAAATTATATATTCTTAAGGGGGCAATCACACCTAACTAAAGCAATTGAGTGGTGACCAAAAAAATAGTCTAGCGGACCTAAATACTGTTTCGACAAAACACATTCCAATTATATATATCAATCCAAAAAATAACAATATTGTTTGACACTGAAACTAGAAAATAGAGAAGAAAGAATGACCTGTTATTTAAATGCCATCCCTTGATGTTAGCCACTTCCCTCAAAGCATTTTCCCACCTTTGGATCTTTTCTCTATCTTCCTTATATCTCTCTTCATGTTTTGCAAAGGCTTCTTCAACTTTTCCCTTCTGTTTCCTTAAATCGGATGGATCTACATCGTAGAATATTGGAAATACTTTATGTTCCTTATCCTTTTTTTGTTTAACTATCTCAGCAAGCTCCTCCAAGCACCAACTTGAAAAGGCATAGGTTTTTGAAAAAACGATGATCGAGCACCATGATTGTTGAATTGCTTTAAAGAGTTCAAGTGCGATCTCTTCCCCGGCCTCCAACTTGGGATCATCTCTAAAAGTGACAATCCCACGCCTGTCTAGAGCATTGTAGAGATGATCTGTGAAGTTGTTGCGAGTATCTTCACCTCTAAAACTCAAGAAAACATCATATTTCTTTTTAGAAATGGACGATGGAGTTGAAGGTAACGACAACATGAGGATATATTAGAAGAAAAAGATATCTCAATCTAGTGCTCAAAATCAGAAAATAGTTCGCTCAATACCACAGAAAGAAACTGGGAACAATGGGTTGATGAGGATAAGAAATAGAAAAGCAGCTCTACAAATAGATGAGGGATGATGTTCTTTCCAAGAAGGTGAGAGTTGACTTTATGCCGGATATATATAATAGTGCTGTTGTTAAATTATTTGTATGCGATTATTGAATGAAGTTATCAAAGGAATAATAATTTCGAGGCTAGTTTAAATAATCATAAGTAAGAAATAAAAATGTTGGAGGGTTTGTATTTTGCGTACTTGACAAAAAGAGTGGGGTTGTTAGGGAAAAATAATAATTAAAAACATGTGATGCAAACGTATTGGCTGATTTTATATCGGATTTATATAATAGTGCTGTTGTTAAATTATTTGTATGCAATTAAAAATGTTGGCTCCAAACAGAGAAGCTAATATAATATAAGGGGCTAAGCATGAAATTAACCCATTAATTTCCCAATTCATTCTTTAAAAAGCTGAAGAGGCTGCAGAGAGCGGAGCAACACCGGTGGAGTTTGTAAAGCCAAAGACTATCTATCCTTCCTTTTGCTAATTAACAGCCTACTATTCGATGATGGCGCTCTTCTCCGGCGGCTGCCAAAGACTATCTATCCTTCCTTTTGCTAATTAACAGCCTACTATTCGATGATGGCGCTCTTCTTCGGCGGCTATCTCTTTGTTCTTTCTAATTATCGGCAAACGACTACCTTCAAAAACCCCCATCCCCATCTTCATTCAAAACACCTTCGCAGCTTAAACTTGGATTTTGCTTTGCACCAGAAAGCCAGAATTAGTAATACTATTGTGGGTGGCAACACCAAAAACTGCACTGCCACCTTCAATCTGATTTGGCTCATGATACCGTCTCTAAATATCAAGTTTTGGATACAAGTAAAGTTGTCTATCACATCCTCTGTCTATCAATCTGTTTAAAAAAATAATCATTTTCGTTTTTCTAAACGATGCGGGGTTAAATTAAAATAATCATTTTAAGGGTAAAAAATAGAGGCGGATACGGGGGATGGCAGGGGCCTGCCCCTAAAATAGAAAATTTTAATTTGGGCCTTTGAATTTTTTTAACTTTTAAATTATTAAAGGTAAAATTGTACTTTGGCCCCCTAAAATTATAAAAATTTAATTTAATCTTTTAAAAATTATAAAGATATGATTATAAAAAATTAAAATTTTATTCGGCCCCTTAAAAATTTGTTCTAGTTGCGCCCTTGGTAAAATTATTATAGGAATCTCTATTAAGAATTAGATTACATTCTTAAAAAATAGATAAATTAATCATTATATCTTAGATAAAAAATAAAATAAATATATTTTTTAAAAAATTATCCTTTTTGTACTATTAAAAACTAATGCATATACTATCACATGTATTCTAACAAGTACTTAACCTCTTTCAATTAATGTGTAGGATGTGTCAACAATTAATAATTTGTTTTTTACTATAGCGCCGTTGTTGTCTTCAACCCCATTTTCAGATTCAAGAGTTTCTAATGAGCCTCGCCTTTTATTTTTGTAAATTTTGACTTATTTTATATCGGATATATAATGTGTAAATTATTTGTATGCAATTATAAAATGAAGTTATCAATACTTTATTAAGTTACAGAGAAGCTTTGAGGACATCTATCGGTGCCCATATGATAGTATATAATATAAACAATAAGGATAAAAATAAATATCAATATATAAAAAAATATATATATGTATATAGAATAAATATAGGACTAAATTTAAAATTCAGCAAAATGACAAGGCGAATTTCAAAGAAACAAAACTGGATTTAGGCCATATTTAAAACACGCGTAAAATTAAAGGGGCTCACTGGGCAAATTGCCCTATTCCCAAAACGGCGACGTTTTTCAGAATATAATTTAATAGCCATCGGGACTAAATTAAAACTAAAATAAAATATTGGGCCAAATCATAAATAAAATAAAATTTGATCGTAAATACAAAATGAGCAGAAGGATCAATTGGGTAATTAACCCAATTATAAAAAATACGCGGATCATCCCCGGGTAATCGGGTCAAAGCGCGGATCCTAGGGGTCTAAAACGTCGACGTTTCACAGGGGCTATATAAACCAAGGCTTTAGCCCGAAAATCATTTTACACCGGTTTTTTTTTTAAAAAAAAACTTAAAATTCTCTCTGAAATGAGAGGAGAGAGAGAGAGTGCTTGGCTCAGGCCTCCATCGAGCCGAGTCTTGGTCCTCGACCTCACGCGCCCACGCGCCGTCACCAACTCCTCCCAGTACAGTGGTCGGAGTTCCAAACCTCGATTTTTAATGCAAATAAAGGTTCGACCTTTTCCTTTTTCATTATTTATAGTTTACATGTATGTATATGTATTAGAAATTTCATCTTTGCATACTTAATCGATTGAGATGCTTGCTGTGTATATATGTGCGAGAACAAATCTTTCTGCTGAATCTCTAGTTTTATTGATTCTCTCTGTATTTTCAAAAACTTTCTCCTTTTTACAAGTGAAAAGAAAGGCTTTATAGCCTTGGTTTCCTACATATTTGGGGAAAGAAATCTAAGATTTCTTTCTATTTTGTGTCTTCTGTATCTCTCGATCGATGTCTTTGTGATTTTCTTGCCATTTTCTGCTCTGCTTTTTCGCGTATTTGCTGTTTGTTTCCTTTTCTTGCAGGCAATCGAGCGAGGGATCCGGCAATGACCTTGCTGCGCACTGATCACATAGGTCGAATCACGGCACTGATGGAGGGTTACTGAAACATCGTGAGAGACGAGCAGATGCATCCGTTGAAATTGCTTTTGGAACCTTCTGTTTGCGGCGCAAGGGGAAAGGCAGAAACCTTAGGGTTTCCTGCCTTAGTGTAACAAACTGGGCCAATTGGGCTTTTTGAATTTGGGCTAGCTAGTTTAATTGAGTCACGGGTGTTTGTGAGTCTGCTGGGTAGTTTAGGCCTGATTGGGTTACAAGTGTAACGGGCTTTGGGCTTATCAGGCTTTGAGGCCTGTTTATTTGTAAATAGACTTTAATGGACATTTTAAATAAATATTTATTTATTTATATTCTGCTTTCAGCCCGGTTAAATTTGGGCTCTTACAACTGCCCCTCTTTGCTCATTGTTATGTAATAGGAATTGAGCAAAGACCATAAAGGACCAAATTTGTTCGGTCTGGCCCAGCCTTTGTGATCACCTCCTCGAATGGTCTTCAACCTATCTTCTCCTTACGACCTCAAGAATGCTATGTTGATATCTTTGATCTATTTTTTGCCGAACACAGAGATACCGAGTCTACTTCTTCGATTTGCAGAGATGCCGAATCATCTTGAATCTAGCTTCAGTGAAATTATCTGAAGGTGTGACTTGCTATGTATCTGCTCCCTGTTGAAGTGGAGATGCCTAATTTCGATTTGTTCTCTGACAATACAGAGATAACAAATCATCTTAGATTTGCTTTATCGTAAACACGTGGAAGCCAAATCAACTATGTTTTTTATTTGTTACTTGTAAGCACAAGGATGCCAAATTATCTTAGGTCTGTTTAAGAACACTTGAGATCCAAATCTGCTATCTCCTCGATTTGTTTCTTGTAAACACAAGAATGCCAAATCATCTTTGATCTATTTTGAGAACTTTTGAGAGTCATATCTGCCATGTCCTCGATTTGTCCCTTGTAAGCACAAGGATGCCAAACCATCTTGAGTCTGTTTGAGAACATTTGAGAATCATATCTGCTACGTCCTCGATTTGTTCCTTGTAAGCACAAGGATGCCAAACCATCTTGAGTCTGTTTGAGAACATTTGAGAGTTATATCTGCTACGTCATCAATTTGTTCCTTGTAAGCACAAGGATGCCAAACCATCTTGAGTCTGTTTGAGAACATTTGAGAGTCATATCTACTACATCCCGATTTGTTCCTTGTAAGCACAAGAATGCCAAATCATCTTAGATCTGCTTCAGTATAAACATCTGAATGTTAGATCTGCTATATGTCTGAGAACATCTGAGAGTCAAATCTGCTATGTCCTCGATTTGTTCCTTGTAAACACAAGAATGCCAAATCATCTTGGATCTACTTCAGTATAAACGTCTGAAGTCTAGATCTGCTATATCTGAGAACATCTAAGAGTCAAATCTGCTATGTCCCCGATTTGTTTCTTGTAAACACAAGAATACCAAATCATCTTGGATCTACTTCAGCATAAACGTCTGAAGTCTATATCTGTTATATCTGAGAACATCTGAGATTCAAATCTGCTATGTCCTCAATTTGTTTCTTGTAAACACAAGAATACCAAATCATCTTGAATCTGCTTCAGCATAAACGTCTGAAGTCTAGATCTGCTATACTGCGGCCTATTACCCTGCTGTTAAAGGGGCTAAAGCACGCCGTCTTTGATAACCTCTAGAATGATTATGCCTAGTAATTAGGATGCTATGCTCAAGTGAGTCAAATGTCCCTAATTAAACATGTTATGATGCAAAGTGCTGTGAATATGACCCCTATCTTATGCATCACCATTCATTCCTTCTTTTGTCTTTCTTTTCTCAAAATTTCATTCTTACTCAGCTTGTAGGTCTTCCTCCAATGCTACAATCTACTGAGGATGTCTGTAAGAATTGAATCATTGGTTTTGTCCATTTCCTTTTGGACTGGAAGAAAGAAATTCCTCGAGTTCCTTCATCCCTTACTTACGTGAATTTCTCAAACAATTGTCCTGTTTAGTTTCTTGCATTATCTAGAAATTCCAAAGTAATGTGCAAAACTTCGTTTGTGAAAATATTTTAGTTCATCTATCATTATTTCAATGCAACATACTTTAGGAATATCGGGAGATGAATAAATCTTTAAGAATAATTGGATTTGAATGAACTGTTAACAATACAAAGGAAATAAGTCTGATAGCATATCTTTAAGAAGAAATAGAATCTAAAGATAGCAAACAGGATAAAAATTAGATGCTCTAAATATCGCCGCTTGAGCATCTATACATTAGTTCCATGAAACCTTTCTTGAGTTTGACGTGTTTAAAAGATCCAAAGTACTTTGTTGATGCCCCAATGTATATCATGCTTTACTCTCTACCGAGTCAGATATAGCCAAATTGCTGTATGCCCTTCAAAATTTGAGCTGCCCTTTCGGGTTTTCAACTCAAAACCCCTTTGGTCACAAGGCGCCCTTTGCAGGTTTTCACCTTGGCCTCTCCATTTTTTTTTTTGAAAAATTCAAGGTGCCCTTTGCGGGTTTTCACCTCGGATTCTTTTCTCCTTTAGACAAAGTACTTTTTGACTGAGTCTGAGTTCACTGGATTGGGTAGGCTCTTTCCATCCATTTCTGTCAAAATCAATGCACCGCCAGAAAAAGCCTTCTTCACGACGTATGGCCCCTCCCAATTTGGCATCCATTCTCCTCTAAAGTCCTTCTGAATGGGAAGGATTTTCTTTAGCACAAGGTACCCCTCATGGAATTCCCTTGGACGAACTTTTTTATCATAAGCTCGCATCATACGCTTTTGGTACATCTGACCATGTCGCATAGCTTTCAGCCTCTTTTCCTTAATCAAGTTTTGCTGGTCATATCGGGACTGAACCCATTCAGCTTCATCTAACCTTATCTCTGTTAAAATTTGGAGAGAAGTATTTCTACTTCAATAGGTAACAATGCTTCCATCCCGTAAACTAACGAGAACGGAGTTGCCCCAGTAGAAGTTCTGATAGATGTTTGATAGGCCAAGAGTGCAAACGGTAGTTTTTCATGCCAATCCCTATAAGTCTCAGTCATCTTTCCCACTATTTTCTTAATGTTCTTATTGGCAGCCTCCACTGCCCCATTCATCTTTGGACGATAGGGTGAAAAGTTGTGATGCTTGATTTTGAACTGGTCGCAAACCTCTGCTATTGTTTTGTTGTTCAAATTTAATGCATTGTCGGATATGATCCTCTCAGGCATTCCATACCGACAAATGATTTCCTTCTTCAAAAATCGACTTACAGCTGACTTAGTAACATTTGCATAAGAAGCAGCCTCTACCCATTTTGTAAAGTAGTCAATCACCACGAAGATAAACCGATGTCCATTCGAAGCTTTCGGTGATATTGGTCCGATGACATCCATGCCCCACATGAAAAACGGCCATGGAGACGTCATGAAATGTAAAGGTGAGGGTGGTACATGAATTTTGTCCCCATAAATCTGACACTTATGGCATTTTTTGGCATAGTTGATGCAGTCTCCTTCCATAGTGGGCTCAAAGAATAGCCAAACCTCATGATTTGTCTTGCCATCGTGAACCCATTTGCATGCGTACCACATACACCTTCATGAACCTCTTCTAGAATTAGCTTGGCTTCCACAGCATCGACACATCTCAAAAGTACTTGGTCTCTCCTTCTCTTGTACAGAACATCCCCGTCCAAAATATAGTTACAAGCTAACCTTCTCAGGGTTCGTTTGTCATTTTCGGTTGCCTATTCTGGATATTTACGATCTCTTACATATCGCAATATATCTTGATACCAAGGATTGTCATCCTTTTCTTCCTCTTTAAGGTTACAACATCTAGCTGGAACTTCATAGACACTCATTTGAATTGGACACATCTCTTCCTCTTTATTCGCCTTAATCATTGAGGCCAAAGTTGCTAGAGCATCTGCCATCTGATTTTCGTCTCGCGGGAGATAATTAAAGGTAATATCATCAAACTCCTTTAGTAACCCCAAAACTACCTTTCGATAATTGATCAATTTAGGGTCCCTTGTCTCCCATTCACCTCTAAGCTGATAAATTACCAACGCCAAATCTCCATATACTTCTAGGATTCTTATACCTCGCTTTATGGCTGCTTGAAGTCCCATGATGCATGCTTCATACTCAGCCATGTTGTTTGTGCAATCAAAGTTTAACTTGCACGTGAATGGGTAGTGATCACCATTAGGGGATACCAAGACTGCCCCAATTCTATTTCCCACTGCATTAGAAGCCCCATCAAAATTAAGCTTCCACGGAGAATCTTCAGTCATTGCTATACACATTAACTCCTCATTTGGAAAATCAAAATTTAATGGCTCATAATCCTCTAGAGCTCTACTAGCCAAGAAATCAGCTACTGCACTTCCTTTTATAGCCTTCTGACTTACGTAGATTATCGAACTCTGAAAGTAAAATTTGCCACCTTGCCATCCTTCCATTTAGAGCAGTTGATTCCATCATGTATTTCAATGGATCCAACTTGGAGATAAGCCAAGTGGTATGGTATAGCATGTACTGTCTTAATCTCCGGGTAGTCTAGATTAGCGCGCAACACAACTTTTCAATTGGCGAATATCTCATTTCACAGTCAATGAAATTTTTACTGAGATAATAAATTACTTTCTCCTTTTTCCCCGACTCGTCATGTTCACCAAGCACATATCCCGTAGAATTGCTGAACACTGACAAGTGTAGTATTAACGGTTTATCTGGACTAGGTGGAGATAACACTGGAGCATTGAACAAATACTGCTTGACTTTCTCAAAAGTATTCTGGCATTCTTCATCCCAGGTACCTTGCTTATGCTTTCTGAGGAGGCGAAAGATGGGATCACATTTCTCGGTCAATTGTGAAATGAACCAAGCGATATAATTCAACCTTCTTAGGAATCCTCGAACTTCTTTTTGAGTACGTGGCGGAGGCAACTCTCGTATGGCTCTGACCTTGTCTGAGTCAACTTCAATTCCCTTTTCACTGACTATGAAGCCTAATAACTTCCCCGATCTGGCTCCAAAGGTGCACTTTGCTGGATTGAGCTTCAATTGAAATGTTCTCAACCTTAAGAACAATCTTCTCAAGACCTCAATGTGTTCTTTTTCTGTTCACGACTTGGCGATCATATCATCAACGTATACCTCAATATTCTTATGCATCATGTCATGAAACAAGTTTACCATGGCTCGTTGATATGTTGCCCCTGCGTTCTTCAGCCCAAACGGCATTACTTTGTAACAAAATGTGCCCCACAATGTTATGAAAGTAGTTTTATCCTTATCCTCTGGATGCATCTTTATCTGATTGTATCCTGAGAAGCCATCCATGAAAGAGAACAATGAATATCCCGCTGTGTTGTCTACTAAAGTGTCAATATGTGGTAAAGGAAAATTATCCTTTGGGCTTACTTTGTTTAAATTTTTGTAATCAATGCACATTCGTACCTTCCCGTCCTTCTTAGGAACAGGTACAATGTTAGCTACCTATTCGGAGTACTTCACTTCTTGCAAGAATCCTGCATCAAACTGCTTCTTGACTTCATCCTTTATTTTCAGAATAATATCCGGCCGCATTCTCCGCAACTTTTGTTGAACTAGTTTGCAATCTTGTCTTATAGGAAGACGATGTACTACAATGTTAGTACTCAATCCGGGCATATCCTGATAAGACCATACAAAAATATCCTTGAATTCCTGAAGCAACTCAATCAAGCTACGCCTTGTGTCTTTGGTAATCAATGTTCCAATTTTCACCTCATTCCCTTCCTCTAGGGCTATGCTCTCTATTGCCTCTTTCTCATGTGGCATGATTTGTTTCTCCTCCTGTTTTACCATTCTTAATAGATCGAGAGATACGTCACAATCTTAAACATCTTCAAAATCCTGAGGTTCCTCTAAACACATGTCTTGCTCACAAGAGAAATCAGGAGCGGCAGTATTAGCGCTCATATCATTGATATCTAGAGACCTGTGAGGGATATGAAAGAATATACAAAGAACGAATGAATTTAAGAATGATCGTTTATGTGCCATGAATAAAAGAATAAGAGTTGTTAGAATTTAAAGGAATATTGGTTGATAAAAATGAAGCAATACGCTTTTAAATTGATAAAAGTTATGTTTCATTTTAATAATAATAGATGAACATGGGCCTATTTTCACAAATGTAATCTTACTACTCCTAGGCCCTAGAGTAATAAACATGTTTCGAGAATTACTCTGAAAAATTTCTAAAGACTACAGGAAAATCCTCTGCAGTCTAATTGTTCAGATAGCTCCCCGATTCGTAAGGGCAAATACCCTCAAGGTTTTCCTGTCCCAACCACTCACTATGTACAACATTGATTTGATGACTCTCTTCTACCAGCAACCCTCCTGATTTAAAGGTTTTGGATATAGATGGGAATGTCAACGGTTCCCACTCTACTTCTCCTCCGTTCAAACGCGCCTTCATTCTTGCTTGACGTTTTTCCATCTCCTGTCTCTTGTGTTTATGGTCTGGCTTGAAACCCAAACCAAAGCCATCCTTCTTCTCCATCAGTTTTGGGATTTGAATCCCTCCTTGCAACTGTTTTCCTAGTCCTTTTCCCGGTGATGCCCCCTTTCCCATCATCATTTGCAGGGCCATCCTTGTAGCTCTAGACATTTTGGGCACTGGCACCTCACTTCCTTCCAAAATGAAGGTTGCGTTGATAATTTCTAGAGAGCAAAAAGAACATTCAATAGACTCTTTATTGGCCTCAACATAAGGGGCTTTGCCAGTGACTGTTGCTATGATATCCTCCTCCGCATTGATAGTTATTAACCGTCTATCTGTTACTAACTTCAATTTCTGGTGTAATGAGGAGGGCATTGCTCCTGCCAAGTGTATCCATGGTCTCCCCAACAAGAAATTATAGGAGGGTTTGATATCCATCACCAAGAAATCGACTTTATACGTATTTGGCCCGATTTCCAAGGGAATGTCAATTCGCCCTATCACTTTCCTTTCGGTTCCGTTAAAGGCTCTTACCACATTATGACATGTCTTCATGTGCGAACTGTCAATGGGTAATCTATTCAATGTAGATAGTGGAAGGATGTTTAAAGCGGACCCATTATCAATTAGTACACTTGGAAGCGTGTATCCTTTGCAACGAGTAGTGATGTGCAAAGCCTTAGTTGACCCTATGCCCCCAGGTGGGATTTCATCGTCATTGAAGTAGATGAAATTATCAGCACTGATGTTATTTATCAACTGGTCCAACTTATTGACAGATATATCGTGAGTAACATATGTCTCATTGAGTACCTTTAATAATGCTTCTCGATGCACTTCAGAGCTTAGCAGTAAGGCTAAAACTGATATGCGTGCTGGTTGCTTACGCAACTACTCGACCACACTGTACTCACTATGCTTAAGGAACTTTAGAAATTCCTTAGCCTCCTCCTCTCTCACTGGCTAGTTAACCAGTACTTCGCTCTTTTTCTCTTTTTCAATCTCTACGCTCTTGGACTTTACGGGCTTCACTCTGACGTTTCCCGTATCATAACGCTTCCCACTCCGCGTATGGGAACCTTCAATTTATACATCTTTAGATGCGCTAGCTATATTTCCTTCCTCCCAGACCTCACATCACTTACATACAGTCATAACTCCATGGCACTTTCTTGCTATCCTTGTAAGGGAAAGGAGTAGGTGTATGGATAATGACCTTGGGCGCTGCTGGTGTCCCCACTTCATTATTCCCTGGCAGGGAGATAATGATCCTTGGTCTGCTAGTTCTTTGCTGTTCATTTTCCAGTACACATACTTATTTTTCATTAGAGTTTCCTTCACAAATCTGTAGCTTTTTATTGTCTATAAAGCCTTACACCAAGGCCTTGAATTCCTCGCAATCTTCATGGAATTTATCGTAGTCCCTCATTCCTTCTCTCATATTTTTAGAGGTCAACATACCTCTCTTCATCATCTCCTCTCAGATCACCCTCATTGGCATCCTTATCTCCGCAACATTTTCCTTTCCCTTTCCTCCACCAGCTTCAACAATGGCATTTACTCCTTGATTGTCATGGTTCGGCAAAGGGCTCTCAGTATTTGAGGTACTCTCAAATTTCAAAACCCCATTCTTGATCAATTTCTCTACGGCTTTCTTGAATCCCGTACAGTTTTCAATTGAGTGCCCCGATATTCCAGCATGATACTCACATCTGGCATTCGCATCATACCATTTAGGATATGGAGGTTGTAATGGTTTCAAATGGAAAGGGGCTATAGCATGCGCATCATATAGGTTTTGATAGAGCTCCCTATACGACACAGGTATAGGTGTAAATTACATCCTCTCATGCCTGGTGTTGGATTCCTGCTTTTGAAACCCCTGTTGCCCAACTGTGGCTACTTTGGACTGGCTAACCGTGACTACTTTTGAATTAAAACCATTTGTATTGTTTACCTCATTGTCTTTTCTTCTTGGGGCTGATCTTTTGGCCACTTCCCCCTTAATTCTTCCCCCTCTTATGGCATTCTCTATCATCTCTCCTGCCAAAACTATATCCGCAAAACTTTTAGTAGTGCTCCCAATCATATGAGTAATAAATGGGGCTTTCAAAGTATTAATGAATAACATAGTGGTCTCCTTATCCAGCAATGGTGGCTGAACCTGCATTGCTACCTCTCTCCACCTCTGTGCATATTGCCTAAAATTCTCATTAGGCTTCTTCTCCATGTTTTGTAGGGTAATCTTGTTAGGGGTTATGTCTGTCACATGATTGTATTGCTGCATGAAGGCTTGTGCAAGATCCCTCCATGAATTTATTCTAGCCCGGCTCAACTGATTGTACCATCTGGCCGCCGCACCTATCAAGCTATCTTGAAAACAATGGATCAACAGCTGATCATTATTTACATACCCCGTCATCCTTCTGCAGAACATTGTGATGTGGGCCTCTGGGCAGGTAGTACCATTGTACTTTTCCAATTCTGGCATTTTGAATTTGTGAGGCAGCACTAGGTTTGAGACTAGACTTAAATCCTTGGCATCAATCCCATGATGATTGTCAGTGCCTTCCAAAGCCTTGAACTTTTCTTCTAACCATCTGCAGCGTTCATCCAATTACCTTGCAGCTTCAGCTTTCAAATCCTCCTTTTCTACCATATCTAGATCGGGAACGAGAGGATTAGTAGGATTGTCACCCATATTAAATTCTAAACCAGCTGGGAAATTCATATGGATACCAGCATCAATTGGCCCATGCTGAGGCCTCACAGTAGCAGATGGCCTTCTAGGAGGTGCCTCAGTTTGTAATGATACATGAGGCGGAGTAAAACCTGGAGGAAGACCCTCATTTTTCTCTTCAGTGATGGCCATAGGAGCCTTTCCCTTATCAGTGGCCCTCAGTAACTGAGCCATTTCGGCCATCATATTCCTCTGAGCTTCCATCATTTGCTCCCTCATCTCATTCTGCATTTTAGCCAACTGCTCCTGTAACTAGTCTTGCATATCCTTTTGCAACTGCTCGAACCTTTGATCCATGTTTTTAGTTTTAGTGCGAGTTCCGTAGGGATGTGTGATTTCCAGATTTTCTTTTCTACCTTTATAAAGAAACTTTAACTAATTAGGGTCCTCCTACAATCTTGAACGCATATGATATGATGTAATGCAAATGCATGAATGCAACAAAGGCATCAATCTCGATTCAACCTCATTTAGAAAACTTTATTTAGAAAAAGAATATCTTTACATATAAATGGATTACAAGTATGCTTTCGCCCTAATGCCCAAAGTTTTAACTCTATCTAATAAAAGGGTTAACTCTCGTCCTATATCTGACGACGACCCATACACCAGACTCAATACATCGGCTCGTACTGCTAAGTCCTGCACATACTCAACAACCTCTCGAATCTGGGCTATGGCTTCTCCCATGACATGATCCCTTTCTTTGACCTGCCCTTTAGACTGATGAAGCTCTCCCTTTAGATAATTTTCTTGCATCTCGAGCTGCTCGATCCGAAGTTTATTTTCATGCAATGCTATTTCCGGGTCTTTAACTTTATTCTTTAACTCTTTTAACTCGATCGTAGAATCATGACTACGATGCCAACGAAGGGATCTTCCAAGCTCAGTTACTTTGGACATCAACCCTTTATTTTCTTCCTCTAATGCCAAATTTCGCGACTACATCTCCTGGAACTTCTTCTCCCAGTACTCAGCTCTGGCCTTTCCTTCCTGGACTTCTTTTTGCAACTGATCTGAAGACCCTCCTACTCTTGCTCTACTCAAGGATACCTGTGCCTTTTTGTAGTGTTCTTTCAAATCATCTCTATCCTCCTCGATCTTCCTTTTTTCTTTTCTTTCTTTTTCGACCTCCATCTTCTGGACATCAACGTCTAAACTCAAGTACATCTTTTTTTCTTCGAGCTTTGCTATATTTTTCTCAAGCTCCAAATTTTTCCTCTCAAATTCTTGCTTCATAATTTCCAACTCCGAGGGCATTACTTGCAAATATTCCTCCATTGGTCGAGCTCCTTCCACACTTGGCTTAGGGATATTATCATTGATCCTTCTACCTCTCAATTCAACATACTCTGGAGTGGTAGCAGGGCTAATAGCTACTCCTTTCAACCGACACGTCTTGTTCCAAGCACTAAAGATCTCACCAACCCTTTTCTTGTAATTAGCTCCTCTATATGCGAACTCACTTTGAGTCAGCCCATGAGTTGCTGGCATGAATTGCCTCAAACTGAATTGCCTCAACACGAGTAAGGGGGCATAACCAATAGCACCCCAAATTCCCAATAGAGGGACCCAATCGAAACTGCTGCATCGGTAAAGAATCTCACCAGGAATCATCCACGGAGCTCTCCACTCAACATCTTTTGCCTAAAGATTCTAGAGTAGTGCTATCCAATTCTCCTCTGGAACATCAACTCTCCTAGTTGAAGCGACTATGTCCTTCAGCGGTGAATAATCTTCGAAGAAAACCCGACAAATGACCCTATCTATCAACCGAAAATGGCTATAGAACCAAGCTAGAAGTAATTAGGCACAACCAACAAACCTACCTGCACCAGCCTTCCTACATGTGCCTAAGGACTTGAATGTCTCCGCCAAAATCGCAGGAACAGAAGTGACCCTTTTACTGAGTCGATGGAAAAGATCCGTGGTTGCCTCATCCATATATCCCAAAGCCTTGGGGAACACCATCAATCCATACAAACTTAAGGAAAAAATATCTACCTTCTTTGTTTCATCAGGATGCGTCAAAATCAGACCCTTCAAAACGTCCCATGAAATGCACTTGCACTCACCCTTCTCTTTAATTCTGGCCGTAATCCACTGCTCACTCATCCCCGTAATAGTCATCAATTTCTTCCAAAAGGTAGGGACACTAGCAGCTCGAGAATAGATCCTATCAACCTAAAATTTGGGACAACGAAGTAAGGCAGTGTACTCTTCCACGGTAGGTACCAAGTCTATTTCCCCAAAAGTGAAACAACTACATGCGGGATTCCAAAACTGGGCAAGGGCTCGGAACAAGCGTTCATCTACCTGAACATCGAGTAAGTAAGGTAAATCTCCATAATTACCATAGAATAACTGCTTGGTATCATTGCCCCACTGATCCCAAATTTTCTTAAGCTCCTGGAGGTTGTTCTGCGTGACACTAATGCGAGTATATCTCGATAGCTCTGACATATATCCTGTAGCTATTCTATCTCCCTTTTCTAATTGAGTTTGCTCAGACCATCTATGGACGTTGGCGTTGCCCTCCACTCTATCAAGAAGTCCGTTCTCCATAACAAAACTCTCTAACTTAGAAACTGACTGTGAATCGATACCTTTGTAAATGCAAAATGCAAACAAAAGAAAAGAAATAGTCAGTATCACATGATATCAATAAGTCTCAATAATAATTTATAAGGGTAATATCTAAAGTTTAACTCTAACTAAATTGGGTTCTTCCTATTTTTTCTATATGAGGTTGGTTCTAAAGTTTGAGGTACCTGAACCAGCAGATTCCTCGATCCTCACCCATTATAGGTTCATTTGAATCGAGTTCAGTTCAGGGGAATACATTTCCCTATGGCTACACGGAGATGAAAATCTCACGAAACCATAGGTACGGATGTATCCCGAAAGTGATCCACTATCCTGCACAGAGGTGAAAACCTCACGAAGGCGTAGCTTCTCACTCCCACTTAAGGGTGTGACCACAACGGTCATGCAAATGCAATGCGTATTAGAATATAGCAACACATACAATAATACAAACACATGTAATGCAAAGAGGATTAAATTTAAAAATTTTTAATTTCCGACATTAAGACAAGAGATAATCAATTACACTGCTTGACTCTTAGTAGTCCCCAGTGGAGTCGCCAAGCTGTCGAGATCATTTTTAAATCGAGTTTTTAAAAATGGGAATCGACTTTAAAAATGTAAACGGGAGTCTCCACCAACCTTTTTAGGTGTGATTGGGTCACCTTTAAAACATTTTTGTTTTAAAATTATCGGTTATGGTCTACGAAATCAAAAGGATGGGTTCGGGAGTCGGTTACGTACGAGGAAGGGTTAGCACCCTCGTAACGCCCAAAAATTGGTACCAAATTGATTATCAAATGTCTTTAAGGTCGGAATTTAGAAATTTTAAGATGCAATCCTCTTTGAAATATTTTTTATTTTGAAAATTGGAGTTCACTCATACCAAAATATTGATACTGAGTTAGCCTTTTGGAAATCCCTATCTCGAAACAACAAAACGCCACATCCAGTAAGTTAGGACATATTGCTTTGAAATTCCAAGACAGTTGCTTACATTTTGAAAACCTTTAAAAACTTAGAAGGGTACTTGATTATTCAAACTCAATGAGAAGAGTCGCAACCCAATAAGTTAGGGCACTACTTTTTCGAAGTTTCCAAACATCAAGCATTGCCTTTTTGTATTTTTGAAAACTTTGGTGCCCCTTTTTTAAAAGTGACGTGTGGGGAATTATATTGCATTATAAATCATACATAATAACATATTATTATAGTAGGTAAATAATACATACATTTAAACAAAGTAATGGTAACAATATAAAGATCGTGCCTTAGATACATACATATAAAAATAATACATATATAGCAAGTATTAACGATATACGTACAAAGATGTATATAGCATGTATTAAGAATGAATAAACATACAAACATACAAAGTAATAATTAAATAATGCATGATATACAAAAAAGAGTGATATAATATCAATGTACATGTTCATGAAATGTAATATCAAATAATAGATAAAATAACATTTAACACATGATATATACAAAATAAAATAAAATGAATTATTATTAACAAAATATATATAACACAAGTAAATACCTGAAAAATAATTTTAAAATAGTATTTGCTATATAATATATAAATATAATAACAAAATATTTATAATAATTATATGTAAAATATATTGGGTTTTTAAAAAATATATAAATAGAAGTATGTAAAAGAATATAAAAATATCATTTAAAATAAAATAATAATTAATTTATAGTTTGATATGTATAAATAATTAACATATAATACAAGTAAAAAAATATAATAATAATATATAGAAATTGATGTAAAATAATTTGAAAAATATTAGATAATATGAAGAATAATAATTTATATATACAATAAAATAATCTTATAGTATATAATATAAACAATAAGGATAAAAATAAATATCAATATATAAAAAAAATATATGTATATAGAATAAATATAGGACTAAATTTAAAATTCAGCAAAATGACAGGTCGAATTTCAAAGAAACAAAACTGGATTTAGGCCCTATTTAAAACGCGCGTAAAATTAGAGGGACTCACTGGGCAAATTGCCCTATTCCCAAAACGACGACGTTTTCTAGAATATAATTTAATAGCCATCGGGACTAAATTAAAACTAAAATAAAATATTGGGCCAAATCATAAATAAAATAAAATTTGATCGTAAATACAAAATGGGCAGAAGGATCAATTGGGTAATTAACCCAATTATAAAAAATGCGCGGATCCTCCCCGGGTAATCGGGTCAACGCGCGGATCCTGGGGGTCTAAAACGTCGACGTTTCACAGGGGCTATATAAACCAAGGCTTTAGCCCGAAAATCATTTTGCACCGGCTTTTTAAAAAAAAAAACTTAAAATTCTCTCTGAAATGAGAGGAGAGAGAGAGAGAGTGCTTGGCTCCGGCCTCCGTCGAGCCGAGTCTTAGTCCTCGACCTCACGCACCCACGTGCCATCACCAACTCCTCCCCGTACGGTGGTCGGAGGTCCAAACCTAGATTTTTAACGCAAATAAGGGTTCGACCTTTTCCTTTTTCATTATTTACAGTTTACATGTATGTATATGTATTAGAAATTTCACCTTTGTATACTTAATCGATTGAGATGCTTGCTGTGTATATATGTGCGAGAATAAATCTTTCTGCTGAATCTCTAGTTTTATTGATTCTCTCTGTATTTTCAAAAACTTTCTCCTTTTTACAAGTGAAAAGAAAGGCTTTATAGCCTTGGTTCCTTACATATTTGGGGAAAGAAATCTAAGATTTCTTTCTATTTTGTGTCTTCTGTATCTCTGACTGATGTGCTGTGATTTTCTTGCCATTTTCTGCTCTGCTTTTTCGCGTATATGCTGTTTGTTTCCTTTTCTTGCAGGCAATCGAGCGAGAGATCTGGCAATGACCTTGTTGCGCACTGATCAAAGAGGTCAAATCACGGCGCTGATGGAGGGTTACTGAAACGTCGTGAGAGACGAGCAGACGCGTCCGTTGAAATTGCTTCTGGAAGCTTCTGTTTGCGGCACGAGGAGAAAGGAAGAAACCTTAGGGTTTCCTACCTTGGTGTAACAAGCTAGGCCAATTGGGCTTTTTGAATTTGGGCTAGCTAGTTTAATTGGGTCACGGGTGTTTGTGAGTCTGCTGGGTAGTTTAGGCCTGATTGGGTTACAAGTGTAACGGGCTTTGGGCTTATCAGGCTTTGAGGCCTGTTTATTTGTAAATAGACTTTAATAGACATTTTAAATAAATATTTATTTATTTATATTCTGCTTTCAGCCCGGTCAAATTTGGGCTCTTACAAACCTTTAGTGAGCAAACAGAGCACACAACCACAAAAGCAGACACATATTCATTGACACAACTTAGCAATTAAAACTCAAAGTTCGAAGCATTACAGTGTTGCAAAGCTAATTTGTAACAAGACATATATATAAATTGAATTCAGACCATGCATAAAAGTACAAACCATATTCGTTTCTCGTTTACGACTCTCGCCTTTCCTTTTTCTCGAGACAATCTAACATCATCTTTAGCTACGTACAATAATATAAGTATAGAAACGATATTAGTTATTCATCCAGTCACATTAAAAACAAATAATCAAACATATTTTGCATTTTATTCATTTAGTCCTTATATCTGAAATACTCATATTTTCCAATATTTAATAGCGGATTAAAATCTGGTTTCATATCCTTTCATTAGAGACATTACACTTTTAATCTATAGCATAATTTATTAAAAATGATCAATTTATTAAATTTCATCCTTAAGGTCACAATATTATCTTTAAAGCTTAACTTGATTTCTAACTTAAACCTTAACATGATCTAAGTTTACTAATGTAAATACCCAAATTTACCTGGGCCCAATACAATAAAACCAAAACCCGGATAGCCCTTGACCCCAAAACCCGGATAGCCTGATAGACCCAAAACCCAAGCCAATCCCCGAAACCCTAGTTTCCTCCTAACGCCGTACCCTCCACGTGCTGTGTCGACGAGATTGACGCCCGAGGTTCGGCTCTCCGTTGTCCCCTTGCACCAAAATAGGCGTCTATAGCCCGTTGACCCTTGTGCACCTGTAAAAGAAAGTAAAAAAGGAAAACGAAAAAGACAATAGAGCAAAAAGGCAAAATAGAACAGAAAGGAGGCAAAAACGAGAAAAGTATAGACAATAGCATAGATGAAATTTTTGTTTTTTCGGCTATAAAACAAAAAAAAGCCAAGTTGTAAATAAAAAAAGAAGGGAGATTGAAACGAAAAAAGCAGTAAAAGAAAAGGGATTTCGAACGTCTGGTATATCTTTCTCTTTGAATCTGTCTCATTTTTCTTTTCTTTGCATGCGTTCTTTAGTATAATAAAACAAAAAGAAACAAAAAAAGGGAAAAAGAAGCCTTACCTTCGCATACGAGCCATCAGAGACCATCTCTTCTTCGTCGAAATCGAAGCTTGAGATAGGTTTTTGGGGCTAAAAATCTTACCTTTTGGGGCGAGGTTTAGAGCATGAAAATAAAACGTCTCCATGGCGAGCTATCATCCATCAGTTTCAATGGTGGAAAGTAGTAGTCAAATGGCCAAAAAAGGGAGGGGAAAGCCTCAAAAATCTGCTATTTTGAAACCCTAATAATTGGGTCTTTTGTTTGTTGCTGAAAGGGAGAGCAAACTGCCATTCAATGGCTTTTAATTTTGGGGATTAAATGAAACAATGCCGTTTCAGTTATTAGGATGCGTGCCTATTGTTCAAAATGGGCTAATTTCGCGTCTGGTCCTCCCTTTTCGCGTAATGGTTCAATTGGCTGCCATTTGTTTTATTTTCTTTTAAATTCGACCTTTATAATTTACGGGCATTTTGTTTTAGTCCGTAATGAAACGCAGTGTTTTGGGGCCTGGAATAGTTTCAGTTTTAGTCCTTGTATATTTGTGCACCTTACGCGCCGGTCCTTATTTTGTTACCAGCAGTTTATTATATTTATAAATCATACTTTTATTTTAATGTGATTTCAATTAAGCCCTTTTTTTGTGTGATTTCAATTAGTTTTTTTATTTCACTTCATGTTTTATTTTATTTTATTTGTTTTTATTTATTTGTATTTATCGTCTTATTTGTGTTATTGTAATTTGGGTAACTATACTTTCACATTTTGTATGCTATACTTTCACATTTTGTATACTACTTCATGTAAATGTTTTTTATACACTATTATACATATATATCGATACCTTATATTAAAGTTAATTTTATTTCATATATATATTATTAACCTTATATTATTTTATACATGGGATTTCTTTTAAATTTATTCTTGTATTTTATTATATAGTCCTACGTAATATATCTTTTAAGTAATTATTATATATGTATGTATATTTATTGATACCTATATTTGATCTATATATATTATTAAATCTATGTATTTTATACATATAGTTTTCTTTATATATATATATATATAAACATGTTCTTAAATCTATTATATAATTTATTATAAAATCAATTTAAGCTTGTATGTATTTCTATGTTTTACAAATAATTAGTTTTAAAAGTTATCTATGTATATATGCTTTGTAAATCCATTTTGTATATTATGTCTTGTTATATACCTCTATTATTCTTTCATATTATATATATTATTTAAATTATCATGTATTTTATTAACTTTTAAATGAATTCGCGTTAAAAATATTTTACATGCAATTTGGTTCAAACTTTCATTCTATAATATCTATTTCAAAAAATTATATACCTATCCCTAATTTTTTTTTTATATACAAATTTGTCAACCTCCATTTTATGTGTCCATTTACTTGTCGTTATTTTAAGGTAGTTTTATACCATATTACTTCTTTGATTTGCATCTTGTTTTATGTATCTAATAGTAGTCATATTATATTATGCCATGCATGTTATCGTTGTATATTATTTATTCATTGTTTTATATTGTCATGTTAATTATTCTCCATGCATGATTGAAATTGAGTTATATTTCCAAGTTAGTTGTAAGTGTTTGTTAGTTGATTAAATAAATTGTATTACCTTCACTCTTCCATTGTCGTATTTTATGCGTATATATATTACCCCATATCATCGTTTTCCACTTGTTTTTTTAAATGTGGTTTTATAAAATCCAAATTCTTATGATTAATTCCGTCCTATTTCAAATAGAATTAATGCGTTTTAAGCTAGTTTCACAATTATTTAAGAATTCTTTAAAACGAAGGCAATATTCGATATTTGGAAATTCGCGGAATCGTGCCCTATCGTGCTGGGTTGCAATTTCTCGTTTGTTCAAAATAATCGAAAGTCCTTTTCGAATCTCACTTATGTTTTCCCAAAACTCTTCAAAACGAAGGTAATATTTGATGTTTGGCAATTCGGGGAATCGTGCCCTATCGTGCTGGGTTACGATTTCTTTTTTGTCCAAAATGATCAAAGATTCCTTTAAAATTTCACCCGTACTCTCTAAATTCCAAAATAAGGCAATATCTGACATCTAGAAATTCGAGGAGTCGTGCCCTACTATGCTGTGTTTCAATTGTTCTCGTTGGACTAAATGATTGGTCATCCTTTTGTGGTTTTCAACGTATAAAATTTTGGAAGTAAAAATTTGTCATGTTTTCGAGGGTATAAAGGATCATGTCCTATCGTGCTGGATGTGGTGCTATATTCCTCTTAAGCAAAAGAATTTTGACGATCAACTCGGGTTATTCAAATATTATTAAAAAGGGAACCACATTTCAAAAACATTTTTTAAATCTCAGATATAAGGATAGTATTTAATCGATTCGGTACCAATTTTTGGGCGTGTCGAGGGTGCTAATCCTTCCTCGCACGTAACCGACTCCCGAACTTGTTCTCTTGAGTTTCGTAGACCAAAATGTCGTTCTAGTAAACTAAAATTATTTTATTAAAACAAAAGTGATCCAATCACACCAAATAAAGATCGGTGGCGACTCCTATTTTTCGTTTTCATTTCAAAACCAAAGTCGATTCCCGTTTGTTTTCAAAAAAATGGTTTTGACAACTAACAAACAATCTCTTCAAGTTCAAGCTTAATTTTATCAATTATACATCAATGGTAACTTGTTAGACATCTAACAATTAAAGAAATCGATACATGGGTAGCTAAACCAAACTCTAATGATTCAAAATTCATAAAAATCTTAAGGAAAGAACTTAATTACCTTGATTAATTTTGGATTAAAATGGAAAAGAAAAGAAAGAAGTTTTTCCTTCTTCTTCTTACCTTGGGACGACCAAACACAATAAGAAAGATAACTTCATCTTTCTCTCCACTCACTTTTGAAATCTTAATTAGATTAATTAATCATCATTAATAATATAATGTTAATAAGTTAGTCTTAATTAATCAAGTCAATTAAGATCAGTGGATGTAATCATACCATTGCAATATCATATTTTAATAATGATCAATTTATTTCAAGGTTCTTAGATTAATTATTAATTAAGTCCTCAATTATTTTCTAAATTAAAATTTAATAGCGATTAAACTTTAAAAATTTAAGTCCTAAACTTTAATTTTTGATTTTCTCGACTTAATTACCTGTTTCTTAATATATTTTTATACAAACTTTGTCTATACTTCCATTCATATTTTCTGTCTCTAAGTGAATATATAATGAAAAAAATTAATAAAAAATTGAAACCAATCAAAGTGTACACATTTCAATTATATAAAAAAATGAATTAAATGACTAAAATTTTAAATAGAATATGAGCTAATGTTCAAAATGAGTATGAATGAAAATTTTAAATTTTTTTTGGTATATAATGGAAAGATGATATCTCGAATGCAAATAAATTTAGAATGATTACTATAAATGAAATAAAAGATATAAACAACGTAGATGTGTAAAAAAATTTCAGGACAAGGTTGGTTAAGTAGCTTACCACAATTAATGCTTCTTCGATTGACCCATTATAAAATTCAAAAACTTTTGCATCCGTTTTGGTTGCGGCCCTTCTTCCCCTGCTTCCTTGTAGATATTATGTTTTTGTTTTAGGTGAGTAGTGCTACCTACTAATCCATCGTTGTGAGCAGAGTGTTCGTAGATGTGCTCAAAATTTGGAGAAGATTGAGTGGTATGACACTGCAACTCTTTTATTTCTTCCAAATCTTTCTCATACACTATTCTAACACCACACTTCTTCACCTTAACATTGCGTCCAAATGGATCTACGAAAGACACCTCAAGCTCATCCCATTTTTTATCTAAGCAATCTGTTGCCCATAAATTATTGGTTTCACAGTCACCATATTTATCCTCCAAGGAAGATGAATATAAGTTATCACGAGACCAATAGTGAAGAAAAAGGTGATCTTTCATAATGGGCTCGTTACGTCTTTTACCCACCAACAAGCCTGTCCAATCAATCAGTCGAGGATTTTTACTGTAGATAAATGTTCCACAATTGATAACCTCATCATCCCTTGAAGCGTCATTATTGACAAAAATGCAGCAAGAAGCAACTCCAATCCATTGACTATCTTTCTGAAGGTTGATAGGTAGCGGTATCTTAATTGAAGAGTCACTTTTTTGTTGGCTAAACCATTCTGGGATTTCACTTCCTGGCATAATAATGTCAAACCTTTTTATTGAATTTGCAAATGCCTGCAAAAAAAAAAAAAAAAAAAAAAAAAAAAACCACAAGTTGTTTGGTAACTAAAACCATAAATTCTAAATTATGAGATTTTGTAAGGGAGAATAAAGAGATTAATCGACCTTAAGATGCTCTTTCAGCAGTGTTAATGCATTGATATTCTCAGCCAATTTGAAGCAGTTAAAAGGCTTTAACGGCACCCGAGTCCACTGAATTGCATACTTTTGATGGACTTGCAACTACTTCAAGTGAAGAACAACCATCTATCTCCATATTTCTTACGGTTGTTAGAAGCCCAGGCAATGATTTAAGCTTCTTGCAATTTGATAATGCAAGCAATTGAAGCCTGGAAAGTTGAGTAAGAGCCAAAGGAATGGTGATGAAATTGTTACCCCTAAGTTTAAGATAACTCAAAGCGGATAGACCATGAATATCCGCTTCACCAAGAGTGCACATGTTGCAATTTGACAAATCAAGAAACCAAAGCTTCGAGAGTCGAGTAAGAGATGCAGGTATGCTGATGAAATTGTTACCACTAAGATCAAGATCTGTCAAGGAAGATAGGCAAGAAATATCACTAGGAATATCTCCTTCACGAAGATTGCAGTCCCTTAGCTTCAACTCTCTTAATGAACTCAAACTTGACAACGAAGGCAACATCAGAGGCATATTTGGTCTTAACTTAGATGATGGTCCTTTGCACCCATTGAAAGACAGAACTTTAAGATTTTCCAATTGAAAAATCAAGGATGGTGGTTCTGTTATAGCTGTTTCACTCAAGTCAAGCTCTTCCAAAAACTTTATTTGCTGCAAATTCACTCGCAAATATTTAATTTTATAACAACCAGAAAGATCAAGAGTTTTTAGACGTTCCATTTTCCCATCAATCTCCGGAAACCTTATAAGACTTGAGCAACCTGAAAGAATTAGTGTTTCAAGAGATTCCATTCCAATTCTGGTTGGAAGACTCCTAAGACTTTTGCAGTCTCTTAAATTTAAAAGTTTAAGTATCTTGAGCACTCTGATTGATGGATGGACATCTACTAATCTGGTACAACCTTCCATAATCAAAGCTTCAAGTTCTGGGGCTGTTGTGAAGTCTGGTGTCTTGATCAAGTATTGAGACCCATTGAGGTTGATCATTTTCAACTTATAAAAGGGCTGTTGAAGACAATAATAAATTAGAGAGAAAACATAATAATGCTATTTTTTACCTTAATCAAAGTTTAATAATTTATATCAAATAAGCTAAAACACAAGGATAAGATAAGTTAATTCTTACTCTATTTCCCTTCCATAGTTGTTCAATGTGACTATATGGTAAAAGAAGTGCGACAAGGTTATCCGGTCGAAAGTTTGAAGGCAAGTATCTTAAAGGATATCTTGTCCAATCTAAAAGTCGTAGTTCATTAGAAAGATATTTGAGACCATCACAATTGGACAGGCAAAGCACTTTAAGTAATCTTAATTTTTTCATCTTCAAAAAGGTATTGTCACTCAAATTGAGCACCTTGCTTGATTCCCTAATAACCATGAGCAAAACAAATATGAGTTTCAAAATATACAAAAACATTCAATGTCTAAAAGCAGTGTTGCATCGAATTGTTTTTTTAAATACCCACATCCTACACTTGTATCTAATGCATATCTAAATATGGTATTGAGATATGATTGAACATATTAGACAATAGTCTATCTAACACGTACATTTGACTTTTAATTACCTAAGCCTAAAAAACCAGAACTAATATTTTGATTTACGTTTGGCACGCCTAAAAAACCAGAACTAATATTTTGATTTACGTTTGGTGCCAGTGAACCAAATGATGGCATGTTTTAGCCTAGTTCAATATTGATATATATTGTCATTACATCAAATATGAACCATTAATATTAGCAAAGACAATAACATACATCTCTTTACAATTTCTTTTGAAAGAGGAATGTGTTTCTATATAAATTTTGTAAATATAACATTGAAAAATTAAATATTAAGGGTGTGTTTCATTGGGTGGAAAAGTGAAAAGAACATAAATTTGAAGTGTGTATTTTACATCCTAACGTATAAAAATCGATCATTCCAAATTGAAATAATCAGAATTATGATCTTTTTCTTCAAATGTTCTATTTTTTCTTTCCTTCCCAGTTTCCACTATATAAAGCAATAGTGTCAAGGGAAATATATTTTTCTATTCAATTTTCCATTTTTTCTACCAAGCACACCTATGGAAAGAAAAATATATTTTCTATCCCTTCAAATTTTCATCCTTCCAATTTTTTTCACTATACCAAGCAAAGCAAAAAGGGTTTTTTTCTTTCATTGTTTGTTATTGGATTTTAAAAAAAAATAATGACAATATTAATAGTACATATTGATAAATTTATATTTATGTTTTCTTACCTTTTATTGTTGATAATCATGCCTTCAATAACTTCGGTAGCCTAAAAGTAATCAAGAATAGGCAGTAAGAAGGCAAAATAAATGCTTTAAATTGTACAATAAAACTTTTGAAAATTTACATACATGTTCAACATTGTCACAATCTTTTGGTCAAAATATAGTAAATAAAATATTTTGAACTAAGTAAAACATTTTCTAATGAGAGTAGTTCAATAAAATTAAACACCTATATTACGAATCCTTATTAATAATTATAATCAATAAATCCATACATAAACCAATTAGACTAAGCTTTAGATTTACATCATATATTGATAAAAGAAAATTGGTATGTAATTTTTGTTGGATGACTTACTGTGGTTTTTTGTTAGGACATGATGGACATCCCTTTCCTTCCACAATCTACAACGTTTTCCAAGTTCATCAACGCACTTTTCTTCAACAATTTTTCTTCCCATTTCTTGCAACAAGGCATGCATCCACAAATATTGGTTGTCATCAACTTTTATGAGAGATTTCTTAATGAGAACATCAATTCCAATATTTGAGAAAAAATCACAACCATCCAATACTTTCATTACCAAATCTTTCTTCTCCCTATTGAAAAAGCATGCTATATCTAAAAATATATTCTTCTCCCTTTCTTCCAATCCATCAAAGCTAATTCTTAGTGTGTTAAGAATTTCTTTGTTACAATCTTGTTTAAGTCTTTCGATTGCACTTTTCCACTGAATTATATCTCTACCACACAAAAATGAACCCAAAACTTCAAGAGCTAAAGGGAGCCCATCAGCATAATGTACAATATGTTTAGAAAGCTCAATGAAATCATATTTCGGCACTGTATCACTATCAAAAGCTTTCAAATTGAAAAGCCTAAGTGCGTCGTTAGGATTCAATGTTCTAGGCTTATACACACCATCAATTTGATAAGATCGGAGCAAATGTTCATCTCTTGTTGTTACAATGATCCGACTCCCTAAACTGAACCAATCATGCTTTCCAACCAAGCATTTTAAGTGTTGTACGTTATCAACATCATCAAGAACGACAAGAACCTTTTTGCTAGACAACTTGTGGCTAATTATAGCATTCCCATCATGAACATTGAAAAAATTAAAGCATTTGTCCGGCAAAATTTGAGAAAGAAGTTGTTTCTGTAAAGAAACAAGTCCACATTTGCTTGAAACTTCTCGAATATCAGAAATAAAACTTTTACCTTCAAAATGAGGTGACATTTGAGTGTAAACAACCCTTGCAAGAGTTGTTTTACCGATGCCACCCATTCCGCAAATTCCTATAATGCGTACATTGTCTTCCCCAATGTTTATTTTCGAATACAACTCCTCCAAACGTAAGCTAATTCCAACCAACTCATCTTGAACAATTGGATATGTCTGACATAATTTTGTTGATATCTTCTTAACAATGTCTCCGATAAACTCTGATTCATGCCTACAATGAAATAAAAAATCGCTGCTATCTTTCAAATGCACTTTTTCCTTTTTAGTTCAGTGAATCATGAAATATAATATAGTTGGAAGCAAACAAAAAGCAAGAATAAGATAGTAAGATCTGTTATAGCATCAAAATACACAACTTGCTCATCAGTTGAAATATGGGAATTCTCAATTAAATACAAAATTATAAAAAATAACATGCAATCCAAAAAAAAAAACAATTTTTTAGTCATTAAAATTAGGAAATAGAGAAGAAAAGGAAGAAATACCTATTATGTAAATGCCATCCTTTGATGTTAGCTACTTTAGTCAAAGCATTTCGCCACTTTTGGATCTTGTCTTTATCTTCCTTGTACCTCTCTTGGTGTTTGGCGAAGGCTTCTTCAACTTTTTCTTTTTGTTTTCTTAAATCGGATGGATCCATATCGTAGAAAATTGGAAATACTTTATGTCCGTTAACATTTTTTTGTTGAACAATCTCAGCAAGCTCCTCCAAGCACCATCCTGAAAAGGCATAGGTTTCCGAAAAAATGATTACCGAGCACCATGACTGCTGGATTGCTTTCAAGAGTTCCGGTGCGATCTCTTCACCGGCCTCCAGCTTTGGATCATCCCTGAAAGTGATGATCCCACTTCTTTTTAGAGCATCGTAGAGATGATCCGTAAAGTTCTTGCGGGTATCTTCACCTCTAAAACTCAAGAAAACATCGTATTTCTTTCTGGAAATTGATGAAGAAGTCGAAAGTAATGACGACATGACGATGTATGAGAAGAAAAAAATACGTGGATGTAGTGTTCAAAATCAGAAAATAGATCGCTCAATACCTTAGAAACAATGTAGAAACAATGAGCATGAGGAAGGAGAAAATTAGATGAAATTTACAGGGAACAACAAAGGACTTTTCTAAATAAATCTTTCTGTATGATAATACCTATGAAAGGGAGTCGGTAACAATAAATTCGGGGGCCATAGATGAGCGTTAGATGTTCTTTTCGGGAAGAGTGCAAGAAGGTTAGAGTTGACAATTGCTGCCTACTTTAATTACAACTAATAACGATAGAGTTTTAAGAGTTTTTTTCACTATTAGCGTCACATCTGATAGTGAAGAAGAGGCCCAATAGGGTAAACAGGCAATGCGCGCAGGCGTAGGTCTTCCACTATCACCTCTGGTGTGCCACTCGTCAGTTGAGAAACCTGGGGGAGCTATCTTCGTGGTACCAATGACTGGGGGCAGGGGCCCATTATATAAAACAGGGCAACTTAATCATATGCTTTGAAGGTGGAGCCTATTGCTACAGAAGGGAGGCCAGAGTTTTCCAACTATGGCCTTATTTATTGCTAATAAGATAATGCAAAAAATGGGCTATGACTTGGAAAATCCTGTCGGACTAAAAAATGGGAAGGGGGTTGACGAAGGCACAAAAGAATACATTAAAAGAAGGGGAGGCTATCTGCTTTCCGACGTACGGCCTGGGGTACATCCCAGATTATGGAACGAGAGATGGGTCAGAAATTGAAGCTTATGAGTCGTCCACTACTTGTTAAAACGTGCCACAACGTTATGTAATTTTTGTAAATTTAAAATTTAATCTCTATAATATTAGTAATTAAATTATGGATAAATTTTTATTTTAGTCATTTAATTAAAAAATATTATAATTTAATCATTAAACTTTTTAAAATTATTTTTTTATCACTCAACTATTAATTGACACTTTTTTAGTTGGTATAATATATGTGGGTGTAGTGTTCAAAATCAGCCGCTCAATACCTCATAAACAATAAGTAAATGAGCATGAGGAAGGAGAAAAACAGAAGAAATTTATAAGAAACAACAAAGGACTTTTCTAAGAAATTTGTGTATACGTTTCTCACCTTTTACTTTTCCAAATGAATCTATCTTCATTATAATACCTATGAAAGGGCGTCGGTAACAATTAATTCGGGGGCCATTGATGAGCATTAGACGTTCATTTCGGGAAGACTCCAAGAAGGTGAGAGTTGACAATTGGTGCCTACTTTAATTACAACAAAAAATTATAGAGTTTTAAGAGTTTTTTCTGGTTAAAATGTGTCACAAGTCATCGTACTTTTTATAAATTAAAATTTAGTCCCTACATAATTAGTCATTAAACTATAGGTAAATTTTTATTTTGGTCATTTAACTAAAAAAAGTTACAATTTGATCATTGAACTTTACAAAAAAAAATTTGTCACCCAACTATTAAGTGACACTTTTTTAGTTGGTATAATAACAATTTTAGTCCTCAATTTTTATATATTTTTTGCCAATTTGACACTGATTATATATAAAGTAATAAAATTTGAAATTCTTTTTAAAAAATTTCGAGAACTCTAGAAATTTAAATTAAAACAAAAGTAAATAAAAAATTCAAAAATAGATAAAGTGAGAGAAAATGAGGGGAAAATGTTTTTAAACCCTCCAAAATTTCTCTTCGTATTATCTTTAAAGAAATATCCAATACCAATTCTTTAAAAAACATAAAAAAATATTAAGCTAAATTATTGGTTTTTTGTTTTTTTCTTTTCTTTTCTATTTCTTAATATGGCTTTTCCATTATAAGAAAAGAAAGTTTCCAAAAATAATTTGTTTTCACAGTTTGGATTTCTAAAATATAATTTAAATGAATTAAAAAATTGAATCAAGTTTAAAAAGGAAAATTTTGTGGTATATTTTATGTTTTTTTCCAAAAAATTACATTAAAATCGATTTCACAAGCCTTTGTAATATCAGTTTTAAATGTTCTTCAAAGGCATGAAACTTGATTTGAAAATATTACTAATTTGGTTTCGAGAAACATTGAGGAAGAGCATAATGATCTAACATTGTTTTGTTTTGTTCTATTTTTAATTTTTTATAGGATTCTATTGAAGAATAAATTTTTATATTTTCCATACATATTAGTTCTTGAAAAACAACATTTTCGAGATTTTATTTTTCTATAATTTTCATATAGAAATTTCTATTTTTTAGGTAGTTTTATTTTTTTTATAATTTTATATAGAACCATGGTCAAGTTTACAAAGCATAAAAATTGAGGACTAACATGTTATTTTACCAACTAAAAAGTGTTATTTAACAGTCAAATGATTAAGAAAAATAATTTCGATAAAGTTTAGTGACCAAATTGTAGCTTTTTGTAGTTAAGTAACAAAAATGATAACTTACCCATAATTTAATGATTAATGATGTAATTTACCCTAAAAAATAGTGGCTTGGATTTGTTCATAAGTCCTGTAATAGGCCCAATTTGCCCGGGCTATTAAAAGTTCAAAAAATAGAATAAACTAAATATAAAAAATAAAATTTTTAAACAAGTCCATTTTATAAGGCCCAAAAACATTTAAACCCAATTACACCCAAGCCTATACCGTAGCCCAAATACCTAAACTACCCACTAGCCCATTACACCCTCAACCCAAAAAATATACGGGGCCCAAAAGGCCCAAATCAGTTAGGAGGTTAGGAAACCCTAGGGTTTCTAGAAGCTTCGCGCCGCAAACACTCCAATCGTCACGCCCCTTCGTCTCGCGCCGTTCCAGTGACCTTTCATCGGCGCCGTGACTCCAGCTCCGTATCGCGCCGTAATCGACGTACAGATCAACGCCAGTGCACTTACCACCATGATATCCTCGCTGGTACCTGCAAAAAGAAAAGAACCACAGCAGTAAAGAGAAGCAAACATAGAAAGAAATCAAAGATTTCTTTCCCAAAATGTAACAGAGGGTTATAAAAACCTTTTTTTTTCTAATTTGTAAAAGGACACGATTGATCAGAGATATAAAAACAGAGAAATAGATTACAGATTTTTTGCTTGGCCAAGAAATAGAGGTGATTATTTTACTTTTTTTATTCTCTTTATATATATATATATATACAAATATCGTAAAATAAAAGGGAAAAGACCTACCTTTGCGCTAAAAAAACAATGCTTCCCAGCTTCAAGCCGCCGTAAGTGGCGGCGTTGACAGCGGCGTGTAGGCGCGTGTAAGCCTACGGACGGAGACTCGACGGAGCTCCAAGGGCCGGCTCTCAATCCTCTTTCAGAGGATTTTTTGTGTTTTTTTTTAAAAAGTCGGGTTTAAAAATAATTTTTAGGCTGAAAATTGGCTTATATAGTCTAATAAGAACGACGTCGTTTTGGCCTAAAATAATAGGTTTCAAAACGGTGTCGTTTCCCGACCGAGGATCCGCGTGTTGACCCGTGACCCGGGGAGGATCCGCGTGTTTTTTATTAAAGGGTTAATTGCCCAATCGGTCCTTTCGCATTTTCAGAATTTACAATTTCGCTCAATTCAAATTTTATTTTGTTTTAATTTGGTTCTGACCTTTTATTTTTATTTCAATTTAGTCCTATTTACTATTATAAAGCCTATTTCGGGATGACGTCGTTTTGAGATTAGGGTCAAATTGCCCAGTGAGTCCCTTAACTTTTAACGCGTGTTTCAATTAGGTTCAAAATTTATTTTATTTATTTAAAATTAACCCTATATTTTTATTTAAATTCAATTTTAATCCTTTTTATATACATATACTTAATTTATTTTAAATATTTTTATATATTATTTATTTTTTACGTACATTATTTATATATGTAAAAATAGTTTATATCTTAATTATTATATTATCCATATTCTATTTTATTTTATTTATAAATTTTATCATATATATTATTCCTTACATTATTTTAATTTTATTATATTATTATTTTATTTTATTATTAATTAATTATGTGTGATTTTAAAAAATTATAAATTATTAAATTTTATTATTATATTATTATTAAATTTAGTATGTAATATTTTAAAATTTACTATGAACTTTTGTTCCTATTATATAATATCATTTTTTTATAAAATATATATAAATTATTACATCGTATAGTATATTTTTCATATATATCATTTTAAAATTTTCTCCTTTATTATTTATCAATTGTTTTAAGTATTTTATTCCTGTAATACCTCATTTAATTTCAATGGTATTTAATTTCTTGTTTTTATATGTTTTTAATTTGATTATTTATTCTTGCATCTTTTTGGATTTATTTAGTATCATTTTGATATGTTAATTTTATCTTATAAATCATTCGTCATTTTTATGTTATTTATTGTTTTTGTATATTTGCATGAAAATCGATTATTTATGTTGTTATTTTAAGTTATGTTTGCATGAAATATTATTATATATGTATTATAATTTATGGCGTCATTCATCATTTTCTATATTATATTTGCATGAAATGTTAAAGTATGTATCATATAGTTTATATTGTTTAGTATTGATATCATGTAATATGTTAATGCATCATTGTTATGAAAATTTATGTTTTCCAAAAGAATTTTTAAAAAAAATGAGGCAATATTTTTACATTTGGAAATTCGAGAAATAGTGTCCTAACATGCTGGGTTACGATTTCCTGTTTGACTAAATGTCTAAAGTATCCTTCTAAGTAAATTTTGTAAATCACGAGATGATTTTAGTTACTAAAGTTTAAGAATATCGTGTCCATTCATGCTGGATGTGATGTTTGTACTCTTTCGGAGCGAAAGAATCTCGATTTTTAACTAAAATTATTCCGATTCAAAAGGATCCTACTTTTAAATTCTTTCAAACTTTGGACATCAAGACAGAAAACTATTAAACTTGGTACCGATTTTGGGCATTGTGAGGGTGCTAATCCTTCCTCGCACGTAATCAACTCTCGAACCTATCTTCTCATATTTTCGTAAACCAAAATGATTTATAAGGTGATCCAATCACACCTAAAAAGGTTAGTGGCGACTCCCGTTTTCAAAAATCTCGCTTTTTAAAAAAAGAGGTTACGACAGCTTGACGACTCCACTGGGGACAATAAGAGAATCAAGCCAAGAAATTGATCATTTTCTGTCTTAATGTCGGAAGTTTGGAAAATTTTAAAAATATTGATCCTTTTTACATGTGTTTGCTGCATATGTTTTTATCTTGTTGCCGCACACACTACATTTGCATGACCGCTGTGGTCGCACCCTTAAGTGGGAGTGAGAAGCTACGCTTTCGTGAGGTTTTCACCTCTGTATGGGCTAGTGGATTGCTTCCGGGGTACATCCGTACCTATGTCTTTGTGAGATTTTCATCTCCGTATGGCCATAGGGAAATGTGTCCCCCTGAACCGAACTTGGTCCATATGAGCCTATAATGGGTGAGGACCGAGGAATCTACTGGTTTAAGTACCCTCGCTTTAGAACTGAAACGCATATAGTGAACTTTAAGTGCTTACCGTAGGGAGTATAGTGATAGCCTTTAGTAAGCTACCCTTATAAGTGCTTGTTTATTATACTTTTATATGTGATACTGACTTATTTTATTTTGCTATCATTGCATGTCACTCAACATTTAAAGGTGTCGATTCACGGTTCGATTTCTAGATTAGAAAGTTTTGTAATGAGGAACGAATATCTTGATAAAGTGGAGGACAACGCTTCTGTCCGTGCGTGGTTAGAAAAAAACCCAGTTAGAGAAAGGAGATAGTGTTACCGAAGGGTATACGTCGGAGTTGTGGGACTTCACTCGTATCAGTTCGACATAGAATGAGATTCAGGAGTTGAAGGACATTTGGGCCCAATGGGATGACGAGGCTAAGCAACTATCCTACCAGAATTATGGAGATCTTCCCTATTTACTAGACATCAAGGTGGATAAGCATTTGTTTCAAGCTATGGTACAGTTTTGGAACCCTGCTTATAGTTGTTTTACATTTAGAGAGGTAGACTTAGTACTACCTTGGAGGAGTATACGACCTTGCTTCGCTGTCCAAAAATTCAAGGTAACAAAGCTTATGTTAGGGCTGCTAATCTCTTAACTTTTGTGAAGAAATTAATGATGATTACAAGGGTAAGTGAACAGTGGGCTACAACTCAAATCCAACAAAAGGGAGATAGCAAATGCATTCCGTGGGCAAATTTGAGGGATTTGATATTGGCACACTTAGATGTAAAGAAAAGGGTTGATGTTTTGGCCTTAAG
Source organism: Gossypium anomalum (assembly GCA_025698475.1). Taxonomy (NCBI): domain Eukaryota; kingdom Viridiplantae; phylum Streptophyta; class Magnoliopsida; order Malvales; family Malvaceae; genus Gossypium; species Gossypium anomalum. The sequence continues at coordinate 97,282,602 of CM046966.1, forward strand.
TATATATGGTTTGGTGGATTTCCCAAAAGCTATGAGGCACATAGATGAGGCGGTTGCAGATTTATTCGATCGACTTAGTAAGCAGAACACACCTGTGCCTGTAATCTTAGCTGAGACGTTTAGATCCTTGAGTGCATGTCAGAGAGCTGGTGAAGGTAGATTCATTGGATGTGCACATTGTTGTTAGTATGGTTCCATAGTCACTTTTGGAAGATTGATAAGGTTCCTTGCTGAGTGTTCTTTAAGGATTATTCTCCCTTAAGGGAAGCAGCAGCTACGCCGAGGAGGGACGACATTACAGAAGAAAGATAGATGGAAATACTTCAGAATCTCCGAGAGGAAGATGTAATATAGAAAGCCCCTTGGATGGCTCCTAATGAAGTCTTTTATCGTTGTGGAAGTTTTGATTGGGTACCTCTTCCTGGAATTTGGGGAGTTGTTGGTTATGCACTATTACTTGTACTAAGGCAATACAAAGCGGGGCAGTTTATACCGACAACACAAGGGTTAGCTCAGAGTGATTTCTCACATAAGGGGGATCATTATAAGAAGAGGATACGAGAGATTTTCGAGGCTTGGAAAAAAATTTGCTATGTGAAGATTCTGATTGAAGGTCCGACGACGACCGTTGAGTACAAAGAGTGGTTTAGCAAAAGGATCAATGATAACATCCCTAGGCCAAATTTGGGGGCTGCCCGATCGATGGATGAAAGTTTACGAGTGATTCCATCAGAGTTAGAAGTCATAAAGCAAGAGTTTGAAAGGAAGAATTTAGAGCTCGGGAGCTTGAGGAGGAGAAGATGTACCTAAGCTTAGACGTCGACATTCATAAAATAGAGGTCGAAAAAGTGAGAAAAAAAAGAGAAAGATTGAGGAAGACCGAGATGACTTGAAGACGCAATATAAGAGGATATAGTTATCAATGAAGAAAGCTGGATTGGGGAAGTCTTCGGAGCAGTGGCAACAGGAAGTTCAAGAAGAAAGAGCCAAAGTTGAGTATTGAGAAAAGAAGTTCCAAGAGATGCAGGCGCATAATCAGGCCCTAGAGAAGGAGAATCATGGATTAAAAGCTAAGGTGACTGAGCTTAGATGATCTCTTTATCATCATCGAAGTCATAACTCTACGGTCGAGTTAAAGGTAAGTTTGGACAAGATCGAGGAAATGAAGGACAACATTGGAGGGTTGGAAGCAGCACTGCAGAACTGTGAACTACAGATTGAGCAGCTCGAGGCAAGAGAAGGACATTGGAAAGGAAAGCTTCACCATTTTCAAGATCAAATCAGAGATAGAGATTATCTCATAGGAGAAGCCATAGTCCAGATTCGAGAGGTTGCTGATCATCTATAAGACCTGGCAGCGCAAGAGAACTGTGAACTACAGATTGAGCAGCTCGAGGCAAGAGAAGGACATTGGAAAGGAAAGCTTTACCATTTTCAAGATTAAATCAGAGATAGAGATTATCTCATGGGAGAAGCCATAGTCCAGATTCGAGAGGTTGCTGATCATCTATAAGACCTGGCAGCGCAAGCTAACGTATTAAGTACAAAGTATGAGTTAGTGTCAGATAGAGGTCTAGAGTTAGCTTTGTTATTGGATAGGGTTAAAACTCTGGGCCTGAGGGCGAAGGCGTATTTGTAATCCGTTTTGTGTAAAGATTTTTGTTTCTTAAATAACGTTTTCTAAAAGAAACTGAATCAGAATCGATATCTTTTTGCATTCATGCATTTGCATCTCATCGCATCATATGCATTCAAATTTATAAAAAGACCCTAATTAGTTAAAATTATTAGGGAGAGAAAGAGAGTGAGAGAAAGAAAAATCTGGAAGCAACACATCCTTACGGTACACGCGCTAAGATAAAGAATATGGATCAAAAACTTGAGCAGATTCAGAAAGAAATGCAAGAGCAATTGCAGGAACAATTGGCGAAAATCTAATAGAAGATGAATGATCAGATGTTGGAGCCTCAAAGGAATATGATGGCTGAGATGGCTCAGCTGCTGAAGGGGACGACGGATAAAGAAAAGGCCCTTATAACCATACTGAAGAAGATAATGAGGATCATCCTCCGGGTTTTACTCTACCCCATGTGTAAACTCAACCTGAAGTATATCCTCGAAGGTCGTCCATCACAATAAGGCCTCGACATGGGCAAGTCGATGCTGGAATACCCATGAACTTCCAAACTGGCTCAGGATCCAACCCGGGAGATAACCCTACCAATCCAGTCATCCTTGATTTAGATGTAGCTGAGAGGGAGGAGATGAGACTCGAATCATCAAAGCAATTAGAGGAATGTTATAGATGGTTAGAGGAGAAATTTAAGGCATTAGAAAATGCTGATAATCGTCAGGGAATTGATGCCAAGGACTTGAGTTTGGTCCCAGATTTGGTGCTTCCTCATAAGTTCAAGATGCCGGAATTCGAGAAGTACAATGGGACTACTTGCCCTAAGGCCCATATCACCATGTTCTGTAGACGGATGACTGGCTATGTAAACAATGATCAATTATTGATCCATTGTTTTCAGGATAGTTTGGTTGGGGCAGCGGTTAGGTGGTATAATCAATTGAGTCGCGCAAGGATCGGTTCTTGGAGAGACTTAGCGCAAGCCTTTATGCAGCTATATAATCATGTGATTGACATGACTCCTGATAGAATCACTTTACAAAACATGGAAAAGAAGACTAATGAGAGCTTTAGGCAATATGCACAGAGGTGGAGGGAGATTGCCATGCAAGTTTAACCACCACTCTTGGAGAAAGAAACTACCATGCTGTTCATTAACACCTTGAAAGCCCCATTCATTACTCACATGATTGGAAGACCATCAAGAGCTTTGCTGATATAGTTATGGCAGGAGAAATGATTGAGAACGCCATAAGGGGTGGCAAGATAGAGAGGGAAACTACCAAAAGATCGGCCCCAAGAAGGAAAGATAATGAGGTGAACAATACGAGTAGTTATAATTCAAAAACGATTATGGTTAGTCAGCCTAGAGCAACTACAATTGGGAAACAGGATTCTCAAAAGTAGGGATCTGGTTTGAGACAAAATTTTGAGAAGGTCTCATTTACACCTATCCCGGTGACATATTGGGAGCTTTATCAAAGTTTATTTAATACGCATGCAATAGCTCCTTTTCATTTAAAACCACTGCAACCTCCATATCCTAAATGGTACGATGCAAACGTCAAATGTGAATACCATGCAGGATATTGGGGCATTCGATCGAAAATTGTACTGGCTTTAACAAAGTAGTAGAAAGACTTATCAAGATGGGGGTTGTAAAATTTGACGACACCCCTAGTAATGAGAACCCGTTGCCAAATCATGGTGATCAAGGGGTAAACGCAATTGGGGACACTGGTATGAGAAGGATTAAAGAGGACGTGGCTGAGGTAAGAATACTAATGAAAGTAATCTGGGAAGAAATAGTGAAAAGAGAAATGATAATCTCTGAAGAGGGAAATAAATGAGCGAGGGACTACTGTGAGTTTCATGCAGAAAAGGGACACGAGATCGAGGAATGTGATGAGTTTAAGGCTTTGATGCAAAGCTTTATAGATAATAAAGAGCTGGAATTTTACGAAGCTGCTCAGATAAGGGACATGTATGTGCATTGGAAGGAGAACCGAAGAATCAAAGGATCAACAGGCCAAGGATCATTATTTCTATACTAAGGAATAATAAAGTTGAGACACCAATAGTGCCGAAAGTCATTATTCACAAACCCATTTCCTTTCCTTATAAAAAAAATAAGAGGGTACCCTGAAATTATCACTACAATGTAAAAGAGAAGATATAGCTAGTACTTCTAAGAAGGCTCAAGTTAAAAGATCCTATACACGTAGTGGGAAGCGTTATGATGCAAAAGGCATCCGAATTAAGCCCACGAAAGTGAAAGTCTTTGACATTGAGAAGGAGAAAGGGGCCGAGGTACTTGTTAATGAGCCAGTGAAGGGAGGAGAAGCTAGAGAGTTTCTAAAATTTCTGAAACACAGTGAGTATAGCGTGGTCAAGCAATTACGCAAACAACCAGCTCGTATATCAGTATTGGCTTTGCTTCTAAGTTCAGAGGTACATCGTGAGGCGTTAATGAAGGTGCTCAACGAGATTTATGTTACTAATGATATATCCGTCAACAAGTTGGATCGATTGGTTAGTAACATAAGTGCTGACAATTTCATTTATTTAAATGATGATGAAATCCCACCTGGTGGCATGGGATCAGCTAAGGCTTTGCACATCACCACTTGTTGCAAAGGATATACATTGCTGAGTGTGCTTATTAATAATGGGTCAGCCTTAAATGTCATGCCATTGTCCACATTGAACAGATTACCTATAGACAGTTCTCACATGAAAATATGCCATAATGTAGTGAGAGCATTCGATGGTACGGAGAGAAAGGTCATAGGAAGAATTGATATTCCTTTGATGATTGGGCCAAACACGTATGAGGTAGACTTTTTAGTGATGGACACCAAGCCCTCTTACAATTGCCTATTGGGGAAGCCTCGGATACATTCAACATGAGTGGTGCCCTCATCTTTGCACCAGAAATTGAAGTTAGTAGCGGATGGACGGCTGGTCACTATAAATGCGGAGGAAGATATTATAGCAATAGTCACTAGTGACGCACCCTATGTAGAAGCAAACAAGGAGGCCATTCAGTGTTCTTTTTGTTCCTTAGAATTTGTTAATGCAACATTCATTTCAGAGGGGAATGAGGTGCCGGTGCCCAGGATATCCAGAATTACAAGAATGAGTTTGCAGATGACAGTGGAGAAAGGAGCATTACCAGGAAAAGGATTGAGAAGATGTCTTCAAGGAAGGATTCAAATTTTAGAACTAAAGGAGAAGAGAGACCATTTTGGCTTGGGTTTCAAACTAGATCACAAGCAGAGGAGAAAGGAAATAAAGAAGCGTCAAGAAAGAAGAAGGGCGCGTTTAAGTGGAAGAGAAGTAGAGTGGGAATTGATGATGTTCCCCTATATCCTAAACCTTTATATCAGGAAGGATAATTCACCCTGAGAGAGGGTTGCTTGAAAAAGGAAGTTATCATATCAATGCTGTACATAATGAAGAGTCTGAACGAAAAAACCTTGAGGGCATTCGCCCTTACGAACCGGTAAGCTCTTTAAACAATTGGATTGCAGAAGAACTTCCTGTAGTTTTTAAAGACTTTTCAGAGTAATTTTTAGAACACTCTTGTTGCTCTAGAGCCTAAGAGTAATAAGATTTCATTGTAAAATAGGCTCAAGTTCGGATATTTGCATTTCAATAAAACGTAACTTTTGTTATCAATTCAAGTGAATATTCTTTTATACTGTTCAATATTTTTTTGACCTTTAAAATTTTTTCCATTTCATTCATAACATATAAAAAACGTTCCTAAAATTCATTCATTCTTTGTACATTCTTTTGTACCCTGCAGGTCCCTAGATATCAATGACAGGAGCACTAATACTGCAAATCTTAGATTCTCTTTTGAGCAAGACATGTGTTTAGAAGAACTTCAGGATTTTGAAGATGACAGGGATTATGATATGTCTCTAGATCTGTTGAGAATGGTGAAACAAGAGGAGAAACAAATCCTACCCCGTGAGAAAGGGGCAATAGAGAATGTAGCCTTGGAGGAAGGGAAAGAGGTGAAAATTGGCACACATATTGCTAAGGAAACGAGACAAAGTCTTGTTGAGCTGCTACGTGAATTCAAAGATATATTTGCATGGTCGTATCAGGATATGCTGGGATTGAATACTGATATCGTGGTACATCGTCTTCCCATAAGGCAAGATTGTAAGCCAATTCAACAAAAATTGCGAAGGATAAGGCCTGATATTGTGCTGAAAATAAAAAAGGAAGTCAAGAAGCAGTTTGATGCTGGATTCCTACAAGAAGTTAAGTACTCAGAATGGGTGGCTAATATTGTGCCTATCCCTAAGAAGGATGGAAAGGTACGAATGTGTGTTGATTACAGAGATTTAAACAAAGCTAGCCCGAAGTACAATTTTCCTTTACCGCACATCGACACTTTAGTAGACAATACAGCGGGATATTCGTTGTTCTCCTTTATGGATGGTTTCTCAGGGTACAATCAGATAAAGATGCATCCTGATGATATGGACAAAACCACTTTCATAACATTGTGGGGCACCTTCTGTTACAAGGTAATGCCCTTTGGGCTGAAGAATGCATAAGCAACATACCAAAAGGCTATGGTAACCTTATTCCATGATATGATGCACAAAGAGATTGAGGTGTATGTTGATGATATGATAGCCAAATCTCAAACAGAGAATGAGCATATTGAAGTCTTGAGTAAGTTGTTCCTGAGATTAAGAAAGTTTCAGTTGAAGCTTAATCTGGCAAAGTGCACCTTCAGAGCTAGGTCGAAGAAATTATTAGGCTTTGTGGTCAGCGAAAAGGGAATAGAGGTTGACTTAGACAAAGTTAGAGCCATACGAGAATTGCCTCCACCACGTACTCAGAAAGAAGTTCGGGGTTTTCTTGGAAGGTTGAATTCTATTGCTCGGTTTATTTCACAATTAACTGAGAAATGTAATCCTATATTTTGCCTCCTTAAAAAACACAACCAAGGTACTTGGGATGAGGAATGCCAGAATGCCTTTGATAAAGTCAAGCAATACTTTTTAAACGCTTCAGTACTATCTCCGCGCAGTCTAGATAGACCATTAATTATGTACTTATCGGTGTTTAGTAATTCTATGGGATGTATGCTTGGTCAACATGACGAGTCAGGAAGAAAAGAGAAAGCAATATATTACCTCAGTAAGAAATTCACTGAGTGTGAAATGAGATATTCACTAATTGAAAAGTTGAGTTGTGCTTTGATTTGGACAACTCGAAGGTTAAGGCAATATATGCTATATCATACGACTTCGCTAATTTCAAAACTTGATCCATTAAAGTACATGATGGAGTCAACAGCCCTAAATGAAAGAATGGCAAGGTGGTAAGTATTGCTTTCAGAGTTTGATATAGTCTATGTGAGTTAAAAGGCTATAAAAGGAAGCACGATAGCAGAATTTCTGGCTAGCAGAGCTCTAGAAGATTATGAGCCATTGAGCTTTGATTTCCCTAATGAGGAATTGATGCGTGTGGTAGCTATTGAAGAATATCCATGGAAGCTGAACTTTGACGGTGTATCCAACGCGGTAGGAAATAGAATTGGGGCAGTCTTGGTATCCCTAAATGGTAATTATTATCCATTTACATGTAAATTGGATTTTGACTGTATGAACAATATGGCTGAGTATGAAGCATGCATCATGGGGATTCGAGCAGCCAAAGAGTGAAAAATTATAACCCTGGAAGTATATGGAGAATCTGCATTGGTAATTTTCCAGCTTAGGGGTGAATGGGAAACAAAGGACCTCAAATTGATTAATCATCGAAGGGTAGTTTTGGAGTTACTTGAAGAGTTTGATAGCGTCACTTTTAGTTATCTCTCACGGGATGAAAATCAGATGGCGGATGCTTTGGCAACATTGGCTTCCATGATTAAAGCAAATAAAAAAGAGGATGTGAGACCAATTCAGATGAGTATTTCTGAGGTTCCAGCTCATTGTTGTAACATCAAAGAAGAAGAAAAGGATGACCATCCTTGGTATCAAGATATATTACAGTATGTGAGAAATCGTGAATATCCTGAGCAGGCAACTGAGAATGACAAATGAACTTTGAAGAGGTTAGCCTACGAATATGTACTAGATGGGGACATCCTTTATAAAAGAAGGAAAGATCAGGTACTTTTGAGATACGTCGATGCTGTGGAAGTTAGACAAATCCTGGAAGAAGTACATGAAGGTGTTTGTGGGACACATGCTAAGGGCTTTGCGATGGCAAAGTAAATCATGAGGTTTGGATACTATTAGTCTACTATGAAAGAAGATTGTATCAGCTATGCTAAGAAATGTCATAAATGCCAGATATATGGGGACAAGGTTCATGTACCACCTTTACCCTTACATGTTATGACTTCTCCATGGCCCTTTTCTATGTGGGGCATGGATGTCATTGGGCCAATATCACCAAAAGCTTCGAATGGGCATCGTTTCATTTTCGTGGTCATCGACTACTTCACAAAATGGGTAGAGGCAGCTTCATATGCTAGTGTTACCAAGTTGGCAGTAAGTCGATTCTTGAAAAAAGAGATTATTTGTCAGTATAGAATACCTGAGAGGATCATATCAGACAATGCGTTGAATTTGAATAACAGCACGATAGTAGAAGTTTGCAACCAATTTAAGATTAAACATCATAATTCATCTCCATATCGCCCAAAAATGAATGGGACAGTGGAAGCTGCCAACAAAAAATCAAGAAGATAGTGCAGAAAATGACTGAAACCTACAGAGATTGGCATGAGAAATTACCATTTGCACTCTTAGCCTATCGAATGTCCGTCAGAACCTCTACTGGGCAACTCCTTTCTCATTGGTTTATGGGATGGAGGCAGTGTTACCCATTGAAGTATAAATACATTCTCTTCGAATTTTTTCATAGATAAAGCAGAATGGATTCAAGCGCGATATGTCAAATTGAACTTGATTGAAGAAAAGAGGCTAAGGGCTATTCATCATGGTCAGATGTATCAAAAGCGAATGATGCGAGCCTATGACAAGAAAGTTTGTCCAAGAGAATTCCACGAAGGGGACCTTGTATTGAAAAAGATTCTTCCCATACAGAAGGACTTTAGAGAAAAATGGATGTCGAATTGGGAAGGACCGTATGTTATAAAGAAGGCTTTCTCTGGTGGTGCACTGATTTTGACAGAAATGGATGGGAAAAGTTTACCCAATCCAGTGAATTCAGACTCAGTCAAGAAATACTTTGTTTAAAGAGAAAGGAAGCCAAGGTGAAAACCCACAAAGGGCGCTTTGAGACTTTAAAAAAAATGGAGAGGCCAAGGTGAAAACTCGCAAAGGGCACCTTGAGACCAAAGGGGCTTTGAGTTGAAAACTCGAAAGGGCTGCTCAAATTTCGAAAAGTGTGCAGTGACTTTGCTATACTAGATTTGGCGAGAAGTGGAGTGTGTTACATACCTGGGCATCAACAAAGTACTTTAGATCGTCTAAACACATGTTAAACTCAAAACAGTCTTCATGGAATTTGTATACAAAAGCTCAAGCTGTGATATGTTGGACATCGAATTTTTGTTCTGTTTACTATCTTTGGATTCTTTTTCTTCTCAAAGATATGTTTTCAGATTAATTTCCTATTGTATTCTGATGATTTATCTAACTATTCTCAAGATCAAATTATTTGTCTTCCAAAGTGTGTTGCATTGAAATAATGATTGATGAACTAAATATTTTACAAACGAAGTTTTGCATATTACTCTCAAAATCTCTAGAGAATACAAGAAACTAAAACAGAACAATTGTTTGAAGAATTCCCATGAGTGAAGGTTGGAGGTATTCGAGAAAATTTCTTCTTCAGTCCAAAGGATAATTGGACAATTCAAATGATTCAATCTTAGGAGAGGATCGTCTCTAGCAGGTCGTAACATTCGGAGAATGGTACAATAGGATCAATCTGATTCAAAACATAGGAGCAGAGTATGATTGATACTTTGAGTAAAATAAAGGTGGAACTTTGATGGATGAATAAGTAAAGACGTCCGAAATATGAGTCATTTTCATAATATCTTGCATCATAATATGTCTATTTAGGAGCATTTGACTCATTTCGATCATGGCACCCTAATCATTAGGCATAAGTACATACGTATTCTACAGGTTATGTCCCTTAGGGGATAATGTAGATCACCGGTGACAGATTTGGCGTCTCTGTATTAGACGGGAAGCAGATCGAAGATAGAAGATATGACATTCGTGTGTTTACATCGAAGTAGATCAAAGATTTGGCTTCTCTGTATTAGACGAGGAGTAGATCGAAGAAACAGATTTGGCGTCTCTGTATTGACGAAGAGCAGATCGAAGAAAGCACATTTGGTATCTCTGTATTGATAGATAGCAGATCGAAGATAGTCGATTTGGCATCTCTGTATTGACAGGAAGCAGATCAAAGATGACAAATTTGACGTCTCTATATTAGACAGACAGCAGATCAAAGATAGCAGAGCTGGCATTCGTGTGTTTACATCGAAGCAGATCGAAGATTTGGCACCTCTGTATTAGACGGGAAGCAGATCGAAGAAGCAGATTTGGTGTCTCTGTATTGACGGAAATCAGATCGAAGAAAACATATCTGGCATCTCTGTATTGACAGAGAGCAGATCGAAGATAGCCAATTTAGCGTCTCTGTATTGACGGGCAGCAGATCAAAGATGACAGATTTGGCGTCTCTGCATTAGACAGAGAGCAGATCAAAGATAGCAGAGCTGGCATTCGTGTGTTTACATCGAAGCAGATCGAAAATTTGGTGTCTCTGTATTAGACGGGGAGCAGATTGAAGAAGCAGATTTGGCGTCTCTGTATTGACGGAGAGCAGTTCGAAGAAAGCATATCTGGCATCTCTGTATTGACAGAGAGCAGATCGAAGATAGCCGATTTGACGTCTCTGTATTGACGAGGAGTAGATCAAAGATGACAGATTTAGCGTCTCTGTATTAGGCAGAGAGCAGATCAAAGATAGCAGAGCTGGCATTCGTGTGTTTACATCGAAGCAGATCGAAGATTTGGCGTCTCTATATTAGATGAGGAGCAGATCAAAGAAGCAGATTTGGCGTCCCTGTATTGGCGGAGAGCAGATCGAAGAAAGTATATCTGGCATCTCTGTATTGACAGAGAACAGATCGAAGATAGCCGATTTGGCTTTTCTATATTGATGGGGTGCAAATCAAAGATATCAGCATGGCGTCTCTAAGTTTGTGGAAAACAGATTGAAGACCATGAAGTCGGGATCCGGTAAAGACTGGGCAAATTTGGTCATTTTATAAATCTTTTCTTTATTTCTATTACACAGTAATGAGCAAAGAGGGGCAGCTGTAATAGGCCCAATTTGCCAGGGCTATTAAAAGTTCAAAAAACAGAATAAACTAAATATAAAAAATAAAGTTTTTAAACAAGTCCATTTTACAAGGCCCAAAAACATTTAAACCTAATTACACCCAAGCCTATACCGTAGCCCAAATACCTAAACTACCCACTAGCCCATTACACCCTCAACCCAAAATATATACGGGGCCCAAAAGGGCCAAATCAGTTAGGAGGTTAGGAAACCCTAGGGTTTCCAGAAGCTTCACACCGCAAACACTCCAATCGTCACGCCCCTTCGTCTCGCGCCGTTTCAGTGACCTTTCATCGGCGTCGTGACTCCAGCTCCGTATCGCGCCGTAATCGGCGCATGGATCAACGCCAGCGCACTCACCGCCGTGATATCGTCGTTGGTACCTGCAAAAAGGAAAGAACCACAGCAGCAAATAGAAGCAAACATGGAAAGAAATCAAAGATTTCTTTCCCAAAATGTAACATAGGGTTATAAAAACCTTTTTTTTCTAATTTGTAAAAGGACACGATTGATCAGAGATATAAAAACAGAGAAATAGATTACAGATTTTTTGCTTGGCCAAGAAACAGAAGTGATTATTTTACTTTTTTTATTCTCTTTATATATATATATATATACAAATATCATAAAATAAAAGGGAAAAGACCTACCTTTGTGCTAAAAAACGATGCTTCCCAGTTTTTGGCCTCCGTAAGTGGCGGCGTTGACGGCGGCGCGTAGGCGTGTGTAAACCCACGGACAGAGACTCGACGAAGCTCCGAGGGTCGGCTCTCAATCCTCTTTCAGAGGATTTTTTGTGTTTTTTTTTAAAAGTCGGGTTTAAAAATAATTTTTAGGCTGAAAATTGGCTTATATAATCTAATAAGAACGACATCGTTTTGGCCTAAAATAATAGGTTTCAAAACGATGTCGTTTCTCGGCCGAGGATCCGCGTGTTGACCCATGACCCGGGGAGGATTCGCGTGTTTTTTATTAAAGGGTTAATTGCCCAATCGGTCCTTTCGCATTTTCAAAATTTACAATTTCGCTCAATTCAAATTTTATTTTGTTTTAATTTGGTCCTGACCTTTTATTTTTATTTCAATTTAGTCATATTTACTATTATAAAGCCTATTTCGGGACGACGTCGTTTTGGGATTAGGGTCAAATTGCCCAGTGAGTCCCCCAACTTTTAACGTGTGTTTCAATTAGGTTCAAAATTCATTTTATTTATTTAAAATTAACCCTATATTTTTATTTAAATTCAATTTTAATCCTTTTTATATACATATACTTAATTTATTTTAAATAGTTTTATATATTATTTAGTTTTTTATAAACATTAGTTATATATGTAAAAATAGTTTATATCTTAATTTATTTATATATTAATTATTATATTATCTATATTCTATTTTATTTTATTTATAAATTTTATCATACATATTATTCCTTACATTATTTTAATTTTATTATATTATATTATTTTTTATTATTTATTAATTATGTGTCATTTTAAAAAATTATAAATTATTAAATTTTATTATTAAATTATTATTATATTTAGTATGTAATATTTTAAAATTTACTATGAGCTTTTGTGCCTATTATATAATATCATTTTTTATAAAAAATATATAAATTATTATATCGTATAGTATATTTTTCATATATATCATTTTAAAATTTTCTCCTTTATTATTTATCAATTGTTTTAAGTATTTTATTCCTGTAATACCTCATTTAATTTCAATGGTATTTAATTTCTTGTTTTTATATGTTTTTAATTTGATTATTTATTCTTGCATCTTTTTGGATTTATTTAGTATCATTTTGATATGTTAATTTTATCTTATAAATCATTCGTCATTTTTGTGTTATTTATTGTTTTTGTATATTTGCATGAAAATCGATTATTTATGTTGTTATTTTAAGTTATGTTTGCATGAAATATTATTATATATGTATTATAATTTATGGTGTCATTTATCGTTTTCTATATTATATTTGCATGAAATGTTAAAGTATGTATCATATAGTTTATATTGTTTAGTATTGATATCATGTAATATGTTAATGCATCATTGTTATAAAAATTTATGTTTTCCAAAAGAATTTTAAAAAAATGAGGCAATATTTTTACATTTGGAAATTCGAGAAATAGTGCCCTAACATGCTGGGTTACGATTTCCCGTTTGACTAAATGTCTAAAGTATCCTTCTAAGTAAATTTTGTAAATCACGAGATGATTTTAGTTACGAAAGTTTAAGAATATCGTGTGCAATCATACTGGATGTGATGTTTGTACTCTTTCGGAGTGAAAGAATCTCAATTTTCAGCTAAAATTATTCCGGTTCAAAAGGATCCTACTTTTAAATTCTTTCAAACTTTCGACATCAAGATAGAAAACTATTAAACTTGGTACCGATTTTGGGCATCGCGAGGGTGCTAATCCTTCCTCGCATGTAATCGACTCTCGAACCTATCTTCTCATATTTTCGTAGACCAAAATGATTTATAAGGTGATCCAATCACACCTAAAAAGGTTGGTGGCGACTCCCGTTTTCAAAAATCTCGCTTTTTAAAAAAAGAGGTTACGACAAGTTCCGTAGGAACATATGGACTGTAAAGGTATCATTACCCAATCTATATAATATAATATACATAAAAGAACGAGTTTGAAAAAACTTTTGAATTGACGCAAATATCTTTTATTTTTCATCAAATTACTAAGTTCACATTTAAAGGTTATGCTAAATTTATTGATGTATGATAAACCATAAAAGTAACACTTTCTAATCCCATACTTAGCATACCTTTGGATGATTTATTATGTAATTGAGTGAATTAGATGCTTTTAATCCTTTAATTCCATGTTTTATACTCAGGAGAGCATATGGGGAACAAAAGGAGCAGAAAACGGGCCAAAAAGGGACAAAATAGGCTGATTGAAGGGCGCACACGGCCAAGACAAAATCCACACAGGTAGAGCACACGCCCATGTAAGCCACATTGGCTGACCACACGCCCATGTGGCAGCCCGTGTCGATATTGCTCCAGGTTTCCCAAATACACGAAAAAAAGTCAATTTTTAGGGTTTTTGAGCAGTCTAAAGTTTATAAATACATACCAGAGGAAGACCTAAGGGGGACGCAGAGTAGAAAACAAGAATTACTCGAAGAATGCCAACGGATTCAGCTCAAAAGCAGGATCTCCTTCAAGACTGAAGATCTCCCTTCAATTTCTCTCGAAGTTTTGGGTTTCTTTATGTTTTGTTATTTTTCTATTTTTGAGATGTTTTCCTACTACGGCATAAACTAAACTCCCTAAATACCTAGGGAGGATGAAACCTAAGACGGATCTTATTGTTTAAAATTCTGATTTTAATGATAAATACTTATTCTTGTTCTTAATTATGTTTTCTTAATTCTTGTTTTAATATTTTCAAGATATTAATTCAAGTTGATGTGCTTATTCAGTGGAGCAAAAGTCCCTGTTTAAGAGTAGATCTCACATAATTAAGCGGAGTTGCATGCAACCTTAGAAATAGGGCGACATAAATTTGCCAGATTAGAGTCAAATCTAATAAGGAAATCCATCGATCGAGTTAATGTGACAATAAGGGTTTTTATTAGAAAGAGATTTCAATTAATCAACCTAGAGTCAGTTGTTTTTAGTCTCGAAAGAGATATTAACATAATTTAGGGATTTCTACGGATCAAGATAAGTGAATAAATTATTAGTTTCAGAATCAGTATAATAAGTGAAGTCTAGGTGGATTCTTCCTTGGGTATTGTCTTTAATATTAGTTATTCGATTACTTTCTTTGCTCTCTATCGTGTTCATTAATTAATTAGTTAGTTGAATTTAGATTAAAATAAATCCCTTATATTTTAGGGTAAATAATAGAAAGAAAGTTAATATTAGTACTTTTAGTCCTTGGGGATACGATACTCTAGACTCATAGTAACTATACTACCATTCGATAGGTGCGCTTGCCTTAGTCGTGATCGTAGTCTAGTTTAGTGTTCATAAAACGATCATCAAGTTTTTGGCGTTGTTGTCAGGGACTAAGATATTAGGAACGTTTGATTTTTATTACTTTAGCCATTTTTATTTTTATTGCCATTTATTTTTATTTTTATCTTTATTTTTATTATTACTAATTTTTCTTTTATTTGCTTATGGCAGGTTTTTATAGTTTATGACTAGAAGAAACCTGTCAGGACCTCTATTTTTCGATAGCGAAATTGAAAGCCCAGCTCGCAAAAACCATAGAGAAATAAGGCGAAGTCTACAATATATAGAGGAAGAGCACGAGGATGATACCAATACTACTGAGGAGATGACTGAAAATCAGAATAATCAGTTACCTCCTGTGGTTGCCGCAAATCTTGTAAATCAAAATCCTGCTCCTCGTACTATGTACGACTATGCTAAGCCTAATTTAGTGGAGACTGAATCGAGTATTGTTAGAGTTACAATTGCTGCAAATAATTTTGAACTGAAACCTGACACTATACAAATGATTCAACAATTTGTTCAGTTTGATGGTTTGCAGGACGAAGACCCAAATACTCATTTGGCCAACTTCTTGGAGTTCTGCGATACTTTTAAAATAAATGCCGTTTCTTGATGGTCGCTAAACTGACTAAAAATTCAACTAAAGCAAGCACACCTATTGAACAGTAGTATAGTTATGGTGAGACCAAAAATATTGTATCCACAAGGACTAAGAGTACTAGTAATTACTATATTTTTATTATCTAGCTTAAGAATTAAGGGAGGTTCTAAACTAAGACTAATTATTTATTTAACTAAAATTATGACAGTGATTAAATCTGAAAAATACTTTTGGAAAATCGATGAAGAAGACAATACCCAAGGAAGAATTCACCTAGACTTCACTTATTACTTTTGAACTAGACGATTTATTCACTTGACTTACTCCGTAGAAATCTTTAATTTATGTTAATATCTCTCTTGAGACTAAAAACAACTGACTCTAGGTTGATTGATTGAAATCTCTTTCTAATTAAAACCCTTATTGTCGCATTAACTCGATCTATGGATTCCCTTATTAGATTTGACTCTAATCCGGTAGATTTATGTCGTCTTATCTCTAGGATTGCATGCAACTTCGCTTAATTATGAAGATTTACTCTTAAACAGGGACTTTTGCTCCACTGAATAAGCACATCAAAACCTGAATTAATATCCTGGAATATTAAAACAAGGATTAAAACTCACAATTAAGAATAAGAACAAGTATTTATAATATAATTCAAATAGTAATAAGATTCGTCTTAGGTTTCATCTTTCTTAGGTATTTAGGGGGTTTAGTTCATAATAATGGAAAACATATCAAAATAAGGAAAAAAAAAACATAAAGAAACCCAAAGAACTTCTAGGAAATTGGATGGAAATCTTCAGTCTTGAGGTTGATCCTGCTTCTGAGTTGATTCCGATGGTTGTCCTTGAGTATCTTCTGCCTTGTACTCTCCGTGTCCCCTTTGATCCTCTTCTATGGTGTTTAAATAGACTTTGGAATGCCCAAAATAGCCCAAAATTAGCCTTTTCCAAATAGAATTCGACTTAGGTTTAACAAGGACACGACTGTGTGCCACACCCGTGTGAAAGTGCTCAAGCCGTGTGTAATTCTGAGTTGGTTTCTAGTCGACACGGCCATGACACACGGGCATGTAGCCTTCCCGTGTGCCTCACATAGGCGTGTGGTTTACCCGTGTGGAAGTGCATAAGCCGTGTAAAACACTGATTTAGGCCCATTTGGTCTATTTTTAGCCTGTTTCTTGCTCTTTTTGCCTTTTTATGCTCAGCTAAGTATAAAACATGAATTTAAAGGGTTAGGAGCATCGAATTCAATGAAACCAAGAAAAAATCATCCATAAATATGCCAAGCATGTGGTAAAAATATGTATATATTATGGTTTATCATTTCTGATGATGCCATTCGCCTTCGTTTATTTCCCTTTTCATTAAGGAATAAAGCTAAACAGTGGTTGAACTCATTAGTACGAGGTTCCATCACTACATGGGAACAAATAATTGAAAAAGAGATGTCACTGAATAACTATCAGTGGCAAGTTACGAAGACAAAGCCTAATAAAATAGCCGGTGTTTTCAACTTGGCACAGTTACTATGTTATCAAACCAGGTAGAGCTTTTAAATAAAAAGATTGATAGTTTATTTGTCTCTACACAGGTACATCCAGTGATGCATTGCAACACAAGTGGAGGAGGAATGAATAATACAGAATGCCTAGCCTACGCCCCTAGCACTACGAATGAACAAGTCAACTATATGGATAACAATTTTAGACCTTAGAATAACCCCTACAGTAATACTTACAATCAGGTTGGAGGAACTATCCCAACTTCTCTTGGGGAGGTCAAGGTAGCCAAAGACAACAACCCCCTCCGGGTTTTCAACTACGGTACCAGTAGGAAAAGAAGCCGAACTTTGAGGAGATGCTAACGAAATTTATCTCGATGTTAGAAATACGCTTCCAAAACACTGAAACAGTGCTTAAAAATTAGCAAGCATCAATTCAAGGTCTCAAGACTCAAATAGGTTAGCTTGCTAAGCTGATCTCAGAAAGATCACAAGGTAGCTTGCCTAGAAACACTGAGACAAACCCAAGAGAACAGCTTCATACGATTACTATTCGTGGGTGTGTCCAGGCCGCCGTAACCTAACCCCCACATCTTCGGCCGCCATGCCTCCTTTTACTTTACTTTCCCTTCCCGACTCTATCGTCACACGACTCCCCCTTCTTCCCCCTCCTTCTTTGCTCTTCTTTTATTTTTCTTTTCTTTTCCACTTTGCCCCACCATCACTTTCCCCTCCTCCTTTACCACCGCGCTCGCACAACCCTCACCCACAAACTCTGCTTCCTCAAACCACCATCGCGCGGCCAACCCTCTGACCACTACCAACTATCGGTTCCTATTTTTTTAACCCTTTTATGCTCGATTTTATTCTTTTAATCTTGATTATTATTTTATTAACTTTAGTTTTTAGCATTCATTCGTATTAACAAGGTCCCATGTTCTGTTTTTGTGGAGTGATTCCATCTCTTCTTGCATAGCAAACATCCACTTTTCTGAGTCTTCACAGCTAACTACCTCAGAATAATTAGATGGCTCTTGATTCGCATCTATATCTTCAGTCACATTTAAAGCATAAGCAACTAAATCAACTTCGGCATACTTCTTTGGAGGTTTAATTTCTCTTCTAGTTCTGTTTTTGGCGATAGAGTATTGTGGTGAATAAGCAGCTCTATTCTCAATTTTTGTTATGGCTTGAGGAGTTGACTCTGTATTAATCTGATGCTCCACCTACTTTTGGTTTTCTTTATTAGAAGAGTCTTTAAGAGATAAGTTAGGTAGCATAGCAGTTTCATCAAAAACAACATCTCTGCTAATCACAACTTTTCTATTTTTAGGATACTATAACTTATACCTTTTTACACCAGCTTTATAACCAAGAAAAACGCATTTAATGGATCTCGGTTCCAATTTTCCATTATCAACATGAGCATACGCAGGACACCCAAAAATCTTTAAATCAGAATAATTAGCAGGATTACAGGCCATACCTCTTGTGGAGTCTTTTTATCAATGGCAACGGATGGAGATCGGTTGATAAAAAAATGCAGTAGAGGCTGCTTCTGCCTAAAATGACTTCGGTAAGTTGGTATTTGACAACATACATTGAACCTTCTCCATGATCGTTCTGTTCATTCGTTCTGCAATGCCGTTTTGTTGTGGAGTATGACGAACTGTCAAGTGTCTCATGATCCCTTCTGACTTGCACAATTTATTAAACTCATCAGAACAGTATTCTAAGCCATTTTCTGTACGGAGGTATTTTATCTGTTTTCCTGTCTGTTTTTCAATCATAATTTTCCAAGACTTAAATGCAAAAAACACATTGCTTTTCTGCTTTAGGAAGAACGCCCAAACTTTTCTAGAAAAATCATCAATAAAGGTTAGCATATAATTAGCTCCACCTCTCGAAGGCACTCTGGATGGCCCCCATAGATCAGAATGAATATACTCCAACGTTCCTTTCATATTATGGATTCCTTTAGTGAATTGAACTCTCTTTTGCTTCCCAAAAACACAGTACTTACAGAAATTCAGTTTACAAATTCCTTACCCATCAAGAAGTCCTCTTTTGCTCAATTCTGCCATGCTATTCTCACTCATATGCCTTAGGTGCATATGCCAAAGTTTAGTAATATCATCATTTGACAAGGAAGAGGAAGTGACAGCTGCGTCACCAGTAACAGTAGAACCCTGCAAAACATATAACTTGGTAATTTTTCTCTGCCCTTTCATCACAACAAGGGACCCTTTGGAAATCTTTAAAACCCCACTTTTAGCTATGATCAGTACCCTTTTGAATCAAGAGTACTCAACGAAATTAAATTTCTTTTCAATTCTGGAACATGCCGTACGTCACTAAGTATTCTGACAACTCCATCAAACATCTTAAATTTAATTGTTCCAACACCTGCGATTTTACACGAAGCATTATTTCCCATCAAAACAACACCTTCAGACATTGTTTCGTTAGTTGTAAACCAATCCCGATTGGGACTCATGTGGAAGGTGCAGCCTGAATCAAGTATCCACTCCTCACTTACTTTAAAATCATTGACAGAAGCGGCTAGAAGTTCACCATCGCTGTAGTCTTCTACAACATCAGCTTCACCGGAATTTTTTGGTTGTTTTCCCTTTTGATTCGCAGCCTCCCTTTTAATCTTATTTTGTAGCTTATAACACTCAGATTTAATGTGCCCTTTCTTATTGCAGAAGTTACAAGTTTTACCTCTATTTGAAGACTTTGATCTACCCTTAGATTTACCACGAGGATTCCGTTCCTGTGTCCTACCACGATCATCATCAGCATTCCAATCTTGTCTCCCACGAACAATGAGACCCTCTCCCTGAGAGTCGGGTTTAACCACAAGATGTTTCATCTTATCATACGAGGTTAAAGAATCATAAACCTCATCAACTGTGAGAGACTCGCAGCTATATAAAATCGTGTCTCTAAAGGTTGAATAAGATGGGGGCAACGAACAAAGTAGAATCAACCCTAGATCTTCCTTATCATACTGAACCTCCATGGCCTTCAAGTTTGAGAGAATTTCTTTAAACACTGTTAAGTGTTCGTGTACAGATGCACCTTCCTCCAAACGATGAGCATAAAGACTCTGCTTCATATGCAACTTGCTTGTTAGAGTTTTTGACATACATATTTGTTCTAGCCTCTTCCATAATGTAGCGGCAGTCTTCTCTTTCATCACATCCTGTAAAATTTCGTTGGACAAATGCAGATGTAATTGTGTTAACGCCTTTCGATCCTTACACTTCTTCTCTTCATTTGTTAATGTCGAAGGCATCTTATCTATCCCTAGCAGGGCATCCTCCAGATCCATCTGCGCAAGAACTGCTTGCATCTTAATCTGCCACAATGCAAATCTGGTGTTGCGATCCAATAGCAGAAATTCATACTTCAAAGACGCCATTACTATGATTAAGATGAACAACCCAGAAGCTCTGATACCAATTTGTGAAAAATAAAATAAAATAAAAAAATAAAATAAAGAGCATACAAATTTTACGTGGAAATCCTTTTAGGAAAAAACCACGGGCTGAGGAGAAGAAAATTCACTATGTCGAAAATTTGAATCAATACAAGAGGAATATATTATGTCTATTTATAAGCTTGAAAAGCCATATTCTAGTAGGATCGAAACACCTTATCCTAATAAATATAAAATAGATGGAGTTTAATAAGGTTTAAAAAACCTTATTCTAAAATAAAATAAAAGAAATCTAGTTCTATATGGATTTTACTTTTATTTTATTTTCCTTTGTATTTTATTTAAATAAGAATTCGGGTCACTTAATTCTAACAACCTAGAAGTGAAATCCCAGATTGGTTTAGCCAACAGAGAGGTGGCTCTACAATTAGGATACCTCTACCGCTCAATATTCAGAATTGTTGGCACTAAGAACAAAGATGAATGAAACAAGCAGTTTCTTGAGCTTGAAGGCTCGATACTTGCTGAGCAAACAAATAGAATCGGGCAAGAATTTGAGAAAAGAAATGCTTGAGTTATAAACTAGAAATGAAGAAGAAAATGTGTATATTTTCATTAACTTCAATTTAGACATAATGCCAATACATATACCAGTCAATAAGCTGGTCAAAATGAGACAAACATCACCTAAACATTACCTAACTCTACTAAGTAACCTTGAAACTTATAAAACATAGACTTGTACACTTAGTAAAGCTGATTTCTCAGCTCAAACATTGAGAAATTACATCAAGTACATTAACAACTTGGTTTGAATCTAACTAAGTTACAAAATGTTAATTGAAGTAACAAAACAAAACAAAACAAAGAAAGATCATCTTCACCGCAGCATGCATGGCTCAAATTTGGTTCTCTCGCTCTTGGTCGCATGCGAGCCAACTTCAACAAGAATGGTCAATGGGTTGGAGTTGCTTCCTGTTGCATTTTTGTCAGTGAAAATGCTTCCATTGTAAAAATTCTGGACAAGCCAGTCGAAATGGATCTGTCTTCGAGATAGAAGTTTTCCACGTGCGATGCGAGTAGTTGGTTGTTTGGTATTAACCAGCCCATAACGAAGGATAACTATTAAAGATATATTCTAATGATTATTGTCATAATCTTATCTACTCTATAATTATTAAATACGTAAAATACAAATCGTCCAACATTTTTAATAGCCTCCACTTTGCCAACTCTCACCTTCTTGGAAAAGAACATCCATCACTCATCTTTGACCCCTAATTTCCACCCCTATGCTCATATACTTACTTTTTCTAGTTTTTTTGCGAGTATCGGACGATCTATTTTCTGATTTTGAACACCGGATAGAGATATTCTTCTTCTTTCATACATCCTCATGTTGTCGTTACCTTCGACTTCTTCGTCCATTTCATACTTACTTTTATATTGACTTTTTTTCCTAAAAACAAAAATTTACAAGACTGCAAATAAATTAATAGTTGTCTTGCTATGGAGCAAAAAGCAAAAAATATTTTAGGAGTTTCCCTATGAGATTAATTATACAAGGTCTATTTGGTGTTGAAGCTTGGGTTGCTTTGCTCGCACCCGATGGCAATGGCTAGGCCTACCATGTCCAGCGTGGTATCGTATTTGGACGGTGTTGCTTCATTGCCCGATGATTTAAACTCGTGTATCAAAGCTCGAGAATTCCCTGGAGTATCCAACGATGAGTTAATAACAAAAAGAACCAACACGAGTCCATCATTAACAATTACAGAGTCGTTTATTTCTGTTGGTGTTGAGAGACAAGAACAAACAATGTTCAACAGAAGCTTGAGCAGCAAGGCTCGATACTTGATAAAGAATCAAACAGAATTCAAAACAAAAAACAAAGAAAGATGGAGAGTATTTTGAATGAAAATGATGATAATTTTCATTAACATGAATAATGGCATGAAGCCAATACAAATACAAAAGATTTTCTGATCAAGGTAAGGCAAAAATCACCTAAACACTACCTAACTCCACTAATTACATTGAAAAATGAAAGACTATACTTGCACACTTGGTAAAGCTGTTTTATCAGCTCAAATGTCAACAAAATACATCAAATACATCATCAACTTGGTTCAAATTTAACTAGATTACAAAACATAACAAAGCACAAGTTGAAATTGGACAGCAACATTGAACTTCAGCTGCTGCATGCATGGCTCGACTGCATGTACTGCTTCTTGACTGCTTGTGCTGCATGGAGACCAGCTTCAACAATTTCTCATGTTCGGTGAAATTCTATTAAAGATTTTCTTTCATTTGTTTCTCTTTAAGATTTACGATTCAAATTCAAAACAATTGGTGATAGAGCGTATTGCGGCTTCAACGGCCAAATTTGTTGTAAAATTACAACAATTGAATAGAATGTTTTGCAGTTTCAGTTAAAGCTCATGAAACTCAGCATCTCCACTGTAACAAGCATGTGCTTCTTTTAGGCCATTGTAGAATGTCTCTTCCACTATGGTTGGACCTCTCTCTTTCCCCTCCACCACTGCACATGGTTTTCAGGGTGGAATCTGGTTCATAAGCCCTCGAAGCCCCCTTGCTCTTGTTGGAGTTGGAATCATCATTTGTAAATAGAACCATAAAAAATATATCAACCATTAATCAAAAGCTTCTTTTTCAGGGTAAATGACAAGAAAAAAAAAAAAAAAAAGAGAGCTGCAAACTGTAAAGCTCCCTTGGCTCAATGCATAAAGAGTAATATAGGGAGAATCCTACTAATAATTTACTCTTTTTACCCTATTTGCACAACAATAGATAACAAGGCAATGGAAAATTGCATATATGGGTATTTGACAAAATGGGTAATATTTAGAGAAGTAGCAGGTAGAATAGGAAAAATGGTGGTTACGTAGATGGATCCTACATGCGAGAGCAAGCATCTGGGTTCTCGTCGCTAAAATTTTGAGGATGAGCAAACCTAGAGTAGTACTTGAACGGGTAATATTCACTTCGATTGATATCAGTCATCTTCTTGTCATCGTCTCCATCTCCTTTGCCTTGATCTTCTTCTTTCTTCTCTCCTGCATCTTGCTTAATCTCTGCTTCTTTCTTCCCTTCCTTGTTTTCGTCGTCATTCACTATACAATTATGGGATTACACAAAGAAAGCACCGACAACGGATTCAATGGAATTTGTGGTAGTGGTTCTGTTAAAATCTTGATGCATAAAATTATACTAAATTTCAAAAATAAAATTCGTAATAGATGGTGGAATTTTTTTATACAATTAATTATCAATAAATCCTTCGCCCTTTCGGGGATTCCCTTTTTCAACCCGAGTGAATTCAAGAGTTCTATTAACAAAAAAGAGATGCAAACCTTGTTTTGAGTTCTTTGTGAGATAGAGAAGAATAACAGTGTGAGAAGAATAAAGCTGCCTTGGCTTCAACGCAGAAACAGTAATAGAGGGAGAATCCTACTAAAAACAATATGGGTCAATATCCAGATGGCTATTCAAGAGACATGATTTTTTGCATCTCAATCAAAGGTTTGAAAAGTTGAATTCTTTGGGGTGCCCATTCAATGCACTAAGAAAGCTGAAAAGTTTTATCATATCATTTTTCATTTATATCAAGGATTTCATTTTACTTGCAACTGATATCCAAGTATTGAACTTTTAATTTCAAAATGCAATTTGCCTTCTTTGATCATGAACCATAAGAAAGCTATGTAGATCAATCTCATGTTCCATCACTTCAATCAATGTTGCGGATATAATGAATACTAAATAACAATCTATTTCTACCATCAAACAATAACAGGGGGAAAAGAGAAAACTAACTAAATAGGAGAAAAAATCTGTTTGTACGAAATGGCCAGTGAAGTAGTTTACACAATTATTGCTTCTTCCTTGATCCGCCCGTTGTAAAATTGAAAATTTTTTGCATTCGTTTAGGCCGCGGCCCTTCTTCCTCTGCTTCCTCGTGGATGTCACGTTTTCGTCTTACAAGGGAAGTGCTGCCTGCGGATCCATCCTTGTCAGTGGAGTGATGATGGATATGTTCAAAGTTTGGAGAAGATTGAGTGGTATGGCACTGCACCTCTTTTATTTCTTCCAAATCTTTTTCATACATTATTCTAACACCACACTTCTTTAATTAACTTAACAGAAGGAACACTTGCTGTGCCTTCGGAAGACATCTCAAGCTTATAGCATTTATGATCAGAGCAATCCATTGTTCATAAATTCTTGGTTTCACATTCACCAAATTTATCCTCTAATAATTCACGCGAGAAATAACGAATAAAAAGGTGGTCCTTCGTTATGGGCTGCTCATATTCTCCATCTAAATCAATGAAACAGGAATCGATACTACTAGATTTTCCAGAATTTCTATAATGGATATAAGTTCTACCACCGATAACCTTTTCCTCGGAACCACCATCATTGACGTAAATGCAGCAGAAAGCAACTCCAATCCATTGAATGTTATTCTGAATATTGAGAGGTAGGGGTATCTTAATTGAAGATTCGCCATTCTGTTGGTTGAACCATTCTGGGATTTCATTTCCAGGTATAATAACATCAAAACCTTTTCTTGAATTCGCAAATGCCTGCAAAATAAAACATCAATCGTTTTTGAATTTGCAAAATAAAATATCGGTGGTGTTAAAGGTTAATGTAGAAATTATTTGCTACTATTTACTGATTGAATAAGTTAGTTGTTGAGTCAGTCAAAGTCTGTTTCAAACAGACTTCGTCTTTGTTTAGTGCCAGTAGTGTTCATTTTATTTAGGAGATTTAGTTGTTAGCTATTTTAGTATTTATAGTACTCTTCATGGAATAAAGTGGGTACTTCACCGTTTCTAATTTTCTGAATTCCTTTTGTTAAATTTAAGTTCTTTGTTCTATTTTTACTTTTATATTCAGTAGTTTTTCCTCCACATCTGGTATCCGAGCTACTCGAGGCCTGTGTTCAAGCTTATGATGGCAAGCAATCAGAATGGAGTGAACCTTTCACAGCCGTTGGTTCCAATTTTTCAAGGCAGCAACTATGGAGTTTGGAGCACTAAGATGAAGACTTTGTTTTTGTCCCAAGACCTATGGGACTTGGTGGAAAATGGATACGGTGAAGAGGAGGTTGCAGCTGAGACTCTCAAAGATATTAGAAAGAGAGATGCTAAAGCTTTGTTTTTCATCCAACAAGCTGTGGATGAATCAAATTTTCCTCGCATTGAAGCGGTGACGCGTTCGAAAGAAGCATGGGACACGCTGCGAACGGCATATCAAGGTACTGCAAAGGTGTTGACTGTTAAACTTCAAACTCTACGTAGGAAGTTTGATAATTTTATTATGGAAGAGGATGATGTTCTGGATGATTATATGTCAAAAGTAATTGATGTTGTGAATCAAATTCGAAAATATGGTGAGGATTTAAGTGAGCAAAGGGTAGTTGAGAAAATTCTTAGGAGTTTACCTAGGAAATATGATCATGTAGTTGCAGCTATAGAAGAGTCAAAAGATTTGAGTGTGTTAACTGTTGATGAGTTACAAGGCTCTCTTTATTCTCATGATGATAGGATGAAAATGTACGATAATGCGTCTGTTGAGAATGCCTTTTATAGTAGGGCGCAATACTATCGTGGTGGAAAGGGCACCAGCGAAACAAACTTCAATGACTGGCGTGGAGGAAATTCATCTCGTGGGAGAAGGAGAGGTAGGGCTGGTGGCCGATTCAATAGACAGAACCAACGTTATAGAGATGGCGATAAAGGAGAAAATAGTATCCAAAACAATGCTACTATTGCAAAAGGTATGGGCATATTGAGAGATTTTGCAAGCTTAAAGAGAAGCAGGCTAACTTGGCTCATGAAGATAGTGAAGAAGATGAGACAGAGAGCCTGTTCGTTGCATGCTTCAGTGCTAAGGAATGTTCTCCTGAAGTTTGGTACATAGATAGTGGCTGTAGCAATCATATGACAAGTGAATTAAGTCTCTTCAGCAACTTAGATAGGTCATTAACTAGCCGAATTACGCTTGGTGATGGAACTGTTCGTATAGCAAAGGGAAAAGGTACTGTGCAGTTGAATTCCCTAGGTCTTAATTGCATTCATAATGTTTTGTATGTTCCAGATTTAAATTCTAATTTGCTAAGTGTTGGGTAATTTATGGTGGATGGGTATTCACTTGTCTTTGAAGAATTCAATTGCTGCATTTTTAAGGATAAGTCGAAAAAGCACCTGTTAGCTAGTGTTCCGATGGCAAAGAATAAGATTTTTCCTTATAATTTCGCAACTGATGATAGGCTTGCATTGAAGGCAGAATCATTTGATGTAAATTGGCTGTGGCATCACAGATATAGGCACTTAAATTTTGGTAGTTTAAAACTCATGTCTAAAAAGAATTTAGTTGATGGTTTACCTCTAGGAAAAAATGTTAATGATGTGTGGGAGAGCTGTATATGTGGGAAACAACATCGAGATTCGTTTCCAAAAGGCAAGGCAAGGAGAGCTTCCCAACTTGCTGAACTTATTCATGCTGATCTTTGCGGACCAATGAGAACACTTTCTCTCAATAACAACAGGTACTTTTTAGTCTTTGTTGATGACTACAGTAGAATGACGTGGGTGTACTTTGTCCAAGAAAAGTCAGAGGCTCATTCAGTTTTCAAGAAGTTTAAAGCAAGTATTGAGAAACAAAGTGGCCAGCCTATAAAGACCGTGCAGACAGATCGTGGTGGAGAATTTCTCTCTACTGAATTCAACAAATTCTGT
Organism: Gossypium anomalum; assembly: GCA_025698475.1. NCBI lineage: Eukaryota > Viridiplantae > Streptophyta > Magnoliopsida > Malvales > Malvaceae > Gossypium > Gossypium anomalum. Next base: position 97,309,937 of record CM046966.1, read on the forward strand.
GAAGGATCTGGCATTTAACGCTAGCTAACAGCAAGCTACACTCCTCAACAAAACAGAGTCGCTGAGAGAAAGAATCGGAGTCCTGTTGAAATGGGAAAATGCTTACTAAAGCTAACGATCTCCATTTTCTAAGTGGTGATTCTGATGTAGAAGAGCTTGATGAAGTGGTATTTGGAACTACTGAAGGACTGCTTGGTCCTGATGAGCAAGAACTTCCATCTCCATTTTCTTGACTAGGATGAGTGTCTAGACATTCACCATCTTCTAGTAATGCTTCTGAACCTGCTTGTAATTCCTTCCAATTCTAAGAGTTTTTCTCATCAAAAACAACATCACGACTAATTAATAGCTTCTTAGATAAAGGATTATAAAATCGATACCCTTTAGTTTCAGAGCTATACCCAACAAAGATACATTTAGTGCTATTATCATCTAACTTTCCTCTCTTTGGAGATGGAATATGCACAAATGCAATGCAACCAAAAACTCTCATATGTGTTACCTTAGGTTTCCACCCATGCCATGCTTCAAATGGTGTTTTTTGTTCTAGAGCTGCTGTTGGAGATCGGTTGAGAATGTACACTGCTGTGTGAATTGCTTCTGCCTAGAAACTTTTTGGAATATCTTTAGCTTTCAGTAAGCATTTTCCCATTTCAACAAGACTCCGATTCTTCCTCTCAGCGACTTCGTTTTGTTGAGGAGTGTAGCTTGCTGTTAGCTGGCGTTGAATGCCAGATCCTTCACAGAATTTGTTGAATTCAGTAGAGAGAAATTCTCCACCACGATTTGTGTAATCACAAAAATTTGCCCAGACTATTAAAACTGAAAAATTAATGAATAAATAAATATTTATTTATTTAATTTAAACAGTCCATAAAAGTTTTTTTTACAAAGCCCAAATATACAGACCCAACAGCCAAATTTTAGTAGACTAGCCCAACCTAAACTAAGCCCCAAACAATTTGCAACCTAAATAGACCCCATTCATGCATTGGTAGCCCAAAACACCTCTACCCGTTACAAAACCCAAAATTCCAGAGGCCCAATTGGCCCAAGCGATTCTGAGACCAGGCAGAGAAACCCTAGGTTTTCGCCCTCTTTCTTCTCGCGCCATAGCAGCGTAAAGATTCGAAGTCATCAGATGCGTCTGTCCAACTCCCGTAATCAGTGCCTCGCCACCAGACTTCAGCCCTCCATCAACGCCAGTAGCCCCTCTGTCACCAAGATCTTCGGGACACCTGCAAGGAAAGAAAAAGAACCACAGCAGCAAGCAAAGCAAATATGGAAAGATATAAAAAGATTTCTTTCCTAAATTTTTGTAATAAATAGTGGCTATAAAACCCCGAATCAAACCATTGTAAAGGTACCTATTTTTTTAAAGAGCAGAGAAATACATACTTACAGATACTTATTCAGAGAGATACAAACAGTTTCAAAAAAGGTGATTTAACCGTATTTTTTTATTATTTTCGTAACATATATATGTATATAAACTGTTTTAGCAAAAATATGGATTATAAAATAAAAGGAAGGAAGTTAACTGATGAACGACGAGTGAAAGGAGGGGTTTTTAAACCCTAGCCACCGTGTACGGTGGTCCTTAGGGTGGCGCGTAGGCGCGTGACTGGCGTATGGCCGACGGAGGCCAGACCCGAAGTTCCCTTCTTTCTCTCTTTCAGAGAGAATTCTTAAATTTTTTTTAAAAAACAGTTTCAAATGATTTTAAGGCTAATAATCTGGCTTATATAGCCTTGACAAAACGGCATCGTTTTGTGACCCAAGGATCTGCGCGTTGACTAGATTACCCGGGGAGGATCCGCGCATTTTTGAGAATTGGGTTAATTACCCAATTGATCCTTTTATCCTTTTTGTACTTACAATCAAACTTTATTTTATTTTATAATTTAGCCCATTATTTTATTTTAGTTTTAATTTAGTCCCTATGACTATTAAATTATATTTTGGAAAACGGTACCGTTTTGGGAATAGGGCAATTTGTCCAATGAGTCCCTTTAATTTTGCGTACGTTTTAAATAGGACCTTATTTCAGTTTTATTCCTTTTAAAATTCGCCCATTAATTTTGCTAGGCTCTAAATTTAGTCCTATATTTATTTTATTATTCTATATATATTTTATTATTTGTTTTATTTTAATTTTACTTTCATAAAATTATTTTATAAGTGTTATTTTAATTGTTTATTGTATATTAATTCCCTCAATATGCCCGTACCTTTTGCAATAGTAGCATTATTTTGGACTACTATTTTTTCCTTTATCACCATCTCTATAACGTTGGTTCTGTCCATTGAATCGGCTACCAGCCCTACCTCTCCTTCTCCCACGAGATGAATTTCCTCCACGCCAGTCATTGAAGTTTGTTTCGCTGGTGCCCTTTCCACCACGAGAGTATTGCGCCTTACTATAAAAGGCATTCTCAACAGACGCATTATCATACCTTTTCATCCTATCATCATGAGAATAAAGAGAGCCTTGTAACTCATCAACAGTTAACACACTCAAATCTTTTGACTCTTCTATAGCTGCAACTACTTGATCATATTTCCTAGGTAAACTCCTAAGAATTTTCTCAACTACCCTTTGCTCACTTAAATCCTCACCATATTTTCGAATTTGATTCACAACATCAATTACTTTTGACACATAATCATCCAGAACATCATCCTCTTCCATAATAAAATTATCAAACTTCCTACGTAGAGTTTGAAGTTTGACAGTCATCACCTTTGCAATACCTTGATATGCCGTTCGCAGCGTGTCCCATGCTTCTTTCGAACGCGTCACCGCTTCAATGCGAGGAAAAATTTATTCATCCACAGCTTGTTGGATGAAAAACAAAGCTTTAGCATCTCTCTTTCTGATATCTTTGAGAGTCTCAGCTGCAACCTCCTCTTTACTGTATCCATTTTTCACCAAGTCCCATAGGTCTTGGGAAAAAAACAAAGTCTTCATCTTAGTGCTCCAAACTCCATAATTGTTGCCCTGAAAAATTGGAACCAACGGCTGTGAAAGGTTCACTCCATTCTAATTACTTGCCATCATAAGCTTAAACACAGGCCTCGAGTAGCTCGGATACCAGATGTTAAGGAAAAACTGCTGAATATAAAAGTAAAAACAGAACAAAGAACTTAAATTTAAGCAAAAGGAATTGAGAAAATTAGAAACGGTGAAATACCCACTTTATTCCATGAAGAGTACTATAAATACTAAAATAGCTAACAACTAAATCACCTAAATAAAAGGAACACTACTGGCACTAAACAAAGACTAGGTCTGTTTGAAATAGACTTTGACTGACTCAACAACTAACTTATTCAATCAGTAAATAGCAACAAATAATTTCTACATTAACCTTTAACATTCCCCTTTAATGTAGACACTCTCCAACACCCAACAATTCTCTCAAATACACGAATTTCTTCGGTGGAAGTGGCTTTGTGAACAAATCAGCAACTTGTTCTTGAAGGCAACAAGACTTCTTCTTGATATCTCCTTTGCAACCAGCTCTCTTATGAAATGATGACGTGTTTCAATGTGTCTTGTTCTACTATGATAAATGTGTTTTTTGTCATTGCAATTGTTGACTGATTATCACAATAGATGGTAGTTTCCTCTACTTGTGTTTGCTTTAAATCATCAAGAATTCTTCAGTATCTAGACAGCTTGACAAGCAAAGCAGAAGAATGTGAATGACCATATATTCAGCCTCCGAAGATGATAAAGCGGTTCAAGGTTGCTTCTTTGAGCTCCATGAAAACACTCGCTACCCATAGTAAAAACGTAACGAGTTGTACTCTTACGATCTTCAATGCAACCGCCCAAATCACTATCGAAAAACCATACTGACCTTGGATTGTTAGAGAACTTATACCATATTCCAAATGAGCTTGTCCCCTTCAAATAGAGAGCAAAATTCGCCAGCGGCTCCAAAGTGATGCTTGCTTGGACTCTGTATATATCTAGACAAGTGACTTGTTGCAAAATATCAGGTCTACTATTTGTTAGATACAACAGACTCCCAATCAAACTTTGAAACAATTGGCAGTCAATTTTCTCTCCCTCATCATCTAAAAATTTTTTTTGATTGGTGCACATTGGAGTACTCACGAGATTGCAATCCTTCAAGTTGAACTTTTCAAGAAGATCATTCATATATTTTTCTTAAGACATAAAAATACCCTCTGCACATTGTTTAATTTCTAGTCCCAGAAAGAAACTCATCAACCCCAAATCAGTCATTTCAAATTCGTCTGTCATTAGCTTTTTAAACTCATTCAACAAAGCACTACTATTGCTAGTATAAATCAAATCATCAACATAAAGGCAAATAATGAGAATCTCACAGGTACCTCTATTTTTCACATATAGATTTGGCTCACTGGACTTCTTTGAAAACCATTATTGCTGAAATGCCCATCAATTCTTCTATACCAAGCTCGCGGTGCTTGCTTTAAGCCATATAAAGCCTTTTTCAACCTATACACTTTCTCTTCTTGATTTGCAATCTCGTAACCTTTTGGTTGCTACACATATACTTCTTCTTCTAGGATCCCATTTAAAAAAGCCGACTTGACATCGAACTAATAAACCTCCCAACTTAATTGAGCTGCAATTGATAGAATAATACGTACGGTGTCAAATCTTGCTACCGGAGAGAAAGTTTCTTGGAAATCTAGCCCTTCACGCTGCATGTACCCTCGTGCAACCAGTCTTGATTTATGCTTTTGAATGGAACCATCAGCATGGAATTTAGTTTTGAAAATCCATTTTAACTCAATAGTTTCTTTTCCATTTGGAAGGTCTACTAATTCCCACGTCTTTTCCCTTTCCAAGGCTTCCATTTCATCATCCATTGCATCTCGCCATTCCTTGGATTTGACTGCTTCTTCAAAGACGATTGGATCTTTAATTTGGGCGAATTAGCATTGTTCAGTGCTTTCATAAATTTCTGCTAACGATCTCCATTTTCTAGGTAGTGATTCTGATGTAAAAGAGCTTGATGAAGTGGTATTTGGAACTACTGAAGGACTGCTTGGTGCTGATGAGCACGAACTTCCATCTCTATTTTCTTGACTAGGATGAGTGTCTAGACATTCACCATCTTCTAGTAATGCTTCTGAACCGGCTTGTAATTCCTTCCAATTCTAAGAGTTTTTCTCATCAAAAACAACGTCACGACTAATTAATAGCTTCTTAGATAAAGGGTTATAAAATCGATAACCTTTAGTTTGAGAGCTATACCCAACAAAGATACATTTAGCGCTATTATCATCTAACTTTCCTCTCTTTGGAGATGGAATATGCACAAATGCAATGCAACCAAAAACTCTCATATGTGTTACCTCAGGTTTCCACCCATGCCATGCTTCAAATGGTATTTTTTATTCTAGAGCTGCTGTTGAAGATCGGTTGAGAATGTACACTGCTGTGTGAATTGCTTCTGCCCAGAAACTTTTTGGAAAATCTTTAGCTTTCAGTAAGCATTTTCCCATTTCAACAATACTCTGATTCTTCCTCTCAGCGACTCCGTTTTGTTGAGGAGTGTAGCTTGCTGTTAGCTGGCGTTGAATGCCAGATCCTTCACAGAATTTGTTGAATTCAGTAGAGAGAAATTCTCCACCACAATCTGTCCGCAAGGTCTTTATAAGCTGGCCACTTTGTTTCTCAATACTTGCTTTAAACTTCTTGAAAACTAAATGAGCTTCTGACTTTTCTTTGACAAAGTACACCCACGTTATTCTTCTGTAGTCATCAACAAAGACTAAAAAGTACCTGTTGTTATTGAGAGAAAGTGTTCTCATTGGTCCGCAAAGATCAGCATGAATAAGTTCAGCAAGTTGGGAAGCTCTCCTTGCCTTGCCTTTTGGAAACGAATCTCGATGTTGTTTCCCACATATACAGCTCTCCCACACATCATTAACATTTTTTCCTAGAGGTAAACCATCAACTAAATTCTTTTTAGACATGAGTTTTAAACTACCAAAATTTAAGTGCCTATATCTGTGATGCCACAGCCAATTTACATCAAATGATTCTGCCTTCAATGCAAGCCTATCATCAGTTGCGAAATTATAAGGAAAAATCTTATTCTTTGCCATCGGAACACTAGCTAACAAGTGATTTTTTGACTTATCCTTAAAAATGCAGCAATTGAATTCTTCAAAGACAAGTGAATACCCATCCACTATAAATTACCCAACACTTAGCAAATTAGAATTTAAATCTGGAACATACAAAATATTATGAATGCAATTAAGACCTAGGGAATTCAACTGCACAATACCTTTTCCCTTTGCTATACGAATAGTTCCATCACCAAGCGTAATTCGGCTAGTTACTGACTTATCTAAGTTGCTGAAGAGACTTAATTCACTTGTCATATGATTGCTACAGCCACTATCTATGTACCAAACTTCAGGAGAACATTCCTTAGCACTGAAGCATACAACGAACAGGCTCTCTGTCTTATCTTCTTCGCTATCTTCATGAGCCAAGTTAGCCTGCTTCGCTTTAAGCTTGCAAAATCTCTCAATATGCCCATACCTTTTGCAATAGTAGCATTGTTTTGGACTACTATTTTCTCCTTTATTGCCATCTCTATAACGTTGGTTTTGTCCATTGAATCGGCCACTAGCCCTACCTGTCCTTCTCCCACGAGATGAATTTCCTCCACGCCAGTCATTGAAGTTTGTTTCGCTGGTGCTCTTTCCACCACGAGAGTATTGCGCCCTACTATAAAAGGCATTCTCAACAGACGCATTATCATACCTTTTCAAGAAGTTTAAAGTAAGTATTGAGAAAAAAGTGGCCAGCCTATAAAGACCTTGCGGACAGATCGTGGTGGAGAATTTCTCTCTACTGAATTCAACAAATTCTGTGAAGGATCTGGCATTCAACGCCAGCTAACAGCAAGCTACACTCCTCAACAAAACGGAGTCGTTGAGAGGAAGAATCAGAGTCTTGTTGAAATGGGAAAATGCTTATTGAAAGCTAAAGATCTTCCAAAAAGTTTCTGGGCAAAAGTAATTCACACAGTAGTGTACATTCTCAACCGATCTCCAACAGCGGCTCTAGAACAAAAAACACCATTTGAAGCATGGCATGGGTGGAAACCTGAGGAATTACAAGCAGGTTCAGAAGCATTACTAGAAGATGGTGAATGTCTAGACACTCATCTTAGTCAAGAAAATGGAGATGGAAGTTCTTGCTCATCAGCACCAAGCAGTCCTTCAGTAGTTCCAAGTACCACTTCATCAAGCTCTTCTACATTAGAATCACCACCTAGAAAATGGAGATCGTTGGCAGAAATTTATGAAAGCACTAAACAATGCCAATTCGCCCAAATTAAAGATCCAATCATCTTTGAAGAAGCAGTCAAATCCAAGGAATGGCGAGATGCGATGGATGATGAAATGGAAGCCTTAGAAAGGAAAAAGACGTGGGAATTAGTAGACCTTCCAAATGGAAAAGAAACTATTGGGTTAAAATGGATTTTCAAAACTAAATTCCATGCTGATGGTTCCATTCAAAAGCATAAAGCAAGACTGGTTGCACGAGGGTACATGCAGCGTGAAGGGTTAGATTTCCAAGAAACTTTCTCTCCAGTAGCAAGATTTGACACCGTACGTATTGTCGAGACCATTTTTAAAATTGAGTTTTTGGAAAATAGGAATCGACTTTAAGAAAAACGAAAACGGGAGTCGCCACCAATCTTTTTAGGTGTGATTGGGTCACCTTTAAAACATCTGTTTTAAAATCGTTGGTTTGGGTCTACGAAATCAAAAGAATGGGTTCGGGAGTCAGTTACGTACGAGGAAGGGTTAGCACCCTCGTAACGCCCAAAAATTGGTACCTAATTGATTATCAAAATGTCTTTAATGTCGGAAATTAAAAATGTAATCCTCTTTAAAGTATTTGAAAATTCGGGTTCCCTTGTATCAAAGTATTAATTATAAGTTAGCCTTTTAGAAATCTCTATCTCGAAACAGTAAAATGCTACATCCAGTAAGTTAGGACATATCACTTTGCAATTTCAAGACAGTCACTTATATTTTGAAAACCTTTAAAAATTTAGAAGGGTACTTGACTATTCTAATTTAACGAGAAAAGTTGCAACCCAATAAGTTAGGGCACTACTTTTTCGAAATTTCCAAACACCAAGCATTGCCTTTATATTTTTTTGAAAATTTTGGAGCCTTGTCTTTTTAAAGATGATGTGTGGAGAATTGTATTTCATTATAAATCATAATAATATATTATTGTACTAGGTAGATAAAAAAATGAATACTATAATAAAAAAAATAATACGTATAAAGCAAAAAACGCATACAAAGATATATATATATATATAGCATGTATTGAAAATGAATAAACAAAGTATATAAACATACGAAACAATATTTAAATGATGCATGATATAAAAGAAACATAATCAAATAATGTATGATATACAAATAGAAGAAATATAGTGTCAAAAAAAAATAAACTTAACACATACATGATACATACAATATAAACCATATAGAAGAACTATAAAAAAGGAGTCATTGATTGCTAACAAAATATACATACAATTAAAAACAAGACATTTCATAACCATTTTAAAATAATATTTAATAGATAATATAATATATAATATCAAGAATAAAAGAATAATAATTATATGTTAATATATTGGTTTAGGAGTATGTAAGAGATTTCATAATAAAACAATATTAGTTTAAAATGAAATAATATATGGTAAATAAATAAATAATTAATAAAAATATGTATATAGTACGAGTTAAAAATATGATTTAATAATAATAATTTACATTTTTTAAAATAATATATATAATATAAACATAAATAATATAATTGGCGATACAAGATATACATAATAAAAATATATATAATAAATATTATATAGTAAAATGTAATATAAATATATAAGAAATATAATAGATATAATATAAAATAACATGTAAAACAATATATATATATATATATATATATAATCAATAAATATATAATATATGTGAAAATATAATAAAATATAAAAATAATAATAATTTGAGGAAAATAATATATAATAGTAATGCATATAAAAATAACACTTTTACTAATTTTAATGTATAAATGTAAAATTAAAATAAATCAAATATTAATATAAAAATATATAGAAATAAAAAATAGGACTAAATTTAAAGTTTTGTAAAATTACGGGGCAAATTTAAAGCTAAAACTGAATTAAGGCCCGATTTGAAACACACACAAAATTAGAGGGACTCACTGGGTAAATTGTCCTATTCCCAAAACGACAGCGTTTAGACCTTGGACTCAAAGCAACTACTGTAGGGACTAAATCAAAATTGAGGCAAAACAATAGGCTCAAATCATAAATAAAACATAATGTAATTATAATCACAAAAAGAGTGAAAGGACTGATTGCATAATTAACCCAGTTAAAAAAAATGCGCGGATCCTCCTCGGGTAATCGGGTCAACGCGCGGATCCTTATAGCTTAATACGACACCATATTTAGGCTTATTGATTTAAGCCAAAACGGTGCCGTTTCAAAGAGGCTATGTAAGCCAATCTTATAGCTTAAAAATCATTTTAGCACCGTTCAAAAAAAAAAAGGGAAACTCTCTGAAAGAGATCTGGGGAGGGGTTCTCGGAGTGTCTTTGGACCTCCGTTCAGGGATTTGCATGCGCTCATGCGCCTCTGTCACCTCTGCCGCACACGGTGGCCGGAGGTTTTAAAAAACTCCCCCTTTCAACGTGGATTAAAGGTATCGCTTTCCCCTTTCAATATTTGCAGTATATATGTACATATATTTAAAATATTTCACCTTTATATATCTTGATCAACTGTGATATTCTGCTTTGTATTCGTAAAAGTAAAAATTTTATTGAATCTATGTATATGTTCCTCAAAACGTAACTCTTACAAGTGAAAATGAAAGGATTTATAGCCTTGGTCCTTTACATATTCTGGGAAATAAATCCGTGATTTCTTTTTATTTCGTGTATGCAGTGATTTTCCTGCCATTTCCTGCTCTGTTTTCGTGTATCTGCTGTTTGCTTCCTTTTCTTGCAGATTCCTCGCAGATCTCAGCGGTAGTCGTGGTGTTCATGGAGCGATTCGGGGCCAGATAGAGGGACGACCGACAATCAGGGCATCGATGGCGTTGAAGGCGCGTCAATAGCGCATTGATGGCCTTGATTTTGGGAAGTCAGACAGCTGTTCCCCAAAACTTCCAGAATCCCTTGCGGCGCGAGGAGAGGGCTAGGGTTTCTAACCCTAGCCAAATGCTTCTAATTTTGGGCCTCTGAGAGTTTTGTTTTGGGTCTGGTTGTTAATGGGTCTGTTGGGTATTGGGTTGTAGACTGGTTGGATTTATTGGGTATTGTAACCGGGTATGGACTTTCGTATTTGGGTTACAGAGCTGCTTTGAGGCTTTGGGTAGTAATAGTGGGCTTGCTGGGTAGGGATTGGTTTTGTAACCTGGACTGTTTATTTTTGAATAGACTTTTAAAATATTTATTTATTTATTTTGCTTGGTTTTTAAGGCCCGGACAAATTTGGGCTCCTACATGTATTATTCTGTCAATTGCAGCTCAATTAAGTTGGGAGGTTTATCGGTTCGATGTCAAGTCGGCTTTTTTAAATGGGATCCTAGAAGAAGAAGTATATGTGCAGCAACCAAAAGGTTATGAGATTGCAAATCAAGAAGAGAAAGTGTATAGGTTGAAAAAGGCTTTATATGGCTTAAAGCAAGCACCGCGAGCTTGGTATGGAAGAATTGATAGGCATTTCAGCAATAATGGTTTTCAAAGAAGTCCCAGTGAGCCAAATCTATATGTGAAAAATAGAGGTACCTCTGAGATTCTTATTATTTGCCTTTATGTTGATGATTTGATTTATACTAGCAATAGTAGTGCTTTGTTGAATGAGTTTAAAAAGCTGATGACAAACAAATTTGAAATGACTGATTTGGGGTTGATGAGTTTCTTTCTGGGACTAGAAATTAAACAATGTGCAGAGGGTATTTTTATGTCTCAAGAAAAATATGTGAATGATCTTCTTGAAAAGTTCAACCTGAAGGATTGCAATCTCGTGAGTACTCCAATGTGCACCAATCAAAAATTTTGTTTAGATGATGAGGGAGAGAAAATTGACTGCCAATTATTTCGAAGTTTGATTGGGAGTCTGTTGTATCTAACAAATAGTAGACCTAATATTTTGCAAGCAACAAGTCTTTTGTCTAGATATATGCAGAGTCCAAGCAAGCATCACTTTGGAGCTGCCAAGCGAATTTTGCGCTATTTGAAGGGGACAAGCTCATTTGGAATATGGTATAAGTTCTCTAACAATCCAAGGCTGTATGGTTTTTCAGATAGTGATTTGGGTGGTTGCATTGAAGATCGTAAGAGTACAACTGGTTACGTTTTTACTATGGGTAGCGGAGCTATTTCATGGAGCTCAAAGAAGCAACCTTCAACTGCTTTATCATCTTCGGAGGCTGAATATATGGCTGTTACTGCTGCTGCTTATCAAGCTGTCTGGATACGAAGAATTCTTGATGATTTAAAGCAAACACAAGTGGAGGCAACTACCATCTATTGTGATAATCAGTCAACAATTGCAATGACAAAAAACCCTGTTTATCACAGTAGAACAAGACACATTGAAACACGTCATCATTTCATAAGAGAGCTAGTTGCAAAGGGAGATATCAAGATGGAGTACTGTTGCACTGAAGAACAAGTTGCTGATTTGTTCACAAAGCCACTTCCACCGAAGAAATTCGTGTATTTGAGAGAATTGTTGGGTGTTGGAGAGTGTCTACATTAAGGGGGAATGTTAAAGGTTAATGTAGAAATTATTTGTTACTATTTATTGATTGAATAAGTTAGTTGTTGAGTCAGTCAAAGTCTGTTTCAAACAGACCTAGTCTTTGTTTAGTGCCAGTAGTGTTCCTTTTATTCAGGAGATTTAGTTGTTAGCTATTTTAGTATTTATAGTACTCTTCATGGAATAAAGTGGGGACTTCACCGTTTCTAATTTTCTAAATTCCTTTTGCTTAAATTTAATTCTTTGTCCTATTTTTACTTTTATATTCAGCAGTTTTTTCTTGACAGGTGGTTCTGTAATTAAAGCGATGAAAAAATGAGAGATTAATCAACCTTAATGTGTGTTTTCAGCAATGTTATTGCACTAACGTTCTCAGCCAACCTGTAGCAGTTAATGGCTCTAATGTAAGCAGCAAAATCTCTCCACTCACTTGTCATTCTTGCTAGAAGCGCAGGCAACGATTCAAGCTCACTGCAATTTGACACTACAAGATCTTGAAGATTGGAAAGACAAGTAAGAGACGCGGCTATGCTGGTGAAATTTTTACAACTAAGATCAAGAACTCTCAATGAGGATAGACCAGAAATATCACTAGGAATATCTCCTTCACCAATATTGCACAGGCTGCAATTTTACAATATAAGCCATTTAAGCATGGAGAATCGAGTAAGAGACGTCGGTATGCTGTTGAAATTGTTACCCCTAAGATCAAGACGTATCAAAGAGGATAGACAAGAAATAGCACTAGGAATATCTCCTTCACCAAGATTGCAGTCCCTTAGATTCAACTCTCTTAATGAACTCAAACTGGATAATGAAGGTAGCATTAGAGCTATGGAATTCATCCTTCCTCTTTGGCTTACCTTGAGAAGAGAAAGGAAATTTCTTTTTAACTTAGACGGACCCTTGCATCCACTAAAAGACAAAACTTTAAGATTTTTCAATTGAGAAATGAAGGATGGTGGTTCTTTTATGGCTGTTTCACTCAAGTCAAGCTCTTCCAAAGATTCTGCTTGCTGCAAATTCTCTGGCAAATATTCAACTTTGTAACAACCAGAAACATCAAGAATTTTTAGATGTTCCATTTTCCCATCAATCTCTAGAAACCTTGTAAGAAAAATTAAAGTTTCAAGGGATTCCATTCCAATTTTGGTTGGAAGACTCCTAAGACTTTTGCAATCTCTTAAATTAAAAAGTTTGAGGCTCTTAAGTAGTCCAAGTGATGGATGAGCATATACTAATCTGATACAACCTTTCATAATCAAAACTTCGAGATATGGGGCTGTTGTGAAATCTGGTGTCTTGATGAGGTTTTGGGACCCTTAAGGCGATTATTTTCAACTTATACAAGGGCTGTCAAAAACAATAACAGATTAGAGAGAAAAGAGAAAATATAATAAAGCTCATTTGTAATTATTATTATTATTATTATTTTCATCCTATTCAAAATGTAAAATAAGCTAAAACACAAGGATGGGATGAATTTAATTTTTACTCTATTCCCCTTCCATAGTTGTTCAATGTGACTATATGGTAAAAGAAGTACAACAAGGTTGTCTGGTTGAAAGCTTAAAGGCAATGATCTTAAAGGATATCCTGTCCAATCCAAAAGTCGTAGTTCATTAGAAAGATATTTGAGATCATCACAATTTGAGAGGCAAAACATTTTAAGCAATCTCAAGTTTTTCATCTTCGAGAAGACATCGACACTCACATTGAACATCTTGCTCGATTCTCTAAAAACCATGGCCAAAACAAAAATGAGCATTAAAATATACAAAAACATTCAATACCTAAAAGCTATGTTTGTCCAATACTACTTTTTAAGCGCACACACATTTAACTTTGAATTACCTAAGCCTTGGAAAACTAGAATTAAAATTTTGATTTATATTGGTGAAATGATAATGCATAATTCTATTCATTATTACTAAATGAAACTGTGACATCATTAAAAATGGAATCAAGTGGTTTGATTTTTAAAAACTTTTGATGATATGTTAAATTCTTGTTCACTAAGATATACTATCAATACATCAAATATAAGCACTTAATATTCACAAGGATATATTTCTATCATTTCTTTTGAAAGAATAATGTGTTGCTAAATAAATTTCATAAATATAACATTAAATATTAAGCATTAAAGGTTTTTACAATTGTTTTTTATCGGATACTTCATAAAAAAAAAACTAATAACAATATTAATAATATACACATCATAAATGTATGAATGTTTTCTTACCTTTTATTGTCGATAATTATGCTTTCAATTATTTCTGTAGCCTAAAAAACCAAGAATAAAGAATAAGACAAAATGAATAGTGTAAACGGTATGATATTAAAACTTGTAAAAAAGTTGCATATATGTTTAACACTATTATAACCTTTTAGTTGCAATATAATAAATAAAACGTTTTAAATAAAGTAAAACATTTTTAACGAGAGTAATTCAATGAAATTAAATACTTCTTTATACAAATACTTATTAATAGTTATAATCAACAAAATGAATTTATCTCGAAGCTACTGAATGACATTTTTTTGGACTGCTATATAAATTAATTGGACTAAGACTTAGGTCTTTGTTGATTAAAAATTCTATAAAAAATTAGTATGTAAGTTTTGTTGAATGACTTACCGTGTTTTTTGTTAGGACATGATGGACGTCTTTTTCCTCCCACAATCTACAACGTTTTCCAGGTTCATCAACTGATATTTCCCTAACAATTTTTCTTCCCATTTCTTGTATCAAGCTATGCATCCACAAATGCTTGTCTCCCTCGACTTTTATGAGAGATTTCTTAATGAGAACATCTATTCCAATATTTGAGAAAAACTCACAATCATCCAATACTTTCATTACAAAATCTTTCTCCTCTCCATTGAAGAAGCATGCTATATCTAGAAATATATTCTTTTCACATTCTTCTAATCCATCAAAACTAATTCGAAGTCTATCGAGAATTTCTTTGTTTGAGTCTCGTTTAAGTCTTTCGATTGCACTTCTCCATTGATCTACATCTCTACCGCACAAAAATGAACCCAAAACCTCAAGAGCTAAGGGGAGACTGCCAGCATTATATACAACATGTCAAGAAAGCTCAATGAAAATATCTTTTGCCATTGTATCACTATCAAAAGCTTTCAAATTAAAAAGCCTAAGAGCATCATTAGGATACAATGTTGTAGGCTTATACACATCATCAACTCGGTACGATCGAAGCAAATGTTCGTCTCTTGTTGTTACAATTATTCTACTCCCTAAATCAAACCAATCACGTTTTCCAACCAAGCATTTCAAGTGTTGTGTGTTATCAACATCATCAAGAACAACAAGAACCTTTTTGTGACACAACCTATGGCTAATTATGGCATTCCCTTCATGAACATTGAAAAAATTGAAGCATTCATCAAGTAAGATCTGGGAAAGAAGTTGTTTCTGTAAAAATACAAGTCCACGTTTATCCGAAACTTCTCAAACATTAGCAAGAAAGGTTTTACCTTAAAGATAAGGTGACATTTGAGTATGAGCAATTCTTGCAAGAGTCATCTTACCGATGCCACTCATTTCGCAAATTCCTATAATGCGAACATCATCTTCCCCAATGTCTATTTTAGAATACAACTCCTCCAAACGTAAACTAATTCCAACTAGCTCATCATGAACAACAGTATAGGTCTGATATAATTTTGCTGATATCTTTTTAGCAATATCTTCAATAAATTTTGATTCATGCCTATAAGGAAATTACATTTAATTCTTTAAAAAAATTGTTGAATCGTGATATAGTTTGGAAGCAAACAAAAAGCAAGAATAAGAAAGCAAGATCTGCTACGATGTCAAAATACACAATGTTCTCTTTAGTTGTATGGGTTATACACTCATCCATAGAGAAATTGCTTTATGAACTATATTACAAACCTTGGACTTCAAACTCGAAACTTATAACCCCAAACCCTTGAACTTTGAACCTAAACCTTAAACGTTAAACCTTAAACCTTAAATCCCAATCCCTAAACCTCAAGGTTCAGGGTTTAAGGTTCAAGTTTAAGGTACAGGGTATAGGATAAAATAATTACTAAAATTATGTGTTAACATAGAAAGAATTGCACAAAAATTACTATTTTTTTAAAATTGGTTGCACAAAAAAAAAATCAACTTATGAAAAAGAACAAAATGATTAAAATTTGTAAAAGAAGAAAATATATTTGTTTATAATTAAAAAAATTTAATTATTTTAAGTAATTTAATTAAAGTTAATTTAAGTTGGAAAAGATATTAGATATAGATGACTGTATAATAATACTTTGTTATCTTTAAAATTTAACGACGTGGTACTATTTTATTGGTACCTAAAAACTATACTTTTTAGGATGATCCTAATATAATTTATCCTTTATCTTTTTTAATCAATTCTTAATTTTATTTTAAAATTTTATTAACGGAATATGTTTTTAGGTGCCAATCACACTTAACTAGTAAGATGATTGAATTTTTATTTTATAAGAAAAAATTAGGCTAGCGGACCTAAATTCTGTTTTGAAAAAAACAACATAGGATATATATACATACATATATATATATATATATATATATATCAATCGAAAAATAACAATTTTGTTAGACAGTAAACCACTACAATAAACCACTACAATAAAGAACGCCAGAATTTAAACAAGGTTTAGCAAATTTTGCCTACGTCCTCGGGCATTACTAAATATATTTCACTCAAAAAATACAAGTGAAATTTACAAATAGGGAGAGAGAGAGAACAATGCCTTAAGTAGAGAATGACAAATATGGGATGAAGAAAATGAGAAATGGTTAGGCCTATTTATAGTTGAGTTTCAGGGATCAACTTACAAAGTCCCTATCCAATTAGGGACCAAAATTGAAATTATCCCAAGCCAAATTTCAAACCAAATATCGGTGCCTTAAATGTTCTTATTTTCGGTTCCAACTTTCTGACACCCATGTCTTTGACTTTTCAAAGCATGGATGGTTGCTAATATTCTCTTTCCATGATATCTAATTATTTGGACTCAGAACACTATCCACCACCATATCGTCAACTACGGCTTGTTCTTTAAACCGTACTTTCTTGGTAAAACGGTCTTCATTTCGACAAACTGCATCCCCGTTATCCTCACAGAGAGAAAAAGTTTCTGTGGACACTAGAAATACAGAAAGTCCTTTTAATTCAAAATTTTAATTCACTCAAAAAAAAATTATTTTATTTTATGTGAATACTTAAAGGGATCATAGTTAAATATTAGATTTTGCATTTTTAAATATTAATTTTTGACAACATGACATTAAGGAGGTATCAATTTTTAACCAATTCCTGAGCCTTATTTTTCTTTGGATTTGAAGGCGAACCTTAAAATTGTCAATTTTAGTTTGAAGGTTTCGCGTTTTTTTAAAACTGAAGTTTTCCATATTTACAAATATCATTAAGCTTGGGTTGCTTTGCTCGCACCCGGTAGCAGTAGCTAGGCCTAGCACGTCCAGCGTGGTATCATATTTGGATGGTGTTGCCTCATTGCCTGTTGACTTAAGCTCTGTTATTAAAGCTCGAGAATTCCCTGGCGGATCGAATGATGAGTTAATAAGTGATAGAAACAACGCCATTCCTCCATTAACAATTACAGAGTCGTTTGTGTCTTATGGTGGGTAAAGTTTAATTGAAGATTCTCATCATACAAATGTTTTTTTTTTTTTTAAGGAATTAGGATCCAAATTTAAAATATTTGGTGATAGAGCGGTTTGCAGATTCAAAGACCAAAGTTGTCGTAAATTTACAACAATTGTATAGAGTGTGTTGCATAAGCCCTCGAAGCCCTCTTGTTCTTGTTGGAGTTGGAATCCTCATTGTAATAGTCGCTGTACAAAATATTTCAGCCATTAATCAAAAGCCCCGTTTTCAGGGACATGGTTTTTGCATCTCAATCGAAGGTTTCAAAAGTTGAATTCTTTGGGATTGGGATGACCATTCAATGGACTAGAAAGCTGAAAAGTTATATCAAGGATTTTATTCTACTTCCAAATGATATCCAAATATTGAACTTTTAAATACAAAATGCATTTTGCCTTCTTTGACCTAGTACTCTCAGTATCAATTTCATGTTCGTACTATGAACACCAATATATTTATAGTTCATCACATCAATCAATGTTGCGGATATAAAGAATACTAAACAGGAATCTATTTGTACCATCAAACAATAACAGGAGAAAAACAGAAACTTATAAAACTAAATATGAGAAAAGTTCTTGAAAAGGCTAGCGAAGCAGTCTACCACACTTACTCCTCCTTCCATGATCGGCCAGTTATAAAATTGAAAATGTTTTGCATCCGTTTAGGCTGCGGCCCTTCTTCCTCTGTTTCGTCGTCGATATCACGTTTTCGTTTTACAAGGGACGTGCTGCCTGAGATCCATCGTTTTCAGTAGAGTGATGATGGATATGTTCCAAGTTTGGAGAAGATTTGAGTGGTATGGTACTGCACCTCTTTTATTTCTTCCAAATCTTTCTCATACATTATTCTAACACGACACTTCTTCACCTTAACAGAAGGATACCTTTTTGGAGAAGATTGGAAAGACATCTCAAGCGATAAATTCTTGGTTTCAAAATTATCCTTTAAGGATAAAGGATAAAATACTTCACGGGAGAAATAACGAAGAAAAAGATGGTCCTTCGTTATGCGTCGTCGATCAAAATTAAGGAAATTGAAATCGACCCTTCGACTATTTTTAACTTGAAAAACAGATCCATTACTACTAGATTGTCCAGAATATGTAGAATGGATATAAGTTGGAGCACCGATAACCTTTATCTCGGAACCATCATCATCGCCGAAAATGCAGCAGAAAGCAACTCCAATCCATTGACTGTCAATCTGAATATTGAGAGGCAAAGGTATGTCAATTACAGAGCCACCTCTCTGTTGGCTGAACCATTCTTGGATTTCATTTCCAGGTATAACAACATCAAATCTTTTTCTTGAATTCGCATATGCATGCAAATAAAAACATCAGTCGTTCTTGAATTTGCAAATGCCTGCAAAATAAAATATCGGTAGTTCTGTAACTAAAACCATGAACCTTAATATATGTTTTCAGCAATTTTGTTGCACTAATTTTCTCAGTCAATTTGTAGCTGTTAGTGGCTATAAAGCAAACCCTATCATCTTTCCAATCAATTGCCATCCTTGCTGGAAGCACAGGCAAGCTTTCAAGCTCACTGCAATTTGACAGTCCAAGATATTCAAGATTGGCACGATCAATAAGAGACGCAGCTATGCTGGTGAAATTGTTACCATCAAGACCAAGCAATTTCAATGAGGTTAGACCGGAAACATCACTAGGAATATCTCCTTCACCAATATTACACAGGCTGCAATTTGACAATATAAGAGTTTCAAGCTTGGAGAGTCGAGTAAGAGACGCTGGTATGCTGTTGAAATTGTTACCGCTAAGATCAAGATTTGTCAAAGAGGATAGACAAGAAATAGCACCAGGAATATCCCCTTCACCAAGATTGCAGTCCCTTAGAGTCAACTTTGTTAATGAACTCAAACCGGATAATGAAGGTAGCATTAGAGCTATGGAATTCATCCTTCCTCTTTGGCTTGCCTTGAAAAGAGAAAGGAGATTTCTTTTTAACTTAGACGGACGCTTGCATCCACCGAAAGATAAAATTTTAAGATTTTTCAATTGAGAAATGAAGGAGCGTGGTCCTTTTATGGCTGTTTCACTCAAGTCAAGCTCTTCCAAAAATTCTGCTTGCTGCAAATTCTTTGGCAAATATTCAACTTTACAACAACCACAAAGATGAGAGTTTTTAGATGTTCCATTTTCCCATCAATCTCCGGAAACCTTGCAAGATTTGAGCAACCCGAAAGAATTAAAGTTTCAAGGGATTCCATTCCAATTTTGGTTGGAAGACTCCTAAGACTTCTGCACTCTCTTAAATTCAATTCAAGAGTTTAAGTCTTTTAAGCAGTCCAAGTGATGGATGAACATCTACTAATCTGGTACAACCTTCCATAATCAAAACTTCGAGATATGGGGCTGTTGTGAAGTCTGCTGTCTTGATGAGGTTTTGGGACCCCTTAAGGTTGATTATTTTCAACTTATACAAGGGCTGTCGAAAACAATAACAGATTAGAGAGAAAAGAGAGAATGTAATAAATCTCATTTTTATCTTATTCAAATTTTAACCATTTATAATAAAATAAGCTAAACACAAAGATGGGATGAATTTAATTCTTACTTTATTTCCCTTCCATAGTTGTTCAATGCGACTATATGGTAAAAGAAGTACAATAAGGTTGTCTGGTTGGAAGGTTGAACGTAATAATTTTAAAGGATATCCTGTCCAATCTAAAAGTCGTAGCTCATTAGAAAAATAATTGAGATCATCACAATTTGAGAGGCAAAACACTTTGACCAATCTCAAATTTTTCATCTTCGAGAAGACATCGACACTCAAATTGAGCATCTTGCTGGATTCCTTAAAAACCATGGGCAAAACAAACATGAGCATTAAAATATACAAAAACATTCAATCCCTAAAAGCTATGTTTCTCAAATATTTATTTTTAAGGACTTGTATATGATACTTAGGGTGTGTTTGTTTGGTTGTATTTCATTTTCCGGAAAATATTTTCCTCATTTTCCAGTGTTTGGTAGCCTGAAAACCTTTTCCATTTGGAAAATATTTTCCAAATCACGCGTAAAATCCCTTACATTTTGGGAAAATGTCCTACCGTTTCAATTTCTGTAAGACATTTTCCCGTGCTTCTCCTTCATCCAGTAAGGCCCCTTCTCTTACTGCTGTTCAATTTCTGTTCTCTTGCTGCTGGTATTTCATTTCCTTTCTCCTTCTCTTTCTCTCTTTCTCATGCAATCTCTTTCTCCCTCTTTCGCAGGCATTTTTCTCTTCTTGCATAAAGCTTTTTTTTTTTCGGGTCTTGGCTTAGGGTAAAGCTCCACCCTTTCTCAAATCCAATGGTTTCTCTTTTTTAGTTACCATTTTTTTTGGGGGGATTTTCAGGGGTTTTATTTTGGTAAGATTTGAAGTACAAGAACTGTATCCACAGTTCCAAAAGCTTCATAAAATAACCCTGAGAGGCTACTTTTGCTTAATCTTAATAAACCCAGAATTTTTTTTTCTCATCTTTCCTGTGGATTTGAGATAAAATAATTTACTAACTGCTTCATGTAAATGTATATATATACATACTTACTACTCGTCGCTCAACTTAAACAGATTCAGTGATCACATTTTGCTGCTCTTAATTTCTCTTTCTTTAATTTTCCTCTGTTTAATGTTGCATATGAGGACAAGGATGGATGATGTCTGTAATATATAATATGAATAGAAAGCTGAAATGTTGCCCCCGGCTTTTGTCTTTTTTAATGAATGAATGAACGAATCAACTGTTTGATCATGAGTTACTAGAAACATTGATATAATAATTTACTTGTGCTGGCTGTATTTCCATGTGATGTAAGTATTTTAGGAATCACACTAGTCCATGTGAGAGAACAAAACTCCATTGGACCACCTTAGAAAATGACACTGATGTTCAACAAATTTGACTCTTCTCTATACCACTTGTGTGTTTTTCTGTCAATATTTTTTACCTTTGCCAATGTTGACCTGTGTTTTTTGTATTGGGATAGATGGATACTACAATATAATGAAATTTAATAAACTACGAATAAGATATCATTTGGTAGGATACTACAATACATCATTTGTTGTAATTAGCCTGTGTCCAGAGTCAAGCATGAAATTTTATGCCTTCTTTGTTTCTTTAGCCGATTTTATGCCTGAAATTTTAACCCGTTTTTTTTCTTTTGATCTTTCTTAAGATTCACCTTCTTGTTGCTGTTCGTCAAGATTCTGTTATTATTTCAGGTAATTCTTCTGTTTTGAATGGAATTTTTGTTAGATTTTTGACACATGCATAGATGGGGTGAAATTTATTAGATTCCAATCATCAAAATTGCCAATTTTTATGCTTGGGAAATCAGCAGACTTTCGATGACTTTTTGGATGGGATCTTGGCATTTCTAGTTGAGATGTCTTATGGCGTTTGAAGATCTATCTCTTAGCTTCGAAACGCATTTTGAATCACTCAATTTTGAGTTCGGGAGTTCAAGTTATGACCATTTTAGTGAAGACTGCGCGAGCACAATTTCTGAGACGGGAATTACGAGTTTCGGGCTTTTAATTCGAGTTTAAATCATATTGGGTTTGGGTTTTAGGCTTAATTTTTATTATATACGAGCCCAATATTTTATTTATCAGCTCTTATTATTTTATTATTATTTTATTCCGAATTTTTGATAATTATTAAGTATTTTAAGTTATTTAGGAATTTTATGTTAACAAGAAAGTTTAGTTTAAAACTACTTCTTATTTAGATTAAATTAGAGTTCTAGTATACTTAGGAGTTTTATTTAGATTTATTTATCTAGCCTATATATAGGCCTTTTGCATTGTACACAAAGAAGAGAATTGATTATTATTCTATTTCTGTTTTGAGTTAATAAATTCTCTTTGAGTTTTTCTTTTCAAGAATTTCTCTTGAGTTTCTTTTAGAAGAGTTTTAACAATATTTTTAGATTGTGGGGATCATCTTCAAACTTTTTCTTGCCAAGGTTTTTATCTTGGAGGGGAAATTAGAGCCGCTTGAAAGGGGTTGTGGATTTTTCGTGTTTCCAAGGCTTCTTAGGACTTCTACACGCCACGTTCTATCTTTCCATTATATTTCCATTTATCTTCTTTATTCACTTCCTGAATCCTTGATTTATTATTTGTTTTAATTATTTTATCTAACTTGGATTTAATTTTGTTTCAGGTTGTGTCAAAAAAAAAAAATCCAAGTTTCTTGCCGAACGTCTAGAGCCCTAAGTCAAATCCGCGACTTTGACAACTTTACGATCCGCTTTCGCGTTCATCCTTCTCACCCTTTATCAATTTTTCTGCTGCTGATTCGATGGTTTGTGTTGTGAATCAGATTACTGTGAAATTTTCTTTGTCAATCAGATTACTATGTAGGGTAGTCATGTGTAACTGTAAATTATTTATGCATTGTCTTTGCAAAGCATGTGTGGATAGCTACTATAAGGTATGTGTAAACTGCTTTGGTAAAATATGTGCTAATTGTCCTTGTAATGCTTAAGTAAATCGACTTGAAAGGTACTTATGTGAGAATCCTATGTAAGTAATTATGTGCTACCCGATTTAGTAAGATTTTATATGTCAACTGATTTAGTATATGTATATATCAATGTGCGAGTCGTAATGATGTGTGAACTGTGTAATTTGCGAGTCATAGTGATGTGTGAGCTGTGTAATGTGTGAGCTACAATGATGTGCGAGTTGTGTAATGTGTGAGCTGTAGTAATGTGTGAGCTGTGAAAATATGCAAATTGATCCTATAAAGCATGTGCAAGCTTTTTGCAAAATGCAATGTACGAACAGCACATTAGGAGTTTAAACTATACTTATCTGATTCTTGTATATTTGATTCAAGTTCGAGATAAATATCTAAGTTTGAGAAATTGAACTTATAACTAAAAAGCAGCACATATAATATTGTTGTTTGATTAGTATGGTATTTTTAGTTTCTTAGATTGAAAGGTTCTGTTGGCATCTTTTGACAAAACAATGTTATGGGTCACTCGATTGGTTATCTAGATATAGGAAACTTCAACAGTCCAACTCTTTCATTATCTCCTTAGCCAAATGGATGATTGATCATGAGCAGTTTATTGAATAATGATTGTTGCTTTATCATTATCAGTTGACGACTTCAAATTTCAAGCATTGGTATAGCAGACTTATTAATTATTTAGCAAAATTTATCAAGTTCCTTTTCTCTTGCTATTGGCTCTATTTATAGGATGTTCATTCTCTTTGAGAGGTGTGCAATTAGAATGCTAGAAGATTGAATCATCTTTCTCTAACTATTTATTTCCAGCTTTTCTTTGACTTTTTTAGATTTTCATATTCACTATGGTATTGAGAACTCTCGTGTTTTGATCAAAGACTGATATTGGGTGTATGCTAGTTGATTTCTAGTTCTCTATTGGGGCAGCATGAATTCTAGTTGTATTAGTATCAAATAAAAATAATAAAATAAAATAGCATTTAGCATGAATTAATGATATTACAAAAATAAAATAATAAAATAATATCAAATTAAAATATAAATATTAATTCTTAATTCATAAATTTAAATATAATAAATAAAAAAAGAACCATAATTTAACCTAAAATAATCTATACTAACATAGATTTAATAAAAATTCGACATTATTAAAGGTTTTTTTTCAACTTTTTAATTAATAAAAATAATTTCAGTCGTTATAATTATTTTAATAAATATATATCTTTAAAGTCTTGACTTTTGGATATCTTCATGAGCTACTAGTGTATTAGATATCAATTTTCATATATGTATGTATGCACTTTAGTCATGGTGGCTTTATTCATATATGTGATCTTATGAAAAGCTTGCACCTTTTTTGTAGTGATCAAATATTTGTGTGGCATTGTTTTGTGTAGATGGATCGTAGTCAACATCAAAATGTAATTGCCGCAGTCGTGGCTTCAGTTTTAGCTTTTGGGGCTCTTTGGATTAAAAAATTAAAAACTAGGAAGGAAATTACTTCTCACCCTCATGTGAATCGAGATTATGAAAGAGAAAATTATATTAATAGTATTTTATATAGTGGTGACCAACATTGTATTAATATGATAAGGATGAGACCGATTGCCTTTTTTAATTTGTGTGATATTCTTAGTAGGAATAATTTATTACAATAAACTAAAACTGTGAATATTAGGGAGCAAGTAGTGATATTTTTACATATAATTGGTCATAATGTAAGGTTTCGAGTGATTGGATCTAGATATTATAGATCAACTGAGACGGTTCACCGTTACTTTAGGATTGTATTGAGAGCTATTTTGAAATTGTATAAACTAGTTATTAGATCACCTGATGAGTCAACTCCTAGTGAAATCAGAAACAATCGAAGGTTTTATCCTTATTTTAAAGATTGTATTGGAGCATTAGATGGAACTCATGTTCGTGCATCCGTTCCACCTAGCATTGAAGGAAGATTTTGTAGCCGTAAAAGGGGGACGATACAAGATGTATTGGCTGCCATTACATTTGATTTGAAATTTTCCTATGTTCTAGCTGGTTGGGAAGGTAGTGCACATTGTAAGAGCCCAAATTTGTCCGGACCTTAAAAAACCAAGCAAAAAAATAATAAATAAATAAATATTTTAAAAGTCCATTAAAAAATAAAGTCCAAATTACAAAGCCCAAACAGTAGGCCCAAATACAAAAGACCTCACCCAGTTATAATACCCAACAAATCCAACCAGCCTACCAATCCATGACACAGCTAACAACCCAATACCCAACAGACCCATTAACAACCAGACCCAAAATAAAACAGCCCAAGAGACCCAACAGACTTAAGAGAAAAACAGGAAACCCTAGGGTTTCCTAAATACTGTGGCGCCGCAAACATTTCTGGAAGCTTCGGGGAGCATCTGCCAACTCCCAAATCGAGGCCACCGTTCAATGAGCTGTCCTAAGGGCCTTCAATGCCCATCAACGCCCAGATCACCGGTCGTCCTTCTGTCTGGCCCCGAATCACGTCATTCCATCTTGTGTCGATCCGCCACTATTAGGCTCCGTGACTCCAGCACCATATCACGCCACAATCGGTGCATTCGCTGTCAAATACCTGCAAGACAGAACAAAAGGAACCCACAAAACACGGAGCAGAAAAAGAAACTAAAACAAAGAGTGAGATAAACTAAAACCCATGAGGAAAGAAATCAAAGATTTCTTTCCTAAACTTGTATAATCTAAAGGCTATAAAGCCTTTCTTCAGTTTTGTAAAAGAGAGGTTTTTAGGGGCGGATACAAAAAAAAAGACATTTATAATAAAAAGCAGACCGATTTCATTGAGAAACAGGTGATATATCTTTTATTCTTCTCTAAATAACATGCAAGTATCATTAAAATAGATCGGTATAGAGTTTACCGTTGAAATCTTTTTGTGAAATCAAGACATTTTGATTTCTGTCCGCCGTATACGGTGGCCCAGACGATGGCGTGTGAAGCGCGTGTGGCTGAAGGTGGTGGTGCTCTGGGACGAGCCAGGACGGCCACTGGCCAGAGCTCTGAGAGAATTTTAGAACTTTCTCTCTCTTTTTTTTTCTGCTGAGTATTTAAAATGAGGGTTTAAAAGTTTTTTTTTTTTACTTTTATAACATCAGCGAAACGACACCATTTTAGTTTAATTCAATAAGCCTAAAAATGACGTCGTATCGAAGCATTAGGATCCACGCATTGACCCGTTTACCCGGGGAGGATCCGCGCATTTTTGATAAAAGGGTTAATTACCCGATTGGTCCTCTCGCAATTTTTATACTTTTAATTTCATTTTATTTTTTTTTAATTTGGCATTAACATTTTAATTCTATTTCAATTCGACCCTCCCAATGATTTACAATCGTATTAGGAAACGGTGACGTTTTGGGAATAGGGCTATTTGCCCAAGTTGTCCCCTTTGATTTTTGCGTGTGTTTCAAATCGGGCCTTAACTCAGTTTTAGTTTTTTAAATTTGCCCCGTAACTTTACAAAACTTTAAATTTAGTCCTATTTTTTATTTCTATATATTTTCATATTAATATTTGATTTATTTTAATTTTACTTTTATACATCAAAATTATTAGAAGTGTTATTTTTATATGTATTACTATCATAAATTATTTTCCTCAAATTATTATTATTTTTATATATTATCATATTTTTCACATATATATATATTTATTAATTATTTATATATATTGTTTTACATGTTATTTCACATTATATCTATTATATTTCTTATATATTTATATTACATTTTATTTTATAATATTTTATTATATTTTTATTGTTTTATGTATATCATGTATCGCCGCTTATATTATTTATGTTTATATTATATATATTATTTTGAAAAATGTAAATTATTATTATTAAATTATATTTTTAACTCACACCATATGCATATTTCTTTATCAATTATTTATTTATTTATTATATATATTATTTTATTTTAAAATTAATATTGTTATATTATGAATTCTCTTACATACTTTTAAACCAATATATTACCATATAATTATTATTCTTTTATTCTTGTTGTTATATATTATATTATCTATTAAATATTATTTTAAAATGGTTATGAAATGTATTGTTTTCAATTGTATGTATATTTTGTTAGCAATCAATTACTCCTTTTTATTAGTTCTTATATATGTTTTATATTGTATGTATCATGTATGTGTTAAGTTTATTTTTATTATAATTATATGTAAATTGACACTATATTTCTTCTATTTGTATATCATACATTATTTGGTTATGTTTTTTTATATCATGCATCATTTAAATATAATTTCGTATGTTTATATACTTTGTTTATTCATTTTCAATATATGCTATGTATATATATCCTTATTTGCATTTTTTTATATGTATTAATCTTTTTATCGTAGTATTCATTTTTATCTACCTTGTACAATAATATATTATTATGATTTATAATGTAATACAATTTTCCACGCATCATCTTTAAAAAAAAAATAAGGTCCCAAAATTTTCAAAGACAATGCTTAGTGTTTGGAAATTTCGAAAAAGTAGTGCCCTAACTTATTAGGTTACAACTTTTCTCGTTAAGTTCGAATAGTCAAGTACCCTTCTAAGATTTTTAAAGGATTTCAAAATATAAGTGACTGTCTTGGAATTGCAAAGTGATATGTCCTAACTTACTGGATGTAGCATTTTGCTGCTTTGAGATAGAGATTTCTAAAAGGTTAACTTATAGTCAATACTTTGATACAAGTAAACCCAAATTTTCAAATACTTTAAAGAGGATTACATCGCAAAATTTTTAATTTCTGACATTAAAGACATTTTGATAATCAATTAGGTGCTAATTTTTGGGCGTTACGAGGGTGCTAACCCTTCCTCGTACATAACCGACTCCCGAACCCTTTCTTTTGATTTCGTAGAACAAAACCAACGATTTTAAAACAAATGTTTTAGAGGTGATCCAATCACACCTAAAAAGATTGGTGGCGACTCCTATTTTCGTTTTTAAAGTCGATTCCCATTTTCCAAAACACGATTTAAAAATGGTCTCGATAGCTTGGCGACTCCACTGGGGACTAATAAGAGAGTCAAGCCGTGTAATTGATTATCTCTTATCTTAATTTCAGAAATTAAAAATTTTAAAATTTAATCCTCTTTGCATTACATGTGTTTGTATTATTGCATGTGTTGCTATATTCTAATACGCATTGCATTTGCATGACCGTTGTGGTCACACCCTTAAGTGGGAGTGAGAAGCTACGCTTCGTGAGGTTTTCGCCTGCTGTGCGAGGATAGTGGATCACTTTGGGATACATCCGCGTACCTATGGTTTCGTGAGATTTTCATCTCCGTGTAGCCATAGGGAAATGTATTCCCCTGAGCTGAACTCGATTCAAATTAGCCTATAATGGGTGAGGATCGAGGAATCTACTGGTTCAGGTACCTCAAACTTTAGAACTAACCTCATGTAGAAAAAACCGTAAGAGCCCAACTTAGTTAGTGTCAAACTTTAGATATTATCCTTATGAATTATTGTTGAGATTTTTTTTTGATATCATGTGATACTGACTATTTCTTTTCTTTTATTTGCATGACATTTTGCATTTACAAAGGTATCGATTCACGGTCAGTGTCTAAATTAGAGAGTTTTATTATGGAGAACGGACTTCTTGATAGAGTGGAGGGCAACGCCAACGTCCATAGATGGTCTGAGCAAACTCAGTTAGAAAAGGGAGATAGTATAGCTGCGGGACATATGTCGGAGCTGTCAGGATATACTAGTATCAGTGTTACGCAGAATAATCTCCAAGAGCTTAAGGAGATTTGGGATCAATAGGGTAACGAGACTAAACATTTATTCTATGGTAACTACGGAGACTTACCTTACTTGCTTGATGTTCAAATAAATGAGCGCTTGTTTCGAGCCCTCGCTCAGTTTTGGAATCCAGCGTATAGTTGCTTTACTTTTGGGGAGGTAGACTTAGTGCCTATCATAGAGGAGTACACTGCCTTGTTACGGTGTCCCAGGTTCCAGGTTGATAGAATATATTCTCGAGTTGTTAATGTCCCTACCTTTTGGAAGAAATTGATGGCTATTACAGGGATGAGCGAGCAATGGATTATTGCCAGAATTAAAGAGAAGGGCGAGTGCAAGTGCATTTCATGGGATGCTTTAAAGGGTTTGATTTTGACACACCCTGATGAAGCAAGGAGGGTAGATGTTTTTGCTTTAAGTTTGTACGGATTGATGGTATTCCCTAGGGCTTTGGGATATGTGGATGATGCAACCACGGATCTTTTCCATAGACTCAGTAAGAGGGTCACTTCTGTCCCTGTAATTTTGGCAGAGACATTCAGGTCCTTAGGCACATGCAGAGAAAGTCAGTGCAAAGCGAGGTTTGTTGGTTGTGCACAATTGCTTCTAGCTTGGTTTTATAGTCATTTTCGGTTGATAGATAAGGTCGTTTGTCAGGTTTTCTTCAAGGATTACTCACCGTTGAAGGACATAATCGCTTCAACTAGGAGAGTTGATGTTCCAGAGGAGAATTGGATTGCACTACTTCAAAATCTTCAGTCGAAAGATGTTGAGTGGAGAGCTCCGTGGATGATCCCTGGTGAGATTCTTTACCGTTGCGGCAGTTTCGATTGGGTCCCTTTATTGGGAATTTGGGGTGCCATTGGATATGCTCCCTTGCTCGTGTTGAGGCAATTCGGTTTGAGACAGCTCGTGCCAGCAACTCATGGGCTAACTCAAAGTGAGTTTGTATATAGAGGAGCCGATTACAAGAAAAGGGTTGGTGAGATCTCTAGTGCTTGGAACAAGACGTGTCGGTTGAAAGGAGTAGCTATTGGCCCTGCTACGACTCCAGAATATGTTGAATGGAGAGGTAGAAGGATCAATGATAATATTCCTGAGCCAAATGTGGAAGGAGCTTGACCGATAGAGGAATATCTGCAAGTGATGCCCTCGGAGTCGGAAATTATGAAGCAAGAATTTGAGAGGAAAAATTTAGAGCTTGAGAAAAGGATAGCCAAGCTCGAAGAAGAAAAGATGTATCTGAGTTTAGATATCAATGTCCAGAAGATGGAGGTCGAAAAAGAAAGAAAGGAAAAAAGGAAAATTGAAGAGGATAGAGATGATTTGAAAGAACACTACAAAAAGGCACAGGTATCATTGAGAAGAGCGAAAGTAGGAGGGTCTTCAGATCAGTTGCAGAAAGAGGTCCAAGAAGGAAAGGCTAGAGCTGAGTACTGGGAAAGGAAGTTTCAGGAGATACAATCACGAAACTTGGTATTAGAAGAAGAGAATAAAGGGTTGAAGTCTAAAATAAATGAGCTTGGAAGATCCTTTCATTGGCATCACAACCATGATTCTACGGTCGAGTTAAAAGAGCTAAAGAGAAAAGTTGAAGATTTGGAAACAGCATTCCAGGAAGGTAAACTTCGGATCGAGCAACTCGAGACACAAGGAGATTATCTAAAGGGAGAGCTTCATCAGTCTAGAGGGCAGGTTAGAGAAAGGGATCATGCCATGGGAGAAGCCATAGCCTAGATTTGAGAGGTTGCTGAATATGTGCAGGACTTGGCAGTACGAGCTGATGTATTGAGTTTGATGTATGGGTCGTCGTCGGACATAGGAAGAGAGTTAGCCCTTTTATTAGATAGAGTTAAGACTTTGGGCATTAGGTAAGTAAAGCGCATTTGTAATCCATTTATATGTAAAGATATTCTTTTTCTAAATAAAGTTTTCTAAATGAGATTGAATCGAGATTGATGCCTTTGTTGCATTCATGCATTTGCATTACATCATATCATATGCATTCAAGGTTATAGAAAAACCCTACTTAGTTAAAGTTTCTTTATAAAGGTATAAAAGAAAATTTAGAAATCACACATCCTTACGGCACTCGCACTAAGACTAAGAACATGGATCAAAGGTTTGAGCAGTTGCAAAAAGATATGCAAGACCAGTTGTAAGAGCATTTGGCTAAAATGCAGAATGAGATGAGGGAACAAATGATGGAAGCTCAGAGGAATATGATGGCCGAAATGACTCAGTTACTGAGAGCCACTGATAAGGGAAAGGCTCCTATGGCCATCACTGAAGAGGAAAATGAGGGTCCTCCTCCAGGTTTTACACCACCACATGTACCATTGCAAACTGAGGCTCCTCCTAGAAGGCCATCTACTATGGTGAGGCCTCAGCATGGCCAATTGATGATGGTGTCCATGTGAATCTCCTGGTTGGTTCAGGGTTTAACATGGGTGACAATCCTACCAATCCTCTTGTTCCCGATCTAGATATGGTGGAAAAGGAGGATTTGAAGGCCGAAGCTGCAAGGCAGTTGGATGAACGCTGCAGATGGTTAGAAGAAAAGTTCAAGGCTTTGGAAGGCACTGGCAATAATCATGGGGTTGATGCTAAGGACTTAAGTCTAGTCCTAAACCTAGTGTTACCTCACAAATTCAAAATGCCAGAATTTGAAAAGTACAATGGCACTACTTGCCCAGAGGCCCACATCACAATGTTCTGTAGAAGGATGACTGGGTATGTAAACAATGATCAACTGTTGATCCATTGTTTCTAGGATAGTTTGATAGGAGCGGCAACTAGATGGTACAATCAGTTGAGCCGAGCTAGAATAAGTTCATGGAGGGATCTTGCACAAGCCTTCATGCAACAGTACAATCATGTGACAGACATGACCCCTGGCAGGATTACCCTACAAAACATGGAGAAAAAGCCTAATGAGAATTTTAGGCAATATGCACAGAGGTGGAGAGAGGTAGCAATGCAGGTTCAACCACCACTGCTGGAGAAGGAGACCACAATGTTATTCATTAATACTTTGAAAGCCCCATTTATTACTCATATGATTGGGAGCACAACTAAAAGTTTTGCGGACATAGTTATGGCAGGAGAAATGATAGAGAATGCCATAAGAGGAGGAAGAATTGAAGGAGAAGTAGCCAAAAGAGCAGCCCCAAGAAGAAAAGACAATGAGGTGAATAATACAAGTAGTTTTAATTCGAAAGCGGTTACGGTCAACCAACCCAAAGCAGCCACAGTTGGGCAACAGAGCACTCAAAAACAGGAATCCAACACCAGGCATGAGAGGATGCAGTTTACACCTATACCTGTGATGAATAGGAAGCTCTATCAAAATTTGTATGATGCGCATGCTATAGCCCCTTTCCATTTAAAACTATTACAACCTCTGTATCCTAAATGGTATGATGCGAATGCCAGATGTGAGTATCATGCTGGAATATCGGGGCACTCAATCGAGAATTGTACTGGATTCAAGAAAGCCGTAGAGAGGTTGATCAAGAATGGGGTTTTAAAATTTGAGAATACCTCAAATACCGAGAATCCCTTGCTGAACCATGACAATCAGGGAGTAAATGCCATTGGCAAAGTCGGTGGAAAGAGGGAAAAGGAAAATTTTGATGAGATAAGGTTACATATGAAGGTAATCTGGGAGGAAATGATGAAGAGAGGTATGTTGACCTCTAAAAACACGAAAGAAAGAACATGGGACTACGGTGAGTTTCGTGAAGATTGTGAGAAATTCAAGGCCTTGGTGCAAGGCTTTATAGACAACAAAGAGCTACAGGTTTATGAAAGTAGCTCTAGTGAAAAGTAAGTATGTGTGCTGGAAAATGAACAGCAAAGAACCAGCAAACCAAGGATTGTTATCTCCCTGACAGGGAATAATGATGTGGGGACACCAGCAGTACCCAAAGTCATTATCCATGCACCTACTCCTTTCCCTTACAAGGATAGCAAGAAGGTACCATGGAGTTATGACTGTAGCGTGACAGTGCCGGAAGAAAGAAATGTAGCCAGCGCATCCAAAGATGTACAAATTGAAAGTTCCCATACTTGGAATGGGAAACGTTATGATACGGGGAATATCAGAGTGGAGCCCACAAAATCCAAAAGTGTGGAGATAGAAAAAGAGAAAAAGAGCGAAGTACTTGTTAACGAGCCAGTGAGGGAGGAGGAGGCTAAGGAATTTCTAAAGTTCCTTAAGCATAGTGAGTACAGTGTGGTCGAGCAGTTGCGTAAGCAACCAGCACGCATATCGGTTTTAGCCTTATTGTTAAACTTTGAAGTACATCGGGAAGCGTTGATGAGGGTACTCAACGAGACATATGTCACTCACGATATATCTATCAATAAATTGGACCGGTTGATAAGTAACATCAGTATTGATAATTTCATCTACTTCAATGATGATGAAATCCCACTTGGGTGCATAGGGTCAACTAAGGCTTTGCACATCACCACTCGTTGCAAAGGATACACGCTTCCAAGTGTACTTGTGGATAATGGTTCTGCTTTGAATGTTCTGCCGCTATCCACCTTGAATAGGTTACCCATTGACAGTTTGCATATGAAGGCATGTCACAATGTGGTAAAAGCTTTTGATGGGACTGAAAGGAAAGTAATTGGACGAATTGACATCCCTCTGGAAATTGGACCGAATACGTATGAAGTTGACTTCCTGGTAATGGATATCAAGCCTTCCTATAATTATTTGTTGGGGAGGCCATGGATACACTCAGCGGGAGCGGTGCCTTCTTCACTGCACCAAAAATTGAAGTTGGTGACAGATGGACGCTTGATAACCATCAATGCAGAGGAGGACATCATAGCAGCTGTCACCAGTAAAGCCCCTTATATGGAGACAAATGAGGAGGCCATCGAGTGTTCTTTTCGTTCCTTGGAAATTGTTAATGCTACCTTCATTTCGGAGGGAAGCGAGGTACCGATTCCCAAAATGTCTGGAGCTACAAGGATGGCCCTGCAAATGATGATGGGAAAGGGGGCATCACTGGGAAAAGGACTAGGAAAACAGTTGCAAGGAGGGATTCAAATCCCAAAATTGACGGAGAAGAAGGATCGCTTTGGTTTGGGTTTTAAGCCAGACCATAAACACAAGAGACAGGAGATGGAAAAGCGTCAAGCAAGAAGGAAGGCGTGTTTAAACGGAGGAGAAGTAGAGTAGGAACCGATAACGTTTCCACCTATATCCAAAACCTTTAAGTCAGGAGGGTTACTGGTAGAAGAGAGTCGTCAAATCAATGTTGTACGTAGTGAGTGGTTGGGATAGGAAAACCTTGGGGGTATTTGCCCTTACGAACCGGGGAGCTCTCTGAACAATTAGACTACGGAGGATCTTCCTGTAGTCTTTAGAAATTTTTCAAAGTAATTCTCGAAACATGTTTATTACTCTAGGGCCTAGGAGTAGTAAGATTACATTTGTGAAAATGGGCTTATGTTCATCTATTATTATTCAAATAAAACATAACTTTTATCAATTTAAAAGAGTATTGCTTCATTTTTTGCCAACCAATATTCTTTTAAATTCTAACAACTCTTATTCTTTTATTCATAGCACATAAATGATCATTCTTAAATTCATTCATTCTTTGTATATTCTTTCATTCCCCTCACAGGTTTCTAGATATCAATGATATGAGCGCTAATACTGCCGCTCCTGATTTCTCTTGTGAGCAAGACATGTGTTTAGAGGAGCCTCAGGATTTTGAATATGTCCAAGATTGTGGCGTATCTCTCGATCTATTAAGAATGGTGAAACAGGAGGAGAAACAAATTATGCCGCATGAAAAAGAGGCAATAGAGAATATAGCCCTAGAGGAAGGGAAGGAGGTGAAAATTGGAACACTGATCGCTAATGACACAAGGCGTAGCTTGATTGAGTTGCTTCAGGAATTCAAGGATATCTTTGCATGGTCTTATCAGGATATGCCCGGTTTGAGTACTAACATTGTAGTACATCGTCTTCTGATAAAACAAGAATGTAAACCGATCCAACAAAAGTTGCGAAGGATGCGGCCAGACATTGTCCTGAAAATAAAAAATGAGGTTAAGAAGCAGTTTGATGCAGGATTTTTGCAGGAAGTGAAGTACTCTGAATGGGTAGCTAATATTGTACCTGTCCCTAAGAAGGACGGGAAGGTACGAATGTGCGTTGATTACAGAGATCTAAACAAAGCAAGCCCAAAAGATAATTTTCCTCTGCCACACATCGATACTTTAGTAGACAACACAGCGGGATATTCATTGTTCTCCTTCATGGATGGCTTCTCAGGATACAGTCAGATAAAGATGCATCCAGAGGACATGGATAAAACTACTTTCATAACATTGTGGGGCACCTTTTGTTATAAAGTAATGCCGTTTGGGCTGAAGAACACAGGGGTAACATACCAACGAGCCATGGTAACCTTGTTTCACGACATGATGCATAAGGATATTGAGGTGTACGTTGATGATATGATCGCCAAGTCGCAAACAGAAAAAGAACACATTGAGGCCTTGAGAAGATTGTTCTTAAGGTTGAGGAAATTTCAGTTGAAGCTCAATCCAGCAAAGTGCACCTTTGGAGCCAGATCAGGGAAGTTATTAGGCTTCATAGTCAGTGAAAAGGGAATTGAAGTTGACTCAGACAAGGTCAGAGCCATACGAGAGTTGCCTCCGCCACGTACTCAAAAAGAAGTTCAAGGATTCCTAGGAAGGTTGAATTACATTGCTCTGTTCATTTCACAATTGACTGAGAAATGTGATCCTATCTTTCGCCTTCTCAGAAAGCACAATCAAGGTACTTGGGATGAAGAATGCAAGAATGCCTTTGAAAAAGTCAAGCAGTATTTGTTGAATGCTCCAGTGTTATCTCCACCTTGTCCAGATAAACCATTAATACTATACTTGTCAGTGTTCAGCAATTCTATGGGATGTGTGCTTGGTCAGCATGACGAGTCAGGGAAAAGGGAAAAGGCAATTTATTATCTCAGTAAGAAATTCACTGACTGTGAAATGAGATATTCACCAATTGAAAAGTTGTGCTGTGCGTTGATTTGGACCACACGGAGATTAAGACAGTACATGCTATACCATACTACTTGGCTCATCTCAAAACTGGATCCATTAAAATACATGATGGAATTAACAGCTCTAAATGGAAGAATGGCGAGATGGAAAATTTTGCTTTCAGAGTTCAATATAGTGTATGTAAGTCAAAAGGCTATCAAAGGCAGTGCGGTGGTAGACTTCTTGGCCAGTAGAGCTTTGGAGGATTACGAGCCATTGAATTTTGATTTTCCAAATGATGAGCTAATGTGTATAGCAGCAACTGAAGATTCTCCATGGAAGCTAAGTTTTGATGGGGCTTCTAATGCAGTCAGAAATGGAATTGGGGCAGTCTTGGTATCCCCGAATGGTGACCATTACCCGTTCACATGCAAGTTGGATTTTGACTGTACAAATAATATGGCTGAATACGAAGCATACATCATGGGGCTCCAAGCAGCCATAGAAAGAGGCATAAAAACCCTAGAAATATATAGAGATTCTGCGTTGGTAATCTATCAGCTAAGAGGTGAATGGGAGACAAGAGACCCTAAATTGATCAATTATCGAATGGTAGTTTTGGGGTTACTAAGAGAGTTCGATGACATCACCTTCAACTATCTCCCACGAGATGAGAATCAGTTGGCAGATGCTTTAGTAACCTTGGCTTAAATGATTAAGGCAAACAAAGAGGGAGAGATGAGACCAATTCAAATGAGTGTCTATGAGGCCCCAGCTATTGTTGCAACATTGAGGAGGAGGAAAAAGATGATAACCCTTGGTATCAAGATATATTGTGATATGTAAGAGATCGTAAATATCCAGAGCAGGCAACCGAAAATGACAAACGAACCCTGAGAAGGTTAGCCTATGACTATGTTTTGGACGGAGATGTTCTCTATAAGAGAGGGAAAGACCAAGTACTTTTGAGATGTGTTGACGCTATATAAGCCAAGCTAATTCTAGAAGAGGTTCATGAAAGTGTATGTAGTACGCATGCAAATGGGTTCACGATGGCAAGACAAATCATGAGGTTTGGCTATTACTGGGCCACTATGGAAGGAGACTGCATCAACTATGCCAAAAAATGCCATAAATGTCAGATTTATGGGGACAAAATTCATGTGCCACCCTCACCATTACATGTCATGACATCTCCATGGCCGTTTTCCATATGGGGCATGGATGTCATCGGACCAATATCGCCAAAAGCTTCGAATGGACATCGGTTTATTTTTGTGGTGATTGACTACTTTACAAAATGGGTAGAGGCAGCTTCTTACGCAAATGTTACTAAGTCAGCTGTAAGTCGATTTTTGAAGAAGGAAATCATTTGTCGGTATGAAATGCCTGAGAGAATCATATCCGACAATGCATTGAATTTGAACAACAAAATGATAGCAGAGGTTTGCGACCAGTTCAAAATCAAGCATCACAACTCTTCACCCTATCGTCCAAAGATGAATGGGGCAGTGGAGGCTGCCAATAAGAACATAAAAAAAATAGTGGGAAAGATGACTGAGGCTTATAAGGATTGGCATGAAAATCTACCGTTTGCACTCTTGGCCTATCAAACATCTGTCAGAACTTCTACTGGGGCAACTCCGTTCTCGTTAGTTTACGGGATGGAAGCAGTGTTACCTATTGAAGTAGAAATACCTTCTCTCCGAGTTCTAACAGAGATAAGGTTGGATGAAGCTGAATGGGTTCAGTCCCGATATGACCAGCTAAACTTAATTGAGGAAAAGAGGCTGAAAGCTATCCGACATGGTCAGATGTACCAGAAGCGTATGATACGAGCTTATGATAAAAAGGTTCGTCCAAGGGAATTCCATGAGGGGGACCTTGTGCTAAAGAAAATCCTTCCCATTCAGAAGGACTTTAGAGGAAAATGGATGCCAAATTGGGAGGGGCCATTCGTCGTGAAGAAAGCTTTTTCTGGCGGTGCATTGATTTTGACAGAAATGGATAGAAAGAGCCTACCTAATCCAGTGAACTCAGACTCAGTCAAAAAGTACTTTGTCTAAAGAAAAAGAATCCAAGATAAAAACTCGCAAAGGGCGCCTTGAATTCTCAAAAAAAAAAAATGGAGAGGCCAAGGTGAAAACCCGCAAAGGGCGCCTTGTGACCAAAGGGGTTTCGAGTTGAAAACCAGAAAGGGCAGCTCAAATTTTGAAGGGCACACAGCAACCTTGCCATATCTGACTTGGCAAAGAGTGTGGTACAGTGTACATTGGGGCATCAACAAAGCACTTTGGATCTTTTAAACACATGTCGAACTCAAGAAAGGTTTCATGGGACTAATGTAGAAACGCTCAAGCAGTGATATTTAGAGCACCTAATTCTTATCCTGTTGGCTATCTTTAGATTCTATTTCTTCTTAAAGATATACTATCAGACTTATTTCCTTTGTATTGTTGACGATTCATTCAAATCCAATTATTCTTAAAGATTTATTCATCTTTTGTTATTTTCAAAGTATGTTGCATTGGAATAATGGTAGATGAACTAAAATATTTTCACAAACGAAGTTTCGCACATTACTTTGGAATTTCTAGATAATGCAAGAAACTAAAATAGGACAATTGTTCGAGAAGTTCACGTAAGTAAAGGATGAAGAAACTCGAGGAATTTCTTTCTTCCAGTCCAAAAGGAAATGGACAAAAATCAATGACTCAATTTTTACGGACATCCTCAATAGATTGTAGCATTGGAGGAAGGCCTACAAGCCGAGCAAGAATGAAAATTTGAATGGTGACGCTTAGGATAGGGGTCATATTCACAGCATTCTGCATCATAACATATTTAATTAGGAACATTCGACTCACTCCAAGCATAGCATCCTAATTATCAAGCATAATCATTCTACAGGTTATCAAAGACGGCGTGCCCTAAACAACAAGATAATAGGCCGTAGTATAGCAGATCCAGACTTCAGATGTTTATGCTGAAGCAGATCCAAGATGATTTGGTATTCTTGTGCTTACAAGAAACAAATCGAGGACATAGTAGATTTGACTCTCAGATGTTCTCAGTATAGCAGATCCAGACTTCAGATGTTTATGCTGAAGCAGATCCAAGATGATTTGGTATTCTTGTGTTTACAAGAAACAAATCGAGGACATTGCAGATATGACTCTCAAATGTTCTCAAACAGACTCAAGATGATTTAGCATCCTTGTGCTTACAAGGAACAAATCGAGGACATAGTAGATTTGACTCTCAGACGTTCTCAAATATAGCAGATCTAACCTTCAGATGTTTATGCTGAAGCAGATCCAAGATGATTTGGTATTCTTGTGTTTACAAGAAACAAATCGAGGACATTGCAGATATGACTCTCAAATGTTCTCAGACTCAAGATGATTTGGCATCCTTGTGCTTACAAGGAACAAATCGAGGACATAGCAGATTTGACTCTCAGACGTTCTCAAATATAGCAGATCTAACCTTCAGATGTTTATGCTGAAGCAGATCGAAGATGATTTGGTATTCTTGTGTTTACAAGAAACAAATCGAGGACATTGCAGATATGACTCTCAAATGTTCTCAAATAGACTCAAGATGATTTGGCATCCTTGTGCTTACAAGGAACAAATCGAGGACATAGCAGATTTGACTCTCAGACGTTCTCAAATATAGCAGATCTAACCTTCAGATGTTTATACTGAAGCAGATTCAAGATGATTTGGCATCCTTGTGCTTACAAGGAACAAATTGAGGACATTGCAGATATGACTCTCAAATGTTCTCAAATAGACTCAAGATGATTTGGCATCCTTATGCTTACAAGGAACAAATCGAGGACATAGCAGATTTGACTCTCAGACGTTCTCAAATATAGCAGATCTAACCTTCAGATGTTTATACTGAAAGAGACTCAAGATGGTTTGGCATCCTTGTGCTTACAAGGAAGAAATCGAGGACATTACAGATATGACTCTCAAATGTTCTTAAACAGACTCAAGTTGATTTGGCATCCTTACAAATCGAAAAAGCAGATTTGGCGTTCCTGTGTTCGATAGAGAGCAGATTGCAGATATCAACATGACAGTTATAAGTTTACAAGAAGTAGTTCGAAGACTATAGGACCGATCAAATTTGGTCTTTTTTAAATCTTTGCTCAATTCCCATTACACAGCAATGATTCTCGTATTTTAAATGATGCACTTTCACGCCCAAGAGGATTAAGAATTCCAGAAGGTAATAATTATCATTAAATACCAAATAGTTCTAATAAGCTCATAATTTATTAGTATTAATTATGTTTTGTAAAATTGTAGGCAAATATTATCTTGCTCATGCTGGATATGGCATTCGAAATGGATTTATTACCCCATATCGTGGTGTCCGATATCGTTTAAAAGAGTTTAGTGCTTAGGGGCCTGAAAGTGCAAAGGAACTCTTTAATCTTCGACATTCATCATTGCGAATCACTATTGAACGTGTTTTTGGGATTTTGAAGAAACGGTTTCGTGTATTAGATGCTGAACCATTTTGGAATTTTCAAACTCAAGTAGATATAATTTTGGCTTGTTGTATCATTCATAATCATATCATGGGAGTTGATCCTAGTGATTACTTAATCAAGGATTATACGAGGAGTCTGAGTCTGATTTGATAATACCAACTCTTACGGAGCTAGAAGAAAGAGATGAAGTAAGAGAATGGTCTGCTAAGAGAGACGAAATTGCACAAACTATGTGGACTGATTATATGGCTAGAAATATTAGGTAGGTTTAGGTCTTAGGTTTGTTGTTTCTATGTTATGTATGTTTTAGTATTAAAATTGTTCTTTTTTTGTTAATGTTTGTTGGATAATGATATTAAAATTTTAGTTTGTTGGATTTTGAAATTATTATGTCTTGAATTTGTTAGATATTGATTATGTTAAGCTTGTTAGATATTGAATTTATTATGTTTTAAGCTTGTTGGATATCAAAATGATTGACAATGACAATTATTAATGTAGAATAGGTAAGGGCAACAAAGAAGGGACCTCCAAGCAATTCAGGTGGACAAAACCGATGGAACATGTTTTTCTTGAAATTCTAGCAGAGGAGGCCCAAAAAGGAAATAAGCCTTCTAATACTTTCAAAACAATTTCTATTAAACGAGTTGTCGAAGCTATTTCTGAAAGATTCCAAGTCCAATGCGATGCGAAGCATGTGGAAAATCATTTGAGGACTGTAAAAAACCAATGGCAAATTATATGCAAAATTCGAGGTGGAAGTGGTTTTGGATAGGATGATAACATGAAAATGATCACATGTGATAGAGCGACATATGATGCAACAGTGATGGTAGTATATGTATATATATGTTAAGTATATTTCAATTGTTTTATACTTGTTATTCTAATTGTGTATAATATCCAACAGGCACACAAGAAGTATGAACCATTTTTGAATAAAAGCATTGATCATTATTGTAAACAGGCCAATTTGCCCGGCCCATTACAAACAAACCAAAAACGAGTAAATAAATAAATGATATAAACTGAACCAAATTAGATGTCCATTAACAACCCAACAAATATTATAACAGTCCAAAGTCCAGATTACATGACCCATGACCCAAGTTACAAGCCCATTTGTGAAATAACTTAGCCCAAATCTAGACCCAAAGGTTCAAGGCCCAAACGGCCCAAAATTTCTTAGTAACAGGAACCCTAAGGTCCCCTCGAGCCATGATCGAGCCCTCCAGCGCCGCCCGATGCGCCAAGCGTTCCAAAGAACACACACCAAAGATCTCAAAGACGATGCCAACGCATCCTATACCTGCAAGAAAGACAAACACAACGGCAAATACAAACAAAAATAGCAGAACAACAAATGGAAGGGAACGGGAATTGTATTTGGAATTTATTTTCCATTTTTTCTTTCTTTTTTCTCTTCGGCTATAAAAGCAAAGCAGCGAATCAGTTGTAAAAAGGAAAAAAAAAATACACAGAGATTGAATACAAAGATCAGAGGTGATTTCATACTCTTCGCTTTTTTCTTCCGATTTTTTATTTTCTTCTTAATTTACTCATTGTTATTACATACAACTAAACACCGATGAAAGCCCACATGTCTCGAAAATATGGAGATTCGGGCTAAGGTGGTTTTCTTTTTACTTTTTTTATCAGATTTTGCTTTGGTTTTTGGTAGGATAGCAAAAAATTTTAAGTTTTTCTTAAAAAAAAAAGGGGGAAGAAAAGGGGGAAAGAGTGCGCCTACCCGTTCTCCGTGGGCGTGTCCTCCGTCGACTAGGTCCAGTCGTCATTGGCGCACCGTCGATCATCAAATAGATGATGATTTAGGCGGCTGCATGTTGAATCAAACCCTAGGGGATGGGTTAAAGCTTCTGTTTTAAAAAAAAATGAAAGGTTGCTGAGTTTTGCAAAAGGAAATGAATGGGAATTAAAGTAGCATCAGACTTGGAAATGATGGGGTTTAAAGGAGGAGACCCACGCGTGTTGACCCAATCCAAAAGACTGGATCCGTGTTCTTTTGTTTCAAATGGGTTAATGGCGCATTTGGTCCCCCTTCTTTGCGCCAATTTTCAATTGGTTTCTGTTTATACTTTGTTTATTTTTTAAATGTGCCCTAAAATTTGTGTGTTTTTACATTTTAGCCCACGTCCCAACGCAGTGTTTCGGGATTAGGGATAATTTCAGTCTTGGTCCCTATGAATTCACGCGTGTTATACATGGGCCCTTATTTTATTATTAGTAGTTTATTTTATTCGTAAATTATCCTTTTTATTTTACTTTGATTTCAATTAGGTAATTTGTTTAGATTCATCTTATAGTTTTTTAATCCGGGCTTATTTACTTGTATATTTTGAGTTACTTTAGTAATTTACTTATTTATTTATTGTTTTTAAATTTATTTTTATAACATCATTGATGTCATTTGTAATGTTTGTATTAATTGTATCATTTGCTTACTCATTTATTTTAATTTGGGTAATTGTATTTTCACATTTTGGATACTATTTTACATAAATGTTTTTATATATTATTATACATATATATATATACTTTATAATAAAATTAATTTTATTCTGTGTATATTATCAACATTATATTATTTCATACATATAATTGTTTTGGAATTATTTTACATATTTTAATAGATATATATTCGTTGTTTGAAAGGAAACCGCGTGCTTTATACTTTAGTTGAATTTTTTTTTATATGTATACATTACTACGTATATTTGATATAAACATTACTAAATCCGTGTATTTTATACATATAGTTTTCTTTATATATATAAGTATGTTCTTAAGTCTATTACATATAATTTATAATAAAATTAATTTAATCTTGTATGTATCTCCATGTTTTTGCAAATAATTAATTTTCCAGTTATGTATATATATGTATATGATTTGTAAATTTATTATAGGTTATATTTTATTATACATTTTTTAATCTTTTCATATTTGGTACATAATTTACATTTTTTTTATGAAAATTGTCAATCTTAAGCTAATATTCTTCAATATTTTGTATGTTATTCGATTAAAAAATATTTGTTCCATGACATATATTTTAATAATTATGTATATATGAAATAATTTTGGAAACTTCATTTTTTTGTAATTATAAAATTATTATTTTTTGAGTATATCTATATCTATCTATCTATCTATCTATCTATCTATCTATATATATATATTATATTGCTTTTGTGTATATATAGTCTATTATTTTAAATGTTTTGATATAACGATGTGTATAATTTTTAGGTTATTTTGAAAATTTATATATCTTATTATTAATCTCGTGTTCTTTAATAGATTTATATATATATATATATATATATATATATATATGTGTTTTATAAACCTATGTTGTGTGTTATATCCCATCTTGTATCCTTATTATTCTTTTGCATCATTTAAATCATCATGTAGTTTGTCAACTCTTAAATGTATTTGTGTTTAAAATATTCTACATGCAATTCATTTCAAACTTCCATTCTATAATGACTATTTCAAAAATTATATATCTAGCCCTAGTTTTTTATATGTAAATTTGTCAACCTATGTATAGATCCATTTATTAATTATTTTAAAATCGTTTTATAGCACATTGGCTTCTAATTACTATGTTGTTTTTATCTTGCATTGGTTATTCTATATTATGACATGCATGTGGTTGTAGCATATTATTTGTTCATTGTCATGTTGATTATTCTCCATGCATAATTGAGTTGAATTATATTTTCAAGTTGGTTATATCTAGTCGCTTAAGTGTATATTAGATGATTAAGTAAATTGTATTGCCTCCACTCTGCCATTGCATTTCATCGTTTTGAAACGTGGTTTTACAAAATCCTAATTTTATGATTAATTTCGTTTTATTTTAAATCGAATTGATGCGTTTTAAACTAGTGTCACAACTATTAAGAATTCTTTAAAATGAAGGCGATATCCGATACTTGGTAATTCGTGGAATCATGCCTTAATTTGTTGGGTTGCAATTTCTCGTTTGCTCAAAGTAATTGAAGGTCTTTTTAAGAATGTCGCCCATGTCTTTTAAAAATCCCTTAAGCGAAGGCGATGTA
This sequence comes from Gossypium anomalum, assembly GCA_025698475.1. Classification (NCBI taxonomy): domain Eukaryota; kingdom Viridiplantae; phylum Streptophyta; class Magnoliopsida; order Malvales; family Malvaceae; genus Gossypium; species Gossypium anomalum. Next base: position 97,354,436 of record CM046966.1, read on the forward strand.
TGATATTTGGCAATTCACGGAATCGTGCCCTAACGTGCTGGGTTGCAATTTCTCGTTTGCTTAAAATAATCAAATATCCCTTCAAAATTTCACTTGTGTCTTCTAAAAATCTGTTAAGACGAAGGCAATATTCAGTGTTTGACAATTCAGGAATCATGCCCTACCGTGCTGGGTTGTGATTTTCTCGTTTGCTCAAAACAATCGAATATTCCTTTAGGTTTTCACTCATGTTTATAAAAAACCTTTCAAAACGAAGGCGATGTCCGATGTTTGGCGATTTGAGAATAGTGTCCTATCATGCTGGGTTGCAATCTCTCATTTGTTCAAAAATAATCGAATATCTCTTCGAAATTTAACTCGTATTTTCTAAGGCAAGGCAATGGTCAATGTTTGAAAATTCGAGGAATCGTGCCCTACTGTGCTGGGTTTCGGTTTTTCGTTGAACTAAACAGTGAGCATCCTTTTGGGATTTTCAAATTATAAATTTTTGAATGTCGAGATAAGAAGATTTTTGGCACCCGACTCGGTCATTCAAATATTATTAAAAAGGGAACCACATTTCAAAAAACTTTTTTAATTTCAGACATAAGGACAATATTTAATTGATTTGGTACCAATTTTGGGCGTAGTGAGGGTGCTAATCCTTCCTCATGCGTAACTGACTTCCGAACCTGTCTTCTCATATTTTCGTAGACCAAAATCATTGTTTTAGTAAAACAAAAATGTTTTATTAAAATAACCGAATTCTTAGATGATCCGATCACATCAAAACAAAAAGATCGGTGGCGACTCCGTATTTTATTTTCAAAAAGTCGATACCCCGTTTTTCTTTTAATTCGAAAAAAGTGGTTTCGACAATTATGATGAAATGGCTTTGGTTGTTGGCAAAGATATGGCAACAGGGAGTTTTGCCAAAACATTTGCTGACATAGATTTGGATGATGGTAACCAAGATTCAGTGCCTCTAGACTGCTACAATGAAGAGGATGAAGAGGTAAGAACAAATGTATCTTCATCTGGCACATCCAAACGTAAAAGAAAAAATGTTCAAGAAAGTGTCGTTGATGAACAAGTTAAATTTGTGGGTGAACAACTTGGCAAAATTGCTAATGCTTTGGAACAATTTACTGCGGATAACACCACAGCTTTACGAACAAGTGATGTCGATGGAGGAAGAAGGATTTCATGATGACTTCTTGTGTTCTGTGTTTGATTATCTAGTGAGTCATGAATCCGAGGCCAAAGCTTTTTTAGTTTAAAATAAGAAGCATAAAAAAATTTGGCTTCAAAAATTTTCGCAAGGTTGAAGATATTGATTCTTTTGTGATGTAATATTTAGTTATGCACTTGGACAATGTTGTTATTATGTGGTGTACTACTAATTATGCATTTGGATAATATTATTAATTTCTAGTATTAATTGTGGTTTGGAAGCTAATTTATAATTATTCAATCATTGTTTTTTATTTTTTTAACAGAATTACAAATAATTTATTTGACTTTAGTTGTTTTCAATTTATGAAGGTTAATATTGTAGCTTAATAATTGAGTATTATTATATATTTAATTTAATTTATTTATTTATAAATAAATCATTGCAATATATGTAAAAACAATTGAAAATATAAAAATTTATTAATATGTATATAAATTTATTAATATATGTAAAAACAACTTTTACGGAAAAAATATTTTCAGAAAATCTGCCAAACAACAGAAAATATTTACACAGCTTCATCCAAACACCAGAAAATATTTTCAGTAAATCATTTTCCAGAAAAGTAAATCATTTTCCAGAAATCATTTTCCGGAAAACATTTTACTGGCAAACAAATAGACCTTCAAGAGCTCATTAAATACATGAAAAAGCTTTTTCAAAATATCTATTTCAAACATATATATCTATTTAACACTCACATTTGACTTCGAATTACCTAACCTTAGAAAACTAGAATAAATTTTTTTATTTATATTGGTGCAATGATAATGCGTAATTCTATTCATTGTTTCTTGACGAAACTATTAAACATCATTAAAAATGAAATCAGTTGGTTTTATTTTTAAAAACTTTTGATGACATATTAAAACCTTCTTCACTAAGATACTCTATACGTGCATCAAATATAAGCACTTAATATTAGCAATTATGCATCTTTATCATTTCTTTTGAAAGAGGAATGTGTTGCTAGATAAATTTCATAAATATAACATTTAATATTAAGCATTAAAAGTTTTTTCTATCGACTTTTATTGGATACCTTTACCAAAAAAAAAAAAACTAATAACAATATTAATAATACACGTCATAAATGTGTATGTATATTTTCTTATATTTTATTGTCGATGATCATGCCTTCAATCATTTCTGTAACCTAAATAACCAATAATAGAGAATAAGACAAAATAAATGGTGTAAATCATATGATAAAACTTAAAAAAAAATTACATTTATGTTTTAACACTATTATAACCTTTTGGTCGCAATATAGTAAATAAAGCGTTTTAAATAAAATAAAATATTTCTAAGGTGAGTGATTCAAAGAAATTAAATACTTATTTATAGAAACCCTTATTAATGCTTATAATCAACGAAAGGAATTTATCTCAAAGCTACTTAGGGCTTGTTTAGTAATGTTTAAAAAAAATACTTTTGGCTCCAAAAGCACTTTTAGAAGAGAACAAATTGTTTTTAGCTGAAATTTTTGACTTTTTAGAAATGCTTTTCAAAAGCACTTCTGAAAAGGAGAAGTTAAAATTTTTAACTTTTCCTCTCCGAAAAGTACTTTTGGTGCTTAATTACTTTTTTACCCCTTCAATAACATACTACTTCCTCTCTCTTTTTCTCGGTGCTTAATTACAAATGTGTTAAAATCATTAATTAAAAAATATTTTTTAAAATACTAATTACAAATATTAAATATTTAAAATATAGTTTATATATTCTAATCAAATTTTATAAATAATTAATATTTATTGCTTAAAAATATTTAAAATTTATAGTTCATATATTAAAATATTAACAACAAATTATAATAACTTTTTTATATTCTTACTAAAATATAATAATATTAACTAATTTAAATATGTCTAAAATGGACATTTTATTTCTCAAAAGTACTTTTTGACTGCAATGTTAAACACTCAAATTTTAAACCAAACTTTTCAAAAACACTTCTCAAAAGTATTTTTCCATAGCATTTTTCAAAAGCATTGCTAAACTAGCTGTTAATATCAATTTTTTATGGACTACTATATAAATAAATTGGACTAAGTTTTTTTGTTGATTAAAAATTCTATAAAAAATTAGTATGTAATTTTTGTTGAATGACGTACTGTATTTTTTGTTAGGACATGATGGACGTCTTTTTCCTCCCACAGTCTGCAACGTTTTTCAGGTTCATCAACAGATTTTTCCCTAACAATTTTTCTTCCCATTTCTTGTATCAAGCTATGCATCCACAAACCGTTGTGCTCATCGACTTTTATGAGAGATTTCTTAATGAGAACATCTATTTCAATATGTGGGAAAAACTCACAACCATCCAATACTTTCATTATAAAATCTTTCTCCTCTCCATTGAAGAAGCATGCTATATCTAGAAATATGTTCTTTTCGTATTCTTCCAATGCATCAAAGCTAATTCGAAGTCTATCGAGAATTTATTTGTTAGAATTTTGTTTAAGTCTTTCGATTGCACTTCTCCATTGATCTACATCTCTACCGCACAAAAATGAACCCAAAACTTCAAGAGTTAAGGGGAGACCACTAGCATACTGTAGAACATGTTCAGAAAGCTCAATGAAATCATCTTTCGGCGTTGTATCACTATCAAAAGCTTTCAAATTAAAAAGCCTAAGGGCATCATCAGGATTCAATGTTGTAGGCTTATACACATCATCAACTCGGTAAGATCGAAGCAAATGTTCGTCTCTTGTCATTACAATGATTCTACTCTCTAAACCAAACCAATCACGCTTTCCAACCAAGCATTTCAAGTGTTGTATATTATCAACATCATCAAGAACAATAAGAACCTTTTTGCGAGACAACCTGTGGCTACTTATAGCACTCCCTTCGTGAACATTAAAAAAAGTGAAGCATTCATCAAGCAAGATCTGGGAAAGAAGTTGTTTCTGTAAAGAAACAAGTCCACATTTATTTGAAACTTCTCGAACATCAGCAAGAAAGGTTTTACCTTCAAAATGAGGTGACATGTGAGTATAAGCAATTCTTGCAAGAGTCGTCTTACCGATGCCACCCATTTCACAAATTCCTATAATGCGAACATCATCTTCCCCAATGTCTATTTTCGAGTACAACTCCTCCAAACGTAAATTAATTCCAATCAACTCATCATGAACAATAGTATAGGTCTGACATAATTTCACTGATATCTTCTTAGCAATATCTTCGATAAATTCTGATTCATGCCTACAAGAAAATATCATTTTAATACAGTTTGTAAGCAAACAAAAAGCAAGAATAAGAAAGCAAGATATGTTACGACGTCAAAATACACAACTTTCTCTTTAGTTGAAATATTAAACTTTACAATTAAATATGTAGTAAATATATTTTGTTCGGGAGAATCTCAAATTGAGTTAGAATTTTATTTTATTTTTTAAATATTATTGTTTCATAGTTTTTAAATTTTATTATTAATTAGAATTAGAATAATTATTTACTAATAAAGAGGAAAGGCAATAGCTAAAAAGAAAAGGAAATAAAACAAGACACACCCACCGAGAGAGTGAGCCAATAGAAAGACAAAGAAATTACCGTTGGGATACATAGTAATTATATATCCTAAAAGATTACTCCACCTGATTCTTTTAAAAAATTTCAATCAAGAAATTTCATCCTTCCTTACATGATAAAATTATTTTATAACAGTAATTAGTTTTAGATATTAATTGTAAATTCATTATTTTAAAATTAAGGATAACACATGATTAAATGATATCATTTTTTTTACTCCACCTACCCCGTTGTGAGAATACTAATACCTTCCTCACATGTAAGTACTATACTCTCAAGCTCAATTTTTGTTTTACAAATCAAATATTATGGTTTTAATAACTTCTAATTTAATTTTAAAATTTTATTAATGGACATGTTTTTAGGTGACTAATCACATTACTAAAAACAAAGTTGACGGTGACTCGATTTTTTGAAAAAATAAATAGTCTAAACAGACCGAGGTAGTGACTCCACAAAACACATAGGATTATAATATATTGTTAGACACTAAAACTAGAAGAAAGAATGACCTGTTATTTAAATGCCATCCCTTGATGTTAGCCACTTCCCTCAAAGCATTTCCCCACCTTTGGATCTTTTCTCTATCTACCTTATATCTCCCTTCATGTTCCGCAAACGCTTCTTCTACTTTTTCCTTCTGTTTTCTTAAATCGGATGGATCCACATCGTAGAATATTGGAAATACTTTATGTTCTTTATCCTTTTTTTGTTTAACTATCTCAGCAAGCTCCTCCAAGCACCAACTTGAAAAGGCATAGGTTTTTGAAAAAATGATTATCGAGCACCATGCTTGCTGGATTGCTTTAAAGAGTTCAGGTGCGATCTCTTCGCCCGCCTCCAACTTTGGATCATCTCTAAAGGTGACAATCCCACGCCTCTTTAGAGCATTGTAGAGATGATCTGTGAAGTTGTTGCGAGTATCTTCGCCTCTAAAACTTAAGAAAACATCATATTTCTTTTTAGAAATGGACGAGGAGGTTGAGGGTAACGACAACATGAGGATGTTGGAGAAGAAAAAGATATCTCAACCTAGTGTTCAAAATCAGTCGCTCAATACCTCAGAAACAATAAGTATACGAGCATGAGGAAGGAGAAAAACAGATGACATTTACAGGAAACAAGTCAGCAACGGACTTTTCTACGAAATTTGTGTATACGTTTCCCACCTTTTACTTTTCCAAATGAATGACCAAAATTTGTGTATAAAAATTGGGGACTAAAATTTTTATTTTACCAACTAAAAAAGTGTCAGTTAACAATTGAATGACCAAGAAAAATAATTTAAAAAAATTTAGAAACCAAATTGGCCAAAATGAAAACTTACCCATAGTTTAGTGACTAAAGGTTAGTTTACCCTTAAAAAAAAGTGGCTTAGATTTTGCCGTAATGAGAGAGGGTACCATTAAACAATTTATATAATACAATATACATAAAAGCAAGAGTTTGAATTTTTTTTAAACTGAGGAGAATATCCTTTATTTTCCATCAAATTGCTAAATTCACATTTAAAAGTTGTGCTAATTTTATTGATGTAAAATAAAGTTATTACTTGAATAAAATTCTAAGCATCTTAATTGCCACTTAATTAATATTAGAGTTTCATATCAATTAAAATTGAAGTTTAGCTTTATAAATAACATCTAGTAGTTAAACATATTTGATTAAGTAGCATGTATGAAAAATTATCAATAAAAAAATTAAAATTGTTAATATTAATAAGTTAGAATTATATATAAAAAAAAGAATGTTATATATATATATATATATATATATATATATATATATATTATAAAGAGGAATTATTGAATCATATTCAAATTAAATGGAATGTGACATACTCTCAAGGTGCTTATAAAAAGTTATATTTATAAAAAAAATTATATAAATATCATCAAATAAGGCATTAGTTGAATTGGTTAACTTAAAGTTTTGGAAATCATAAAAAAGAAAACTTCAAAAAATATTTTGTTTTTACAGTTTGGATTTCAAAAATATAATTCAAATGACTTAAAAATTTGAATCGAGTCTGAAAAAGAAAATTTTATGGTATATTTTGTATTTTTTTCTAAAAAATAACATTAAAGTCAATTTTAAAAGCCTTTGTAATATTAGTTCTAGATGTTCTTTAAAGGCATGAAACTTGACTTGAAAATATTACTAATTTGGTCTCGAAAAACATTGAGGAAGCGTGTAATGATCTAACATTGTTTTGTTTTGTTCTATTTTTAATTTTTTATCGGATTTTATTGAAGAATAAATTTCTATATTTTCCATACATATTAGTTCTTGAAAAACTGCATTTTCGAGATTTTATCTTTCCATAATTTTCATATAGAATTTTCTATTTTATAAATAGTTTTAATTTTTTTATAATTTTATATAGAACCATGGTCAAGTTTACAAAATATAAAAATTGAGGACTAACGTGTTATTTTACCAACTAAAAAGTGCCATTCAACGGTCAAATAACCAAGAAAAACAATTTTTAAAAGTTTATAGACCAAATTGTAGCTTTTTTGTAATTAAGTAACAAAAATGATAACTTACCCATAATTTAGTGACTAATGATGTAATTTACCCTAAAAATAGTGGTTTGGATTTGGTCATAAGTCCCATTGGAACATACGGACTGTAAGGGTACCATTACCCAATCTATATAATATAATATACATAAAAGCACGAGTTTGAAAAAAATTTTGAACTGACGAGAATATCCTTTATTTTTCATCAAATTACTAAGTTCACATTTAAAGGTTATGCTAATTTTATTGATGTAAAATAAAGTTATTACGTGAATATAATTCTAAGCAACTTAATTATCTCTTAATTAATATTAGAGTTACACATAAATTAAAAATTTAAGTTTAGCTTTGTAAATAACATCAAATAGCTAGACATATTTGATTAAATAGCATGTAAGAAAAATAATTGACAAAAAAAATTAGATATTGTTAGCATCAATAAATTAAAATTATATGTATAAAGATAATATTATATATATAAATAAAAGCAATAGTTCTTTGAATAGGAAACAGTGAATCCTATTCAAATTGAATGGCAGTAAGAAAAGTAAAAGATTATTTTAATTGATGATGAGATAATAGAATATAATATTTTTTTTATAATCATGTTGTATGTTATATATACTATGTGAAACAAGCATTCTTAAAATCATTTTTTTTTTTATCTATCTATAATTTATTTGGTTTACATGGAAAACATTTTATGAGTTTATTTTGAAGATAAAGTTAAATTTCAACAATTATTTTTTTATCATCATTATTAATATAATTAAAATTACATGCAACGCATGTGACATTAAAAACTAGTGATTATGAAAAATTGGAGTGTGACAAACTCTTGTTGTGATTAAAAAGAGTTGTGTTTATAAAAAAAATTATATAAACATCATGAAAGGCATTGGTTGAATTGATTAACTTAATGTTTTGGAAACATCATCATGATAATATTTTATAATTATTTTTATAAAAAAGATAAAAATATTATTATATTAATATTTGTTACTTTGAATAAATAGTAAATTTTTTAGTCATTTCTCAAATAAATTAGTACTTAATTAACTTATGATATTATCTTAGTCATGAATTTAAATAATAGTATAGATAATAACTAAAATATAATATGAAGCATGTTTCTTCATGATAAAATTATGCGAAAATTATATATCTTTATATATGAATATATCAAATTTTATATAATGTAAATTATTAATATAGTAAAATTGGAAATACTTTAAAGATATTTATTATCTTAGAAAATATAGGAAAGGACACATGGTATGCTCGAAATTAAAGATGTAGGCATTTTAAGAAGAATTCTATTAACGAGTTCCTTAACACCTCCGCGCATAATTAGCGTTGTTGGAACCGTTAGCCGAGACCATGAAAGGCACTCATTCCTTCATTCCATTGTTCCCACAATGCCACTACTGAAAAACCAAGGCATTTCTATTTTTCCAAATTTTCTAGCAGGCCATAGCAAAAAGAGTACTCCAGTCAGTTCCTTCCGCAAAAAAAGTTCTTTGAGTTCCGGAGAAACTCTCTGTTCTCCCATTTCCTAGCTAGTGCCCAATAGACACCATCTACTACATCTTCCCAAATATTGGACAAAGCCCTCCAGAGAAACGATCAATTAGAAGGATGTATTGAAGACGACCATCTACTTATTACCCCGTACTTGGTTCGAAGGGCTTTAACCCATAGCACATTCATGCTAGAAATGACATTAAAGGCTACTTTAATCATGCAAGCTTTTTGTGGTATCGTACTTTCCACATCCCAAGTCCACCATTCTTTAAAGGCATACAAAATTTATCCCAGCGAACTAAAGTTGGTTTCCGGTTACCAGATGTTGACCCCCAAATGGATCCTCGAACCAGCTGCTCAATTTCATTGCATTTGTCTTGATGATCACCTTAAACAAGACCGTACAAATATTGATCGGTCTAAATTGAGATAGTAATTCCGGTCCTGCCACTTTGGGCACCTACACAATAAGAGTCTGATTCAAAATAGAGGCCAACATTTGATAATTTCATTCTACTGATTTTAATTTGAATAGTTCATTCATTTAAAGAAATCATAATTGTGTACCAATTATAAAAGAAGTCAGAAGAAAATTGTGCACATCAAATGAAATTTTCTTCACTTTTATTGTCTCTTTTGAGTTAAGAGGAAAAGATGGTCCAATTGAGATGACACTTGAAAAGTTTAATGTTGAATTGAAATGAATTCACTATTATATCATGTCAACATTGTTAAATTAATAGTTCAATCAGCATTTTGTGTTAAAAATTCTATAATTTTTATTTACATTAAAATTAAATACTATTTGAATTTACATTTTACAAACAACGTTGATTTAAAGTAGTATAATAATATAATTTATTTTCTAAATCTTAATTCCCTAAATTCATCCAAGCCTATTAGCAATAATTGCTAAAGTGTCGGCTTCCATTCCAACTTGATGACTTTTGTTGGTCCCTCACTTGCATGATCCTTTGAGCAGACTTTCATGCTTCTATTGGTCTAGGGGACAAACATAAAACACCAACATTATTTTTGTTACATTGAGATCATCTATAAACACAACCATTGAAAATCTTGCTCACGTTGACAAAAAACTAAATTTCTGTTTCTCTAAATCCTAACACTAGACAATAACAAAAAATGAATCTATAGAATTTTAAAAAAAATGGATATGACTACGTCTCTCACACGGAAAAGATTTTCCAGTTAATTAAAAGAGCGTACTTTATTTTCCTATTTGAATAAGTGTTAAAAATAAATGTCTAAACATAAATACTTTATAAAAAATATAAACTAGAGAGTTGGAATAATCTTATTTGCACTTCAAGCCATGAAATTTAAATGTTACTTTTATTAGAAGGAATTAAACCTATTTAAGTACTATTAACAACTTATATTTAATCTTCCAAATATATAAAATTAATTTGGACGGATTAAATTGAACACTTGAGTTGGTCTCAAATAAAAATAGAATGATTTTCAAGTTAGTTGAAATTATGGTCTAATCCTCGTTAAAGGAGTTTCACCTTATTATTACTTGCATTGTCACGGAAGCTATCCATTTTTATCCACAGTTCTATCTCAATTGATTATATTTACTTCAACCTACAAATAAAATATAGGTGTAAGTGAATATATATAATGAAAATAAAATTTTAATAAATAAAAAAAATGAAACCAATCAAAATGTACACATTTCAATTATGCGAAAAGGAATGAATTAAGTGATTAAAATTTAAAATGGTAATATAATAAAATGATTATAAAAAATTGCCACACTTAATGCTTCTTCCCTGATAGACCAATTATAAAAAATTGAAAAAGTTTTTGTTGGGGTTTTGACAGCAGCAAAAGAAGAAAACAGAGAACACAGAACAATAAGCAAGATGCAAGAAATATTTTTTCTTGCTCACAAATGTGCAGCAAGAGAGCTTATGGCTGATAGCTAATTTTGCTCATTCAATAAAAAAACAATACACTTATAGTCAAATACATCACCAAATACTACCTACTACCACTAAGTAGCCTAGTAACTTGATAAACATTACTTGTACACATGAATAAGCTGAATTATTAGCTCAATCATCACCTAAACCCATCAAAACATCAACAACTAAGTTCATTTTCAACCAAACTAAACTAAATAGCAACCAAAACAGAAAATATGTTGCTGCAACATGCACAATTGCTGCAGCATGCATACAAGATGTATGCACTCAACAAAAACATAACAGCAGCATGGTTGGCCATTTTCAACAGTTTTGCATCCATTTTGGTAGCGGCCCTTCTTCCTCTGCTTCATCGTAGAGGTTTTTATTTTATGTGAGAAGTGCTTCCTACTGATCCATGGTTGTGAGCAGAGTGTTGGTGGTTGTGTTGAAAATTTGGAGAAGATTGAGTGGTATGGCACTGCAACTCTTTTATTTCTTCCAAATCTTTCTCATACACTATTCTAATACCACACTTCTTCACTTTAACACTGCGTCCAAATGAATATGTGAAAGACACCTTAAGCTCATCGCATTTCTGATCTAAGCAATCTGTTGTCCATAAATTATTGGTTTCACAGTCACCATATTTTTTCTCAAAGGAAGGATATAATTGATCACGCGACCAATAACGAAGAAAAAGGTGATCTTTCATTATTGGTTGACCCACTCCCCAGCTACTCATCGCAATCAGTCGGCAATTTCTACCTCGAAAAATAGATCCATTACAGCGGGCTTGTTCAGAATTTCTACAATAGATAAATGCTCGACAACAGATAGACTTGTCATGTAAGTATATGAGAATTTAGACTGAAAATGAATGAAAAAGTATACTGTAAATGAATGATTATTGCTTAGTCTCTATTACTGTGCAGTACTTGTATTTATACACAATTATAGAGAATAAACTGCTACTAACTGAATACTTAACAGCTTGCTAAACATCTAACAACCTGAACTTCCTAACTAACTTTATACAGGTGATGTGATGAACTTCCTAACTAACTTTACACAGCTGATGTGATGTACTCTAACAATCAACCTTAAGATGTGTTTTTTGCAATGTTATTGCACTAATGTTCTCAGCCAATCTGTAGCAGTTAGTGGCAAAAATGTAAGCCCAATCATCTTTCCAATCATTTGTCATTCTTGGTAGAAGCACAGGCAACGATTCAAGCTCACTGCAATTTAACACTCCAAGATATTGAAGATTGGAAAGACGAGTAAGAGACGCAGCTATGCTGGTGAAATTGTTACCACTAAGAGTAAGAACTCTCAATGAGGATAGACCAGAAATATTTTATCATATCAATGTTTGGGATTGGGATGCCCATTCAATGGATTAACAAAGCTGAAAAGTTTTATATCAACGTTTTATCATTTTTTATTTATTAAATGTGTGGTATTTATATCAAGGATTTTATTTTACTTCCAAATGATTCAAGTATTCAACTTTTAATTTCAAAATGCATTTTGCCTTCTTTGATTTAGTACACTCTAAATCAATTTCATGTTGGTATTATGAACACCAATATATTTCTAGTTCCATCACATCAATCAATGTTGCGGATATAATGAATCTATTTGTACCATCAAACAACCACAGGGGACAAACAGGAACTTAACTAAATAGGAGAAAAAACCTATTTGTACGAAAGGGCTAGTGAAGTAGTTTACACGATTATTGCTTCTTCCCTGATCCGCCAGTTATAAACTTGAAAATTTGTTGCATCCGTTTAGGCTGCGGCCCTTCTTCCTCTGTTTCCTCCTAGATATGACGTTTTCGTTTTCCAAGGGAAGTGCTGCCTGCGGATCCATCGTTTTCAGTAGAGTGATGATGGATGTACAGGCCCAATTATGCCCGGCCCAATACCTAAACAAATACCCAAAACCCCTAAACCCACCAAGCCTAAAACCCAACAAAACCTACCCAAACACCAAGTGGGCCCTATGCATAACAGCAGCCCACCCCAAAACAAAAGAAAATGCTAAAACAAAAAACCCTAAGCCACATCAGCTGCTGCCGCCTCTGTCCCATCCACCGACGCCTGCAGCACCGCCCTTCCACCGCCCAAGTTGCCCTGCAAACATTAATAAGAAAGGGACAGAAAGCAAAAAGAAAAAATGTGTAATGGCTATAAAAGCCGAATCAACAAACAGTGTAAGGGGGGGGATTATTTTCGAATGAAATAAAAAGAACAATACCTAGCTTTCTAAAGGCAGAAACAGATTCAAGCAATAGCACAAGAACCACCACAAAACAAATCAAAGATCGTATCTAAGGTTATCCGATTTTTCTTTTCGTTTTCTTTATTTTTTTAGGGTGACTTTCTCTATTCCATTTGAAATAACATATACATTTTAGAGATAAATATGTAGAAAATATAAAAAAAAAAAAAAAACATACCTTTTTCGAAATTCCGGCCACCGCGTCTGGTGTGCGGGCACGTGGCACACACTGCCGTCCGGCGTCGGCCGGTGACCGGCTCTGGGGCCGGAAATCGCCCCTGCTACTCACTCTCTCCCTTTTTTTTCTCTCACACGCAGACCAAATGAAAATTTTCAGAAAAGTTTAGTTTTTATACCCCCCTGGTACGACGTCGTTTTGGGGTGAATGCTCAATCCCCAGAACGGCGTCGTTTAGCCGCTCTGACCCGAGAACCAGCTCCGACCCGTCCCAGGATCCGCGCGTTTTCGTTCGAGGGTCTAATTGCGCTCAAGACCCTTCCGCCTTTTTCACGTTTTGTAATTAAGTTTTATTTAATTTGAATTCGACCCTAAAAGTTATTTCGTTTTCAATTCGGTCCTCTTTCCAGCGACAGCGTTTTCAGGTTTTGGATTAATTTCCTGATCAGCCCTTCTATTTATTTAGCGTGTTCAAATTAATCTCCTTTTTCTTTGTTTATTTTAAATTCGCCTCAAAGTTCCATTTTTAATTCAATTTCGTCCTCTTTTCTTCATTATTCTAATTTTATTTTAATACTATTTATAATACCATACTTTATTATTGTTATTTTTATTAATAGTTTATTATTATCATTTTATTTAATACTTATATATATATACATATTATAAAATATTATTAATTTCAATATTATTATTCTTATTAACACATATGCATGTTAATATTATTATATTTTTATACACGTATACATATTAACATTACACCATGTATATATTTTTTATAAATATCATATATCTATATATATATTTCTTAAATATATCATATATACTATATATTTACTTCTAATACTATCATTCATTTCAATATATATTTATGTAATGTTATTATCATTATTATTATCATAACTATTATCACTAATATGTATACATTATGTAATATTGCTTTTATATACTATGTGTACGTGTTTTTATACCATTATTATATAGGTATGTATTTCTTTTATACTTCTTATTACTTCTATTATTATGTATGTACCTTAACCCACACATGTATATACTTTTATATCGTTATTATCATTATCATCGTCATCCCATTTATTTATTTATTTATTTGCTTACGTATTTGATTATTTCATTTTTAATGCATGTATTTACATAACCTCGTTATTTTTTTCATCTTTTATAATTACATATTATCGTTTTGACACTATCACTATTATTACATTTGTTTATATCGTAATTCGGCTCTCACATTTTATAAAATCCTATCATGTTCTTTTCGATACCTTAAAATAAGTTTTTCATAAAAGTGATGTTAAAGTATTTTGGTAATTCGAGACAATCGTGCCCTAACTTACTAGGTTTGATTTTTCTCATTCGACCTAAACAACGGAATATTCTCTCTTAAATCACAATCTGAGTCTTAAGAATGCTTATTCTCGGAGGTGAAGTGTGATGCCCTAACTTACGGGTATAACACTTTGACCCTCCGAAATAAGAGTTTTGCAAATAAAGGTAATATTCGGAGTTTGAAAGCTCGAGAAGCGAGCCCTAACTTACTGGTTTCGATTTCCTTTCGTTCATTCTAACTAACCGAATGTCCGTTTAAAAGGAATTAAAAATACATTAATAAAGGACTAGCCTGAGTCTCAAAATGCGAGATATCGCGTCCCAACTTCTTGGATGTGGTATTTCATTATTGCGAGAGGCGGAAAGTCCTTAACATTTGAACTTTTTACAAAGAAAAGGATCGTATTTCAAAAGTATTTTAAGTCTTGAATTTTTCGACGTTAAGACACTAATTAATCAACTAGGTACCAATTTTTGGGCGCATCGAGGTGCTAACCCTTCCTCGTCGCATGCGTAATCGACTCTCGAACTCATTTTCTGTTTTTCGTAGACCAAAAAATTATCGTTTTAGTAAATCTTAAATTTTATTAAAATGATTAATCAAAGGTGATCCGATCACACCTCACCAAAAAAGATTGGTGGCGACTCTCGCTTTTTCGTTTTCATTTTCAAAATCCAAGTCGACTAACCGTTTCGCCAAAAAAAAATGGTTACGACGACCAGCGACTCCACGGGGAACTATTTGAGAAGTCGAGCCATAAGTTGATTCACTTTTGTCTTTTTGTCGAAATTTGAAAATTTGGTTTTGATAAAGCGATCCTTTCATTGCATTTTCACTTGTTATTTTGTGGTTTATGATATAATACTTGCTGCGTTGGTTCGAGTTTTTAAATAGTTTTGCATATCACGTTGCATGACCGTTGTGGTCACACCCTTTTAAGTGGAAGTGAGAAACTACTCCTTCGTGAGGTCTTCACCTCCGTATAGGATAGTGAATCGCTTTCGGGATACATCCGTACTGCGTCTTCGTGAGGTTTTCATCTCAGTATAGCCAGTAGGGAAATGTATTCCCACAATCGAACTCGGTCCGTATGAGCCTATAACGGGTGAGGTCGAGGAATCTCTGCTGGTTCAGAGCACCTTTACTTTAGAACCAAACCGCATGTGGCGAGCCCTAAGAACCTACCTAGGTAGAACCACACCGAGCCCTAGTGGTTTACGATTAGGTGCTTGATTATTTCTGCTTATTTTGATTCTTTGTTTTGATCTTGACTCGCTTGTGTTTTTTTTGTTGTTGCATGACATCTCATCATAAAAGGGGTGTTGATTCACGATTTGGTTCCTAAATAGAAGAGTTTAACATGGAAAAAGGGTTTCTTGATAGAGTGGAAGATAATGCGGCGGTCCGAGTTTGGTCTGAGAGGACACAGCAAGAAAAAGGTGATAGTTTAGCCGAGGGATACGAATCAGAGTTGTGGGATTTCACTCGCATCAGTGTGACTCAGAACGACCTGCGAGAACTAAGAGAAATATGGAGTAGTTGGAGCAGCGAGACCAAGCAACTCTTTTCTTTGCAACTATGGCGACCTACCTTATGCGCTCGACATAACGGTGGATAAATACTTATTAGGGCCCCTCATGCACGTTTTGGAACCCGCCTCTGATTGCTTCACCTTCGGAGGAGTCGATTTAGTACCCACCGTGGAAGAATACATGGCTTTACTTAATTGCCCGAGTATCCAAGTCGACAGGGCCTATTCGAGACCTGTTAGCGTCCCTCCCTTCTCGAAGAAATTGATACGTATCACGGGAATGAGTGAACAATGGGTTACAGCACGTATCAAGCAGAAAGGGGATAGTAAGTGTATTCCTTGGGGGAATTTGAGGGACTTGATCTTGGCACATCCGGATTTGAAGAAAAGGGTTGATGTTTTCGCCTTAAGTATCTACGGTTTGGTTGTCTTTCCCAAGGCATTGGGATATGTAGATGAAGCTGTCTCAGATTTATTCGACCGACTTGATAAAGGTACTACGCTTGATCCAGCAATCCTAGCGAAACTTTCGGATCCTTGAATGCATGTCGGAGAGCGGGCGAAGGAAGATTTATTGGTTGTGCACAACTTCTCTTGGCTTGGTTCCATAGTCATTTTGGAAAGCGAAAAGGTTTCCTATCGGGTTTTCTCTAGAGACTATTCTCCATTAAGAGAATTGGTGGCCATATCAAGACGGGACGACATCTCAGAAGAGAAATGGATAACTATCCTCCAGAATTGGCAAGCCGAAAATGTTGAATGGAGAGCTCCATGGTTTATCCCTGGCGAGATCTTGTATAGATGCGGCAATTTTGACTGGGTCCTCTAATTTGGAATATGGGGTGCTTGGATACATTCCACTACTCGTATTAAAGCGATGTCGGTCGAGGCGATTCATACCAAGCAACGCAAGGATTAGCTCGATGTGAGTTCTCTTATAAAGATGGCGGCTATAAGAGAAAAGTTCGTGAGATATCAGATGCGTGGAATCAAACTCGAAGAATGAAGGGATTCACCGCAGGCCCAATGACAACCCCCGAGTATGAAAGGTGGCGGAATAGGAGAGTCAACGATAACATTCCTAAGCCGAATCAAGGAAGCACTCAGCCAATAGAAGAGCATTTGCGAGTAGCCCCATCTGAGCTAGAGATCATAAAGCAGGACTTCGAAAGAAAGAGCTCAGAGTTTGGAAAGAAGATAGAACAATTGGAGGAAGAAAAAATGCGGCTAGGATTGGACGTCGACATCCATAAGCTAGAGGCTGAAAAGCTAAGGAAAGGGAAGAACAAAGCTGAGGAAGACTTGGATAGTTTAAAGACCGATTATAAGAAGCTACGTAAGTCAATAAGAACTGCCGGTTTGGGCAAAACGTCGGAACAGTGGCGTCAAGAGATCGGAAAGGAAAAGGCTAAGGCCGATCAGTGGGAGAAGAAGTTTCATGATGTCCGAGTGCAAGAGGATGTTCTGAAAAAGAACTTGTTAGAAAGCCAAAGCGAAAAGGAGAAGTTACGAGCTCGGGTGGTTGAATTAGAAAGATTACTACATCAACATCGTAGCCGCAATTCCGTAATCGAGTAAGAGCCGATCTAAGTAGGATCGAAGAGTTGAAAGAAGAAATAGGAAAACTCGAGACCGCACTACAAGATAGTAAAATTCGAGTGGAACTCCTTAAGGCAAACAATGAACAGTATAGAGAACAACTCCTCCAATCTCAAGATCGGATCGAAATAGAGATTATGTCATGGGCGAAATTTGTGTGACTCGGAGTTCGGGAGGTGGCCGATCACTTGCAAACCACAGGCCGTTCGGTGATGTATTGAGCGTACAATACGAGTCAGAATCAGATCGAGGCCGAAACTTAGCTTGGCTCCTTAAGAAAGTCAAGGCTTTAGGCATTAGGGCAAAGTCGTATATGTAATCATCCGTTCTATGTAAAGAAACTTTTCTTCTAGTGAAGTTCTTCTACTTGACGAAATTGAATTAGAATCAACGCCTCTTTTGCATTCATTCATGTGCATTACATTTCATCATATGCATTAAATTTCACGAAAGAACCCTGATTAAGAAAAATTATTTCAGTTAATCTGGAAACCAACGAAAATCAACCAACCGAACACAGCTACTATACCCGTCGTAAAACCAAAGAAATGGATCAAAGACTAGAAAGATTAGAACAGCTGCAAAGGATATGCAAGAGCAATTACAAGCCGGATGCAGAAGCGATTAGCAAAAATCCAACAAGATATGAGGAGCAAATGCAAGAATCCCGAGAATAATATGTTAGGGCGGTTAGTACGATTCTTGTTGACTAAAGAACGCGAAAAAGGAAAAACAACGTAAGGGAGCGACAATGAAGACCATATCTATCCTCCGGGCTTTACCCGATAAACACTCAACCGAGAGATGCACCCACGAACAGCGCTGTCATTATTAGGCCCAAGCAATACGGTAGGTGCCTCGGTGCCGATGAACGCCCCTATAGGTTGGGCTCCACTCCCGGAGACAATCCGGCTAATCCATTTGTCCCGGACCTTGATGAGGTGGCGAAGCGAGAAAAAGAAAAGGTTGACTTGGCAAAGCAACTTGAGGACCGATGCAAATGGCTTGAAGAGAAATTCAAAGCAATGGAGCTGCGATTACCGTGGAGGATTGGCGCTAAAGACTTGAGCTTGGTCCGGACACGGTGCTCCGCCAAAATTTAAAACCCCGAGTTTGAAAAGTATAATGGAACAAGCTGCCACGAAGCTCATATTACGATGTTACGCCGAAGAATGACGGGGTATGTCAATAACGACGTTGTTGATCCACTTGTTTCCAAGACGATCGATCGGATCTGCGGCCAAGTGGTATAACCAGCTCAGGCCGTGCCCAAATTGGTTCGTGGAAGGACTTGGCTCAAGCTTTTATGAAGCAATACGGTCACGTGACGGACATAGCACCCGATAGAATTACCTACAAAATATGGAAAAAAAGCCGAGTGAGAGTTTGAGCGGTATGCACAACGATGGAGGAAATAGCGATGCAAGTCCAACCACCTCTCTTGGAGAAGGAAACAACCATGCTTTTATCAATACCACAGAAGGCCCCATTCATTAACCATATGTTGGGAAGTACTACCAAGAGCTTCTCGGACATAGTGATGTCGGGAGATGATAAGCAGCGGTGAGATGTGGGAAAATTGAAGCGGGAGAAAGTGCCAAGAGATCGGCTCCTAGGAGGAAAGAGAGCGAAGTTAACAATGCAAGTATATACAATAAAAGTTATTCCAAGCCGATCCACCGTGAGCCAACCAATGGCGGCGACTACTAGCCATCAGGGCCCGACAAGGCAGGATTCTAACCCAAGGCCTAACACAGAAAGGGTTCAATTCACGCCAATCCCAATGACGTATAAAGAGCTTTACAAGAACTGTTCGATGCACATGTAGTGTCCCCATTTTACCTAAAACCCATGCAACCTCCATTCCCTAAGTGGTATGGCGCAAGCGCTCAATGCGAATACCATGCGAGGAATCTCGAGGACACGATCGAGAAGCGCACGGCCTTCAAGAAATTAGTCGAAAGATTCATAAAGATGGGCATTGTGAAGTTCGATGATCCCACGAGGACCTAATGTGGTGGAAATCCGTTACCAGTCATTCGGATGAAGGGTAAGCGCGATAGTTGAAGGTGGGGATGAGAACTAAGATGGATGTATCGGAGGTAAAAACCCCCTTTGAGATGGGTTTGGAAGAAAATGGTGGAAGAAGGGTTACTTACACAAGACTTAGAGGAGAAGCTGGAGGAGGGAAGTACTCTTGTGAATTCCATGACGAGGAAGGGCATGAGATCCAAAAGTGTAATGAATTGGGGCTCTGGTACAAAGATTGATAGAAAATAAAGAGATCGAATTCTTGAATACACGAGGACACGAAAAAGAGAAGATGTATGCGCGTCGAGCAAGGGCCAACCAACAATGTCAAGGGTCAATCACCCGGTTGTAATCATATCGCGTCAAGGACTAGTGAAAGGGAGTACCAATTGCGCGAAAGTTATAATCCGAAAAACTGTTGCTTTCCCTTACAAAGATAGCAAGAGTGTGCCTTGGAACTATGACTGTAATGTGACAATCCCGGGAAAGGAGAACCCGATTGACACTGCGAAGGAGGGACAAGATGAAGGGTTCTATACACGAAGTGGAAGGCGTTATACCCCGGACACGAAGGTAGAACCAGCTAAAGGAAAATCTGTGGTTGTCGAACAAAGAAAAGAGAAAACGATCAGACCTGAGTCACCTGTCAATGAGCCTATAACAGAAAAAGAGGCTAAGGAATTCTTAAAATTTCTGAGACACAGTGAGTACAGCGTTGTGGAGCAACTACACAAACAACCAGCTCGCATATCAATACTAGCCTTGCTTTTGAGCTCAGAGACACACCGTAGTGCATTGATGAAGGTGTTAAATGAAACATACGTAGCGGATAATATCTCCGTCAACAAACTTGATCGTCTGGTCAATAACATCAGCGCTGATAATTTTATTTTCTTTAATGACGATGAGATACCACCGGGGGGTATGGGATCTACAAAGGCCCTGCACATCACCACTCGCTGCAAAGAATATACGTTACCGGGAGTGCTAATCGATAATGGATCAGCGCTGAACGTCCTGCCCTTGTCCACGCTAAATAGATTGCCAGTGGATAGCTCTCACATGAAGACATGTCAAAACGTCGTGAGAGCATTCGACGGTACTGAAAGGAAAGTGATGGGAAGAATCGAGATACCTCTCTTGATTGGCCCAAACACATATGAAGTAGACTTCCTAGTAATGGACATCAAGCCCTCATACAATTGCCTGTTAGGAAGACCATGGATTCACTCGGCAGGGGCAGTACCATCATCCCTACACCAAAAGTTGAAGTTGGTAGCGAGGGTAGGTTGGTAACGATAAAGCGCCGAGAGAAGACATCATTGCATCTGTCACCGATGACGCACCGTACTGGTATAGATGATGAGGCGATAGAGTGTTCTTTTCGATCACTAGAATTTGTCAATGCTACATTCATCGTCCGAAGGAAACAAGGTCCCAAAGTGCCTAGAATATCCAAAACCACAAAGATGGGCCTACGATTAATTGTTGGCAAAGGAGCCTTGCCAAGGAGAGGACTTGGAAGATGCCTCCAAGGAAGAATCGAGGTACCGATGTAGTGAAGGAAAAAGCGAGATCGCTTTGGCTTAGGATTTAAGCGGATCTGAAGCAAAAGAAAGAAAGAGTGGAAAAAGGCAAGAGATAAGGAGAGCGCGTCTCTGTGGTGAGGAGGTCAAGTGGGAACCAATGACCTTTCCTCACTTATCCAAAACATTCGTGTCGGGAGAGGACTATTTACTCAAAAAGAAGATCGACGAAGAAAGAGCTGCTGAGGAAATATTGAGCGTTTGAGCATCAATGCTATATCCGACGGAAAAAGCGAAGAAAATTTATTTGGAATTAGCCCTTACATCATTTGGAAGCGTCTTGAACAATTGGACCGTGGAGAGATCCTGTAACTTTTAGGATTAACTCGAGTAATGTTGAAACAAACTTATTGCTCTAAGCCTAGGGGCAATAAGAATCCTTTATGAAATAGGCATATGTCCAAGTATCGTTATTTCAATAAAAATGCATTTTTGCGTATCATCTTGAGTGAATATTCTTTTATTCTTTCCAATTCATTCATAATCATACCATACAAATAAAATATTCTTAGATTCATTGTTCTTTGGATTTCTTTCTTCATCCATAATGAGTCCCCGGATATCAATGATATGAGCGATATTGCCAATGACTCGAGAGATTCCTTTTGAGCAAGACTTGTGTATAGAAGACACGGAAGGTTTTGAAGATGACCCAAATTGTGGCCTATCTCACGATTTGTTAAGAATGGTAGAACAAGAGGAAAAACAAATCTTACCTCACAAAGAGTCGGTGGAAATTGTGAGCTTGGGAGAAGGAAAAGAGGTGAAAATTGGAGCTAGTATCCTTTGTAGAAATAAAGCAAGACCTCATCGAGTTGCTCCAGAATTCAAGGATGTCTTCGCCTGGTCATATCAAGACATGCCGGATTGAATACCGATATATCGTGGTGCATCGACTCCTATAAAGGAAGAATGTAGGCCAATTCAACAGAAACTTGAAGGATGAGACCCGATGTGTTGTTGAAGATAAAAGAAGAGAGTCAAGAAGCGATTCGGCGCGGTTTCTTACAAGTGGTCAAGTACTCGAATGGGTGGCCAACATAGTCCGAGTCCCTAAGAAAGATGGGAAATGCGAATGTGCGTGGATTATCGAGATCGAACAAAGCCGGCCCAAAAGACAATTTCCCGTTGCCTCACATTGATACGCTAGTAGATAACACGGCGGAGTTACTCACTTTTCTCATTTATGGGCTGGCTTCTCGGGGTACAACCGGATAAGGATGCATCCGAAGACATGGAAAAGACCACATTCGTAACCATGTGGGGACATTTTGTTATAAAGTGATGCCATTTGAAATTTGAAAAATGCGGGAGCAACTTATCGAGAGGGCCATGGTAACTTTATTCCATGATATGATGCATAAGGAGATCGAAGTTTACGTCGATGACATGATTGCAAAATCGAGCAGAAAAAGAGCATGTACAAGTCACGAGGAAATTATTCTTAAGGTTAAGAAAGTTCCAACTAAAGCTCAATCCCGCAAAGTGTACCTTGAGTCCGGTCGGGAAAAGCTGTTGGGGTTTGTGGTCGATGAAAAAGGAATTGAGATAGACCCGAGATAAAGTCGGGCTATACAAGAATTACCTACACCACGCACTCAAAAAGAAGTTCGAGGCTTCCTAGGAAGACCGAATTACATTGCTCGATTCATTTCTGGCCGAGTGAGAAATGTGATCCAATATTTCGTCTCCTTAGGAAACATAACCCGGTGTTTGGGATGAGGAGTGCGAAAACTTTTGATAAGGTCAAGCATTACCTATCCAATGCCCCGATCTTGATGCCACCTTGTCGGATAAACCACTCGATCTGTGCTTGGCGGTGTTCGAGAATTCTATGGGATGCGTGCTAGGCCAACATGACGAGGCGGAAGAAAAGAAAGAGCAATATACTATCTTAGTAAGAAATTCTTTGAATGTGAGATGAGATATTCAGCGATCGAGAAGTTGTGTTGTGCTTTGATTTGGACAACCCAGAAGGCGAGGCAATACATCTTTGTACCACACGACTTGGCTAATCTCAAAATTAGATCCTTTGAAGTATATGATGGAGTCAAATGCTTTGAGCGGAAGAATGGCCCGTTGGCAAAGTGCGCTACGAGTTTGACATAGTCTACGTGAATCAAAAGGCTATAAAAGGAAGTGCAATAGCAGATTTTTGTGATGAGAGCTCTAGAAGATTATGAGCCATTGAGCTTTGATTTCCGAATGAGGATTTAATGTATGTTGCAACCATGGAAGAAAAGTCTCAAGAAGACCACCCTTGGAAGCTGAATTTTGTGGAGCATCAAATCTTTGTAAGCAATGGAATCGAGGCGATCTTGGTATCCCCAAATGGAGATCATTATCCTTTCACGATAAATTGGATTTTTACTGTACAAATAACATGGCGGAATACGAGGCATGCGTCATGGGCATCCGCAGCGAGCTATAGAAGCATAAAATAAAAGTCTTTGGAGGTATACGGAGATTCTGCATTAGTAATCTACCGGCTTAGAGGTGAATGGGAGACAAGAGATCCGAAATTGATCAATTATCGAAGGCTGGTTCTTGAGCTAATCGAGGAGTTTGACGATGTCACTTCTGCTATCTCCACGAGATGAAAATCGGATGGTCGGCGCCTTGGCAACCCTAGCTTCTATGATCAAATTAAACAAGCAAGAAGATATGAAGCCTATCCAAATGAGTATTTATGAGCCCCCCGGCTCATTCTTTGCAACATTGAAGAAGAAGAAGAGAAAGATGATCATCCTTGGTATCGAGGATATTTTACAATATGTGAAGAGTCATGAATACCCGGACCAGCGTCCGAAAATGATAAAAGGACACTAAGAAGGTGGCTAGTGACTACGTCTTGGATGGAGAGATCTTATATAAGAGAAGGAAAGATCAGTGCTCTTAAGATGTGTAGAGCATTTTGTCGAGGCTAAGCAAATCTGGAAGAGGTTCATGAGGCGTCTGCAGTACGCATGCTAATGGTTTCACCATGGCGGACAAATCATGAGATTTGGGTATTATTGGTCCACTATGGAAGGAGACTGCATCAACTATGCCAAGAAGTGCCATAAATGTCAAATTTATGGAGATAAAATTCATGTACCTCCTTCACCCCTTCATGTCATGACTTCTCCATGGCCTTTCTCTATGTGGGGCATGGATGTCATAGAGCCAATCTCGCCAAAGGCATCTAATGGACATCGATTCATCTTTGTGGTCATTGATTACTTCACCAAATGGGTAGAAGCCACATCTTATGCCAACGTCACAAAGTCGGCAGTCAGTAAGTTCTTAAAGAAAGAAATCATATGTCGATATGGGATGCCTGAGCGAATCATATCGGACAATGCATCGAACTTGAACAATAGCACGATAAGCGGAGTGCAGAGCGATTCAAGATTAAACATCATAACTCGTCACCGTATCGCCCAAAGATGAATAGTGCGGTAGAAGCGGCCAATAAAAACATAAAGAAAATCGTGGGGAAGATGTTTGAAACTTACAGAGATTGGCACGAGAAACTACCATTTGCCTGTGTATGCCTACAGAGCGTCGGTCGGAACATCTACCAGGGGCAACACCATTCTCTTTAGTTTATGGGATGGAGGCGGTTCTACCTATTGAGGTCGAGATTCCCTCCTACACGCGTACTTTGAGTTAAAATTAGATGAAGCGAGAATGGATCCAATCTCGATATGACCAGTTGAACTTGATTGAGGAAAAGAGGCTAAAGGCTATTCGTCATGGTCAAATGTATCAAAGGAGAATGATGATGCGAGCTTATAATAAGAAAGTTAAGCCCCTGTGGAATTCCATGAAGGAGACCTTGTTTTGAAAAGATCCTTCCCATACAAAAAGACTTGAGAGGAAAATGGATGCCTAATTGGGAAGGACCTTATGTGGTAAAGAAGGCTTTCTCTGGAGGAGCTCTAATTTTGACCGAGATGGATGGTAAAAGTCTGCCTAATCCTGTGAATTCGGATTCGGTCAAGAGGTACTTCACCTAAAAAAAAAAAAAAAAAAAAAAAAAACCGGAGAGGCCAAGGCGAAAACCCGCAAAAGGGCGCTTTGAGACCAAAGGGGTTTTGAGTTGAAAACCCAGGAATGGGCAATTCAAATTTTGATCGAAGTTGGGGCAGCTGGGGCATACAGTGGTCCTGTTTTCTCTGAATTGATAAGGAGGAGAAATGCTACATCTTGGGGCATCAACGAAATACTCTTGGTCTTCTAAACGCCTACCGAGTTCAGAGGGTCTTTGAGAAATTCGTGCAACAAAGCTCACACTGTTGATATTTGGAGCATTTTCTTATCTAATTCACTTTGCATTTTTGGCAGAATGTGCTATCTTGATTAATTCGCCAGTTTACATTTTGTACCTTGGCAAATTTGCTATCCAGATTACTCTGTTCACTTTGAGCTTCACTCTCAAAATAAAATTTCATCTTGTCTACCCAATAATCTGTTTCAAGCATTTTTCGTTGAAATGATGATAAATGGACTAATAATATTCAAAAAGGAGTTCTGCATATTACTCTGAAGTGCTTCTAAACGATACAAGGACCTGAAACGGGACTAATTAGTTTGAATTACCCTAAACTCAAAGGCGCGTAATATCAAATTAAAAAATGACATTTTCATATCATTCATGACACATCTAATTAGGAGCATTTGATTCATTTTGATCATAGCATCCTAGTTATTTGACACATTCATAACACATCTAATTAGGAGCATTTGATTCATTTTGATCATAGCATCCTAGTTATTTGACACATTCATAACACATCTAATTAGGAGCATTTGATTCATTTCGATCATAGCATCCTAGTTATTTGACACATTCGTAACACATCTGGTTAGGAGCATCTGATTCATTTCGATCATAGCATCCTAATCATTTGGCATAAGCATAGAAACATAGAATTGATTCTACAGGTCATGTTTCTAGAGTTAGTGAATTCACCAGCCTTAAATCCCTGAGCAGTAAGGCAACAAGTTGAATTGAAAGATCTCAACCCCCTAAGCAGTAGGGAAATAGATCAAAGATGATGAGCTTTAACTCCCTAAGCAGTAGGGTAACAAGCTGAATTGACAAAGTCTTATCTCCCTGAAGTTGCAGTGGAGCAGACTGAAGACAGCAAATCTTATTTCCCTGAAGTTGCAGTGGAACAGATTGAAGTTAAATTACAGATCTTATCTCTCTGAAGTTGCAGTAGAGCAGGTCAAAAGTTACAAGTCTTACCTCCCTGAAGTTGCAGTGGAGCAGACTGAAGACAGCAAATCTTATTTCCCTGAAGTTGCAGCGGAACAGATTGAAGTTAAATTACAGATCTTATCTCTCTGAAGTTACAACGAAGCAGATTGAAGTTACAAGTCTCATCTCCCCGAAGTCGCGGTGGAGCAGACTAAATTCACAGACCTTAACCCCCTAAGAAGTAGGGTAATAGGCTGAAAATTATAGGTCTTGTCTCCCTGAAGTTGCAGTGGAACAGATCAAAGACGGCGAATCTTGCCCTCCTGAAGTTGCAGCGAAGCAGATTCAAGCCACCAGGCTTTAACCCCCTAAGCAGTAGGGTAACAAGCCGAATTTGCAGATCTCATCACCCTAAGCAGTAGGGAATCAGATCAAAGACGAAGAGTCTTAAACCCTAAGCAGTAGGGTAACAGACCGAATTGCGGACCTTAACTCCCTAAGCAGTAGGGTAACAGGTTGAATTCACAGATCTTAACCCCCTAAGCAGTAGGGAAATAGATCGAAGATAACAAGTTTTAACCCCCTAAGCAGTAGGGTAACAAGCTGAGTTCACCAAGCCTTAATTCCCTAAGCAGTAGGGTAATGGCTGAATTGACAAAGTCTTATCTCCCTGAAGTTGCAGTGGAGCAGACTGAAGACAGCAAATCTTATTTCCCTGAAGTTGCAGTGGAACAGATTGAAGTCAAAGTTACAAGTCTTATCTCCCTGAAGTTGCAGTGGAGCAGACTAAAGATAGCAAACCTTATTTCCCTGAAGTTGCAGTGGGATGGATTGAAGCTAAAGTTGCAGTAGAGTAGATCAAGACAGATTTGGCGTCTCTGTATTAGACAAGGAGCATATCAAAGATAGCAGATATCGCCTTCCTGGGTTGCAGTGGGGCAGATTAAAGCCGTAAAGAGGTTATTTAAAGAAGATCAAGAATAAGAACTCAAGACTCAGTGAGCCCGGGCAAAATTGGTCCTTCTTTAGTCTTTGCTTTATTCTCGTTACACGACAATGAGCAAAGAGGGGTATTATCTGAGCCCAATTATGCCCGGCCCAATACCTAAACAAATACCCAAAACCCCTAAACCCACCAAGCCTAAAACCCAACAAAACCTACCCAAACACCAAGTGGGCCCTATGCATAACAAACAGACCCACACCCAAAACAAAAGAAAATGCTAAAACAAAAAACCCTAAGCCACATCAGCTGCTGCCGCCTCTGTCCCATCCACCGACGCCTGCAGCACCGCCCTTCCACCGCCCAAGTTGCCCTGCAAACATTAATAAGAAAGGGACAGAAAGCAAAAAGAAAAAATGTGTAATGGCTATAAAAGCCGAATCAACAAACAGTGTAAGGGGGGGGGATTATTTTGAATGAAATAAAAAGAACAATACCTAGCTTTCTAAAGGCGAAAATGATTCAAGCAATAGCACAAGAACCACCACAAAACAAATCAAAGATCGTATCTAAGGTTATCGATTTTTCTTTTACGTTTTCTTTTTTTTTTTAGGGTGACTTTCTCTATTCCATTTGAAATAACATATACATTTTAGAGATAAATATGTAGAAAATATAAAAAAAGAAAAAAAACATACCTTTTTGAAATTCCGCCACGTGCATATGTGGCAATGGGCAATGGCGGCACATGTTTCTGGTCAGTCGTCGTCGGCCGGTGACTCAAAGCTCTGGGGCGGAAATCGCTCGCTACTCACTCTCTCTCCTTTTTTTTTCTCACACGCAGACCAAATGAAAATTTTCAGAAAAGTTTAGTTTTATACCCCGCAGTACGACGTCGTTTTGGGGTGAATGCTCAATCCCGAGCGGCGTCGTTTAGCCGCTCGACCCGAGAACCGGCTCGACCCGCCCCGGGATCGCGCGTTTTTCGTTCGAGGGTCTAATTGCGCTCAAGACCCTTCCGCCTTTTCACGTTTTGTAATTAAGTTTTATTTAATTTGAATTCGACCCTAAAAGTTATTTCGTTTTCAATTCGGTCCTCTTTCCAGCGACAGCGTTTTCAGGTTTTGGATTAATTTCCTGATCAGCCCTTCTATTTATTTAGCGTGTTCAAATTAATCTCCTTTTTCTTTGTTTATTTTAAATTCGCCTCAAAGTTCCATTTTTAATTCAATTTCGTCCTCTTTTCTTCATTATTCTAATTTTATTTTAATACTATTTATAATTCCATACTTTATTATTGTTATTTTTATTAATAGTTCATTATTATCATTTTATTTAATACTTATATATATATACATATTATAAAATATTATTAATTTCAATATTATTATTCTTATTAACACATATGCATGTTAATATTATTATATTTTTATACACGTATACATATTAACATTACACCATGTATATATTTTTTATAAATATCATATATCTATATATATATTTCTTAAATATATCATATATACTATATATTTACTTCTAATACTATCATTCATTTCAATATATATTTATGTAATGTTATTATCATTATTGTTATCATAACTATTATCACTAATATGTATACATTATGTAATATTGCTTTTATATACTATGTGTACGTGTTTTTATACCATTATTATATAGGTATGTATTTCTTTTATACTTCTTATTACTTCTATTATTATGTATGTACCTTAACCCACACATGTATATACTTTTATATCGTTATTATCATTATCATCGTCATCCCATTTATTTATTTATTTATTTGCTTACGTATTTGATTATTTCATTTTTAATGCATGTATTTACATAACCTCGTTATTTTTTTCATCTTTTATAATTACATATTATCGTTTTGACACTATCACTATTATTACATTTGTTTATATCGTAATTCGGCTCTCACATTTTATAAAATCCTATCATGTTCTTTTCGATACCTTAAAATAAGTTTTTCATAAAAGTGATGTTCCGTATTTTGGTAATTCGAGACAATCGTGCCCCTAACTTACTAGGTTTGATTTTTCTCATTCGACCTAAACAACGGAATATTCTCTCTTAAATCACAATCTGAGTCTTAAGAATGCTTATTCTCGGAGTGCAAGTGTGATGCCCTAACTTACGGGTATAACACTTTGACCCTCCGAAATAAGAGTTTTGCAAATAAAGGTAATATTCGGAGTTTGAAAGCTCGAGGAAGCGAGCCCTAACTTACTGGGTTTCGATTTCCTTCGTTCATTCTAACTAACCGAATGTCCGTTTAAAAGGAATTAAAAATACATTAAT
Organism: Gossypium anomalum; assembly: GCA_025698475.1. NCBI lineage: Eukaryota > Viridiplantae > Streptophyta > Magnoliopsida > Malvales > Malvaceae > Gossypium > Gossypium anomalum. The sequence continues at coordinate 97,384,192 of CM046966.1, forward strand.
AAAGGACTAGCTGAGTCTCAAAAATGCGAGATATCGCGTCCCAACTTCTTGGATGTGGTATTTCATTATTGCGAGACGGGAAAGTCCTTAACATTTGAACTTTTTACAAAGAAAAGGATCGTATTTCAAAAGTATTTTAAGTCTTCGAATTTTCGACGTTAAGACACTAATTAATCAACTAGGTACCAATTTTTGGGCGCATCGAGGGTGCTAACCCTTCCTCGTGCGTAACCGACTCCCGAACTCATTTTCTGTTTTTCGTAGACCAAAAAAATTATCGTTTTAGTAAATCTTAAATTTTATTAAAATGATTAATCAAAGGTGATCCGATCACACCTCACCAAAAAAAGATTGGTGGCGACTCCAGTTTTTCGTTTTCATTTTCAAAATCCAAGTCGACTAACCGTTTCGCCAAAAAAATGGTTACGACAATGGATATGTTCCAAGTTTGGAGAAGATTGAGTGGTATGGCACTGCACCTCTTTTATTTCTTCCAAATCTTTCTCATACATTATTCAAACACCACACTTCTTCACCGTAACAGAAGAAGACCTTTTTGAGTCTTGGAAACACATCTCAATCTCATCGCATTCATGATCAGAGCAATCCATTGTCCATAAATTCTTGGTTTCACATTTATCCTCTAAGGATAATGGATATAATAATTCACGAGAGAAATAACGAAGAAAAAGGTGGTCCTTCGTTACGGGTCGTCGATTTAAAATAAGGAAACTGGAATGGACCTCTCGAGAATTTTTAACTTGAAAAACAGATCCATTACTACTAGATTGTCCAGAATTTCTAGAATGGATATAAGTTGGACCACCGATAACCTTTCTCTCGGAATCACCATCATTGACGAAAATGCAGCAAAAAACAACTCCAATCCATTGACTGTCATTCCGAATATTGAGAGGTAGAGGTATCTTAATTGAAGATTCGCCTCTCTGTTGGCTAAACCATTCTGGGATTTCATTTCCAGGTACAACAACTTCAAATTTCTTTCTTGAATTCGCAAATGCCTGCAAATTAAAACATCAGTCGTTCTTGAAATTGCAAATGCCTGCAAAATAAAAAATCGGTGGTTCTGTAACTAAAACCATGAAAAAAAAAGAGAGATCAATCAACCTTAATATGTCTTTTCAGCAATGTTATTGCAGTAATGTTCTCAACCAATCTGTAGCTGTTACCGGCCAAAAAGGAAGAAAAATTATGTGTCCAATCACTTGTCATCCTTGATAGAAGCACAGGCAACGATTCAAGCTCACTGCACTCTGACACTCCAAGATGTTGAAGATTGGAAAGACAAGTAAGAGACGCAGCTATGCTGGTGAAATTGTTACCATTAAGAACAAGATATCTCAATGAGGATAGACGAGAAATATCACTAGGAATATCTCCTTCACCCATATTGCACAGGCCGCAATTTGACAACCGAAGATCTTCGAGTTTGGAGAGTCGAGTAAGAGATGCCGGTATGCTGTTGAAATTGTTACCGCTAAGATCAAGATATGTCAAAGAGGATAGACAAGAAATAGCACTAGGAATATCTCCTTCACCAAGATTGCAGTCCCTTAGTTTCAACTTTCTTAATGAACTCATACCGGATAATGAAGGTAGCATTGGAGCTATGGAATTCATCCTTCCTCTTTGGCATACCTTGAAAAGAGAAAGGAGATTTCTTTTTAAATTAGACGGACCCTTGCATCCATCGAAAGAAAAAACTTTAAGATTTTTCAAATGAGAAATGAAGGATGGTGGTTCTTTTATGGCTGTTTCACTCAAGTCAAGCTCTTCCAAAGATTCTGCCTACTGCAAATTCTCTGGCAAATATTCAACTTTATAACAACCAGAAAGATCAAGAGTTTTTAGATGTTCCGTTTTCTCATCAATCTCTGGAACCCTGGCAAGATTGGAGCAACCCGAAAGAATTAAAGTTTTAAGGGATTCCGATCCAATTTTGATTGGAAGACGCCTAAGACTTTTGCAGTCTCTTAAATCCAAAAGTTTAAGTCTCTTAAGCAGTCCAAGTGATGGATGAACATCTACTAATCTGGTACAACCTTCCATAACTAGAACTTCGAGATATGGGGCTGTTGTGAAGTCTGGTGTCTTGATGAGGTTTTGGGACCGTTCAAGGCTTATTATTTTCAACTTATACAACGGCTGTCGCAAACAATAACAGATTAGAGAGAAAAGAGAAAACATAATAAAGCACATTATTATTATTATTATTAAAATAAGCTAAAACACATAGATCGGATGAATTTAATTCTTACTCTATTTCGCTTCCATAGTTGTTCAATGCGACTATATGGTAAGAGAAGTACAACAAGGTTGTCTGGTTGAAAGCTTGAAGGCAATAATCTTAAAGGATATCCTGTCCAATCTAAAAGTCGTAGCTCATTAGAAAGATATTTGAGATCATCACAGTTTGAGAGGCAAAGCACTCTGAGCAATCTCAATTTTTTCATCTTCGAGAAGGCATCGACATTCAAATTGAGTATCTTGCCTGATTCCCTAAAAGCCATGGCAAAACAAAAAATGAGCATTAAAATATACAAAAACATTCAATACCTCAATGCTATGTTTCTCCAACGCTATTTTCTAAAGACTTCTATCTGATACTTATATCTAACATGTGTCCAAATGTGGATATTGATTGATGATCCTTCAAGAACTCGTTAGATACATGAAAAAGTTTTTTGAAAAATCACACATACCCATTTCAAAAAATATATATATATATATATATATATATATATATATATATATATATATATATATAAAATACTTACATTTGACTTTGAATCACCTAAGCCTTAGAAAACTAGAATAAAAATTTTGATTTATATTGGTGCAATTGTAATGCATAACTCAATTAATTGTTACGAAATAATGACATATTAAATATAATCACTAAATAATGCATAACTCTATCAATTGGTTTTATTTTTAAAAACTTTCGATGACATATTAAAATCTTATTCACTAAAATACACTATCAATACATCAAATATAATCACCTAATTAATATTAACAAGGATATATCTATATCGTGTTTCTTTTGAAAGAGTAATGTGTTGTTAGATAAATTTCATAAATATGTAACATTAAATATTAAGCATTAAAGGTATTTTCAAATGATTTTTATTGGATACTTTTACCAAAAAAAAAAAACAATAACAATATTAATAATACACGTCATAAATGTGTATGTATGTTTTCTTACCTTTGATTGTCGATAATCATGCTTTCAATCATTTCTGTAACCTAAAAAAGGTAAGAATAAAGAATAAACCGTTAAATAAAGTAAAACATTTTCAATGAGAGGATTAAATTAAATAGTTATTTATACAAATCCTTATTAACAGTTATCATCAACAAAAGGAATTTATCTCAATGCTACTGAACGTCACTTTTTTATGGACTGCTATATTGATCAATTGAACTAAGCCTTACGCAATTTTATTTCAGAAATAAAGTAAAACATTTTCTAATGAGAATAAGTAGAGGTGTTCATGGGCCAGGTCGGGTCGGACTTAAGTATGATATTAACATATTTTATATTTGCCTAAGCCTGGTCCGATCCGAAATATGGGCTTAAATTTTTGTCCAAACCCGCTCATATTTACAAAAGACTAACCCAAGTCCATTTTAGGCCTACCCATATTATTTTTTTAATTTTAAAAAAATATTTATATTATATTATTTTAATATTTAATAATTTTATACATTTTTTATTTATTGAAATTTTTTATATAGTCATCTTAATATTATTTTAATGTTTATATAAGAGTAGTATTATATATTTAACATAGTTTTTTTTTTAATGTGTTCAAAATTACATAATATATAAGAATAACATAATATAAAGTATTATAAACTTAAAAACAGGTTAGGCTCGGGCCTTGAATGTTCAAGCTCGAACCCAACCCATATTTTAAACGGGCTTAATTTTTTTCTTAAGCCCATTTTTTCGTGCCTAATATTTTTTACTCAAACCCTCCCAAATCTCGAGTGGGCCTTTGGACCTGGCCAAGTAGCTCGACCTATGAACAAGTCTAAAAGGAAGTCAATAAAATTAAACACTTATATTACAAATCCTTATTTATATTTGTATTCAGCAAATGGAAATTATCTTAAAGCTACTCGACATCACTTAAGGATATATATGTAAACTAATTAGACTAAGCTTTGGATTTACATCATATATTGATAAAAAGAAAATTTTGTATATAATTTTTGTTGAATGATTTATCGTGTTGTTTGTTAGGACATGATGGACATCCCTTTCCTTCCACAATCTACAATGTTTTCTAGGTTCATCAACACATTTTTCTTCAACAATTTTTCTTCCTATTTCTTGCAACAAGGTATGCATCCGCAAATATTTATTGTCATCACTGACTTTTATGAGAGATTTTTTTTATGAGAACATCGATTCCAATATCTGGAAAAAACTCACAACCATCCAATACTTTCATTACCAAATCTTTCTCCTCCCCATTGAAAAAGCATGCTATATCTAGAAATATATTCTTCTCCCTTTCTTCCAATCCATCAAAGCTAATTCTTAGTGTGTCAAGAATTTCTTTGTTAGGATCTTGTTTAAGTCTTTCGATTGCACTTCTCCATTGAATTATATCTTTACCATACAAAAATGAACCCAAAACTTCAAGAGCTAAGGGGAGACCATCAGCATAATGTACAACATGTTTAGAAAGCTCAATGAAATCATATTCCGGCGTTGTATCACTATCAAAAGCTTTTAACTTGAAAAGCCTAAGTGCATCATTGGGATCCAATATTGTAGGCTTATATACATCATCGATTCGATAAGATCGGAGCAAATATTCATCTCTTGTTGTTACAATGATCCTACTCCCCAAACCAAACCAATCACGCCTTCCAACTAAGCATTTCAAGTGTTGTAAGTTATCAACATCATCAAGAACAACAAGAACCTTCTTGCTAGACAACCTGTGGCTAATTATGGCATTCCCTTCATGCACATCAAAAAATTTGAAGCATTCATCTTGCAAGATTTGAGAAAGGAGTTGTTTCTGTAAAGAAACAAGTCCACATTTGTTTGCAACTTCTCGAATATCAGCAAGAAAACTTGTACCTTCAAAATGAGGTAACATTTGAGTGTAAACAATCCTTGCAAGAGTTGTTTTACCAATGCCACCCATTTCACAAATTCCTATAATGCGGACCTCATTTTCCCCAATATTTATTTTCGAATACAATTTCTCCAAACGTAAACCAATTCCAACCAACTCATCATGAACAATCGGATATGTCTGACATGATTTTGCTAATATCTTCTTAAGAACATCTCCAATAAACTTTGATTCATGCCTACAAAGAAATTAAATTTCAATGCTATCTTTCAAATGCACTTTTTTATTTTTAGTTCAATGAATCATGAAATATAATATAGTTGGAAGAAAACAAAACAAGAATAAGACAACAAGATCTATTGTAGCATCAAAATACACAACTTGCTCGTTAGCTGATGTAACGCTCCAAAATCTTAAACTTCCAATTTATTAAATTTTATCATTAATCAGTACATGTTTTATTGGTTAAGTATGTTAGTTGTGTTTGTGAGGTATTAGGTTCAAGTCATGTTTTTGGGGAATTAAATTATTTTTGTTAGTCCTTGGTTAGCTGTTCAGGTTGGTGGTGTTGGATTGAGTTTTAAACTCTTAAAAAAAGATTCTAAGTTAGCAGATTGTTGGATTAGATTTGAGAGGGATTTTGTTCTTATATTTATTCTTTTATTTTTTTCTTTCCCAAAATTTCCCAGGTTTGCCTCAACTTTGCTTCACGTTATTGTTCTCTTCTCTCTTCTTTCTTCAATTTTTTTTCCTTTTTCAATTTTTTTGTTTGGCTTCTTTTCCTTCTTGTTTCGGTTCTTTTGTAACTTCTTTATGGTATAGCTTCTATTTGGTTGGCCCCAATCCCTAGCGGTAAGGTTCTATCGTCTTTTACTGTGTTCTTTTTGTTAAGCATTGGCCTGCAATGCAATATGGCCAACAAGTCAGCAAGCAGACCAGCAGTGGAGCAGAACTGAATGCAGCAACTAGCTTTGGAGCATTTTGTTCATTTTTGTTCCAATGTAACCAGCTTTAGTTTGTTTGTAATTTGTAATCAAAGTTAGTAAGATTTTTGATGTAATAGATGTAATGGCTGATATATCAGCTTTTTTTAGTTTGAAATTTAACTTGTATTAGTTGAATATTAGTGGGAGCAGTTACATTATTAGGTAACTATCTATTTTTGTAACCTTCACATATATTTGATTTCATTCAATGAAAATGCACAACCGGTTACAACTTTGTTCAAAATTTTTCTCTCTTTAATCTTCTTCTCAAGTTCTATTTTGTTTTGATTCTTATTCATGTTGCTGCCAATGTTTCAACAAATGGTATTCAGAGCCTAAGTCTTTGAGGGCCTTTGTTTGTTGGTTACTTTGTTAAGAAAAACATAAGCTTGAGAAGGAAGAAATCGATCTTGTTGAGTTTATTTCAGCAGGATGAGCTTCACTCCACCTTCACCTCCACCTCCACCTCCAGTGTTTGCTGGTGAAAACTACCACATTTGGGTAATCAAGATGAAGACTTATCTTCAAGCTCAAGATTTGTGGAGTGTAGTTGAGAATGACATCGAATCACCTCCATTGAGGGCCAATCCCACGATTTCTCAAATGAGCTAGCATGCTGAGGAGAGTACCAAAAAGCACAAAGCCTTGGCTTGCTTGAAAATAGAGTGACAGATGTAATCTTCACTCGAATAATGGCCTGCAGCACACCTAAGGAAGCATGGGAAAGGTTGAAGGAGGAGTTCATGGGATCAGACAAAATTAGGTAGCAACAAGTGGTTAACTTAAGGAGAGACTTTGAAAACTTGAAAATGAAAGAGTCTAAGAGCATCAAGCAATACTCAGACAGGATTATGGCCACTGTCAACAGCATAAGGTTTCTTGGTGAAGATTTCAGTGATAACAAAGTGGTTGAAAAGGTTATCACCACTCTCCTTGAAAGATTTGAATCCAAAATCTCATCACTCGAAGACTCAAGGGACTTGTCAACCATCTCATTGTCTGAGTTGGTGAACTCCCTTTATGCTTTGGAGCAGAGAAGGGCCAATAGGCAGGAAGACCATCCTGAAGGAGCCTTCCAAGCAAAGGCCAAAGAAAGCTCCAGCTCAAGTCAGAAAGGAAGGAAGCCTTGGCTTGACAAGAGGGATAAGTCAAGGAGAGACTCGGGCAAGAGAAAGTTTCCACCATGTGTCCACTGTAAGAAGACCATACATTCTGAAAAATTTTGCTGGTTTAGGCCAAACATTCAATGTAGGAGCTGCAAGCAGTTTGGCCATGTTGAGAAAGTTTGTAAAAACAAACCAAAGGCACCAGCACAGCAACAGATCCAAGCTCAAGCTGCTGAGGACCTTCAAGCTCAGGAGGAGCATGTGTTCACAGCCTCCTGCTTTGTATATTCAAGCAAAGTTGGAAGCAATTGGTTGGTGGATAGTGGCTGCTCACACTACATGGCAAGTGATGAAAGCTTGTTTAAGGATCTTGATAGAAGCTATGGCTCAAAAATCAGAATTGGAAATGGTGAATTGATTGAAGCCAAAGGCAGAGGCAGTGTTCTAATCAGCACTTGTTCAGGTAACAAAGTCATTTCAATTGTGCTCTTTGTGCCTGATATTTATCAGAATCTGTTAAGTGTTGGTCAGTTAGTTGAAAAAGGGTATTCCCTAGTTTTCAAGAATGGTTTATGTGTTATAGAGGACATTCATGGTCAGGAAATGATCACTATAAACATGGTAGATAAATGTTTCATGCTTGATGTAAATCAACTCGAGAAGAAAGCTTATGCAAGCTTGACTGATAATGCTAGTCTATGGCATAGAAGATTAGGTCATGCCAACTTCAGATCACGTGATTTGTTATACAAACAAAACTTGGTAGAGGATATGTCCAAAGTGGAAGTAAGTGATACTGTTTGTGATGTCTGTCAGTTTGGCAAGCAAGCCAGATTGCCATTTCCAGTGAACCAAGCTTGGAGAGCTCGAGAAAGGCTTGAACTGGTGCATTCTGATATTTGTAGACTAATGAAGTCCCCTTCCCTGAATGACAGCAAGTATTTTGTGTTGTCCACTGATGACCTTACTAGACTTTGTTGGGTTTACTTCTTAAAACAGAAGTCTGAGGTATTTGAAGCCTTTAGCAGATTTAAGGCATTAGTAGAGAAACAGACAGGCTGTAAAATTAAGGCATTGAGAACTGACAATGGTGCTGAATACTTATTTGAGAGGTTTCAAAAGCTTTGTGAGCATGCAGGGATCCATCACTAGCTCACCACTGTCTATACTCTACAGCAAAATAGAGTTTGTAAAAGGAAAAATAGAACAGTAATGAATATGGCTAGATGTTTGCTATTTCAAAGAAAACTTCCAAGCAAATTTTGGGCAGAAGATGCCAACACCTCAGTTTACCTGTTGAATAAGCTTCCAACAAGAGCTGTAAAGGACAAAACACCCTTTGAGGCATGGTATAGGCTCAAACCATTAGTTTCCCATCTGAAGGTGTTTGAATGTGTGTGCTATATGCTTATTCCAGCTGAAAGAATAACCAAACTTGAAAGAAGGTCTGCCCCTGGCATATTTGTTGGCTATAGCAGTACCAAAAAGGGCTATAGGGTGTATGATCCCTCAACAAAGAAGATTGTGGTGACCAGGGACATCAAATTTGATGAGGAGAAGTTTTGGAGCTGGGAAGATGTAGATGCAAGTCAGTTTGATGAAGACCAACTTGACATTATTCTAGTGCCAGTTGTGAATGAACCAGAAAGTGCAGACATTGATGATCCTCCTGTGAGAGAAATTAGAACCATTGCTGACATCTACCATAGATGCAATGTAGCAATAGTTGAGCCTTCAAGCTATTAAGAAGCTGCAAGGGATAAATGCTGGAAGAAAGCAATAAAAGCTGAGCTTGAGATGATCAGGAAAAATGATACTTGGGAGTTAGTGGACAGGCCAGATCACAAGAAAGTAATTGGTGTTAAGTGGGTTTTTAGAGCCAAATTCAACTCTGATGGCTCTTTAAACAAACATAAGGCAAGGTTGGTGGTGAAGGGCTACAGTCAAGAGTATGGTACTGATTTCATGGAGACATTTGCTCCAGTAGCAAGACTTGATACAATCAAGCTGCTATTTGCCCTGGCTGCACAAAAATAGTGGAAAGTTCACCAGTTAGATGTCAAGTCAGCTTTCCTTAATGGCATTCTTGAGGAGGAAATTTTTATTGAACAACCAGAAGGGTTTGAGGTTCAGGGAGAAGACAAAGTCTACAGACTGAAAAAGGCCTTGTATGGCCTAAAACAGGCACCTAGAGCCTGGTATGACAGGGTTGATACATACCTGTTTAGGCTTGGGTTTGAGAAAAGTTTGAGTGAGCCAATACTTTATGTAAAGAAATCTGAATATGAAACCTTACTGTTAGTTTCAATATATGTGGATGATCTACTGGTGACTAGAAGTAAAATTGACTTGATCAATAATTTCAAAATACAAATGCAAGTAGTGTTTGACATGACAGACTTAGAAATCATGACTTACTTCCTTGGTATGGAAGTGAACCAGTCTGATCATGGTATTTTCATCAGCCAGCATGCCTTTGCCCTGAAGATCCTAGACAAGTTCTGTATGTCTAATTGCAAATCAGTGAGCACACCAATGGCTCAGGGAGAGAAGCTGACCAGCTTTGGAAACCAAAAGAGAGTTGATGAGAAGGAGTATAGAAGCTTAGTTGGCTGTTTGCTCTATTTGACAGCAACTGGACCTGATCTCATGCATGTTGTTAGCTTGTTATCTAGATTCATGCACTGTTGTGACACATCTCATTTCAAGGCAGCTAAAAGGGTACTCAGATACATTAAAGGAACCTTGAGGCTTGGTGTTATGTTCAAGAAGGAAAATGAGCTTAAACTTGTGGGATATTCAGACAGTGACTGGGTAGGTTCTGCAGATGACATGAGAAGCACCTCGAGTTACTTATTCACACTTGGCTCAGGAGTATTTTGCTAGAGTTCAAAGAAGCAACAAACTGTTGCTCAATCCACAGCTGAAGCAGAGTATATTGCAGCAGCAGCAGCAGCAGCAGTGAATCAAGCCATCTGGCTCAGAAAATTGTTGTTTGATCTAAATGAAGAACAAAGTGAAGCTACTGAAATCATGGTTGATAACCAATCTGTAGTTACCATAGCTAAAAATCCAGTCTTCCATGGTAAGACTAAACATTTTAAAATCAAGTTTCATTCTGTTAGAGAAGCTGAACAATATGGAGAAATCAGTCTCGTTCATTGCAGTTCACAAGACCAATTGGCTGACATTTTGACTAAGCCACTTGGTACAGCAAGGTTTGAGAATTTAAGAAACAAGATTGGTATGTGTTGCATACATTCCAATAAGGAGTGTTGAGCATTGGCCTGCAATGCAACATATGGCCAGCAAGTCAGCAAGCAGACCAGCAGTGGAGTAGAACCTAATGCAGCAACTAGCTTTGGACCATTTTGTTCATTTTTGTTCCAATGTAACCAGCTTTAGTTTGTTTGTAATTTGTAATCAAATTTAATAAGAGTTTTGGTGTAATGGATGTAATGGCTGATATATCAGCTTACTTTAGTTTGAAATTTAACTTGTATTAGTTGAATATTAGTGGGAGCAGTTACATTGTTAGGTAACTGTCTATTTTTGTAACCTTCATATATATTTGATTTCATTCAATGAAAATGCACAACCGGTTACAACTTTGTTCAAAATTTTTCTCTCTTTAATCTTCTTCTCAAGTTCTGTTTTGTTTTGATTCTTGTTCATGTTGCTGCCAATGTTTCAACACTTTTTGTGAAATTATTCATTGGACATTTGGGAATTTCAAAATTTTGTTGGTATGGTGCGAAATTCGTATTTCTTTGTGTTATCTAATTAATCCACTACGTTTTAGGAGAAGTTCAAGACGTGTCTGGTGTTCCTCCAGTGACTTAGGATTCACTTAGTAGCTGTTCGTTTAACCGTAAGTGTGTGGATGTGTTTTTGGAGGATTGTATAAGCTTGGTTATGGTCAATTCTTAGTTAGATTTCACAAATGATTACTGAAATTGGTTGTATTAATTGTCAATTTAGGTGGAGGATTACTCATTTTCGGAGCCATCTCCGAAACATATCAAGTGTATAACGAAAACCCCGAAAAAGAGCTAACATTGAAGGCCAAAAAATTGCATTGTTGACGCCACACGGCCGTGTAATAGGTCGTGTGTGAACTGTTCAGCCACATGATCTCAGTAGTTTGGGCCCGTATGGCCCAAACGATCATGTGTGAGACTGTGTGCCAGACCGCGTATGCCCAAAATTTTGAATTTTTACCTAGGACTCTAAATATCATTTGGATCAAACATAGACCTTTTGTAGGGTCGATATCTTTTAAATTAAGCTATAAAACACATATTCTGACCATCTGTTAGTGTAAAATTAGATGTATGTACCCATGTTTGAAATGATATGTGATAAGTAAAATATGCAATACGCTATGTATGATCTAATATACGGTAAGCATGACTTGAGTCTAATATTAAGCATGTGTGACATATACATTTTCGGCATTCGTTATTACTTTATGTTTGTGCATTTGGGGAAAGATTGTGTATATGGAGGAAATGTGAGTAGATATATTTCTACCGTATTTGATGGTATAGCCACACATATTTCTGTAAACGAAAATAAATTGTCTAATAAATTGGCAGCTCAGCTACAAATAATTTGAAAAGTAATATGTTGACACTAAATGGTGTGTAGGGATAGATGGGTATATTATACCCTATATGGTGTGTTGGATGGTAGGAGATGGTGCGTAGTAGATGGGGGTAGGACTATAAATTTACATATGTTATGTTCTGATAACCTTTGTTTCTGATATATATATATATATATATATATATGTCTAAATGATTTTTGTATGTGATGTTACACATTGAGTTTCAAAAACTCACTCTCTGTTTGACTGTCACTTTCAGGTAACCCTCAGATTTAGGCGGATCGATGCGACAAAAGCTCGGTTATAATATTTTAGTTTCTTCTAACTTACTTAAAATTTGAGATTTATGTGTTTTGTAAAATTTAGACGGTCTTTGATCATTTTTGGACTTTACTTTCTGATTTTAACTATTTTATTGTTTCTGGTGGTTTTATAATATGTTCTGCGAGATGTTGATTTTAAAATATCAAACCTTGTTTTCAAAACTAGACTCAAATTGCAAACTCAAATGTTTTAAAAATATACTTATATATAAACAATGTTTTTAATAATCAGATAAAAAAGATAGGCTTATAAAGAAAATGTATTTTTATGCAACGAAACTAATAACGTTTTGTAAAACAAATGTACTCAGGGTTTTCAGACGATTTACGTTGACATCTTCAAATTTGACCATAACATCTAAACCTGATTTATGTCAGCTGAAATATGAGAATTCTTAATAAAGCACAAAGTTATAAAAAAACAACATGCAATCCAAGAAAAAAAAATTTCATTAAAACTAGGAAATAGAGAAGAAAAGAAAGAAATACCTATTATGCAAATGCCATCCCTTGATGTTAGCCACTTCAGTCAAAGCATTTCGCCACTTTTGGATCTTGTCTTTATTTTCTTTGTATCTTTCTTCGTGTTTGGCGAAAGCTTCTTCAACTTTTCCTTTTTGCTTTCTTAAATCAGAGGGATCCACATCGTAGAAAATTGGAAATACTTTATGACCCTTGTCATTTTTTTGTTTAACAATCTCCGCAAGCTCCTCCAAGCACCAACCTGAAAAGGCATAGGTCTCCGAAAAAACGATTACCGAGCACCATGATTGCTAAATTGCTTTGAAGAGTTCTGGTGCGATCTCTTCACCAACCTCCAACTTTAGATCATCTCTAAAAGTGACGATCCCATTTCTATTTAGAGCATTGTAGAGATGATCCGTAAAGTTCTTGCGGGTATCTTCACCTCTAAAACTCAGGAAAACATAGTATTTCTTTCTAGAAATGGACGAGGAAGTCGAAAGTAATGACGGCATGAGGATGTATGGGAAGAAAAATATATGTGGATGTAATGTTCAAAATCAGAAAACAGATGGCTCAATACCTCAGAAACAAAGTAGAAACAATAAGTATATAAGGGAAAAACAAAGGACTTCGTAAGAAATTTCTGTTGTAGTTTGCCAAATGAATCTATCAGTATAATAATAGCTATGAAACGAAGTAGGTGTGGAAATTCGGGGTTGTAGGTGTGGAGCCTACAATTATTATTAAGTGAAGTGTTGGGAATTCTATTGGAAATTTGACAAAATAATAATTAATTAATATAATTAGCTCTAAATTAATCAAGTGAAGTGTTGAACGGTTTGTGGTTAAAGTGTTGGATATAATCATATCTCCTTATTTAATATTTAATTAATTTTTCAGATATTATATCTATAATTGCAGTAATTAATATAAAATAATATTTTTATTTAAATATTTTAATATAATTAAAATATATTAATTTATCAATTCAAATATCATAATAATAGAAATTTTTTAAATAATAATTAAATCATTTTTTGAGGGAGTCGTTAGAACTCTTAGTGGAGTGTGACATATATCAGAATTGAAAAGAAATTTAATTTCATTAAGTACTCTTAATTCAAAAGGGCAGAGGTATATAGCTGTAAGTGCGGTTCCAAAGATCAGGAAAGGTTCCCTGGGCAAAGAAAGTCTCTCAAATTGTTTCCTCCTCTTTCTTGTTAGATGATGATGTTATTAGACTTTAGCATATGTGTCTAGGGCATATGAGTAAGAACAACATGACAGAATTGAGTAAAAGAGGACTTTTTGATGGATAAGACATGAGCAAATTGAAGTTCTGTGAGTATTGCATTTTTGGGAAATAAAACAGAGTTCAATTCAACGAGGGAATCCGTAAAGGTATGGGGTTGTGGAGGTGACTATGAGTTTTGACTGTCTGTTACTTGCTACAAAGTGTAAATCAAGAGTTGCATTGAAAATCTCACTGTTGCTTTTTTTAAGAATATTATTAAAGCAGGATATGCCATTTAGCTTCTTTGTGAAGTTGGCCTAATTGACACCAATTTAATTTGTTGACGGCCCAATTGACATAAATAAAATATACGTATTTACTCTATGATTTAGTTTCACTTTGCTAGAACTAAACTTAGTGGTTATTGTTTTAAAGTATGCTTAAATATTTAAGACAATTGTTCATTGAAATTGAATAAGAAAAAAACAAATAAAACAATAACCATGAATTGCTTACCTTTGAGGTTGTTATCATGGAGATACCAAGTGTTAAGCATAGTTAAATTTTCGATTTCTGTAGGATTTCTGCTTTAACTTTACCTCCATAATATGCGGAGACCATGAAAAGAACTCATTCCTTAATACCATAGTTCCCACAATGCCACTACTGAAAACAATGGCATTTATATTTGTCAAAAGTTTCCAGCAGGCCATAGCAAAACGATTACCCAATTCACAGAAAAAGTTGATTGAGTTTCGGAGAAACTCACTGTTCTCCCATTTCCTAGTGCCCAATAGACACCATCCACTACGTCTCCCAAATATTGGACAAAGCCCTCCAGAAAAAGTGCCAAATTATCCGACTCTTCTTCATCACTTTTTATAAAGCCCCTCAATCAATGCCCATGCCTCCGCTTGAATCCTATGTTTTTTAAGAACCCTTGAATCCATCGCCCCTCGTGGTTAGCGCTGTTGGAATCTGCTTTAACTTTACCTCTATAATACGCGAGACACCATGGAAGGAACTCATTCCTTAATACTATAGTTCCCAAGATGCCACTACTGAAAACACTGGCATTTCTATTTGTCAAAAGTTTCCAGCAGGCCATAGCAAAAAGATTACCCCATTCACTGCTCTGAATTTGTCAAGCATGGATCTCACAGGCACCATTGTATCTTGTTGGAACTTTAACAAAGCAGCAAGCAAAAACAAGAAGCTTGTGCAGCAAGCCTCGATGCTTGAGGAAGAAACAAAATAGAATTGCAAGGGAAAACAAGAGCATAAAACGAGAACAAGAGGATGGAGCATAAGCTTGAATGAAATTCAAGATATTTTTCATTAAAGAAAAACTTTGGCTTGTAGCCTTTACATATATCAGTCATTGACTGAGCAAAATAAGTCAAATACATCACCTAATGTATACCTAATACTACTAAGACACATTGAAACTTGTTAAACATTGCTTGTACATATCAATAAGCTGAATTATCAGCTCAATCATCACCTAAAACCATCAATCATAAAACAAACATAGTTCCAAATGAACTAGAATGCATTACATTAACCAAAGTAGCAAAATGGACAAAATGAACAACAAAAAACAGACTTGAAGACTTGGCTCATGAGCCTTCACGGTCTTGGCCTGCTTTGCATGGTCTGATGGCTGGTACATGAGCTGCATGGAGGGCCACATTCTAATACTCCTCCTTAGTCTCCATGCTGCTAACTCCAAGTTCTTTCCTTAACTTGATAAACCTTGTAGTACATAGGGCCTTTGTGAAAATATCAGCAACTTGGTCTTCTGAATTGCAATGAACCAGCTCTATTTCACGAGCTTGTTCTATCTCTCTTACCACATGCAACTTAATGTTGAAGTGCTTGGTTCTACTATGGAAGACAGGATTCTTTACAATTGCAACAGCAGACATATTATCATAATAAATCTCTGTTGCTTCCTTTTGATATAGGTTTAAATCACCAAGAATTTTCCTAATCCAAATGGCTTGATTTATCGCTCAAAGAAGATGACCACATACTCAAACCTCTTGTTGGATCGTGCAACTATTGATTGCTTCTTGGAGCTCCAGCAAAACATAGCTGAACCAAGGGTAAAGGCATACCCTGAGGTACTTTTCAAGTCATCTTTTGATCCAGCCCAGTCATTATCAGTATAACCAATGAGTCTTAGATCCTTTGCCTTGCTGTAATGCATGCCATAGTTTAGGGTACCTTTGATGTACCTGAGGACTCTTTTTGCTGCACGAAAATGGTCCTCATTGCAACAGTGCATAAATCTTGATAATAAACTCACTACAAACATTATGTCAGGTCTTGTGGCTGTTAAGTACAGCAAGCATCCAACCAGGCTTCTATAGGTTGTCTCACAAACCTTTTCTGAGTTGCTTTGACTTGTTAATCTTTCTCCAACAGCAACTGGAGTGCTTGTTGCTTTACAATTCTGCATTGAGAATTTTTCCAAAATCTTTATAGCAAAAGTTCTTTGACTAAGAAAGAATCCAGCCTGTGATTGTGTCACTTCCATCCCTAGAAAGTAGGTCATTTTTCCAAGATCAGACATCTCAAACATTTGATGCATTTTAGTTTTGAAATCAGCAAGCATGGCTTGATCTCCTCCTGTAACCAATAAGTCATCAACATATACAGACACAATAAGCTGTGTTTTACCATTTTCCTTTTTAACATACAGAGTAGGCTCACTGAGGCTTCTTTGAATCCCAAACCAACCAGATAACTATCAATTCTGCTATACCAGGCCCGAGGAGCTTGTTTTAACCCATACAAGGCCTTCTTCAGCCTGTAGACCATGTCTTCCTTGTGTGGCACTTTGAAACCTTCAGGTTGCTCCACATATATCTCTTCTTCTAGGTAACCATTGAGAAAAGCTAATTTTACATCAAGCTGATGGATTTTCCACTGCATTTGAGCTACTAAGGCAACCAACAGCCTGATGGTGTCTAGCCTGGCCATTGGAGAAAATGTTTCCATGTAGTCCAGGCTATACTTTTGGCTAAATCCTTTCACAACTAGCCTGGCTTTAAG
Source organism: Gossypium anomalum (assembly GCA_025698475.1). NCBI lineage: Eukaryota > Viridiplantae > Streptophyta > Magnoliopsida > Malvales > Malvaceae > Gossypium > Gossypium anomalum. The sequence continues at coordinate 97,401,101 of CM046966.1, forward strand.
CTTGTTTAGACTCCCATCTGCATTCTGCTTGGCTCGATAGACCCATTTTACTCCAATAATCTTCCTGTTGTTTGGCTTAGGAACCAGTTCCCATGTCTGGTTCTTCTCTATCATGGCTATTTCATCAGACATTGCCTGTCTCCAACCTTCATGTGCTTCAGCATCTTCAAAGCAGCCTGGTTCTTCTTGTGAAACATGTGCCCTCTCATAAACATCAGCCAATGTCCTTGTACCCCTGACTGGTTCATCATTAACATTCATGTCAGGCTCATTTTGCTCAGAATCAAACTGATCAGTCATGAGTTCTTCAGAGGTGGCTTCAGGTTGATTTCTTTCCCAATTCCAGTAGGCCTTCTCATCAAACACAACATCTCTGCTGACTTGGACTTTGTTGGTTGAAGGATCCAATATCCTATAGCCCTTTTTGACTGAGTTGTAGCCTACTAGGATACCAGGTTTGGCTCTTTTTGACAATTTGTCTCTCTTCACAGCTGGTATGTGAGCATAGCATAAGCAACCAAACACCCTTAGATGATCTTGAACGTTTGAATCCAAACCAACCTTGAATGGAATCTTTTGTTCTAAGGCTTTGGTTGGAAGCTCTATTTTTGTAAGTAGAGCTGTGTGTTAGCTTGCTTGACAAATTTTTAGGCAATTTCTTCTCAAATAAGAGACATCTGGCCATATCCAATAGGCTTCTATTTTTTCTTTCATTGACCCCCATTCTGTTGAGGTGTATAAACATTTGTTAGCTGGTGTTTGATGCCAGCATCATTGCAGAGGGCTTGGAACTGGACTGAAGTGTACTCAGTCCCATTATCTGACCTAATGGTCTTTATCTTGCAGCCTGTTTCTGTTTCCACTGTAGCTTTGAACTTTATAAACACTTGAGCAACCTCAGACTTATATTTCAAGAAATAAATCCAACAATATCTGGTATAGTCATCAATGAAAAGAATAAAGTACCTATTTCCACTAAGTGATTCAGTTCTCATGGGGCCACAAAAATCAGTGTGCACTAATTCCAGCTTGCTTGATGCTCTCCAGGTGGTGTTTGCAGGAAATGGAAGCCTAGCTTACTTTCCCATCTGACAGACTTCACAAACATCTTCATTCTGAACTGTCTTGGTGAAGTTTTCAACCATTTCCTTACTGACCATCCGAGCCATAGACTTGAAGTTGGCATGACCAAGTCTTTGATGCCAAAGCTTGGTATTTTCTGTTGAAGCAGTATGGGTTGTGTGTGAGTCACCTGACCAGTCAACTTCAAAACATTTGTCACTCATGGTGACTGTCATAAGACTTGATCCATTTGGATTAGTGATTTGGCACTCTTGACCCTTGAACACAATAGAGTAGCCCTTTTCAAGCAATTGAGCAATGTGAGAAGGTGTCTGTCAATTTCAGGTACCAACAGCACATTTTTGATGATTTTGTCACCTGTGGCAGTGCATATCAGCACTTCTCCCTTGCCTTCAGCATTTATGAACTGACCATTTCCAATTTTCACCCTGGTTTTGCAACTTTTGTCCAAGGTTTTGAAAATTGATGCATCTGTTGACATGTGATTAGTGCAGCCACTGTCCAGCAACCACCGTTTTGAGCCTTTATTGTGACCAGCTAGACATGACACAACAAAGACCTGCTCCTCATGGTCACTGGTGTCTTCAGCCACTCGAGCTTCTTCACCCTTGTGTTGTGGTTGGTTTTGGCTTGGTCTACCTTTTTCTTTGCAGACCCTCTCAACATGGCCCTTCTTCTTGCAGTGTTGACACACAGCATCTGGCCTCTGGATGACCAGGTCTTTTACAAAATCTACAGAGTCGATCTGCTCCTCTTGCAGCATCAGGCTTAGGCCTGTTTTTCCAGTTCTTCTTGCCCTTATAGGCAGAGTTGCTTAATGTTGCTTTGGCCTTGGCTTGAAAAGCTCCTTCCTGGTGCTCCTCCATTCTACTGGCTCTCCTTTGTTCCTGAGCATAAAGAGCATTAATGAGCTCAGTTAGGGAGATGGTTGCCAGGTCTCTCGAATCCTCTAAGGATGAGATCTTTGCCTCATATCTTTCAGGCAATGTTGAGAGCACTTTCTCCACAATTCTTGCCTCACCGAATCTTTCTCTAGCAATCTTATCTTTGTTGACCACAGCCATTATCTGTCCAAATCTTTGCTTCATTTGTCTCTTCTTCCTTCATCTTGAGATTTTCAAAGTCTCTTCTCAAGTTTAGCTGCTGTGCCGCTGGTTCTTTCAGTGCCTTGGAACTCCTCCTTGAGCTTGTCCTAGGCCTGCTTGGGAGTCTCACAAGCCATGATTCTGGTGAAGATAACATCAGAAACACAGATCTGAATGCATGACATGGCCTTGTGCCTTTTGGTCCTCTCATCTGCGTGTTGTCTGATTTGAGCCACTGTTGGATTGGCTCGAAGTGGAGCTGGCTCGACATCAGTGTTGACAACTTCCCACAGATCAAAGGCCTGCAGGTAAGTCCTCATCTTGACAACCCATATGTGGAACCCCTCACCATTAAAAACTAGTGGTGCTGCAGGAGAAAAACCGGATGAAGCCATTTAGTTTTTAACAACAGGTCCTCTAAGATGAAAGCTCTTGATACCAATTGTTGGAACTTTAACAAAGCAGCAAGCAAAAATAAGAAGCTTGTGCAGCAAGCCTCGATGCTTGAGGAAGAAACAAAACAGAATTGCAAGGGAAAACAAGAGCAGAAAACGAGAACAAGAGGATGGAGCATAAGCTTGAATGAAATTCAAGATATTTTTCATTAAAGAAAAACTTTGGCTTGTAGCCTTTACATATATCAGTCATTGACTGAGCAAAATAAGTCAAATACATCACCTAATGTATACCTAATACCACTAAGACACATTGAAACTTGTTAAACATTGCTTGTACATATCAATAAGCTAAATTATCAGCTCAATCATCACCTAAAACCATCAATCATAAAACAAACATAGTTCCAAATGAACTAGAATGTATTAAATTAACCAAAGTAGCAAAATGGACAAAATGAACAACAAAAAACAGACTTCAGCACTTGGCTCGGTAGCTTCTGGTCTTGGCCTGCTTTGCATGGTCTGATGGCTGGTGCATGAGCTGCATGGAGGGCCACATTCTAACATATCTCAATTGAAAAATCTATCTTTCCTTACTTGGCTCCACATTCATTAAAATAGTTTCCAAGGCTTTTTACCCATTGCGTTAACAAATTTATGTTGGTTGAAATTCTTTAACTTTGGTGACAACAGCTTCAATACAGAAATTCCATCATGGTTTGGCCACTTTGCTGAGCTTCGAGTCTTACAGTTGCACATTAACAATTTCACTGGCATAAGAAAATATATAAACCAACAGTTTAGTTTTAGCTCATTCATATATCTCACAAAGAAATTAAGTTTGAGGAGATATCTAACTCTATTATTCGCCAACTATGGGGTTGTGGAGGTGGCTATGAGTTTTGATGGTTTGTTACTTGCTACTAAGTGTAAATCAAGAACTGCATTGAAAATATTACTGTTGCTTTTTTTAAGAATATTATTAAATCAGGATATGCCATTTAGCTTATCTAAGAAGTTGGCCTAATTGACACCAATTTAATTGGTTGATGGCTCAATTGACATATATATATATATATATATATATATATATATATATATATACACTCTATAATTAAGTTTCACTTGAACTAAACTTAGTGGTTATTATTTTACAGTCATGCTTCAATATTTAAAACAGTAGTTCATAGAAATTGAATAAGAAAAAAATGAATGAAACATTAAATATGAGTTGCTTACATTTGAGGTTGCTATCATCGAGATACCAAGTGTTGAGCATAGTTAAATTCTCAAGTGTTAAGCCTCGTTATGTCAAATCATTGGGAATTAGTTAAGTTTCTTTTCTTTTTGGAATAATTGGTTTATGAAATTTCATGAGTTTAATCTTTTGATTCGATATTTTGAATATATATATATATATATATTGATGTTTGAGATTCATATTGATATTTTTAGGTTTGGTTATTTGTATTAAAATTTTGGGTTTATGAATATCAATTGAAACTTACAAATTGATATCGAATATACAGCTTTAGATCTTGTTGAATAATAATAAAAAAAAAACAGGATAATTAAAGCACGTGTATAGTGCCTTTATATACCAATTTGGTTTAATCATTGGATCTTGAACTCCTTGTTAGATGGAAAAACAATATTATTGATCAAGGTCGTTTTTAATGTGCTTTTCGATGATTATTTAATATTAATTGTAAATTTTGTACTCCTAATCATTTAAATTCATGTTTTGGTGCTTAATAGAATAGTTGGGAGCAAAATGAGCAAAAAACAAGCGAAAACCAAAAAATCGGAATAAGCTACAGGAGCCACACAAGCTGACCCATTCCACACGGCCATATGGCCTACACAGGCGTGTGGTAGGCTGTGTCGTTTTCACGGGATTTCACACCAAACTTTGGAAAAATGCGATTTTTAGGGTTTTTTGGCATTTAAGACGTATATATGAGAAAAAATAAAAAGATAAGAGTGAGCCGTCATAGAATATTCAAGAAAATAACCCGAAAAATATCATTAAAGCCGATTCTGAAGCAGATTTCTGTTAAGATTGAAGATTCCTAGTTGATTTATTAGGAGATTATTATGAGTTTTTTTTTTTATTTCTTTAAATTATATTGTATCTTGAATGTTTTTTATTTTCAAGTATGAACTAACTTTCTAAATACATAAGGAAATAAACCTTATAATAAATTTTGTCGTTTGATTTTTATTTTATATGCGCTTAATTGTTGGTATGATATTTCTATTTATAAATTTGAATGGTTTATATTATAATGAAAATGCTTATTTAATATATAATGTAAATTAATATTTATCAGACTTCATCTAGCTATTCAAATTAATTATATACTTATTTAAAATAATAAATATATTTCTATCTCCCAAATAGCAAGACATCGTGGCTGGCTCTTTCAGAAAAGGCAATCATCACTCGCTAGCGTGGGGGAACTACAAAAAAATATCATTTTTACCAACATTGATGAGCGTTGATAAAAGACAAAATAACCACCGGTATTGAATTTACTAGCAGTCATGAACTATCGGTTGACCGTTGGCTATGCAGAAGCTGCAAAAATTTTCCGGCGGGCTGACCTTTGGTGTTGGTAAAGTGTGAACATTTGCTGATAAAAGTTTTCTCGACACTTTTATCCCCGTTATAGATAAGAAATTTTTTCAGGCATTTAAAGTGCCAGCCAAAATCATGTTTATATTCAAAATTGGAATGTTAATTTACATTTTTTGAGGTATTTATAAGTACTGGGAAAATTCATATTCACATTATATTTAAAAATTAAATTACATATTTCTTGAATGAACTACTATAGTATTTTGTTAAATCGAGACCATTTTTATTTGCTGTAACCCAAATTCATAAAAAGTAGTGTAATATTGGAATCTCTTAATTTCACATTTATAATGTAAACACTATAGGAAAATAGGGCTTTAGCGGCGTTTTTGTTAAAACGCCGCTAAAAACAGAGCATTAGCGGCGCTTTTGGTAAAACGCCGCTAAAGACCAGAGTATTAACGGCGCTTTTGGTAAAACGCCGCTAAAGACCAAAGCATTAGCGGCGCTTTTGGTAAAACGCCACTAAAAGTTATATAACACCTAAAATCCTAAACCCCAAAGAAAAAAATAAAACATTAATCTATAACCCCTAAAATAGTAAACCCCTAAACCCTAACAAGCCTTAAACACTGAACTGTAACCCTTAAAACCCTAAACGCTGCAATTGGTGCATTTTTAGTGGCGCTAGGTTATAAGCGCTGTTAATGTTAAATTATCTTGTTCAAAACTTCGTCGTTTAGCTATCTTATTTTTTACCCACACCTGATACACTTAACATTTTCCCCGTTTTTCCCCAGTTCTATTTCCCCCTTCTTCCTCATCCTAAATCCCTAAAGTATTATCACCCATTCCCAAATTCGACATCCTAAATCCCTAACGAATTTAATAATAAAAAAAAGTAATTTTAACAATTAAACTTAAATTCAGAAATTTAAAACATGGAGGAATTAAATTCTTAAGAATAGAAAGTACAAATACTTATCTCATATTTTAGCTTTTACAGATTAAGTGGTTTAGTATTCAATTTGTTAAAGTATGTTAAGAGAATTACTTTTTCTTTTTTAAGATTTAACACTCCTATGCGAAAAGATATTATTTAACTCATATATTTATTAAAAGTTTATATAAAAATTAATTTAAAATTTTATTTAAAAATTAATTGTTATTTTGGTTATAATCATAAAGTTTTAATGTTAATTTTGTTATCTGAACTTAAATTGTTGTATCACTCCTAAGTGTAGGATTAAATTGAAAATTTTTAAAAAGAATTGAACTATAACATAACTTGATCCTTTTAGAAAACGAAGGTACATTGACGACTTGGTTACAATTTTAATTTAGTCCAAGTGAAAAATAAAATTCTTGATGGTGACTTTTGAAACTTGCAAATATTGTCAAGACAATTCAAAGTAGGTGCGAAGTTAGATTTTTTTTTTTTGGTGGCGGAATTAAATTTTATACTTTTATAATAGTACAAATGCTATTTCACGATTTAATAGCCTATATCTTTATAATTTTAAAAGATTAAATCAAAATTTTGTATTTTTTTAATTCATCGATTCCATTTTATTTCTCTTAAAGTTTCCTTTTGTATTTTATATGTTAATTTAAAAATTATAAAAATCTTCAAAAAAAATTTAAAATTTAAAAATAAAAAATTTAAAAATAAAAAATAAAAAATAAAAAACTTAAATATTTAATATTTAATATTTAATATTTTAGTCCATATTTCAGTTAAAAATTTTAATATTCAAAATTAAAAAAATTTTAAAAAATTGATAATCACAGCACAAAAAATTTGAAAGAAAAAAATAGAAAATTAGAAAAAAAATGTTAAAAATATAAAAAAAATTAAAATTAAACAATAGTTGCGTTTTTTAGGTAAAATGCCACAAAATTTGTTACCCAAATTTCTCATTTCTCCCTTTTTTGTTACCCGCTCATTACTCCCTCTTCTTTTCATCTTCGTCGCGCCCTAAATTCCCAAATAACTCTCAAAATTTGCCCCCAAATTTCCTATTTCCAGCAACACAAGTCAATACACCTACACCAATCACACTTTTTTTCCTTTTCATTTCTTCAAAGGTAGTCATAGAGAGGGGAGTTCTAGGAAATCTGGTCGAGATTCGATTGAGAAGAAAGAGCCAATGCTCATGCTAGGGTTTTGTTGATTGTTTGATTTTTATTGTTTTGTTTATGTGCTTTTACAGATTTTAATCTGAAGAAATCTTAGCTCCGCTTTTACAACAATGGAGCGCAAGACTATTGAACTAGATCAGGGATGGGATTATACAAAGATTTTGTTTTTATAAGAGTATAATAATTGTGCTCAAGTCGTCAAATTCATATTTTGCGGTGGGTATTGTATAGATTATTATTTAAGGATTGGCTCGGTTCCGATTTCATCACCATTTTCATATCTCAAATGATCTCTCTGTAACCGCTTGCTGTTAAATTTTATAGAAGACACGTCCGCCATTACTTTCCCTTCATATTTGGTATCTTTCTCGATCCATACCATTTTCCTATGCTTTTATTTTGTTTAGTCAGTTATTTGAATTTTATTTCTTTTCTCTTTTTCTAGAAGGTTTAATATATTGATAGTTGGAAACTAAAAACAAAATGGGAAGGATATTCATGATCACTCTTGAAGGACGCGTTTATAGCTGCAAGCACTGCTTTACCCATCTGGCTCTCCTTGACGACATTATTTCTGAGGTTTCCAGCAAAATCCTTCGATCTCTCTTTTCTTCTTCCACGAATTGCTTTATGCATTGTTATTATGCTATTTACTTCATTCTGGGGTTCCCCAAGCTTTTATTGGGCTATGGAACGTAGTAAATAATATTAAGGAATAATGATTTAACTGAAACAGATTGATTACTGATCTTCAGTTCTGGTTATACTGTCTCTCTTTGATAATACGAATCCCCAGCAATTTTTGCGCACAACCTTCTATGTGATTTCCTTATTTTATTTTGCAATTAGGGGATTAATATATGCTTACAACTTTGATGGATGAACGAATCATTGTCTACGGAGAGTGACTGACCTTAGCTGCCTCTTTTTTGTTTTTCTACGGAGGCTTTTAATTGGTGCTAGAAAATATTAAGTCATAGCTTCCTGTTTCTTTTGATTATGTATCAGTTCTTTAATAGACAATGGCTGGTTCAATTGGAGGTTATTTTTTGTCTAAGCCTAAGATATTGTTTGATATTTGTGAAGTTGGAATTTAAGAGTTGAGACATAAGGAAGAGTAAAATAAGTAGGTTGTACTTGTGTCACCAAGCGCATTTTCTGTCTGATCTTTCTCTTCATCATGGCCATGCTTCTCATTGTTATCTGAATTACATCTTGTGTTGTTCAGCATCATAGAGTCATACTAACCCCATCCTTAACCTGTGTTTCAGTCTTTCCACTGCGGGCATGGAAAGGCTTATCTCTTTGATAAGGTGTAAGTATTCCATTGCTATGCACTTTTTTTTTTCTCCATGGAGTGTTCTCTAAAAATAGTCTTATCTATTTTAAAACCATGCTCATGATTTCACTTTCTATGCATTTCATTGTGTTTGGAAGAAACAAAAAAGTGTTTGGAATAAATAAATAAATGTCGTCAGCATGTTAGCACCACAGTTCAATGGTTATATACTTACAAAGAAGATTCATAATAATTAATTAATTTACATCATCAAGTGGATTATTGTTTTTAAGTTTTTTATTACAATAACTATTAATGTCTTGGTGTTATCTAAACCATTAGGGTTGCTCTCAAAGAATCTTCTTACATTCACATTTTGAATTTTTATGATATTTATCTTCAAAAGTTGGCAAATTACATCATTTGCTATTTTTTAATTAATGCAAGTTTCAAAATTCGAATGAGTTTTGAGCCATTTTTCGAGTTTGGTTACTTTTTTTTAATTTCTAATCTAAATTGATTCCAAATTAAATTTGGATGGTTAATTATGTATTATTTGTACTGCAATTTATAGTTGTAATATATATATATTTTTAATTTGAAAAACATTTTGTCCTGATTAATAGTCAGAATTTGTCTCCTCAAATAATAGCACTGTATATCATTTTAAATTAGTTTTCATTCTTGCAGATTTTAAAATGGAGTAACCTATAACATTTTGTCCTGAGTAACTATGGTGGATACGTTTATTGGTTTTTTTTTTTCTTTGCTAAACTAAGTCATGAAGGTTCTTCTTGGATAGCAATTTATTGAGGGGGTGGAATATTTTTCTTAAACTAACAGAATGGGTGCAAAGTAGTATTTAAGCATTTCAAGCTAGCAAGGTGTTTATTTATCATCATTATTGTTGTGCTTGTGCAGTTCTCCTAACTGTTAAGTTTGATATGCCTTTGATGCACCAACTACTTTAGACTATGATTTTCCCAACCTTTGATGGAATAGATGATAATCTGCATAATTTAATTGTTTCTAATATTAACCTTACGGTTCTAAGTGTTTGATATTCACTCATTTACATAGGCTTCAAATGCTCGGGTGTGCGAGGAGCAGTAAACATCCCAACTTTTACAGCTATGGATTTTCTTGAAATCACTATGGATGTTGATTATCTTCTACTCATCGAGTCCTTATAAGGAAAATAATCAAAGTTTGCACGACAAGTATATGGCATATGTGACCGATTGTTTTCAAAACCATACTCTTTTCCACAAGGTTTGTGTTCTAATATCTAAATTTTTAATAAGGATCGTGTTCAATGATTTCATCTAAAACATCACGGTGATTTGTGATGGATCGTTCTAATATCTAAACTCATTTGCACATCCCGGGATTGATTTGTGGTGACTATTCTCACAATGAGATTCGCCAAGTTATAAATCATTTGTCCTCAATCTCCCGCTGAGATGGTAATGATTGAAGATGATATTGCTTGATGATGGGACTAACTTTATTTCTCCACTTTGTGTGTTTAGAATCATTATTTATATTTAACATCATTGTTTCAGGTCAAGTGTGTAGAAGTTTTCAAAGGGTTCTATGAAACAAAAACAAAACACAGAAAGCTTACATGGATATACTCACAGCGGTATCATTTTGTATTTTTGCATTCTCATAATTTAACTGTATATTGTTTTTCTGGATATCGTTTTGATGATTACTTTTGTGTGGCAATAGCTCTTTTATGTTTTGACTAGTGGCAAATGGAACAGGAAAAACCAACTACACTTTGCGGTCCAAGAACAATTTGCAGGAGGCACATAATGACTAGCTCCTACCTCTACGAATGCTTGTGGGAGGCATTGCAGCAGTGAATAAGGATGATAACATGCAGTTGACACCGTATGTGCTATGAATCCGAATTCAGGTGTGACTTTTAGATATTTTATGTGCAAAAAAGTATTAGAGTGTTTTATGTTTGTATGTTAGTTAAGCAGATTATAGATAGAACCTGCAGTAGGATCAACTAATTAGTTGATCAAAAGCTACACCCTATTTTGTAATCGTGTACTTGCATATTTGCATATACTTAATAATAATCTCGTGTCAACTAATTATTCTAATTTTTTATTTAATTGTTTTGTTTCAACATTTTATTTTTATTTGAGTTGAAAGAAGAAAAACATTTAGTTTTGATTCTAAATTTTTATTTTTATTTTAATATTTAAGATAACTTGAGTTCTAACTTTTGGATTTTAATTGTGTTATTAATTTATTATTTTAAATTCTAAATTTAAATTCATTAATTTTTGTATTTAGTTTCAAAGTTAAAATTTTAATAGAAAATTTAATTTGATAATGAATTTTAAATTTTTTATATTTTTCATGACTTTTATAATATTTTGTAATTTTTTTTTTGAATTTCATGACTTTTAGCGGCGTTTTTAAGAAAAGCGCCGCTAAAGGTCGTGATCTTTAGCGGCGTTTGTGGAAAAAGCGCCGCTAAAGGTCGTGATCTTTAGCGGCGTTTGTGGAAAAAGCGCCGCTAAAGGTCATGATCTTTAGCGGCGTTTTTTCAAATAAACGCCGCAAACTTTAGTGGCGCCGTCTATAGCGGCGTTTTTTGCGGCACTTGTAAAAGAGCCGCTAAAGACCTTAAAAAACGCTGCTAAAAGTCAATTTTGCTGCAGTGAAATATCTCTTATTAAAGTTCCACAAAATATCATATTTCAAACAATATGATAATGTCACGGGGCTAGAACTTTAGTCTCGTAATCTGTGAGGTCTTAGGCTATCAATTCATTACAAATATGCCTAAGTCAACCTAATCACAAACAATTGTGGATTAACAAAGTAATCCTCCAATGCACCAATTTATATAGCAGAAATAAGTCAAATCGAAAGAAGCTCAAAAGAACAGAAAGTCACAGAAAACTATGTACGGTAGGTGTTTGAGTAAATGCTCTCAATTGTATTAATTTCTCTCAAAGATTACAAGAAACAATGAAAGAATGAAGTGAATTACAAGTGAGGGGAAGACTCTCTATTTACAGTTGAGCTCCCCAAAATCGACAGTCTAGATCAAGTTACATTGACGAATGAGATTATCCTATCCCTTAAATCTAGAGATTTACAATATTACATAATCAATTTACATAATCAAATCTAAACTAATCTTACAAGATATGATTCCCCTTAATCTTCTAAGATTAGTTCTCATGTTTACCAATATAGTCTATCTTTCCATATCTACATCATTGGGCCACCCAAGCTTCAATTGGACAAGCTTCTCCAACACCCTTTGAATCGAGCCAATTCTCGTGGGCTAAATGATCCCCATGCTAATGATAGATCTCCATGGGATACATTGTATGCGATGTCACAGGCTTTGAACTACGGCCCGTGACGATAGAACTTACAAAATTGAAACTAATATTACAACAAACTAAAGGTTCTTAAAAAACATAAAGTTTGAGTTTTAAGCATTCTTAAATACATCCGATCTATGCAAAAAAGCATCCTTAGTTATTTGCTTTGACTCATGTAAACCTGCATAAAAAAAAATCAACATCAAGCAAACAAATTACAAATTAAAGAATGAAAACTCAATAAGCAATCAACACTTATACATTACGCACCACGGATGAACATGAAAATGAAACCTCCTGTTGTACGAAAGCGTGTAAAAGAGTAAAATTATTGTACTAAAAAATCACACTAAGTTTAATTCCCAAGAAAGAGAGGTGGATCACGAGGATCACTTAAGTACCAGGTCTTTCCTAGCCAGAATATCCCTCTATCGTAATTTAATAGCACAATAAATCACTACAATCACACTCACAAAATATGTAAAAATAAATAATAAAGAACACCAGAATTTTAACGAGGTTCGACAAATTTTGCCTACGTCTTCGGGCACTAGCAAATATATTTCACTCCAAAAATACAAGTGAAATTTACAAATAGGGAGAGAGAACAATGCTTTAATTAGAGAATAACAAATTTGGGATGAAGAAAATGAGAAATGGTTAGGCCTATTTATAGTTGAGATTCAAGGGTCAACTTGCAAAGTCCCTATACAATTAGGGACCAAAATTGCAATTATCTCATGCCAAATTTCAAACTAAATTTCGGTGCCTTAAATGCTTTGATTTTCGGTGCCAAATTTTCTAACACCAATATCTTTGACCTTTTAAAGATATGTAGCTACTACTAATCTCCACCTTGAAGATTTGATTAGGATAATCTTATCTTCACACAATTCTTTCTGCCTTTGACAACAATACTTGATAGTGCCTTCTTCAACTGTTAAACTTGCAGGATATTGATCAAGTTCAAACAATGTTCAAATTTAGTTGCTGTTACCACCTTGGTCATCATATCTGCGGGATTATCTGTAGTATTGATCTTCTGAAGACAAATTTTCACCTTATCAATAATTTCTCGCACAAAAATGGAATCATACGTCGATATGCTTTGTACGTGCATGATAGACTTGATTCTTTGCTAAATGAATAGCACTTTGACTATCACAATACACGTTAATAGCTCCTGAACCAATCCCAAGGTTTTAACCATACCTTGTAAACAAATAGCTTCCTTTATAGCCTCTGTTACAGCCATGTATTCGGCTTTTGTGGTTGACAACGCAACTGTAGACTGTAGTGTAGACTTCCAACTTATTGGTCCTCCAGCAAGTGTAAACCCAAAACTGGTGGTTGATCTTCGCTTGTCCAAATCACCAGCATAGTCCGTACCCAATAACACCTTACCAAGTGTATTATCCTGCTTGAACAATAATCCAACATCCACGATCTTCTGAATATACCGTAGAATCCATTTCACAGCTTGCCAATGTCCTTTTCCAGGATTATGTATATACCTGCTCACTATACTAACTGCCTGTGAAATGTCGGGTCTTGTACACATCATTGCATACATCAAGCTACCCACTGCATTAGAATACGGAACTTGCAACATGTATTCTCGTTTCGTATTCGTCGAAGGAGATAGTTGTGTAGAAAACTTAAAATGAAAAGCCAACGGGGTACTTACAGGTTCTGTCTGCTCGTTCATGCCAAACTACTTTAGTACCTTCTTCAAATACTACTTCTGTGACAAGATAACTCTATCATGAGCTCTATCTCTCCATATTTCCATGCCGAGAATCTTCTTAGCTTCACCTAGAACTTTCATCTCAAACTCAAGATTGAGTTGAGTCTTCAATCTTTCAATCTCAACTTTACTCTTAGATGCTATTAGCATATCATCAACATATCATCAAATTTACTTCTTGTGTACCTTTGCCCTTTCCTGAACTAATCAAATAGCTTGTACCACTGCCTCAGAGATTGCTTCAATCCATAAAGCCACTTTGTCCGTTTGAAAACCTGATTTTCTTTTCCAGCAACCTTGAATCCATCTGGTTGAGTTCTATAGATTTCCTCTTCCAAATCACCATGTAAAAACGCGATCTTTACATCAAGCTGAACTAGTTCAAGATCATATTGCGCAACCAAGGCTAGCAAAATCTGAATAGACGAATACTTCACAACTGGAGAAAACACTTCATTATAGTCTATTCCTTCTTTCTGAGTGTAACCCTTTGCTACCAATCTAGCCTTGTATCGAATTTCATTTTTACCAGGAAATCCTTCCTTCTTTGCATATACCCATTTGCATCCAATTGCCTTCTTTCCCTTGGGCAGTGTTACCAACTCCTAGGTCCTATTTTTACAAAGAGACTGCATTTCTTCATTCATGGCTTGCTTCCACTTTACACCATCAGGGTTACTTATTGCTTCTGTGTAAGTAAAAGAAACATCATTATCTGTAATTGGAAGTGCATAGGCCACTATATCATCAAAGCGAGCAGGCTTACGAATCTCTCTTCTTGGCCTCCTATATGCAATTGAATCTTGTTGCTGTAGAGGTTCTTCGGTCGGAACTTCTTCATCATTTGTCCCTCCAATATTAGCTGGATCATCATTAACCTTTTCAAGCTCTACCTGCTATAAAGTACTACTAGTTTTGTCATCCTTTTATGAATCATTGTACTTTAACATGGTTGATTCATCAAAAGTCACATCTCTACTGAAAACAATCTTCCTTGTATCAGGACACCAGAGACGGTATCCTTTTACTCCATCAGTTATACCCAAGAATAATGCTTTCTTTGCTCTTGGATCTAACTTAGATTCTTTTACATGATAATATGCAGTGGAACCAAATACATGTAAAGAATCATAATCAGTAGCAGATTTACCAGTCCACATCTCTATAGGAGTTTTTCCATTTATTACAGCTGATGGCAAACGGTTAATTAGATGGCACGCATATGTAACTGCCTTAGCCCAAAATTCCTTGCCCAATCCAGCATTGGACAACATACACCGAACTTTCTCTAGTATAGTCCGATTCATGCGTTCTGCCACCCCATTCTGTTGTGGTGTATCCAGAACAGTGAAGTGTCGCACAATGCCCTCATCTTAACATACTTGTAGAAATGGATCATTTTTGTACTCAGTACCATTATTTGATCGAAGTCGTTTGACCTTTCGACCTGTCTGAGTCTCCACCATCTTCTTCCATTTCAGAAATGCATCCAAAACTTCACTTTTTCTTTTCATTAGATACACCCATACTTTTCTTGAACGTAGTCCAGAATTCCTTTCATATTGTGAATTGCTGGACCAAATTTTACTTTCGTCTGCTTGCCCAGAACACAATGTTCACAAAATTCCAATTTGCAAGAATTTGCACCTTTCAACAAGCCTTGCTTCGCCAAAGTCTACAAAGCTTTTTCACTAGCATGTCCCAATCGCATATGCCATAATCTGATAGCCTCTGAATCTACATCTTTCTCAGAAACTGTTGATGTTGATCCAATAACTGTACTTCCATTTAAAAAGTACAAGTTATTTCTTCTTGTGCCTTTCATCACCATCAATTCTCGGGCTAGTATCTGTCAAAGTGATTGTGAGCCCTTTAGATTCTAGGGCCCCTAATGAGATGATATTTTTTTCAGGCTAGGTACGTAGTGAACATCTGTCAAGACTTAGATTGAGCCGTCATAATTCTTCAATTGGACTGTACCCACTCCCATTATCTTACGAGCATTATCATTGCCCATAAGAACAACTCCACCTTCTAGCTCTTTAAGACTAGAAAACCATTCCTTATTAGGACACATATGGTAAGTACATCCTGAATCCAAAATCCACTCATCAGTATGACATACCATTGCCATGCCAACCAAGCTAAAGTCTAACTCCTCATCATGCTCCGCTATACATGCATTAGAAATGGCCTTGCCCTTTTGTAGCTTAGGAAAATTCTTTTTCCAATGCCCTTTCTCACGACAAAAGGCACATTCATCTTTGGCTGGTCTCCCTTTGGACTTTCCCCTTCTACCAGATTTGATGCTGTGTGAACGACCTCTTACTATTAAGACTTCTGCGGTTGTATCTCTGTGATCTCTTTTATCTTTCTTTCGAGTCTCAGATCTATACAACACACTATAGACTGCATCAAATGTGATCGTGTCCTTCCCATGAAGCAATGTGGTGGTAAGATGATCATATTCATCAGGAAGGGAATTCAACAACAATAATGCCTTGTCTTCATCTTCAAATTTCTCATCCAAATTTAACAAGTCTGCTAAAATTTTATTGAATGAGTTCACATGGTCATTTATCGACATACCGGGAGCATACGTGAATCGAAAAAGTTTCTTTTTCATATAAAACCTATTTTTAAGACTTTTCGTTAGAAACTTTTCTTCCAGTGTATCCCATAACTTTTTCACTGATGTCTCCCTCATGACAGAGTACTTCTGCTCTTTAGCCAAACATAGGCGGATTGTACCACACGCCTGCCTATTAATCTTGGCCCACTCTTTGTCATCCATCTTGTCAGGTTTTTTTTCAAGGGCTACATCCAGCTCTTGCTGACATAAGACATCCAGGATCTCACATTGCCACATACCAAAATTATTGGTACCATCAAATTTCTCTACTTTAAATTTTGTATTGGTCACAATAGTCCTTGCTGATAACGATGCCTCTGCCATTTTTCTCCTCAGTTCCAACTACTGTATACGTGAACAGTGCCGTATATGTGAGTAGTACCATATACGTGAGTTGTACCGTAAATAGTCGTATTCCCTAAGTACGAATCTAGCTCTGATACCAATTATTGCGCAGAAGCGTGTAAAAGAGTAAAATTATTGTACTAAAAAATCACACTAAGTTTAATTCCCAGGAAAGAGAGGTGGATCACGAGGATCACTTAAGTACTAGGTCTTTCCTAGCCAGAATATCCCCCTATCGTAATTTAATAGCACAATAAATCACTACAATCACACTCACAAAATATGCAAAAATAAATAATAAAGAAAACCAGAATTTTAGCGAGGTTCGACAAATTTTGCCTACGTCCTCGGGCACTAGCAAATATATTTCACTCCAAAAATACAAGTGAAATTTACAAATAGGGAGAGAGAACAATGCTTTAAGTAGAGAATAAAAATTTTGGGATGAAGAAAATGAGAAATGGTTAGGCCTATTTATAGTTGAGGTTCAAGGGTCAACTTGCAAAGTCCCTATACAATTAGGGACCAAAATTGCAATTATCTCATGCCAAATTTCAAACTAAATTTCAGTGCCTTAAATGCTTTGATTTTAGGTGCCAAATTTTCTGACACCAATATCTTTGACTTTTCAAAGATATATAGCTGCTAATACCTCTTTTTCATGATAGTTGCATGGCCTTGATGAAAAAGATAGAAGGCTTATAATCAGTAAACTCAATGGCTTTTCTCAAAACTGATATCATTAAATACAACAGCCTACACAACCAAAGATGAAGACATGGTTATGGAATAGAATAGAATGCACATATCCAAAAAATACTCGTGCAAGATTTTAGCTCAAATTGCAAATTATTTTCCTGGTAAATACACTTTTAGGAAATCTCCATCATATATATCACCTCTTTCCCCAGCTTAAAAGAAGTTGAACTTAGTTTTCTTCAGATATAAATAGTGGAATTTGAGGTGATGATAATCAAATTTCAGCATCATTTCTCAAGGATTGTTACAAAATATATGGAACTTCTGACTTCATTAAAATGAAAATTAAAATCAAAATAAAAAATGATTCATTTGCAAATGTATATGGATTACTCAAAAATGATCGCAAGAATGTGTTTATGTTTTTGAGTTATTTTAAAGCCCAAAAGTGAAAATAAACCATTCGATCATAGTAAACATGTTAAGTGGTGAAATATTAAACATATTTTCTTAAAATTTTACCAGAGGTAAAATCATCATAATTACCAGAGGTAAAATTTTACCAAAACCTAAAAATATCATTCAACTAATTTAATTAACACCCAAATACGAGACACACCCCTTGTATTCTTAAAAATGAAAGCCTAAACCTATAGGCACTCAACTTTAACACCAAACCTAACACTTAACCTAGAAAAACGATAGCCTAAAATGGTACCTAAGTCGCCAGAGACACGTCAAACACACCACCCTCTCCACCTATCGAAAGCCAAAATAATTAATAATCGAATGATACAAAATACCACCCCCAATCGACAAACAGAAACTTACCATCGAAGAACACAATTGCAATACTTACCTGTTAGAAAATCAATGACAAAGAAATGGCAAGACAAAATGAAGAACAGTATCAGAGAAATCCTTAACAGCCTAAAATTTTCAAGAAAGAAAATTGGGAAAGGAAAAAAAAAAGAAAATAGTGAACTAAATCAAATTAACTAACCACCCATCAGATTTCCTCAGAGTTAAAAACAAAAATAATTTTCATTTTGTACACACAAGGATTTGAACATCAAACCAAAGGGTAAGTTAACACCTACGTGAAATTAGTTTTTAAGTCAAGTATTCAAAGATAGGGATTTAGGCAAAAATAGAAAAAAGTAAGGAAAATGATTTGAACCTGAAGCCTTGCACACACTACTAACAACACTTAACCATTGAACCAAAATAAATTACTTGATAAAATTTTCACAATCTTAACTCAAAAATCAATGTGTGACCATTCTTGGTTTCACAAACCCAATTTCTTCTAACCTGATTGTAGACACTCAATTTTGCCCGGGCCCAAAAATAAGTCCAAAAACAAAAATAATAAACCCAAAAAAAAACGAAGTCCAAGTTCAGTCTAGAATTACAAATATAATTTGGCTCGATCGAAATGGCTCATTACTTGAAAAGATTTAAGGTCTGTCTACAAGCTTGACTCATATAGAAATATAATCTTCAATGATATGCAATCTTAGATATGATACAATCTTAGATATGATATGCAATCTTAGAAAATATGATTTTGTAATCTTAGAGATTTAATTTGTAAATACCTTTTAATCTTAACCGTTGATGTAATTAATCTGTACCGTTGGATTTGAGGAGGTTTAACTATAAATAGAGGCCTCTCCCTTCATTGTAAACACACTGGAGTTTTGGGAAACAATAAAAATTTTTTAGAGCTTTCACTCAAATTTCTCTCCCTCTTATGTTCTTATTTTCTACGGTTTGTTTTTATTTTATTCTTTGTTCATCTTCATTTTTCAACCCTTTTTATTTTGATTTAATCCATGTTTCCCTGATTTTTTTATATATTTTAATTTTTAATAATTTTAGTATCATATCAAACTATTTCATTTTTTAATTTTTTTTTAGTATTACTCTTAGTAAATTATTTTTTAAATTTTACTCAAATCATTATTTTAAAAAATATATTTCATTTAATTGTCATATTTTATCCAAAAGTTTTTCTAAAATAAGGCAATGTTTTTCGTATTTAGGAATTCGGGAAATAGTGCCCTAACATGCTGGGTTGCGATTTCCCATTTGTCTAAATGCTTAAAATATCCTTCTAAATAGATTTTGTAAATCACGAGATGATTTTAGTTACGAGAGTTTAAGAATATCGTGTCCTATCATGCTGGATGTGATGTTTGTATTCTTTCGGAGCTAAGAAATCTTGATTTTTCAACTTAAATAATTTCGATTTTAAAAAAGGGATCCTATTTTTAAATCTTTTCAAATTTTTGACATTAAGACAGAAAACTATTCAATTTGGTACCAATTTTGGGCGTTGCGAGGGTGCTAATCCTTACTCGTACATAATCGACTGCTGAACATGTTTTCTTAATTTTCGTAGACCAAAAAGTTTTATAAGGTGATCCAATCACACCTAAAAAAGGTTGGTGGCAACTCCCGTTTTCGTTTTTCAAAATTCGATCCCCGTTTTTTTAAACATCCCTTTAAAAAATGGTTTCGACAGCTTGGCGACTCCGCTGGGGACCAATAAGAGAGTCAAGCCGTAAAATTGATTGATTTCTGTCATTTTATCAAAATTTGAAAACTCGATTTGGAAACTATGATCTTTTTTTTCATGTGTTTGCTGCATATGTTTGTTATTTTTCTCGCACACATTGCATTTGCATGACCGTTGTGGTCGCACCCTTAAGTGGGAGTGAGAAGCTAAGCTTTCGTGAGGTTTTCACCTCCGCATGGGTTAGTGGATTACTTCCGAGATATATCTGTACCTATGTCTTCGTGAGATTTTCATCTTCGCATGGTCATAGGGAAATGTATCTTCCTAAATCGAACTTGGTCCATATGAGCCTATAATGGGTGAGGATCGAGGAATCTGCTGGTTTAGGTACCCTTGCTTTAGAACTAAACTACATATAGTGAACTTTAAGTGCTTGCTCTAGGTAGTATGGTGATGACCTTTAGTACCTACCTTTATAAGTGCTTGTTTATTACATCTTTTTATATGATACAGACTTGTTTTTTTTTATTTTGTCATCATTGCATATCATTCATCATTAAAAGGTGTCGATTCAATGTTTGATTTCTGAGTTAGGAAGTTTTGTCATAAGGAACGAATATCTTAATAAAGTGGAGGACAACGCCTCTGTCTGTACCTGGTTAGAGAAAACCCAGTTAGAGAAAGGAGATAGTGTCACCGAGGAATATACATTAGAGTTGTGGGACTTTACTCGTATCAGTTCGACACGGAATATTTTCGGGAGATGAAGGACATTTGGGCCCAATGGGATGACGAGGCTAGATAGCTTTTCTTTTAGACTTATGGAGATCTTTCTTATTTGCTAGACATTAAGGTAGATAAGCATCTGTTTCGAGCTATGGTACAGTTCTGGAACCCTGCTTATAGTTGCTTTACATTTGGAGAGGTAGATGTAGTGCCTATTTTGGAGGAGTAAACAACATTGCTTCGCTGTTCGAAAATTCAAGGTAACAAAGCTTATGTTAGGCCTGCTAGTCTCCCAATTTTCGTGAGGAAATTAGTGATGATCACAGGGATGAGTGAGCAGTGGGCTATAGCTCGAGTGCAGCAAAAGGGCGATAGTAAGTGCATTAGTGTGGGCCATTTTGAGGATCGATATTGACACACCAGTGTAAAAAAGAAGGTCAACGTTTTGGCCTTAAGCATTTACGGCTTGGTGATTTTTCCGAAGGCGATAAGGCACATAGATGAGGCAGTCACAGATTTGTTTGATCGTATTGGTAAACAGAACACACCGGTGCTAGCAATCCCAGCTGAGACATTTAGATCCTTGAAGTACATGTTAGAGAGCCGGTGAAGTAGATTCATTGGATGCGCACAGTTGTTGTTCGTATGGTTCCATAGTCACTTTTGGAAGCTTGAGAAGGTTCCTTGCCGAGTGTTCTTTAAGGTTTATTCCCCCTTAAAGGAAGCAGCAACTACACCAAGGAGAGACGATATTACAGAAGAAAGGTGGATGGATATTCTTCAGAATCTTTAAGAGGTTTTGTGGAAAGAACCTTGGATGACTCCTAATAAAGTCCTTTATCGCTGCGGCAGTTTTGATTGGGTACCTCTTCTTGGGATTTGGGGAGTCGTTGGCTATGCACTGTTACTCGTCCTAAGGCAATATAAAGCGGGGCAGTTCAGATAGAGGTTGAGAGTTAGCTTTGTTATTAGATAGGGTTAAGACTCTGGGCCTACGAGCGAAAGCGTATTTGTAATCCGTTTTATAAAAAGACTTTTGTTCCTTAAATAGCATTTTCTAAAATGAAACTAAATCGAGATCGATACCTTTTTGCATTCATGCATTTGCATTACATTACATCAAAGAAAAGAAGGTGTTGATTCAAAATTCGATTCCTAAATAGAATAGTTTGTCATAAGAAAACGAATTTCTTGATAAAGTAGATTATAGTGCGGTCATCTGAATATAGTCCAAGTAAACACAACGAGAGAAGCTGGTAGTCAACGGAGGAATACATGATGTAATTGCCAGATATTCAAGCCAAGGTTATCCAAGAGCATGACGAAAGAAAGCCAGAAGTCCACGAAGGAATACATTACTTGATTTAATTGCCAACGAAGATTATTCAAGAGCCGACACTTTTTGATGAGTATCATGGAGATAAGCGAGCAAGAGATCGAGGCTTAGATTAAGCAGCAAGGAGTTAGCAAAGGCATCTTTTAGAGAATTTACAGGATTCGACCATGAAGAAAAGATCAGCGTTTACTTGGACTATGAAGGGCAAGACTACATATGTAATTTATTTTCATGTAAAGAAATCTGTTTTCTAGAAAAGTTATTCTAATGGAATTGAATTCAAGATTAACATCTCCTTTTCTTTTGCATTTATGCATTTGCATTGCATCACATCACATGCATTTAAATCCATAAAAAGACCCTAATTAGTTAAGGTTAAAAAGAGAAAGAAAGAGAGAAAGAGAGAAGAGGGTCACGGCTGAGCGAAAAGAAGACGCTCCCTTACATATCCTAGACTTTTGTATCAGGAGGGATAGCTTACCTGGAGATGGGGGTGTTTGGAAATGAAAATCATTCCATCAATGCCATACATGAAGAAGGGACTGATTAAGGAAACCTTGAGGGCATTCACCCTTACGAACCGGGAAGCTCTCTGAACAATAGGACTGCGAAGGAACTTCCTGTAGTCTTTAGGAATTTTTCAGAGTAATTCTCGAAACATTCTTGTTACTCTAGGGCCTAGGAGTAATAGGATTACGTTTGTGGAATGGGCTTACGATCATCTATTATTTTAATAAAATATAACTTTTATCAATTTGAACGAGTATTGTTTCATTTTTATCAACCAATATTCCGTTAAATCTTGCAATTCTTATGTTTCATTCATAACACATAAATAATCATTCTTAAATTCATTCATTCTTTGTATATTCTTTATACTTCTCATATACCTAGATATCAATAACATGAGTACTGATATTACAAATCCTGATTTCTCTCGCGATAAAGACATGTGTTTAGAGGAATCTCAGGATTTTGAAGATGTCCAGGATTGTGATGTGTCTCTAGATCTTTTGAGGATGGTAAAACAGGAGGAGAAACAAATCATGCCCCATGAGAAAGAGGCAATAGAGAATGTAGCCCTAGAGGAAGGGAAAGAGGTGAAAATTGGCACGCATATTGCCAAAGACACAAGGCAAGGACTGATTGGATTGCTACGTGAGTTCAAGGATATCTTTGCATGGTCCTATCAAGATATGCCAGGGTTAAATACTGATATTGTGGTGCATCATCTCCCAATAAGATAGAATTGCAAGCTAGTCCAACAAAAGTTGCGAAGAATGAGGCCAGATATCGTGTTGAAAATAAAGGACGAAGTCAATAAGCAATTTGATGTAGGATTCTTACAAGAGGTGAAGTACTCTGAATGGGTAGCTAACATTGTACCAGTTTCTAAGAAAGATGGTAAGGTACGAATGTGCGTTGATTATAGAGATCTGAACAAAGCTAGCCCGAAAGATAATTTCCCTCTGCCACACATTGACACTTTGGTAGACAACACAGCGAGATATTCATTATTCTCCTTTATGGATGGTTTCTCGGGATACAATCAGATAAAGATGTATCCTGATGACATGGTAAAAACCACCTTTATAACTTTGTGGAGGACTTTCTGTTACAAGGTAATGCCTTTTGGGCTAAAGAATGCAGGGGCAACATACCAGAGGGCTATGGTAACCTTATTTCATGATATGATACACAAGGAAATTGAGGTGTATGTTGATGATATGATTGCCAAATCTCGGACGGAGGAGGAACATATTGAAGTTTTGAGGAAGCTGTTCCTAAGATTACGAAAGTTTCAGTTAAAACTTAATCCAGCAAAGTGCACTTTTAGAGCTAGGTCAGGGAAATTATTAGGCTTTGTGGTCAGCGAAGATGGAATAGAAGTTGACTCAGATAAAGTTAAAGCCATACGAGATTTGCCTCCACCAAGTACTCAGAAGGAAGTTCGGGGTTTTCTTGGAAGGCTGAATTATATTGCTCGGTTTATTTCACAATTAACTGAGAAATATGACCCTATATTTTGCCTCCTTAGAAAACACAATCAAGGTACTTGGGATGAGGAATGCCAGAATGCCTTTGATAAAGTCAAGTAATACTTGTTAAATGCTCCAGTACTATCTCCACCTAGTCTAGATAAACCACTAATTCTGTACTTGTCGGTGTTTAGTAATTCCATGGGATGTGTGCTTGGTCAACATGACGAGTCGGGAAGAAAGCAGAAGGCGATATACTACCTCAGTAAGAAATTTACAGAGTGTGAGATAAGATATTCGCCAATTAAGAAATTGTGTTGTGCTTTAATCTGGATGACTCGAAGGTTAAGACAGTACATGCTATATCATACCACTTGGCTTATTTCAAAACTGGATCCTTTGAAGTATATGATGGAGTCAACAGCGTTGAATGGGAGAATGGCGAGGTGGTAGATTTTGTTTTCAGAGTTTGACATAGTCTATGTAAGCCAGAAGGCTATAAAAGGAAGCGCGATAGCGGAATTTTTGGCTAGTAGAGCTCTAGAGGACTATGAGCCATTGAATTTTGATTTCCCAAATGAGGAATTGATATGTGTAACAAATACAGAGGATTGTCCTTGGAAGTTAAGCTTTGATGGGGCATCCAATGCGGTGGGAAATGGAATTTGGGCAGTCTTGGTATCCCCAAGTGGCGATTATTATCCATTCACGTGCAAGTTGGATTTTGATTGCACAAACAATATGGCTGAGTATGAAGCATGCATCATGGGACTCCAAGTGGCTATAGAGCGAGGAATAAGAACCTTGGAAGTGTATGGAGACTCTGCATTGGTAATTTACTAGCTTAGAGGAGAATGGGAGACAAGGGATCCTAAATTGATTAATTATCGAAAGGTGGTTTTAGGGTTACTTGAGGAGTTTGATAACATCACTTTCAATTATATCCCGCGAGATGAAAACCAGATGGCAGATGCACTAGCAACCTTGGCTTTAATGACTAAAGCGAATAAAGAAGAGGAGATGATACCCATTCAGATGAGTATCTTTGAGGTTCCAGCTTGCTGTTGTAGCATTGAGGAAGAAGAAAAAGATGATAATCCTTGGTATCAGGATATATTGCGATATGTGAGAGATCGTAAATACCCAGAACAGTCAACTGAAAATGATAAGAGAACTTTAAGGAGATTAGCTTATGATTACATTTTGGATGGAGACATCTTGTACAAAAGAAGAAAGGACCAAGTATTGTTGAGATGTGTGGATGCCGTGGAAGCTAAGTTAATCTTGGAAGAAGTTCACGAGGGTGTTTGTGGGACACACGCTAATGGTTTTACGATGGCTAGACAAATCATGAGGTTTGGATATTATTGGTCTACCATGGAAGGGGATTGTATCAACTACGCCAAGAAATGCCAGATCTATGGAGACAAGATTCACGTACCACCTTCACCTCTACATGTCATGACTTCTCCATGGCCTTTTTCCATGTGGGGCATGGATGTCATTGGGCCAATATCACCAAAAGCTTTAAATGGACATCGCTTTATTTTCGTGGTCATTGATTACTTCACAAAGTGGGTAGAGGCTGCTTCTTATACAAATGTTACCAAGTCAGCTGTAAGTCGATTCTTGAAGAAAGAGATCATTTGTCGGTATAGGATGCCTGAGAGGATCATATCAGATAATGCATTGAACTTGAACAACAAAACGATAGCAGAAGTTTGTAGTCAGTTCAAGATTAAGCATCATAATTCATCCCCATATCGCCCAAAGATGAATGGGGCAGTGGAAGCTGCTAATAAAAACATCAAGAAGATAGTGGGGAAAATGACTGAAACTTACAGAGATTGGCATGAGAAGTTACCATTTGCACTCTTAGCCTATAGAACGTCCGTCAGAACCTCTACTGGGGCAACTCCTTTCTCGTTGGTTTATGGGATGGAAGCAGTGTTACCCATTGAAGTGGAAATACCGTCTCTCCGAGCCTTGTCAGAGATAAAGTTGGATGAAGCTGAATGGATACAATCGCAATATGATCAATTGAACTTGATTGAGGAAAAGAGGCTAGATGTATCAAAAGCGAATGATGCGAACTTGTGCTGAAAAAGATCCTTCCCATTCAGAAGGACTTTAGAGGAAAATGGATGCCAAATTAGGAAGGGCCGTATGTCGTGAAGAATGCCTTCTCTAGGGGTGCATTAATCTTAATAGAAATGGATAGACAGAGTTTACCCAATCTAGTGAATTCAGACTCAGTCAAAAAATACTTTGTCTAAATGAGAGGAGAATCCAGGGTGAAAACCCGCAAAGGGCGCCTTGAGTTTTCAAAAAAAAATGGAGAGGCCAAGGTGAAAACCCGCAAAGGGCGCCTTGTGACCAAAGGGGATTTTGAGTTGAAAACCCGAAAGGGCAGCTCAAATTTTAAAGAATAAACGGTAATCTTGCTATATCTGATTCAACAAGGAGCGAAGCGCGTTGCATATTGGGGCATCAACAAAATACTTTGGATCTTTTAAACACATGTTGAACTCAAAAAAAGTCTTCATGGAGCTAGGGTATAGACGCTCAAGCGATGATATCTAGGACATCTAACTTTTGTCTTGCTTGCTATCTTTAAATTCTCTTTTTTCTTAAAGATCGGCTATCAGATTAATTTCCTTTGTATTTTTGACAAATTCATTCAAAACTAATTATTCTCAAGATTAAATTCATCTTCCATTATTCTTAAAGTATGTTGCATTAAAATAATGAGAGGTGAACTAAATAATTTTCACAAATGAAGTTTTGCTCATTACTCTTGAAATTTCTAGATAATACAAGAAACTAAAATAGAACAATTGTTCGAAGAATTCACGTAAGTGAGGTTTGAAAGAACTCGAGGAAATTTTTTCTTTAGTCCAAAATGATGATTGGACAAATCAAACGATTCGATCCTAAGAGAGGATCATCTTACAAACATTTTTGGTGGGTCATAGCATTTGAAGAATGGTACAAACCCACAGGCTGAGTAGGAATGATACTTCGAGAGAAATAAGGATAAACTTGGACGAAAGAATGAGTGGTGACGTCTGGAATAGGGGTCATGTTCATAAACATTTTGCATTATAACAGGTTTAATTAGGAGCATTTGACTCACTTCGATCATAGTATCCTAATCATTAGGCATGAACTTATAAACATTATACAGGTTATGTCCTTCAAGCGATAATGAAGATTGATGCGCCTTAACCCCCTAAGCAGTAGGGTAACAGGCTAAAGCATAGAAGATTTGACCTTCAGGTGTTTACACTGAAGCAGATCCAAGATGATTTAACATCTCTGTATTGTCAGAGAACAAATCAAAGAAACAAATTTGGCATCTCCATATTCGACAGAGAGCAAATTGAAGACATAGCAGATCTAACCTTCGGATGTTTTCACATCGAAGTAGATCCAAGATGATTTGGCATCCTTGTGTTTACAAGGAGCAGATCGAAGACATAGCAGATGTGGCTTTCACGTATTTACGCTGAAGCAGATCTAAGATGATTTAACATCTCTGTATTGTCAAAGAACAAATCGAAGAAACAGATTTGGCATCTCCATATTCGACGGAGAGCAGATCGAAGACATAGCAGATCTAACCTTCGAATGTTTTCACATCGAAGTAGATCCAAGATGATTTGGCATCCTTGCGTTTACAAGAAGCAGATCGAAGATACGCTGAAGTAGATCTAAGATGATTTGGCATCTTTGTACTGTCAGAGAACAAATAGAAGAAACAGATTTGGCATTTCCATATTCGACGGAGAGCAGATCGAAGACATAGCAGATCTAACCTTCATTGAAACAGATCCAAGATGATTTGGCATCTCTGTATTAGACAGGGAGCAGATCGAAGACACAACAGATCTGACCTTTATTGAAGCATATCCAAGATGATTTGGCATCTCTGTATTAGACGGGGAGCAGATCGAAGACATAACAGATTGGACCTTTATTGAAGTAGATCCAAGATCCAAGATGATTTGGCATCTCTGTATTAGACGGGGAGCAGATCGAAGACATAGCAGATCTGACCTTCATGTGTTTACATCGAAGCAGATCCAAGATGACAGATTTGGCGTCTCTGTAGGGCAGATCGAAGATAGCAGATTTGGCATCTCTGTATTGTTAGAGAGCAGATCCAAGATGATTTGGCATTTTCGTATTTGACGAGGAGCAAATCCAAGAAGCAGATTTGGCGTCTCTGTATTGTCAGAGAGCAGATCAAAGATAGTAGATTTGGCGTCTCTGTATTGTCAGAGAGTAGATCGAAGATAGCAGATTTGGCATCTCTGTATTGTCAGAGAGCAGATCAAAGATAGTAGATTTGGCGTCTCTGTATTAGACAGGGAGCAGATCAAGGATAACAGATTTGGCGTCTTTGTATTAGGCGAGGAGCAGATCAAATATAACAGATATCGCCTTCCTGAGTTGCAGTGAAGTAGATTGAAGCCGTCAAGAGGCCATCAAGGATCAAGAACTCAAGACTCGGCGAGCCCGGGCAAAATTGGTCCATTTATAGTCTTTGCTCTATTCCTGTTACACAGCAATGAGCAAAGAGGGGCAGCTGTAGACACTCAATTTTGCCCGGGCCAAGAAATAAGTCCAAAAACAAAAATAATAAACCCAAAAAAAACGAAATCCAAGTTCAGTCCAGAATTACAAATATAATTTGGCCCAATCGGAATGGCCCATTACTTGAAAAGATTTAAAGTCTATCTACAAGCTTGACTCATATAGAAATATAATCTTCAATGATATGCAATCTTAGATATGATATGCAATCTTAGAAGATATGATTTTGTAATCTTAGAGATTTAATTTGTAGATACCTTTTAATCTTAATCGTTGATGCAATTAATCTGTACCGTTGGATTTGAGGAGGCTCAACTATAAATAGAGGCCTCTCCCTTCATTGTAAACACACTAGAGTTTTGGGAAACAATAAAAATTTTTGAGAGCTTTCACTCAAATTTCTCTCCCTCTTATGTTCTTATTTTCTACGGTTTGCTTTTATTTTATTCTTCGTTCATCTTCATTTTTTAACCCTTTTTATTTTGATTTAATCCATGTTTCCCTGATTTTTTTATATATTTTAATTTTTAATAATTTTAGTATCATATCAAACTATTTCATTTTTTAATATTTTTATTTTAGTATTACTCTTAGTAAATTATTTTTTAAATTTTACTCAAATCATTATTTTAAAAAATATATTTCATTTAATTGTCATATTTTATCCAAAAGTTTTTCTAAAATGAGGCAATGTTTTTCGTATTTAGGAATTTGTGAAATAGTGCCTTAACATGCTGGGTTGTGATTTCCCGTTTGTCTAAATGTCTAAAATATCCTTCTAAATAGATTTTGTAAATCACGAGATGATTTCAGTTACGAGAGTTTAAGAATATCGTGTACTATTATGCTGGATGTGATGTTTGTATTCTTTCGGAGCTAAAGAATCTTGATTTTTCAACTTAAATAATTCTGGTTTTAAAAAAGGGATCCTATTTTTAAATCCTTTCAAATTTTTGACATTAAGACAGAAAACTATTCAATTTGGTACCAATTTTGGGCGTTGCGAGGGTGCTAATCCTTCCACGTACGTAATCGACTCCCGAACCTATTTTCTTAATTTTCGTAGACTAAAACGTTTTATAAGGTATCCAATCACACTTAAAAAAGGTTGGTGGCGACTCCCGTTTTTGTTTTTCAAAAGTCGATCCCCGTTTTTTCAAACATCCCTTTAAAAAATGGTTTCGACACTGATTATTGGGATGTGATACAATTGGTTCGAGCACATACTCAAAGCAGTTTGTGGTACGAGAATAGTAGAAAAGATCGTTTGGTTGAAACCTGGAAAACATCAAGGACCCACTTATCTGAAAACACAGATCAATATTGGTCTAAGGTTTATTGCTATAAATATCACAAACCGGGTCAATTTTTAAAATTTTAATTTTTCTCTATGCAATAAAACTGTTTTCAAATCAGATTTTTCCAACAGAAGGTGGAGTTGTGCTTATGGGGAACAATTCACCCTTTAAGATAATTGGTATCGACATGGTTCAGATCAGGATGCATGATGAAATTATGAGGATACTGTCAATTGTCAGAAAAATGCCCGATTTGAAGAATAATCTCATCTCTTTAAGTATCTTAGACTCAAATGGTTGTAGGATCATCATCGAGTCAAACAACATCAAAGTATCTTGTGAAGCTCTTGTTTTGATGAGTATAGAAAATCAGTAGCCTATACATTCTGCAATGTTCAATAGTGTCCGATGCAATGGCAACTATAGAAGCAGCAATGAAGACTCCCATGACGTCGCGATGACACAAGGAAATCCCCTCTGTATGAATTCTGAATCAATTCAGTTATGGCACATGCAAGTTGGTTTTATAAGCGAAAAATTTGTTTTGAGTAAAAAAGGTCTTCTCACTGGCATCAGAGTTGGAAAATTAGATTTTTGCAAACATTGAGTTTATGGGAAGCAAACCTAAGTCAACTTCGATTCGACAATGCACATGACAAAAGAGACCCTTGACTACATTCATTCCGATTTATGGGGTCCGGCACCAATCACCCTCAAAGGAGATATCAGATATCTTCTAACTTTTTCTACTCTACCCAATGAAACCTTAGAGAAACAAAATTGATTATGAGACATTTCAATAAAAGTTAATTTTATTTTTCATACAACTTTCGCTTTAAAGTCAATGTCAAATGGATTTATGGATGGTTTTTATTTAAAAATTAGACAAGGCTTGAGGGATGGTTTTAATTTATAAATTTAGAAAGCTTTAAATGTAATTTATTTGGTAATTATTATAACGCAAGGATTAAAGAAGGAAAGAAAGAAAGAAAAAGTTTGTGCAGAATTTTCAATTTTGGATGGCGCTGGAATTATAAGTCGCAATGAATAAAGAAAAAGTTGTGCTGACCTTTCAATTATAAGTCACACCATATTCACTAAATTATAGTGCTTGCCCTGCTTTTCTTTTGAAATATTTATCTATTTTTGGTGAGAAAATATGCATATATTCCTTTATGGTAAGTGGTGATTTGTTTATTACTATCCGTATTGTATACTATGAATCAAACTTTATTTTAGTATTTGTGGTGTTTGTAAGTTGTTTACAAGGAGATGTTTTATTAGGATAAATTACGTTAAAGATCACTAAACTATTAACAAGTTTATATTTTGGTCATTGAAATTTGTATTTTGGTAAAAAGAAATAAAACTAAAACAAGATACAAAAAAATAACTTACCCCTTAGCGGGAAGTCCTCATATAAACATAAATCATATGTTCTATGATGAGCTAGTTTAACCAATCTATCTTCATCTTGATTATCTTCTCTAGAGATGTGACGAATATGCCAACGGCTGAAGTGCTTCAACAATTGATGTATTCTCCGAACCAAAGCAGAATTAGAACCATTTGATGTCTTCTCCTGAATAACTTGTACTCCCTCAAGATTATTAGTTTGAATCAAAACTCTATCATAACCATAGTCAATTAAGAGAGCCAAGCCATCCAAAATGCCCCACAACTCAACATAGAAAATAGAGCTATTTTAAAATTTTTATCTAAGTCACTGAATTATCCGAAATTTTTATTTAAATCACTAATTCATTATATTTTTTATTTTTTATTTTCAATATACATATATTTATTAGGAAAGGGTCAAAGGTTTTGATTTGTTTATTATTAGGGATAAATATCAAATTTATATATGAACTTTAGCTCAATGTGCAATTTGATACATGAATTTTGATTTAGTCCAATTATCCACATGAAACTTAAATTTTGGTTCATATATATATATATATGAAACTTTGGTTTTGATTCAACTGTACACATTTAAAGAAATGAATACATATAATTATTTTCACATCGGATTAATATAATTGTTTGTGTATGCCAAATATCAAAGTAAAATGGTGCTAATTTGATAATGTTATTAGTGATTTGTGAAAATTGAATCAAATTAAAGTTTCATTTACAAAATCACACAAAATCGTTCATGTATAATATTGCACATTGGATCAAAGTTTACATCTTATGTTATTATCATGGATGATACATGGATTTAGAGGAGCTCATATGTTCATAGTGAGGAACTATTATTGAGTGTTGATTTTCACTTACAATAGGTAAAGTGAGTTGGGAGAGAGTATACTTAATTAGACAATAGTGAGGTTGCACCAAATTAGGCTTGAATAATTTCTTTGTATTGTAAAGTTTATAGTGGATTCATCTCTTCGGGTAAAGCCCGACAGATGTAAGACGAGTTTCAAACTACGTAATCATCTTGGTTATACTCTTTATTTTACTTATTGCTTAGTACGTGCCAACTCAAAAATTAACACATTTATGACTTTGTGTTTTAGACAATATTTCAACACAAGGAATAATATTGTCAAAGCACGCCATTTTTTTAGCAAATTCTAAAAGATAATAAAATATTCATAGAAATAAGGATATAATATATACATATATGATAAAAAAAATTAAAAATCAGATTCTATTAACAGTTCGAATGCTTTAAAACTTAGATTTAATTTTTCATATTCATTGCCCAATAACAT
Organism: Gossypium anomalum; assembly: GCA_025698475.1. NCBI lineage: Eukaryota > Viridiplantae > Streptophyta > Magnoliopsida > Malvales > Malvaceae > Gossypium > Gossypium anomalum. Next base: position 97,433,639 of record CM046966.1, read on the forward strand.
AAGTAAATTTTTTGAATATATAGATGAAACTTTAATTCTAATTCAATTATATACATATATAAAAATAATGACATTAATCTATTTTTCTATTAAATAAATATAATTATTTATGTATACATGAAAAAGAAAATGTTAATACATACATACATCACCCGTAGAGTCAATATAGTCTTTTTAAAGATGTCACCCACCCACCCACTGATTAATAATAAATAAGAAGTTACTAATTTTATATCAAAAACTTAGTTAAGGGACGGTCTTTCTTTATAAATTTTCTGCAGTTTTCAATGTAATTTTCTGGATGAAAATGAATAGCAGCACATGATGCTATGAATAAAGAAGAAAAGCTGGGCAGAATTTTCAACTGATTTTATTATATTATATACTTTTTAAAAGGTAAAAGTGGGATTCGCTAAGAATCGAATTTAATTTTAGTGCTAATTGAAAATTCATTTCTCCATATATAGTTTTTTTTTTTTATGAAAAGAAATTGAATAAAATCAACTACATAAGACAACCATTGTCTTTATCTTCTTGTAACAAATCAATTATTTCCTTGGGAGTCTTATTAAAAACTTATAAGCTAGATTTCCAATTCAGACTAAGTTTGGCAAGACGGTCTGCCACCAAATTCCGAGTTCTTGGAATATGTATACTCTTCCACACTCCTTCTGCCCTCATAATGCGTTGAGTCTTTCGGAGAACAGTGATCTCGGAATCTTCCAAATCCAAGTCAGACAAAGTTTGAACAACTTCCAGATTATCAATCAAGATCAAAATTTGCATGTATCCCTTATTAAGTAAAATGAGAATTCCATCAAGAATGCCCCAGACTTCAGCTTCAAACGGAGAACATACTCCTAAAAATCGGGTGAATCCCACAATCTAATTTCCTTCATGGTCACGAGCCACACCTCCTGAAGCAGCATATCTAGAGTCACTGGCCACAGCTCCGTCCGTGGATAGAGTAACCCACGTAATATCTGAGAGATTGCGGTATTCGAACTGTGTTTGTTCCTTTTGTTGGTTCCCATGCGTGCTTCATATTATCACACCTAGGAATTAGAGCTCTTAACCACATCATTTGCTGTCCAGGAGAGGTTTTGGAAGATAAAAAGATTCCTATTCTTCCAGATGCGTCACCCAATTAATCTAGATAAACATGGCCAAGAGAGTCCACTACCCTGCAGTCTTTCATGAAAACAAAGATTAAGAGAAAACCAATTAGGGAAAGGGGAAGAAAAGAACCTTTATTTAAGTTATTCTCGAAGAACAAGCGTCCACACATCCTTTGCAAAGGAACAATCCTGGAAAACATGAGACATGTCTTCAATCGCATAACCACACATCGCACAAGAAGAACTATGCCCAATCCCTCTTCTAACACGCTCCAAATTAGTAAGGAGTCTTTGCTGAGAAGCCAACCAGAGAAAGACTGTAACTCTCTGTGGTCCCAGATATTTCCAAATAGTATTTCATAGTTCAGTTGGAGGATTCCAATCAGGCTCTTTTAAGGCCCAATAAGCACTTCGAATCAAAAAAGTTCCTGAAGTTGATCGAGCCCAGATTGCCCTATCAGGTCCAGAAGCTGGATTCGGGGGGGAATACTTCTTCAGGTAGCCAAACACGAAACAAATCCAAATTCCAGCTTCCATCCGAATTGAAAAATTCCCTAACACGACAGTCAAGGTCAAGGTTAGTAAAAGATGGAATTTTAGAAATTAGAGCACCCATACTTGGAATCCAAGGGTCCTTCCAGCACCGGACAGTAGATCCATCTCCAAGAGACCAAATTAAGTTTTCATGAAATAATGGCCATATCTTATAGAGACTTCTCCATAAGTGGGAGCATTGACTCCTGCTAATCGAATCCGGTAGTTGTTCTTTCCAACTGTACTTGGATCGAAGGACACGAACCTAAAGTGCATCACTCTTGGAGACAGGACTAAATCTAATTTTCATAAGAAAAGACTTATTTTGATCATCTAAGTTCCTAAATCCAAGACCATCCCTAACCTGAGGCTAACAAATAGGGTCCCAACCTACTAAAGACATTTTAGAATTGCCATTAGTACGACCCCAAATAAAATGTCTGACCAATTTCTCAATATCTGAGCAAACACCTCTCGGAATCATCATAAACTGTATGAAAAAGTTGGGAATGGAGAGGAGTACTGACTGTGCCAAGGTGATTCTTCCTGCCATAGATAACATCCTAACATCCCAACTTTAAAGTTTTTGCCTTACCTTATCCACAATGAAGCTGAGCGTATTTTTGGTAACCCTCTCATGAAAGAGGAGAACACCTAAATACTTACCTAAATTTTGAACTTCCTGAAAACCAAACATTTGAGTAATTTGAATGCGAACATCGTCTGGAGAAATTTTGGAAAAGAAGATATTACTCTTCCTAACACTAATTCTATGCCCCGATGTATCACAAAATTGATTAAAGATGGAATCTAACAGCTGTGCTTGGTTTAGATAAGCTTTACAAAGGATTACTAGGTCATCTACAAAAAATAAATGAGAGATTGCAGAGCTATTATGAGATAGACAAATAGGTTCCAATTACCTTTCTCTATTTCTGTACGAATAATATGCCCCAACCAATCCATGCAAAGAATAAACAGATAAGGCGATAGAGGGCATCCTTGACGGATTCCTCTAACTGGTTTAAACTTACGAGTAGGCACTCCATTCCAGAGGATCTGCATAGAAGAGGATGATATTGCTGACATAATCACTTTACGCAGAGAGATAGGGATTCTGACCGCATTTAGCGTTGAAGCAATGAAATCCCAACTAACTCTATCATAGGCTTTTTCCAAGTCTAACTTTACAGCCATCCAGTTCTTCATTTTTTGTTTACACTGCATAGAATGAATAGCTTCCTGTGCGAGAATAATGTTATCCGATATGTTCCGACCAGCAATGAATCCAGCTTGCTCCTGTGAGATTAGCTTAGGAAAAATCACCTTAAACCTGTTAGCGATCACTTTCATAATCAGTTTGTAAAGCACAAAACATAAGCTGATGGGCCGAAATTGGCTGAAATCTTCAGGATTCTCTTTTTTGGGAATTAAAACGATCAGCGTGTTGTTCAGCTCCTCCTCAATCTTTCTTCCAGGAAAGACCTCTTTGACCCATTGACACACATCCCTACCAATAGTATCCCACTGGTTTTGAAAGAAGAGTGCATGGTACCCATCGCTACCAAGTGCTTTCAGCGGTGCCATATCAAATAACGCCCTTTTGATCTCCTCATCAGTGATATCTGCTTCCAAAAAAGAAACCTCTGAGGGATTAAGGTTAGGAAAACCAAAACTAGGCGTACCTCTTAAAGTCAGAGGAGTTTCTCCATACAGCCTTTCAAAAAATTCCACTGTCTTTGAGTGCAAAGTATCTTGATCAGAAACCAATCCCCATCATCCATACGTAAAGAAAAAATACAATTGAATTCCTTCTCTTGATCGTACGGCTGTGATAAAATTTCGTGTTTTGATCCCCAAATGAAGCCAGTCACAACGTACTTTTTATCTCCAGAGTAAATCTTCATGATCAAAAACATTCTCCAACTCATCCCGAATTTCCAGTTCTTTTGAGCCTAACTAGATGGACAATGGTCAATTGCCTTTTGAATATTATCAAAGGATCTCATAAGATGACGTATACGTGCACCCAAAAAACCATACACATTCTTATTCTAAATTTTAACAGAAGAGGTAAAATTATTGAGAGAATCAACCATATTACCCGTAAAATTCCACTTTTCTTTAACGAAGGTGGGAAAAGTGTTGTGTTGTGTCCATCCCGCTAAGAATTTGAAAGGTCAACCTTTAGAAACATCCTGAACCCGGTCAGTGGAAAGTAAGAGTGGCCGATGATCAGACTTAATATGAGTAAGGTGTTGAACTGAGCATTGCGAAAATGTTGACATCCACTCATCATTTGCTAAGGCTAGATCTAATCTTATAGAAGTGCCACCTCGTTGCCAAGTGAATGAAGGTCCACTAAAACCTAAGTCCTGCAAAGCACAAAATCAACGAAATTTCCAAATAATTCAGAACGTTTTCCAAGATTAGAGGGACTTCTCTTGCCCTTAGAAGATAGGATAACGTTAAAATCTCCCATGATAACCAAGGAATGGATTGGGCTGGGGAGGCAGATTTTAACCCTTCCCAAAGAAGCTTGCGTTTCATCTTGTCAGGGCTACTATAAACAAAAGATATTAAAAAAGACTTATTGAAAATAAAATTATCAACATGAAGAAAAATGAATTGAGGGTGACTACTAATGATTTGAATTTGAAGAGAATATTTCCATCCTACCCAGATGCCATTTCCATCCTACCCAGATGCCACCTGAAAATTCAATGACTTCAACCCGATGTGAAAAATTAAAACCCAATTGCTCAATAATAAAATTGGCTTTTTTACCGCTTACTCTCGGTTCAACCAGGCAAATAATATTTGGACTATATTCCAAATTATATTCACAGAATACTCGAATAAAATTTCTACTAGCACACCCTTGACAATTCCATGAGAAAATTTTTAAATTAGGCATCATCAAAATAATATAATAAGAATATAAAAATAATAAAAGCCCAAAAAGCAAAACCCACATAAATAAAAAATCAAGAGGGACAAACCAAAAAATTCAACAGCCTTACTGTTTAGGGATTATACACCCCTCCATTTTCTCATCATTTCTGGAAAATAAACCAGTACCAAAATTTTCTTTTGAGATAACCCAAAATACTCTCAGCAAGATTCTCCATGGATTTTTTAAAGGAGACACGATGGGAGCTAGCGTTTTTGAACCTCACATTAGTCCCATGAAATCTTTTATTCTGCTTATTCGATCTACCCCTGAACTTCATTTCCTTTCCTGAATCAAGAAACCCCTTCGGATCTAAGGGACTGTTCATGGATGGGGGTTCTTTATTTTTAAAGAAAACCACAGCTGTGTGTTTTTCAAAATTGAGATTGCCAACTTCGACTACCTCTTCCCCTCTTACTGCCTCCTTTAAACTTGGTGTACTCTGGAGCACTGAAGTCTCCCTTTCGTCAAGCAAGATAACCTCGTCGATGGCTTGCTCAAGAACAACTTCTGGCGCTGCAAGGGGATGACTGTTGTTGTTGGGAGCAAACGAACCCTGCTGGTTCCCTTCAACCTAGGCTTCATGATCCAACATACCCCAGACCTGCTTAGGCAAAGAAACCCCCAGGCCCAATCCAGAGGTAAATTCCTCTGAATTCTGCACAGTTCCATTACTGATCATGTGGACCGAACTTGATCCCAAAAACGACTCCTTATTCTTTTTGTTATTTGGGCCTAGAGAAATTTTGAGGCCTGACTCTTTAAAATTACCGTTTGAAATTTTTTTATTGATTTCAACCTGCCTTGTATTTTGAAATCCTGAAAATGTCTTGCACTGATCTTCAATTAATATTTCTTTCCCTTTAGACCTCCGCAAATCTGCCGATTCCCTATCCTGAAATTCATTAGTCAAATCCCCATTAGCAAGGCCACTGAATCGGGAGCCTACCTTATCCTTCTCCTGAATTTTGGTTAATTTCTGTGGATCATCCCTTACTTTGCGCCTTGATTTTCTTTCTACAATCATCCACGGACAATAGTTGCCATCTTTCTTCTTCGATCCTTCAACTTTCGATTTTTGAAATTCTGGTACTATCTTAGGCGAGTCCATGTTTACCACCACCGTAGATTCTGGAATTTTAAAGTTACACATGTTTTCCACATGCCCATACCTTCCACAATGAAAATAGATAATAGAAAGGGACTCATATTCTACCATTTGTGTTCGGCCGTTTACCAAGATTTGAGACACCAACGACTTTTCTAAATTGACGTATACTGCCATTCTAGCGAACCGCCCCCTCATCCTGCTATCAGTATTCATATCTAACTTGACCACTTTGCCCACCTGTTCTCTAATTTCAGTAATGATTTTACGGTTATATAGATAACTAGGAAGCGCAAGGAGTCTAATCCATGCCATTGCTACATATGGGTAAGCTTGCATAGAGTCAAAAACCCTCGTCCAAGGCTGAACAATCAAATATTGGCCGAAAATAGTCCACGGTCCTTCAGAGAGATTCTTATCACAATCCAGTTTGTTATGTAATTTGACTAGAAAGTAGCCGTTTTCAATGAATAGGGCCTAAAGGTCTCCACATGCTGTAAATTTTGTTCTGCAAAATTGAAAAACCAATGTTATGACCTAGGAGTTTTAAGATCACGGTATTATTCATACCCTGAATAAGGATTTGATGAATTCGATCCGAAAAAGTAATTGAAGGCACGCCATTCACAATGGATTTCAGAATGTCCCCTTCCAGAAAATCAATAACTTCCTTCCCATCCACATTGGAATCACCCTTTGAAGACTGGCCGACAAGAATGTCTCTCCAAGAAGTAGGTTGATCTGGAGGCAACTCGATCAATAGGAGCGAAGCCAGAAAAATTTTTTAGGGAGCCGGATGAAATTTTAATTTTTTATAGTTTATATCTTTATAATTTGTAAAGGATTAAATTAAATTTTTATAATTTTAGCGGGCTAAAGTGTAATTTTACCTTTACTAATTTAAATTTTTTAAAAAATTCAAGGGCTTAAAAAATAATTTTATATTTTAGGGGGGATCGGGGCCCATGCCAGCCCCCTGGTTTCGCCCCTGTCGATCAGCATGTTATTACTCGTTTCTTCCTTCTTGTCCCTGAATCTAACTTTCTTGGGGATCATCTCCTCCACAGTGGATAGTCCAGGATCAACATTTTCACAGAGAGAATTCGGCATTTTTTAAAAAAACCTTTTGGCCTAAGCAGACAGATAATTTACTCTCCATATATAGTTTAAATTACTCTTTTATACTATACTCTTATTATTAATCATTAATAATGTTGATGTAGGTTAGCGTCTTCATATTTGTTATTAATGGTGGTAGCATTTTAATTATTTTAATATACATTTATTTCTTATTTTTGGAAATTTTGTCCCATTCCTTTCTTCCATGTCATGTTCGAAAAATAGTTTGAATAATAGGTTTGGAGTAATAAAAGTTGTACCAAAATTATGACATGATTGTCATCATCTTTACCAATGACTTGGAGAAAAAGTAGAGAAATTTGAGATAATTAAAGATAATATTATTTACATTATTGTTATCTTCTTTTTCTCATGCATTTTTGCACATTTGTTTTAAGAAAGTATTGTATGAAATTATGATTCAATATCATCCCTATCTCTTTTCAATAGGAGAATGATAAATGTTTTTGTTAAAAAAAAAAAGAAGGATGATAAATTAAATTTTTCTTCCTGATTTTTAGCAATTTTAGTTGGGTTTGAATTTTGTCAAGGGGAAAAAGTTGGAAATTAGAAAGAAAAATCTGATTTGTTATTCTCCTATTGGAAAGGGATAGGGATGACGTGGAATCACAGTTTCATACATTCCATTCTCTTTTTTTCCAAATAATTTTTACTAATAATTTTCTCATGTTTTCAATATTTTAAAATTTTGTAGGATTTTTTTAGGGTTTTAAGTGGAAAAATAAAATATATTTTTGGGTACTAAGTAGAAAACAAAATGTTTGTGAGTTTGTCTCCACTCACTGCCCACGTCCATTTACATATCCTATCAAGTGGGAGTAAAATAGCTATGCCTTTGTGATGTCCCTTCAAGTAAGCTATTCACTGGAATTAAACATGTTTCTTATCATCCTACAATGGGTGATGATTTGGGGTTTTACTAACCTTAGTATGCGATAATAAGGAAAATTCAAATGCCTTGTTTGACCTAAACCACATATAATAAACCGTAAGAAGCATTAAGTAGAGAATCTTCCATCAACTAATGTGGTTCTATGAAATAAATCTTGGATATGGAGAGATATTATCCGACCTTAGTTGGGGCAAGACAATCTTAATGACTGAGTCGAGTATTCAATTTTAGGTTGGAGATAGGAATCTGACAATCTTATTATTGAAAACGGATTGTAGCAACCTCAAACAGCTTCATCATCTTTGAAGGACATTATACTCTTATGCAAAATTTTCATCTTGAATTAAAAAAAAATTAAAGAACAATGAAAATAAAATTCCTAAAGTTAACGGAACATAAAGAAAACATTTTATTTAGGTACAATTTGTTGGTGCATGGGGATAAAAATAAAGTTATGAGAAATTAATGAAGGCTTTAAGGTGTATATCAATGCCACTTTCTTTCAGGCTCTATTTGCCCCCATCTATATATGTTATGCACAAGAGTTACTAGCAAATAAACCTTGAGAATACAATGAAGCCTAACGATTGTCTACGTTTTGTATTGACAGAAACAGTCAACTAAGCACTTAGTGGAGCATAGCAAAGATATCAATTTCTATATAAAATTTTTGCAGTAATTCTTTATAGAACAATCTAAGAATATAAAATATGGTGGAGGATCAAAAAGAAACTTTTTTGTGTGTGTTTCTGGGTGTATACAACAAATGAAATTCCTCTCCTATCTATAAGAGGTCTCATGTCTCTTCATAAAGACATAACTACCCAAACGGATAGTCATATCTTCAAACACAAACATAATTATTCAATAGGTATTAAATTGAATAATTATGACCCTTTGTTATCATCTAAGTGATATAACTTTTAGTGACAAGAGACATAACTGATCACTATGAATAGTGACAACTCTTACTTAATTACCAAGTGACATTATTTTTGGATCACTTGTAACTTTTCAATTATAACTATTGAAACATTATAAATATTTTGAAAATTTTAAAGATCTCCACGATGGAAATCTTGGTTGTGAATTACAATCTTCCCTTCCCAGATGAATTTAAATTACTCTAATAGATTTGGTAATTTTAATCTCAACAATCAAAACACAAAATAAATAACTAAATATAATAAATTTTATATGCTTGTAATTGGTGCACAAAACATCACACAAACCAAGAATTGTTTGTTTTTGGGTGCCTGAAGAGCTTTGCGCATGGTCACTCAACAATATTCAAAGACAAAAATTTCTAAGTTGTGTAATGTTTCGCACATCAATAATACCATTAAAAATTTATTTTGAAGTATGTGAAATGTTAATAGAATTTTATTTCAAATTTTTATTATATATTATATTTTTAAAATTTTATTATATTTTATTATCATATTTTCTTTTTTTGATACAATGTTTAGAACTACATATAGTCCATCTCCAACCCTTAAATAGGAGGATAATGTGCCTACGTACTCAAACCCATATCTTCCTGCATTAGCAACAATGCCGATGTCAATCAAGCTAAGGTTCAAACCCCTGTGTTATTAAACCACTATGCTTGACAACCTTGGGAAGTTACCATAGGCTAGATGAGGTTAGGAGATAAGTCGAACAGAGTAAATCACAATTTATCTTGGTTGAGAAAGTGAGGTCGGGAGATAAACGAGTATCAACCAATCGATTAATTAGTTAGAAGGTAATAATTGGTTAATTGGTAGCTAATCCACCCTAAAATCCTAATCTTAAGTTAATTACAAACCTTGAAGCGAGTTAATCTTCCTGATTGGTTTATTGATTTTAGTGGTTTGTTATTTTTATTATTTGTTTATTTTAGTTATTTAAATTTGCTCATTAATCTATTTTATAGTTTATCGTAATATAGAGATTAATTACTACCACTTACACTTATTATTGTAAAAAGGTTTTCGTAGATTTATTCCATTCTCCATTGAGTACAATCCTCGAAATACTTTCAAGTATTTCATTATACTAATTATATTACAATTTAATCCGTGCACTTGTGAACACCACCATTCTAAATTCTTGTATATTTTTGGTGTATTATTTTAAGTCGTTTATAGACGGCCACCCGCTTCCCCTTTACCACTCCATTGGCCCACTTTAGCTACAGACCCTTGCTTCAAATGAATTGGGTCAGTGGTTTGACCTTCCCCACTACCTTCAGCCTCAACCAAGACCCCCTTTCCTTTTTTATTAGCTTCTAGAATTATCACCCCTATTTCCCCCTTCCTTCGCCAATATCATTGATAGAATCAAGAACTTTAAATCTAGAATCCCTAAACAAAACCCCCGAATTAGCGTTATCTGGCTTCCTAGGATCCCTAAAATTACACCTTAACTTTCTTTCCACAAGCATCCATGGTCCGTAAACTGGTGACTCCTCCGGTCTATCATCTTCCGCCATCATCGCAATATCCACTGTAACACCTCCACCGTCCATATTTGGCCCCTCTCCTGCCATTGAACAAGTCTTCGTATTTGGACATATTTTTTTTTTGCATGCCCATACCTACCACATAAGAAACAGACTGTTGGTAAGTACTCATACTAAACCCTTTGTAACACTCCATTTATCCAGACTTGAGTGTAGAGGCCCAAATTTGACCTGGCCCACTTTACAACTCTTAACCCAAACAAAACAGACCCAAACCCATACATGGCCCAAATCAAAACCCTAGCCCACTAAACATTTTCCAGCAAAAAAGAAGGGAGGAAACCCTAGCCGCTCCCCCCTTGACTAGCGCCGCACGCCACTACTGCCCACAACGCTTCTCTGACACCACCTGCAAATCAAGACCCACACGCAAACAATAGAGAAAAACAACGAGAAAACGACAAAAGAAATAGTTTTGTAATCGTCTATAAGAAATAAAAATAGAGTTTGTACGAAAGGGGGGGCTCTTCTCCGAATTCAAAAAAGGGAGAGAAATCCGAAATAAAGAAAAGAAATGAGAAACAGTTTAAGGGAGGATATTTGTTTGATTTTCGATCGATTTTTTTTTTATACTTTCTAGTTTTATCTTGTTATTTTATTTTTTATTTTACTTTCAAAAGTAAAAAAGAAGAAGGTGCCTTTCCGTCGTCGGAGCCCCCTTTCTCCGGCGTGCATATCGGGTCAAGGGACGCCTTTTGTTCTCGTCGTTCCCGAGCCATGAGCCATGAGCCACGATGCGTGGAGGCGCGTGGGACGCCGATGAGGCCCTTGAGTCGGCCAAGCAAAGGAAATAGAAAGGGGAGGGGAGAGAGCAAAAAGCTCTCTAATTTTTTTTTTTGAAAAAAGGTGCAGAAATGAGTTTAAAAAAAAAAAAATCTGGTTTACATAAGCTTGTTTAAACGACGTCGTTTGGGTAAAACGGGTAGGGTCTGTGCATTCCAGCCTAAAGTGGGTAATTTGCGTGGCCAACCCTCCTTATTTGTGCTGCTGTTTATTTAGACCCTGTTTATCCCTTTTTTACTTTTTAAACATTTTGCCCAGGAATTTTGTATCAATTGCATTTTAGTCCGCATTGAAGCACCGTGTTTTGGGGACTTGGGTTATTTACCCTCTTGGTCCTTCCGCATTTTTTTAAATTTTAAATTCTATTTTTTTTTGTATTCTTTGATTTGTCCCTTTAATTTTATTGCTGTTTCACTTCAGTCCTCGTGAAGCTATGCATTTTGGGAGACGGGAATATTGCCCCATTCGGTCCCCCATCTCATTCGCGTATCACAATTTGGGGCCCAATATTTTATTTTCATTACGTTTTGTTCCTTTTAATTCAGATTTAATTTCAATTCGGTCCTTTATTCTATTATTTTATTATTTTGCAGTTTATTCCCCTTAACTTCATTTCAGTTTCAAATCGATCCTTATTTTTATTATAATTTAGACTTGAAGTCCCATCCTAATTCCAGTTTAGTTCTTTACTGATTTAATTTCATTTTTTATTTATTTGTTCATTTTTTTCTATTTTATCTTTATTTCTTACTATTTCGTTTTAACATCTATTTATTCATGTTTATACCTTCTGGTTGTATCATCAATATTTCTAGTATTTACTTACTTATTTATTTTCACGTACACGTTTTATGCATATATTGTTGTCTTATTCATTTTATATATTTCATGATACATTTACCTTTTATACACCTTCCATTTTATTTCATCTTTTGGTCAATGTTATTTACTTTATTAATATTATGGTTTGGCCATCCATATTATTTTATTACTACTATTGTATTATTACTATCATTATCATTATACTGTTTTCTTTGTTTGCATTTATACATAAGTTGTTATTATTATTATATTAAATGAGTTAATATTATTTTTAGCACATTTATTTTATCTTATTTTATTTTATTTATTATTACTATCATTATTATTATTATTATTATTATTATTATTATTATTGTTATTGTTGTTATTTTTGAACATATCATATATTTCATATTATTATTAATTTTAAATATTTTATATCTATCATCTCTTTTAAATCATCATACGTAGTATTTATTTTAAGATTCTTATATGCATCTTAATATTTTAAATTATTACATGTATACATATATTTTTTATTTAAACATTTTTCTATACATCATTTTACCTCAAATTTCTCTTTTCACATTATTCATTCTAAATATTTTACACGTCATTTGAGTTAAACCATCTTATATCTTATCTACTTTAAATTTTTATATGATATTTAGTTACACTATTTTATATGAAAACTATTTTAAATTCTTTTTATTATTTATCGTAAACCTTTTATTATTATTAATTTCAAGACTTCATATGTTATTTATTTTAGACTCGTATATATATTATTTATTTTGGATTCTTATGTATATATATATTTTTATTATTATACAACATTTATTTTAAATTTCCCTTCTTTCACATTATTTATCCTAACTTTATTCATTTTCATTTAAAAGTTTGTTTTGTTTTATTTACTTTAATTTGAATTGTTGTTCATTAATTATATTCTTTAGTTTTCATCAATGTTTGATTAAAATGTTTGTTTTCCGAAGTAGGATTATTATTGTGTATTTCAAATTGTATGGCCATATTATTATCCTCATCATCCATTTGTATAATGTTATTCATACATTATTTCTTGCATGTAAGTTATGCTTTTAGGTCTTGCTATTGCTCCATGAATCAAGCCTCATTACATTTACCCAACAAATCATTTTATTTTAACCTAAACAAATAACACACGTTGTTTAAACGATGTATTCGCTATTATTCAAAAAATGAAAAAATAAAGCAATGTTTCGCATTGTGAAATATCGAAGAATTGTACCCTAATTTATGGGGTTTCGGTTCTTTCGTTAATTCTAAGAAGTTAAATATCCTTTTGAGTTCTAAAACACACGAAATTCCAATTAAAATTAAAACTTGCGTTCGGGAGTTCATGGTATCGTGTCCTAACTTACGGGATGTGATACTCCGATATCTCGAGACAAGGAAATCTTTAGCAAACGTCTTGATTAAATTCAAGCATTTTTGAAATAGATATTGATAGAAAAGATCATATTTCAAATTCATTCCCGATTTTTGATTTTCAACATTAAGACACTAACTAATCAATTCGGTACCAATTTTTGGATGTGTCGGGGGTGCTAATCCTTCCTCCCACGTAACCGACTCCCGAACTTGTTCTCTTGAGTTTCGTAGACCAAAATGTCATTTTAGTAGACTAAAATTGTTTTATTAAAACAAAGGTGATCCGATCACACCTAATAAAGATCGGTGGCGACTCCCGTTTTTAATTTTCGTTTTCAAAATCCAGTCGATCCCGTTTTCAAAAAAATAGTTTCGACATTGAGAAATCAACGGATAGTGCAAATTGACATAAACCGCCATGCGAGCAAACCAACCCTTTGCTCCATTAGCAGTGTTAAGATTCAATTTCACAACCTTCCCCACCATCAGAATATCTCCCATAGAACCTTCTAATTATAAATGTGTCCCGGTAACGACCCAGGCAAGCGTAACCAAGAATTACCACACTTGGAAAGGGCTGAGCAGGGTTAAAATCAACAGACCACAGCTTCACTGTTAGATATTACCCATAAATAATCCAAGGACCCTGGGAAAGAACCTTTTCAAAATCTTCACAATTTTGAAACTTGGCCAGAAAATATTCATTCTCAATATCCATAAGTTGAAACGACATCGACGGTCTCCATAAATTCGAAATTCTGTTTTGAAGAGCCACATATCCAATATTTCAGCCTAAGAGTTTGATCACAACTGTATTTGCCATATCCTTGACCAGAAATCGTTGTACCCTCTCTGAGAAAACAATGGAAGGAATACCATTCAGATACGATCTCTTGATATCTCCTTCGACAAAATCAAAGTCATCTTCCCCTGGTGCAATGGTCCCACTCTTTGATCCCACATATCCTTTCCCCATTAATTTCTCTTTCCATGATATCTGATTATTTGGACTCAGAACACTGTCCACCACGATATCGTCCACTACGCCTTATTCTTTAAGCCGTACTTTCTTGGTAAAACGGTCTTCATTCCGACAAACTTCATCCCATTATTCTCACAAAGAGAAAAAGTTTTTGACATTATTTACTCTATTTTGTATTTCTTCAGCCTACGGGATACCATCTTTCAAGACGAGTGAATTTACGGGTTTTATTAATAATAAATAAGTTTTCAACATTTTTGTGAACACTAGAAATACAGAAAATCCTTTTGATTCACTCAAAAAATAAAATTATTTATTTTATGTGAATACTCAAAGGGATCATAGTTAAATATTAGATTTTCGCATTTTTAAATCTCAATTTTTGATAACATGAAATTAAGGAGGTATCAATTTTGGGGGTCGTATTGGTGCTATAACTTTCTCTATGCATAGCCATTTCTTGAACCTTATTTTTGTTTGGATTTCAAGGCCAACCTTAAAATTATCATTTTTTAAAGGGATTTTAGAATTTCTTTATAAAATGTGATTTTATAGTTGACCACTTCTATTTTAGTTTGAAGCTTTCGTGTTTTTTTAAAACTGAAATTTTCCATATTTACAAATATCATCAAGCTTGGTTTGCTTTGCTCGCACCCGGTGGCAGTATCTAGGCCTAGCACGTCCAGCGTGGTATCATATTTGGATGGTGTTGCCTCATTGCCTGTTGACTTAAGCTCTGTTATTAAAGCTTGAGAATTCCCTGGCGGATCGAATGATGAGTTAATTAAGTGATAGAAACAACGCCATTCCTCCATTAACAATTACAGAGTCGGTTGTGTCTTATGGTGGGTGAAGTTTAATTGAAGATTCTCATCATACAAATGTTTTTTTTTTTTTTTTTTTAAGGAACTATGATACAAATTCAAAATATTTGGTGATAGAGCGGTTTGCAGCTTCAAAGGCCAAAGTTGTTGTAAATTTACAAGAATTGTATAGAGTGTGTTGCATAAGCCCTCGAAGCCTCCTTGTTCTTGTTGGAGTTGGAATCCTCATTTGTAATAGTCGCTGTATAAAAGATTTCAACTATTAATCAAAAGCTTCGTTTTCAGGGACATGATTTTTGCATCTCAATCGAGTGTTTCAAAAGTTGAATTCTTTGGGATTGGGATGCCCATTCAATGGACCAAGAAAGCTGAAAATTTTTATCATATCATTTTTTTATTTATTAAATGTGTGGTATTTTTATCAAGGATTTTATTCTACTTCCAAATGGTATCCAAATATTGAACTTTTAATTTCAAAATGCATTTTGCCTTCTTTGATTTAGTACTCTCTATATCAATTTCATGTTCGTATTATGAACACCAATATATTTATAGTTCATCACATCAATCAATGTTGCGGATATAAAGAATACTAAACAAGAATCTATTTGTACCATCAAACAGTAACAGGGGAAAAACAGAAACTTATAAAACTAACTAAATAGGAGAAAAATTCTTGAAAAGGCTAGTGAAGCAGTCTACCACACTTACTCCTCCTTCCCTGATCGGCCCTTTATAAAATTGAAAAATTTTTCATCTGTTTAGGCTGCGGCCCTTCTTCCTCGTAGATATTACGTTTTCGTTTTACAAGGGAAGTGCTGCCTGCGGATCCATCTTTGTTAGTAGAGTGATGATGGATATGTTCAAAGCTTGGAGAAGATTAACTGGTATGGCACTGCAGCTCTTTTATTTCTTCCAAATCTTTCTCATATATTATTCTAACACCACACTTCTTCACCTCAACGGAAGAAGACGTTCTGTTGCCTATGAAAGACAGCTGAAGCACATCGCATTCATCATCAGAGCAATCCATTGTCCATAAATTCTTGGTTTCACATTTATCCTTCAAGGATAATGGATATAAAAATTCACGCGAGAAATAACGAAGAGAAAGGTGGTCCTTCGTTGTGGGTGCTCGAGTGAAAAAAAGGTAACTGAAATCGACCTCTCGAGGATTTTTAACTTGGAAAACAGATCCATTACTACTAGATTGTCCAGAATTTCTAGAATAGATATAAGTTGGACCACCAAGAACCCTTCTCTCGGAACCACAATCATTGACGAAAATGCAGCAGAAAGCAACTCCAATCCATTGACTGTCATTCTGAATATTGAGAGGCAAAGGTATTTCAATTACAGAGCCGCCTCTCTGTTTGCTGAACCATTCTGGGATTTCATTTCCAGGTATAACAACATCAAATCTTTTTCTTGAATTCGCAAATGCCTGCAAATTAAAACATCAGTCGTTCTTGAATTTGCAAATGCCTGCAAAATAAAATATCGGTAGTTCTGTAACTAAAACCATGAAAAAAAAAGAGAGATCAATCAACCTTAATATATGTTTTCAGCAATGATATTGCACTAATGTTCTCAGCCAATTTGTAGCTGTTAGTAGCTATAAAGTAAGCTTTATAATCTTTCCAATCAGTTCTCATCCTTGCTGGAAGCACAGGCAACGATTCAAGCTCACTGCAATTTGACACTCCAAGAAATTCAAGATTGGAAAGACGAGTGAAAGACGCAGCTATGCTGGTGAAATTGTTACCACCAAGCTCAAGAACTCTCAATGAGGATAGACCAGAAATATCACTAGGATTATCTCCTTCACAAATATTGCACAGGCCACAATTTGACAATCTAAGATCTTCAAGCTTGGAGAGTCGAGTAAGAGACACCGGTATGCTGTTGAAATTGTTACCCTTAAGATCAAGATGTGTCAAAGAGGATATACAAGAAATAGCACTAGGAATATCTCCTTCACCAAGATTGCAGTCCCTTAGTTTCAACTTTCTCAATGAACTCAAACCGGACAATGAAGGTAGCATTAGAGCTATGGGATTCATCCTTCCTCTTTGGCTAACCTTGAAAAGAGAAAGGAGATCTCTTTTTAACTTAGACGGACCCTTGCATCCATTGGCAGACAAAAATTTAAGATTTTTCAATTGCGAAATGAAGGATGGTGGTTCTTTTATGGCTGTTTCACTCAAGTCAAGCTCTTCCAAAGATTCTGCTTGCTGCAAATTCTCTGGCAAATATTCAACTTTGTAACAACCAGAAAGATCAAGAGTTTTTAGATGTTCCATTTTCCCATCAATGTCAGGAAACCTTGCAAGATTCGAGCAACCCGAAAGAATTAGAGTTTCAAGGAATTCCATTCCAATTTTAGTTGGAAGGCTCCTAAGACTCTTGCAGTCTCTTAAATTCAAAAGTTTAAGTCTCTTAAGCAGTCCAAGTGATGGATGAACATCTACTAATTTGATACAACCTTCCATAATCAGAACTTCAAGATATGGGGCTGTTGTGAAGTCTGGTGTCTTGATGAGATTTTTAGACCCTTCAAGGTTGATTATTTTCAATTTATACAAGGGCTGTCGCAAACAATAACAGATTAGAGAGAAAAGAGAAAACATAATAAAGCTCATTTTTTTATTATCTTTTTATCGTTTTCAAATTTTAAAATAAGCTTAAATAGAAGGATTAGATTAATTTATTTCTTACTTTATGTCCCTTCCATAGTTGTTTGATGCGACTATATGGTAAGAGAAGTACAACAAGATTGTCCGGTTGAAAGCTTGAAGGCAATGATGTTAAAGGATATCCTGTCCAATCTAAAAGTCGTAACTCATTAAAAAGATATTTGAGATCATTACAGTTTGAGAGGCAAAGCACTCTAAGCAATCTCAATTTTTTCATCTTCGAGAAGGCATCGACATTCAAATTGAGTATCTTGCCCGATTCCCTAAAAGCCATGGCAAAACAAAAAATGAGCATTAAAGTATACAAAAACATTCAATACCTCAAAGCTATATTTCCCCAATGCTATTTTTTAAGGACTTGTATCCGATACTTTATCAAACACGTGTCCAAATATGGGTATTAATATATGATACTTCAGAACTCGTTAAATACATAAAAAAGCCTTTTTAAAAAATAACCCTTACCCATTTCAAACATACATAACTAACACTTACATTTGACTTCAAATCACCTAAGCCTTATAAAACTAGAATTAAAATTTTGATTTATATTGGTGCAATTGTAATGTATAATTCTATTCATTGATACGAAATAATTACAGGTCATTAAAAATGATGTCTATTGATTTTATTTTTAAAAATTTTTGACGACATATTAAAATCATGTTCACTAAGATATACTATCAGTGCATCAAATATAAGCACTTAATATTAGTAAGGATATATCTTTCTCATGTTTCTTTTGAAAGAGTAATGCGTTGCTAGATAAATTTCATAAATATAACATTAAATATTAAGCATTAAAGGTTTTTTCCATTGATTTTTATTGGATACTTTTACAAAAAAATATTAATAATACACATTATAAATGTGTACATATATTTTTTTACCTTTTATTGTCGATGATCATACTTTCAATCATTTCTGTAACCTAAAAAAAAGCAAGAATAGAAAATAAAACAAAATTATATATATGTTTAACATTATTATAACGTTTTGGTCAAAATAGCATTTTAAATAAAGTAAAACATTTCAAATGAGAGAGATTCAATGAAATTAAATACTTATTTATATAAATCCTTATTAACAGTTATAATTAACAAAAGGAATTTATCTCAATGCTACTGAACGTTAGTATTCAACTAAGCCTTAATTTTTTTTCAGAAATAAAGTAAAACATTGTCTAAGGAGAGTAAGTCAATAAAATTGAACACTTATATTACAAATCCTTATTAATATTTATATTCAACAAATGAAAATTATCTTAAAGCTACTCAATGTCACTAAAGGATCGAAATGTAAAATAATTAGACTAAGTTTTGGATTTACATCATATATCAATAAGAAGAAAATTTTGTATGTAATTTTTGTTGAATGATTTACCGTGTTTTTTGTTAGGACATGATGGACATCTCTTTCCTTCCACAATCTACAACGTTTTCCAGGTTCATCAACACATCTTTCTTCAACAATTTTTCTTCCCATTTCTTGCAACAAGGCATGCATCCGCAAATATTGGTTGTCATCACTGACTTTTATGAGAGATTTCTTAATGAGAACATCAATTCCAATATCGGGAAAAAACTCACAACCATCCAATACTTTCATTACCAAATCTTTCTTCTCCCCATTGAAAAAGCATGCTATATCTAGAAATATATTCTTCTCCCTTTCTTCCAATCCATCAAAGCTAATTCTTAGTGTGTCAAGAATTTCTTTGTTGGAATCTTGTTTAAGTCTTTTAATTGCACTTCTCCATTGAATTATATCTCTACCGCACAAAAATGAACCCAAAACTTCAAGAGCTAAGGGGAGACCATCAGCATAATGTACAACATCTTTAGAAAGCTCAATGAAATCATATTCCGGCATTGTATCACTATCAAAAGCTTTCAAATTGAAAAGCCTAAGTGCATCATTGGGATTTAGTGTTGTAGGCTTATACACATCATCTATTCGATAAGATCGGAACAAATGTTCATCTCTTGTTGTTACAATGATCCTACTCCCTAAACTGAACCAATCATGCTTTCCAACTAAGCATTTCAAGTGTTGTAAGTTATCAACATCATCAAGAACAACAAGAACCTTCTTGTTAGACAACCTGTTACTAATTATGGCATTCCCTTCATGAACATTGAAAAAGTTGAAGCATTCATCTGGCAAGATTTGAGAAAGAAGTTGTTTCTGTAAAGAAACAAGTCCACATTTGTTTGAAACTTCTCGAATATTAGCAAGAAAACTTTTACCTTCAAAATGAGGTGACATTTGAGTGTAAACAACCCTTGCAAGAGTTGTTTTACCGATGCCACCCATTCCGCAAATTCCTATAATGCGGACATCATCTTCTCCAATATTTATTTTCGAATACAACTCCTCCAAACGTACACTAATTCCAACCAACTCATCATGAACAACCAGATATGTCTGACATAATTTCGCTGATATCTTCTTAACAACGTCTCTAATAAACTCTGATTCATACCTACAAAGAAATTAAATTCAGATGCTATCTTTCAAATGCACTTTTTCATTTTTAGTTCAGTGAATCATGAAATATAATATGGTTGGAAGCAAACAAAGAGCAAGAATAAGACAGTAAGATACATTATAGCATCAAAATGCACAACTTGCTCCTTAGTAGAAATATGGGGATTCTTTTTTGTTTTTTTGAATAAAAACTCCAGACTGGGCATATTATTCCACGGTAAAGTCAACAACAAAATAAGTTCAGAACAAAAACATAGAAAAACCAAAAAGAAAAATAAATGAACCAGAACATGGCCCAAACCGGAAGGCACAAAGCCGGTCCTGCAGAAACCCAAGAAACAGAAAAATCCAGAATCTTTAATGCACCTAACATTTGCCCAATCAGGTTTCTTCTTGACACCCGTCCTATCCAAACCAACTTTTCCTCACAAAATTATGAATAAAGAAAAAAAGACAAGTTTTTAGTCATTAAAACTAGGAAATAGAGAAGAAAAGAAAGAAATACCTATTATGTAAATGCCATCCCTTGATGTTAGCCACTTCAGTCAAAGCATTTCGCCACTTTTGAATCTTGTCTGTATCTTCCTTGTACCGCTCTTCGTATTTGGCGAAGGCTTCTTCAACTTTTCCTTTTTGTTTTCTTAAATCGGATGGATCCACATCGTAGAAAATTGGAAATACTTTATGACCCTTGTCATTTTTTTGCTTAACAATCTCCGCAAGCTCCTCCAAGCACCAACCTGAAAAGGCATAGTTCTCCGAAAAAACGATTACCGAGCACCATGATTGTTGAATTGCTCTGAAGATTTCCGGTGCGATCTCTTCACCTGCCTCCAACTTTGGATCATCTCTAAAAGTGACGATCCCACCTCTATTTAGAGCATCGTAGAGATGATCCGTAAAGTTGTTGCGGGTATCTTCACCTCTAAAACTCAAGAACACATCGTATTTCTTTCTAGAAATGGATGAGGAAGTCGAAAGTAATGACGACATGAGGATGTATGAGAAGAAAAATATATGGGGATGTAATGTTCAAAATCAGAAAACAGATGGCTCAATACCTAAGAAACAAATTAGAAACAGTAAGTATATGAGCATGAGGTAGGAGAAAAACAGATGAAAATTCGAGGGAAAAACAAAGGACTTTGTAAGAAATTTCTGTTGCACTTTGCCAAATGAATCTGTGTATAATAATACCCATGAATGGGAGTAGGTGTGGAAATTCGGGGTTATAGGTGTGGAGCCTACAATTATTATTAAGTGGAGTTTTGGGAATTCTATTGGAAATTTGACATATTCAAGTTTTTTTACTTTATCCTTATTTAAAATAACAATTAATTAATATAATCATATCTCCTTATTTAAATAACATAATCATATCTCCTTATTAATATTTAATTAATTTTTTAAAATATTATATCTTTAATTGCAGTAATTAATATAAAATAAAATTTTTATTTAAAATTTTAATATAATTAAAATATATTAACTTACTAATTCAAATATCACAATAGAAAATTTTTAAATAATAATTAAAACACTTTTAACATATTCAAGTTTCATTTTATGTAAATTGATTCATTACACTTTTAAAAAAAAAATAAAAGAGGTATACTGATAGTAGCAGTTTAGGTTTTTTTTGTTTTATTTGTTTGCCGATAGTTGCAGGGGATTGATTCATTACACTGTTGTAAGACGGTCCCACAAAAGTGACGGTTGGCTAGTGTCAGGTTCCTCTAGATCGTAAGGCTAAAATTTAAGTAGAGCTGGTGGTCGTAGGCGTCCTCTTTCACTATAACTGGCTTATTCGGTCATGAGAAGGATCACCTAAAAGCCTATGATTGAACCAAATGAGGATCGAGATAATCGGATGCTAGAATCCCTCAAATTGAAAAACCCCTTCCCTCAACTCTGTTTCTTTTTACTATTACAATTTTAATTTATTTAATTTCAACTCGTCTATATTTCTAATTCTGTTTTTTATTTTTTCCCAGGTCAGACTTTTTTTTGGGCACGATTGTGCCCAAGATTTTGAAAAGCAAGAAGCTGTAGCGATCCAGTCCCTGAGGATTTGACTCTATTTCCCTTATACTATTCTTTTCATAATTTCTTAGGGATATGTTATTTTCATTAATCCCCCTACTTAGCCCATGCTTGCCCTCAAGTATGCTTCCATTCCACTATGTAATTTAGATTTTACCATGAAAGAAATGTCACTCCAATGTTTTATAAAAATTAGGCATAATGCATATGAAAATAAAGAGAACCTTTAGTTTGCTTTAAGTAAAATCGAAAAGTACTCCAACTTAAATACACAAAAATTAAATCGACTTCAATTATTTCATGAAAGCTAGGAATTTACTTAACTTACCAAGACACCCTATTTGTTCCACCCTTAGTCCCCAAATGTAATTCTCTTTTTTCCTTCGTTTTATTCATTTATTATTATTTTTTAATGCTTAAGAATGTATTGGCCGCGCCCTTTTGACACAAAGTGGAATGACAACCAAGCACCCCACCTTGATTACTCAGCCTAATATACTCCTAATTTATTATATTATATATAAATTGGTTTAAGAATGTTTTTGCCCTTTTGACGCGAAGTGGAATGACAACCCAAGCACCCCACCTCGGTTACTTAGTCTAACACACTCTTAATTTTTTTGTTTAATTTCAGTTAAGCAGAGTTTTACCTAACACATCACACAACCTTTTTACGCGAAATAGGATGACAACCCAAGCACCCTATCCCGGTTACTTAGTCAGTCACGTTGTAAGCTTGTGCTCATAACCACAGAATCATCAGATTTTTTTTTAAAAAAATGGAATTTTAATTTTGGAGGACTATGAAAAACAATCAAGTGTCAAAAATAAGTTTTGGCAACTACCTAACAGTCATGAAAACAAATTTAGCATATATTCGTATTAAGTGTTCTTTTTGCAGTTAAACTTAAACAATTTTACTATAAGCAAGATGAGATTAACTTTACTAATCATAATTATTTTAGCCTAATAGAAATAAAACAGTGTAGATGAAATCAATATAGTAAAATCATAACTAACTCTGTAGACAAGAATTATGCTCGCAGGTTAAATAGTGGGTAATTCTTACTCAAAATATTGGGTATGAAAATGGGCAAGATATTCTAAAATAAATAAATGTGGGCAAAAACAAGCACAAGGCAGTAGAACCAGTAACACAACCAAAGAAACAACAGATAAAATAGCAGAAATAATGAGGAATGTCTCCCCCTACTTAAATCACATTGCCCTCAATGTGAAAAATAATATTAACAAATATGATGAACAGGAAAGGGTTTGAACACTCCTCATGTCATTTTCATTACTATTTTCGCCACCTGTTTCCAAATTTAATTTTTCATTCCTCGATTCTCCTAGATATAAGAAGAGAGAATAAAATTTATTAACATGCAAGAAAATAAATAAAATAAAATAAAAATAAAAAACATAAAATTAGGTTGCCTCCCAACAAACACTTGTTTAGCGTCGTTAGCTTGACAGTCCAACTAGTATTAGGGCTGTTCTAGCTGAATTTTTTTTATTGTATGGGCTTGGAAATTATCCTTTTTTACCACATCCCACATATTTGGCTTCAATCGTCTTTGCGCCTTTCGCTTTGGTTTCGTATTTTCTTCTAAGAAAGTCTTATGCATCATGTCAATGGGTTTATCCCTTTTAAGTCGACAATTGCCCAGTCAATTGCTTCCTTATGGTCCTTTTGTATCTAATTTTCCTTTTCAAACTTGGAAAATTTATTTGAAACTATAACTGGCAAGGACTCATCATTCTCTAAAAATACGCACTTGAGATGCTCGGGAAGTGGTTTTAATTCCAAATCTGGTGCCTACACAATAGAAGGTAGAAGTTTAGTGTTCATAGGAGCCGATAATTCATTAATAGATTCACAAATAGATCTTGAATCAAAATTATCATCGAACAATATTTCAAGTGTGTCTTCATAAGGTGACTCAAAAGTTTCTTCTATTAAGGAGTCAATTATGTCAACACGGTTTACATTTAAGATTTCACTCAGATGACTAATAGTGTTGTAAACGTTAAACTTCATGATCTCCTCGTCAAACTCTATCGTGAGGGTTCCGTTACGCACGTCAATCTTAGTACCTGTAGTACTAAAGAAAGGTCGCCCCAACAAGATTTCTAAAGACCCAAGAGTGTTATCCTCTTCCATTTTCACCACATAAAAGTTCGCTGGAAAGATAAGTCCTTTGACTTTCACCAATGCATCTTCAAGGACTCCTTTAGGATGTACAATAAACCTGTCTGCCAATTGCATGATAACACCTATTTTCATAAAAAAATCCATGTTAAGTGATTCATAAATAGAAAAAGGCATTACTTTTATGGAGGCATCTAAATCATACATAGCTTTTTTAATTCCTAAGTGGCCTATTTTGCATGGTATTGCAAACATTCCCTTGTCTTTACATTTTGTTGGCATCCTCCGCTACAACATTGCAAATACATTTTCACCAACACTTACTCTTTCATTTCTAGTCAATTTTCACTTGTTGGTGAAAAGCTTCTTAAGGAACTTGGCATATCACAAAAATTTTTTAACGGCATCCAACAATGGTATGTTGATCTTGACGTTTCTGAATGTTTCAAGGATCTCTTTTTCCTCATTACCTTTCTAATGTTGGTTCAATCTTCCTAGAAACAGAGGTTGAATTTTGGACAATGGAGGTTTTGTTCAGACCTGTTCATCGGCCTTATGCTTTTCCTCGGCAGAATCTTGATCAAGATTCCTTCCAGGATTTGGTTCCAGTTCTTTTCCACTTCACATCGTCACTGCATTTGCATTTTGTCTTAGGTTAGGTTTCGTTTGTGACGACAACTTTCCCAGTGAATTGATTTTCTCAATTGACGTGGTCAATTCTTTTATAGATGCCTCTCTTTTTTTGTTGAAAATCCTCTATTTTCTTTTGGAAATCCTCTGTTCTCTTTTGAAAATCAACAGTTTATCATTGTATTTTTTGTTGGAAATCAAGCACATTAGTTGCTAATTTATTTACCATGGTTTCTAGGGAGGTATTTGAATCTTACGTTTGCTATAGAAACTAGTTTTGGTATGGTTGATATTGCAGGTTTGCCCATAACTCAAGTTAGGATGATCTTTCCATCCTGGGTTATATGTATTTGCGTAAGGGTCATATCGCCTTTGGGGCAGTCCAGGAAACTTCCCTACAACATCCAAATAGGCGATAGCATTGCCATACAAACTAGGGCATGCATCAGTTGTTTGTTTGGGTGTTGCACAAATTTCGCACAATTCGACTAATCTTGTTTTTAATGCAAAAAGAGAATTCATGATATTAGTATCTTCTAAAGTTGAAATATTTAGCTGGTGAACTCTTCTAGCGGGTTCAGGATTGGCTCAGAATTGCTGATTATTTGTAGCTATTATGGATATTAAGTCTCTTGCTTGTTGGGCGGTCATGTTAACAAATGTCCTTAGAAGGAAAATTTAGTAACATTCAAATATATCAATTATTTGAATCACAATATTTCATATTTTTTGTAAGGTTATAAGAAACATTCTCACTATAAAATAGAGGTGAGCATCTACACCCATGGATCCTCA
Source organism: Gossypium anomalum (assembly GCA_025698475.1). Taxonomy (NCBI): domain Eukaryota; kingdom Viridiplantae; phylum Streptophyta; class Magnoliopsida; order Malvales; family Malvaceae; genus Gossypium; species Gossypium anomalum. Next base: position 97,459,502 of record CM046966.1, read on the forward strand.
AATAAAATTAGTATCTAATGCTGGTAAGAAAATTGATCAATTGAAATATGCAAGTCTAATTGGTTGTCTTATGTACATAATAACTTGTACAATACCAGATATTATATATGCTGTTGGGAAATTGAGTAAGTTGATAAATCATAAAAGTAACATGTTTTTAATCCTATTCTTGACACGTTTTTGGATTATTTATTATGTAAATTAGTGAATTTGATGCTCTTAATCCTTTAAAATTATGTTTCTATACTTAGGTGAGCATAAGGAAGTGAAATGAGCAAAAAAGGAGGCCAAAATTAGACAAAAAGAGATATATTCAAGAACCACATGGCCTGGGCATTTCCATACAGGCTGGACACACGCCCATGTGCTAGCCTGTGTCGATATCACTCCTTGTTTCCCAAACACGTGGAAAAAACCTAATTTTTAGGCTTTTTAAGCATTTTAAAGTCTATAAATACACACTAGAAGAGGACCTAAGGGGGCATCCAGAGAAGAACGAAGAAAAGACCAGAAGAATGCCATCGGATTCATTTCAGAAGTGGATCTCCTTCAAGATTGAAGATCTCCATTCAATTTCTTTAGAAGTTTTATTGGGTTTTTTTATGTCTTGTTGTTTTCCTAACTTTGAGATGATGTTATTCCAGATTATGAACCAAATTCCCTAGATACCTAGGGAAGATGAAACCTATATGAATTTTATTATTTGATTTCTGAATTACATGATAAGTACTTGAATCTTGTTCTCAATTATGTATACTTATTTCTTACTTTAATATTTTTCAGGATATTAATTCATGCTTAATGTGCTTTTTTCAGTGGAGCAGAAGTCTCCACTTAAGAGTAGATCTAGCATAATTGAGTGGACTTGCATGCAATCCTAGAAATAGGACGACATAAATCTACCAAATTAGAGTCAAATCTAATATAAGAATCCATAGATTGAGTTAATGCGACAATAGGGGTTTTAATTAGAAAGAGATTTCAATTAATCAACCTCGAGTCAGTTATTCTTACTCTCAAAAGATATATTAATATAATTTAGGGATTTTTACGGATTAAGGCACAAGTGAATAAATCATTTAATTCAGATTCAGAATAATAAGTGAAGTCTAGGTGGATTCTTCCCTGGGTATTGTCTATCTCATTGGTTTTCTTCAAATATTTTTCTAATTCATTCTCTGTTGCGTTCTTAGTAATTAGTTAGTTAATTTTAGATTAAAATCAATCCTATTAATTTGTTGGCTAAATAATAGAAAAACAGTCATTACTAGTACTTTTAGTCCTCATAGATACGATATTCCCGACTCACCATAGCTATACTATTATTTGATAGATGCGCTTGCCTTTGTCATAATTTTAGTTAGTTTAGTGATCATCATAAGTACACAAGTAATCCAAATAGTTTGCATTGACAAGCTTTGAATAGAGTACTCAAGTACATATTACTAAATAATTGTTTTGTGAAAATGAGATATTTTTACTTTTTTATCCATTTAGACATATTACTATTACTGTCTTCCTTTTCATGTATATGTATAATGTTTTTGTAAAAAACAAATTCCCATCATTCTTTTCTCTTTGGTAAATGCTACTTCATGTTGATTGTTGATATGATAATCTTTTTGCACATGCCTGAATTTATTGTACTCGTAGCATTGTGGTTTGTCTCCATTTCGGCAATCATTTTCTTCATCCATCATTGTCTGATAATACTCTAGAATGACATATTTTTATGTATTAATTACATATTTATTTTGAGTATGATCCTACTAATTTGAGCTATTTATGGTTTTTTATCTTATAGGGATTAAATTGAAGGCAAAAGGGAATTTAGGAGCAAAAGCGTTAATTTAAAGATAAAATGGGCCAGCATGTGAAATAGGGAAGAAGTGGTGCCGAAAATACAAGTGTGGAAGACTTTTGGGGCAAAAGTGCAAAGAAGTGATTTTATAAACACAAGACTCTATTTAAATTTAAATTTTATTTTTTTTCCAGATCAAAACTTTTAATTCTGTTTTTTTTCCAGCTACGCAGCTTTTCTTGGGCACGACTCTATCCGTGATCTCGAGGAACAGGAACTTGTGCAAATCCAGTCCCTGGGGATTTGACCCTACTTCCCTTATACTATTTTTTTCACTATTTTATAGGGATAGGATATTTTTGATGCTCTCAACGACGCATCATTGTCTCATCCACAATTGTTGTTGCTTTTGTCTCGTCCATGTGAATTTTTTCTTCTACCTCACCCTCTTCCAAATCTATCACCTCTAGAAAGCTTGTCTTGATTTTGTATTGAAGATTTTTCACCATTTCGGGAATCAATAGTATGCTTGGATTGAAATGCTAGAAGCAATGCTCGATGTGAAAGGCAATCTTTTTTTTTCTTTTTTTTTTAATATAAACTAAACACTAAATATTTGAAAGTCGACCGAAGCTCAAGTGTGTTAGATTTGTAAAATAAAACTAAATAAATTAGGATCTATCATATCAAATTATCAAGAATAAATCAAGAATAAAACTAAATGCCGAAGCGTACCTGAATCCATGGATTCCTTGAAGCTTTTCCCGATCTTGGAGATTTGATCTTCTAAATTAGCACACAAGAATTCAAAGAATATTTACTCTCTCTTTCTTAAGGATGGGATAGTAGAAAAGATATATTGTGTATAATTTGGGGCCCATAACCTTAATATTTATAACTTTGGCATATTAGTTCTAATCAAATTCTAATTAGCCCATCATTAATTAGAATTTGATTAGAACTCAATTAGTAGAGTATCTACACATATTTGACCCATACTTTATATAATAATTAAAATCCAATAAAATTTTAACTAAATTAGATCACTTTTATATGTGGTGTCCATATTTTCCAATAAAGTGCCTCTAGATGAAACCTTTCTTGCTGACTGGGTAATGGATTTCTAGGATAAAAGGAGACATTTTGGCGGCTTTCGATGGGAGGTTGGGAAAGAGGTTTGTGATACGAGAAGCAGAGTTGGTGTTGAAGCTTGGGTTGCTTTGCTCGCACCCGGTGGCGATAGCTAGGCCTAGCATGTCCAGCGTGATATCATATTTGGATGGTGTTGCTTCATTGAGTGATGACTTAGACTCTGTTGTTAAAGCTTGAGAATTCCCTGGAGGATCGAATGATGAGTTAATAATTGAAAGAAACAACACCATCCCTCCGTTAACAATTACAGAGTCGTTTGGTGTCTTATGATGGGTGAAGTTTAATTGAAGATTTTCATCATACAAATGTTTTTTAAGGATTTATGATCAATGTTGCGAATATAATGAATACTAACTTAAGGTAAATAAGAATCTATTTGTACGATCAAAATAACAGGAGAAAAAGAGAAACTTATAAAATTAACTAAATAGGAGAAAAAAATCTTGAAAAGGCTAGTGAAGTAGTTTAACACAATTACTGCTTCTTCTCTGATCGGCCCATTATAAAATTGAAATTTTTTTCCAGGAAGGTGAGAGTTGAAAAACTGGAGGATAGTTTAAGTAATAATTAAAAATGTTGGACGGTTTGAATTTTACTTAACAATTAGACAATGGAAAATAATAATTAAAAACAAGTGGTGTAAACGTATTGAGTTATTTTATGTTGGATACATCATAATGCAATTATTAAATGAAATTATCAATAGTTTATTAAATTACAGAGGACAGAGACTTGAAAGATACCTAGCCATGGAGTTATCAGTAAATTAAAACTATATTTTTTTTTACATAATAATTTACTTCAACCTTTAATTTTACAAAAAAAGAAATTATTTTAGCTCCCATAGATGAAAAAATTAACATTTATTAACTTTACTAATCTGTCACATTTGCAATTAGTTAATTTTTTTATAAGAAATTTTTTTTTTTATAATTTTATACCTTTCTAACAATTCTTCCTGCATTACTGTTTCTGCATTGAGCCAAAGGGAGCTTTATAGTTTGCAGCTCTTTATTTTTTTTTTTTCTTTTGCAGCTCTTTATTTTTTTTTCTTGTCATTTACCCTGAAAAAGAAGCTTTTGATTACTGGTTGATATATTTTTTACGGTTCTAGTTACAAACGATGATTCCAACTCCATCAAGAACAAGGGAGCTTCGAGGGCTTATGAACCAGATTCCACCCTGAAAACCATGTGCAGTGGTGGAGGGGAAAGAGAGAGGTCCAACCATAGTGGAAGAGATATTCTACACTGGCCTTAAAGAAGCACATGCTTGTTACAGTGGAGATGCTGGGTTTCATCAGCTTTAACTGAAGCTGCAAAACATTCTATACAATTGTTGTAATTTTACAACAAATTTGGCCGTTGAAGCTGCAAGACGCTTTATCACCAAATGTTTTGAATTTGGACCGCAAATCTTAAAAAGAAACAAATGAAAGAAAGTCTTTAATTGAACTTCACCGACCATGAGAAATAAACGACTCTGTACTTGTAAATGGAGGAATGGTGTTGGTTCTTTCTGTTATTAACTCATCGTTGGATACTCCAGGGAATTCTCGAGCTTTGATACACGAGTTTAAATCATCGGGCAATGAAGCAACACCGTCCAAATACGATACCACGCTGGACATGGTAGGCCTAGCCTCCGCCATCGGGGTGCGAGCAAAGCAACCCAAGCGTCAACACCAAATAGACCTTGTATAATTAATCTCATAGGGAAACTCCTATTTTTTTGCTTTTTGCTCCATAGCAAGACAACTATTAATTTATTCGCACTCTTGTAAATTTTTCTTTTTTAGGAAAAAAAGTCAATATAATAAATCTTAAATTTGGGTGATATTTTAAAATTTAAATTATCACCAATATATATATATATATATATATATTAAAATATCATTTCTTTTTATTTTAGAGGTATATAAATAAGGGGAGGTATATAAAATATCATGGAGTTTGCCCTAATATGCTTTATAAGCACTTAACCACTCTGAACTTTTACTTTAACAACCAGGAACTTAAAGTCTATGTGTTTTGACTTTAATGTGCTCATGTTGCTATTGGAATAAAAGACTGCAATTTGTTTTCACAATTTGCACCTTAGTGACAAAATCTTGTATCCATATTCCATCAAAATGGGAGTCTATATACCTGATGATCTCTAACTGATTAGACCTCCAATATGTGAGCATGTAATCTTTTGTTCTCTGAAAATACCTTATAACCCTCTTGGATGCTATCTAATGGTCCAAACCAGGGTTACTTAAAATATCTGCCTAACATCCCAATAGTGTATACAAGATTCTAATGTATACAAACCTGAACATACATTAGACTTTCCACTGCTAAAATGTAAAAAAAACTAATGCATTTTTGTAATCTCAATATCATTATTAGGGCATTGATTGAGGCTATACTTATTATTGACAAGCAGTATGTCATTAACATATAAAACCAAATATAAAACTTTAACATATAAAACCAAATATAAAACTTTACTCCCACTAAACATATGGTATAAATGATTATCAGCAAAATTCATCTCTAAACCGAATGAGATAATCATTTGGTAAATTTTGTAATATTATTGACGAGAAGTCTACTTAAGCCCATAGATGAAGTTCTTTAATTTGCAAATCATTACTTTTGTATCATCAGACACAAAGTTTTCTAATTGCACCATATAAATGTATGATCAATGTTACCATTGAGAAACCATTAACTTAATATTCATCTGATGTAGCTTAAGGTCAAAATATTCCACTAAAGTCATTATAACCCTTTCTCTAGTGGACATTTTTAATGACATTCATTCTTGAGGTTGTTGAGTTTGTTCTTCTGGAACAATTACCTCATCTTGAATAGGGAGTTATTTAACATTGTCTTATTGAGGTTCTATATTCACTTCTTAATCAATGATAGGTATGAGAGTCTAAACATCATCAAAAGTGATAGTAGGAACTGAGTTAGAATCCAATTCCTCCTCAAAAGCAATGTTTCTAACCTTATTTCTCCCGCGAAACTCAACATCCTCAAAGAATGTTGCAATTCTTGTCTCAAAAATATTCCTAATTGTGGGATCATAAAATTCATAGCCCTTAGATTGCTCAGAACTTCCTTAACCCTTAACTTTACAAACACCAAAGAAGTCATAAGTGATGCCATTTCAACCTTATCATTTTTAGCAAAACATTTCTCAATTTCATCAAGGAAACCTTGGCCTGAGTAATCTTTTCAGATTCTATGCCCTTAAAGGCTTCTAAAATGTTGTGTTTTATGATCAGTAGACTCATGCAATTTGAACGATTCCACCTCTCAAAATCCCTTCTAACATAGGGGGTGTTTTTCGCAGTGAGAGGTGCGAGTAGTTCTTCCTTTAGTGCAAGGTCTATGTTCATATAGCCAAGCACTATAAGTAAGTGCCTTTTCCATTCATTGAAATTAGTCCCATTAAGCATGGGCATAGAATTTATATTAGTAGATATTGTGGCAGTAGAAGATGAATTAACTGAATATAGAACAAAAAATAAGCTCACATCAATATTCATAAGTACATAATAAATTCAGGATAATGGCTAACCCCATCTCAAGATACCAAACACAATATTAATATCAAGTCTTTGGACAGTAATATTAACAGTAAGTGGTACTCTTGTTATAGCAATCAAACATTGACAATAAACTATGTCAAACAATGAATTAATCTTTGGACTAACTTATTGCTCACATAAAATACCTTATAATTGTCACACATTTATCACCACAGATGTCGTTGTAATTCTGCCAAATATTAACTTACCTTTGGGTCAATTAATAAACGCATGAATCACAAAAACATATAATCATCTTAATATTTCAAATAAACTAATCTACACAAAAGAGGTCACTTTGGCAGCATTTTGTTTCAACTAATTTATTTAAAATATTAGACATCCTTAATTAAAAGCCAAAATCTGAATTTATTTGTTTCAAAATATTTACCTTAATTTCATCTTTTAATCAAATTAAAAGATAATAATAAATATTTATATATATATTTATCCCAAAACAACATACAATGATGTTGGCAAATATAATAATAGTTGAATAAATCATAAACCATAAACAACTTCACATAAGACTTCAAATTTAAACCAAAATAATTTGAATAGAGGTAAACCTCATCTTAAGATATCGGACACTCAATTAATATTTCATCTTTGGACAAAATATTAATTTGTAAGTGATATCTTGGTGTAGTAATCAAACATTGACAATAAGAGCATGTCGAGTAATAAATCTTCCTTTGGGCCAATTTATTACTCACATGTAAAACCGAATAACCGTCACATGTTTATCACTATAGTTGCACATGTAATATTATTAACCTTCACTTGGGCCAATCAATATTAACATAACTTAAGTTACATGCACACAAACTTTTCTATTTTAAAACAAAATAATTTATACAAAAAAAAATCATCACTTTGGTGACTTTTTGCTTCAATTAAGTTATTTTAAAATATATATAAACATACCAATATTCAAATTTAAATTTCCCCAATAGTCAAATGTCAAAACTTCTTTTTTTTTTCTTTTTGGTCCAAAATCATATATCAAAACCAAACAGAAATAATGTAGTGGTTCAAAGCCAAATAATTAACAAGCACATGTATTCATAATTTTGGCATGGATAAAAACACCAAAACAATTCACGCATATACATATATTCATAATCAAATAGAAAAACTTACCCTGAATTTACCATGTAAATCAAAAGTTGTATTTATGATTAAACAGATATTAACATAAATACTTGAAAAATATTTTCAAGCCAATAAATCTCAAAAAACAAAATCATAATAGTTGGCATATCCCATAATTCATACAATAAACCATATCTTCATAATTTAACCAAATATTTAGAATCATAAGATGCCAAAACCTAAGATTATATAACCAAATTTAAAACCAAAATATTTAAATATGTATATAGTTGACATGAATTTGCACCAAAGCACCCATAAAATTGAATATATAACCATAACAAAAAAAAATTAACTTCAATGATATCCATCAAAATTTAATTTCACCAATTAAACTATAAAAAATATCTTATTGAATAACGGTTATAAACACCTGTTCACACAAACTATAGTCATGCATTAATCCTCAAAATCATTGATATGCATATAATATATATACACACACAAATATAAAAATAATTCTGGCTTGCCTTACATATTTCATGTAAACTCAAATTTATATTCATAACTAAAGACATTATCATAAAACTTTTTTATACGCACAAATACTAAAAAAAAAAAAATCATAACCACAAAATATAAAAAGAATCTCAAATTATATAAAAGTCTTTATATGCGCAATTACATATGAAAATTCATAGTCATCATATTTAAAAAAATAATCCCAAATATTTTAATTTTAGTCAGATTCCATAAAGACTAAACCTTACATAAAATAATTATAAAAGAAACCAAAAATAATCATTCATATATATGAATTGAATTCAATGGTGAATATAATTCATCATAAATAAAGATAAATGATAAGGATTCCATATATATTCAACTACATATAGAAAATTTAAAACAAATAGTGCGAAAAAAAAATATCTTACCAACATTTATTTATTCGATTATCAAGTGAGTTAACTTTCAAAACCAATTATACAACCCAATTGGAATTGCAAAAAAGTTGTAAGTCTGTAATTTTAATTTAATAATGACTTTAACCAAAATTTATAAAATAATTGTGTGGAAAGAAGAGAAAGAAATCTCACAAATCAATTTTTATCAATTGATTATAAATAAATAAATAAGCCTTCATCTTTTGAATAGCATATGCAAATATTAAACTAGATTATATTTATAAAATCTTAAAACTTAATCTAAAGAATCAAAACCCAAAAATTTATCAAGAATCTCAAAGATTCAACATAATATATAATTAAAGTATCAAATCCATAAAATTAAAAAAGAAAAACGAATCAATCCAAAATTAATAAAGAATCAATTCATTCTCAATGATTCAACATGACAAAGCTCTGATATCACTTGTTAGAATTTTAAATAGTATCTGTACAAACCCATTTTGCCCGGGCCCAATGCCTAAACAGGCCCAAAACCCACCAAGCCTAAAACCCAACAAAACCTACCCAAACACCAAACGGGCCCAATGCCTAACAATGAAATTTCAACCCAAAACAAAAGAGAAACTAAAACCCTAGCCTAATCAACTGCTTGCCGCCGCCTCCTGTCCCATCCACCACTTGCCTCCACCGCCCTTGTCGCCCACACCTGTGCCACCGCCAAGTTGCTGCAAGCATTTAAAAAAAGTAGACAGAAAGCAAAATGTAAGGGCTATTTAAGAAGCCAAACAAAAACATTTGTAGATTCGGCATTTTGATGAAATAATAAGCAATATTAGACTTAAAAAAAGGAGAAAGAACTCAAAATCGCAAAGAATACAGATCGAAGACCAAATCGAAAAACCAAGAAACGAAGGTGACCTTAGTTATTTTCTTTATTCTGCTTTTCTTTCTTTCATCTTTTATTTCTATTTTTAAATCTAACCTTACATATATATAGTCATATTCATAAACTAAAAAAATACAAAAAAATATAAAAATTTTATACCTAAAGCGATTTTTCGCCACCGTGTACGGTGCGGAGCGATTTGACGACGACGGTGGATGGGCGGCGGTGATAGCTCACGGGACTGTCCGAACGTGGAGCTGCAGAGAAAGCAAAAAAAAAGCTCAGTTTTTTTAGAAAGCAGATAGCAAAAATGATTTCAAAGGCTGATTTTTGGCTTATATAGATGATATAAAGCGGCGCCGTTTTGGTCGGCACTCTACAAGCCCCAAAACGACGCCGTTTTGTTTTACTCCGACCCAAACCCGATCGCCATCAAGGATCGCGTGTTTTTGATATTTGGGACGATTTCACATGAGGTCCTTCCGCATTTTTTTGTGTTTTATTCAGGTCTTTTCAGGACTTTAAATTTAGCTCTAAAATTTTAATTCTGTTTTAATTTAATCCCTTGACCGTCTGAAGGAGAGAAATCTAAACGGCGTCGTTCTAAGAGGTTGGGATATTTGCTCTTTTAAGCCTCCCTGTTTGCTCGCGCATTTGAAGCAGTCCTCTTCCCTTTCATTGATTTTTAAATTCGCCTCAAAATTCCGTTTTTAATTCAATTCCATCCTTTTTCACTTTTTTCTCATTATCCTAGGTTAATTTTAATACTATTCATAACATTATGTTTTATTATTGTTGTACTTTTATTTATTAATATCTCATTTTATTTAAATACTTATATATATACATTTTAAAGTATTACTAATAGTTTTAATCTTATTATTAATACATATATATAGTAATGTTATATACATATATTACGTGTATTTCTTCTTTTTAAATATTATATATTCTTTTTACGTATTACGTATATATGTTTCAATATCTAAATATACATGATGTACATACTTTAAATATTATGTATATATATTTATGCGATATTTTTAATAGTTTTATTTCTAACATCATTTATAATATATGTGTATCGTGTATCGTGTATATATCCTCTTAAAATTACGTTTTTTTATATGTCACGTATATATCTTTAACACCTATATTATGTATTACTATATCTACGTAAGCATTACTTTACTATTATTATTCCTAATATATATTATGTATGCATCTTTTAACATCATAAAATATATACATTTTAAATATCATATTAACGTTATATCTATTTTTATATACATATATATATATATATATACATATATATATTCTTCATATAGTACTATTGTTTTTTATATGTTATTATACTTAATGTTTTCACTTGTTTATTACATTATTTTAATATTCTTATTTATATTATTATTATTCCTAAATCTTCACCCACTGCTTTTTAAACATATTCATTTTTATTTTTTTTATTTATTTATTTATTTATTTTTTATTCTTCATTCACATTATATATTGCCTATTTATATATATATGCATACATACGCACATTTTCGTACGACATTTTAAATTATTACCCGTATTATTACCATTAATATTATCATCTCTATTATCATTATCATTTTTTAGTCGCACAATATTTATTTACTACCATTCTCTTTATTTTCAAATGCTTTTAACTTATTCATCATTCCTCTCTTATTTCTTTTGTTTGTTTCATTTCATTTTTGCTTTTATCGCTATTGTTCATACTCATGTTTATATCCATTTTGTCGTACCTGTCAATACTAAAATTTGTATTCATCTATCCGTCCTTTATCTTATTATTACAAAATTATGTTGCACCAACCTTTTCTCGACAAAAATAACAATTTCTCGTAAAAGTAATATTCCGTGTTTGGTAATTCGAGACAATCGTGCCCTAACTCACTGGGTTTCGATTTTTCTCGTATGAACTAAATAACGGAATACTATTTTAAATCGCTATACGAGTCTTGAAAGTACTTATTCGCGGAGGCGAAGTGTTGTGCCCTAACTTACTGGGTATCACATTTTGTCGTCTCGGAATATGAATTTGTTTTAAAACAAAGGCAATATTTGGTGTTTGTGAACTCGGGAAAACGTACCCTAACTTACTGGGACTCGATTTTTCTCGTTTACTCTAAATAACCGAATACCCTTCTAACAAATTAAAATACGTAAATTTATACAAAAGGCAAGCTCAATCTCAAAGTTCGAGATATTGTGTCCTAAGTCACTGGATGTGATATTTCATTATTGCGAGACGAGAAGGTCTTTAACACTTGAATAAATTTTTTATAAAAAGGGATCATATTTTAAATTCTTTCAAGTTTTCAAATTTTCGACACTAAGACACTAATCAATCAACTAGGTACCAATTTTTTGGGCGTATCGAGGGTGCTAACCCTTCCTCGCACGTAATTGACTTCCGAACTCATTTTCTGTTTTTCGTAGACCAAAAATTATCGTTTTATTAAATCTTAAATTTTATTAAAATGATTAATCAAAGGTGATCCGATCACACCTTATCAAAAAAGATTGGTGGCGACTCCCTGTTTCAATTTCCATTTTCAAACTTAGTCGATTCCCGTTTTCAAAAAAAAAATGGTTACGACAGTATCTAATATAAAATTAGAACCGTAAACTTAATCAAAACCAAGATCTATCATGTCAAATCATCAAGAATAAATAAATAACAGAACTAGATGCGGAAGCGTACCTGAATCCATGGATTCCTTGAAACTTTCTGAAACTTGGGGATTTGATCTTCCAAATTAGCACACAAGAAATTTAGAGAATATCTGCTCTCTTTTTCCTAATGATGGGATATTAGAAAAGATATCTTGTGTATAATTTGGGGACCAGAACCCTAATATTTATAACCTTGGCATATTAGTTCTAATCAAATTCTAATTAGCCCATCATTAATTAGAATTTGATTAGAAGAGTATCTACACATATTTGACCCATACTTTATTTAATAATTAAAAGCCCAATAAAATTCTAACCAAATTAGATCACTTCTAATTTGGGCTAACCTATCATGATAGTAAATAATAACATGTAATTATCCTTATTATATATGTGATGTCCAAATTTTCTAACAAAAATTTCTCATCATTTTTAGAATCAATGGTAAGCTTGAATTGAAATGCTCGAAAATTTTTGCAATCATGTTGTGTACTCTTTTTTTTTTTTTAAAAACTAAACACTAAATATTTGGAATATACATGCTGGAAGTTGCTTGTGGTAGAAGTAGAACTTAGAAGGCCAATCAACGCTCGAGCACCGCTAGATGAAACCTTCTCGTTGACTGGGTAATGGTTTGCTATGATAAAGGAGACATTTGGCGGTTGTCGATGGGAGGTTGGGAAAGAGGCTCGTGATGCAAGAAGTAGAGTTGGTGTGGAAGCTTGGGTTGCTTTGCTCGCACCTAGTGGCGGCAGCTATGCCTAGCATGTCCAGCGTGATATCATATTTGGATAGAGTTGCCTCATTGCCTGATGAATTAAGCTCTGTTATTAAAGCTCGAGAATTCCCTGGAGGATCGAATGATGAGTTAATAAGTGAAAGAAACAACACCATTCCTCCATTAACAATTACAGTCTTCTGTGTCTCATAGTGGGTGAAGTTTAATTGAATATTTTCATCATTCAAATGTTTTTTTAAGGATTTATGATCCAAATTCAAAATATTTGGTGATATTGCAGCTTCAAAGGCCAAAGCTGTTGTAAATTTACAACAATTGTATTGAGTGTTTCGTATAAGCCCTGGAAGCCCCCTTGTTCTTGTTGGAGTTGGAGTCCTTATTTGTAGCAGGCGCTGTATAAAATATTTCAACCATTAATCAAAAGCTTCTTTTCCAGGGTAAATGACATGAAAAAACGAAAAAGAGATGCAAACCTTGTTTTGAGGCTTTGTGATATAGAGAAGAATAACAATGTGAGAAGAATAAAGCTCCCTTGGCTTCAATGCAGAAACAGTAGTATAGGGAGAATCCTACTAAGAACAACAGGGGTCAATATCCAGATGGCTATTCTATGGACATGACTTTTTGCATCTCAAACAAAGGTTTGAAAAGTTGAATTCTTGGGGGTGCCCATTCAATGGTTTTTATTTTACTTTTAATTTCAAAATGGATTTTGGCTTCTATATCAATTTAGTAGTCTCTATATCAATTTCATGTTCGTATTATGGACACCAATATATTTCTAATTCCATCACATCAATCAATGTTTCGAATATAATGAATACTAAATTATGGTAAATAAGAATCTATTTGTACCATCTAACAATAACAGCGGGAAAAGAGGAACTTGTAAAATTAACTAAAAAGGAGAAAAAATTATAATGTATACTAAATTATTGCTTCTTTTCTGATCGTCCCATTATAAAATTGAAAACTTTTTGCATCCGTTTAGGCTGCGGCCCTTCTTCCTCTGTTTCCTCCTGGATATTATATTTTCGTTTTACAAGGGAAGTGCTACCTGCGGATCCATCCTTGTCAGTAGAGTGATGATGAATATGTTCAAAGTTTGGAGAAGATTGAGTGGTATGGCACTGCACCTCTTTTATTTCTTCCAAATCTTTCTCATACATTATTCTAACACCACACTTCTTCACCTTAAAAGAAGGTAATCTATTTGTGCCTTGGAAAGACATCTCAAGCTCATCGCATTCATGATCAGAGCAATCCATTGTCCATAAATTCTTGGTTTCACATTTACCACATTTATCCTCTAAGGACAATGGGTATAATTTATCACGCGAGAAATAACAAAGAAACAGGTGGTCCTTTGTTATGGGCTGCGTATCTTCTCCACCAAAACAATAGAAAGCCGATTGGACCCTTCGAGGATTTCTACCTTGAAAAACGGATCCATTATAACTAGATTGTCCAGAATTTCTACAATGGATATAAGCTGTAGCGCCGATACCCTTTTTCTCGTAACCACCATCATTGACAAAAATGCAGCAGAAAGCGACTCCAATCCAATCACTGTCATTCTGAATATTGAGAGGCAGAGGTATTTCAATTACAGAGGCGCCTCTCTGTTGGCTGAACCATTCTGGGATTTCATTCCCAGATATAATAACATCAAACTCTTTTCTTGAATTCGCAAATTCCTGCAAATTAAAACATCAGTCGTTCTTGAATTTGCAAATGGCTGCAAAATAAAAAATCGGTGGTTCAGTAACTAAAACCATGAAAAAAAAGAGAGATTAATCAACCTTAATATGTGTTTTCAGCAATGTTACTGCACTAATGTTCTCAGCCAATCTGTAGCAGTTAGTGGCTACAATGCTAGCACTATAACCTATCCTCTCACTTGTCGTTCTTGCTAGAAGCACAGGCAACGATTCAAGCTCACTGCAATTTGACAATCCAAGAATTTGAACATTGGAAAGATGAGTAAGAGGCGCAGCTATGGTGGTGAAATTGTTACCATCAAGACCAAGAAATTTCAATGAGGACAGACCACAAATATCACTAGGAATATCTCCTTCACCAATATCACACAGACTGCAATTTGACAATATAAGAGTTTCAAGGTTGGAGAGTCGAGTAAGAGAGGCCGGTATGCTGTTGAAATTGTTACCGTTAAGATCAAGATATGTCAAAGAGGATAGACAAGAAATAGCACTAGGAATATCTCCTTCACCAAGATTGCAGTCCCTTAGTTTCAACTTTCTTAATGAACTCAAAGTACCGGATAATGAAGGTATCATTAGAGCTATGGAATTCATCCTTCCTCTTTGGCTTACCTTGAAAAGAGAAAGGAGATTTCTTTTTAACTTAGACGGACCCTTGCATCCACTGAAAGACAGAACTTTAAGATTTTTCAATTGAGAAATGAAGGATCGTGGTTCTTTTATGGCTGTTTCACTCAAGTCAAGCTCTTCCAAAGATTCTGCTTGCTGCAAATTCTCTGGCAAATATTCAACTTTATAACAACCAGAAAGATCAAGAGTTTTTAGATGTTCTATTTTCCCATCAATCTCCGGAAACCTTGCAAGATTTGAGCAACCCGAAAGAATTAAAGTTTCAAGGGATTCCATTCCAATTTTGGTTGGAAGACTCCTAAGACTTTTGCAGTCTCTTAAATTCAAAAGTTTAAGTCTCTTAAGCACTCCAAGTAAAGGATGAATATCTACTAATCCGGTACAACCTTCCATAATCAAAACTTCGACATATGGGGCTGTTGTGAAGTCTGGTGTCTTGATGAGGTTTTGGGACCCTTTGAAGCTGATTATTTTCAACTTATACAAGGACTGTCAAAAACAATAACAGATTAGAGAGAAAAGAAAAAACATAATAAAGCACAAAATTATTATTATTATTATTATCTTATTCAAAATTTAACCGTTTATAATAAAATAAGCTAAATACAAAGATAGGATGAATTTAATTCTTACTTTATTCCCCTTCCATAGTTGTTCAATGCGACTATATGGTAAGAGAAGTACGATAAGGTTGTCCGGTTGAAAGGTTGAAGGCAATGATCTTAAAGGATATCCTGTCCAATCTAAAAGTCTTAGCTCATTAGAAAGATAATTGAGATCATCACAATTTGAGAGGCAAAACACTTTGAATAATCTCAAATTTTTCATCTTCGAGAAGGCATCGACACTCAAATTGGGCAACTTGCTAGATTCCCTAAAAACCATGGGCAAAATAAAAATAAGTATTAAAATATACAAAAACATTCAATACCTAAAAGCTATGTTTCTCCAATACTATTTTTAAGGACTTTTATCCAGTACTTATATCTAACACAGTGTCCAATTATGGGTATTGATATATGACCCTTAAAAGAACTCTTAAAATACATGAAAAAGCCTTTCTTTTTTTTTTTTTAATCACACATACCCATTTTAGACATATATATCTATCTAACACTCACATTCGACTTCGAATTACCTCAGCCTTAAAAATTAGAATTAAAATTTTGATTTATATTGGTGCAATGATAATGCATAATTCTATTCATTGTTACTGGATGAAACTATTAAACATCATTAAAAATGAATTGGATTGGTTTTATTTTTAAAAACTTTTTGATGACATATTAAAATCTTGTTCACTAAGATACACTATCATTGCATCAAATAAATATAAGCACTTAATATTAGCAAGGATACATATCTATCATTTCTTTTGAAAGACAAATGCGTTGCTAGATAAATTTCATAAATATAACATTTAATATTAAGCATTAAAGGTTTTTTCCATTGACTTTTATTGGATACTTTTACCAAAAAAAAAAAAAACTAATGACAATGTTAATAATACACATCATAAATATGTAAGTATATTTTCTTACCTTTTATTGTCGATGATCATACCTTCAATCATTTCTGTAGCCTAAAAAAACAATAATAGAGAATAAGACAAAATAAATGGTGTAAACGGTATGATAAAACTCATAAAAAAATTGCATTTATGTTTAACACTATTATAACCTTTTGGTCGCAATATAGTAAATAAAGCGTTCTAAATAAAGTAAAATATTTCCAACGAGAGTGATTCAAAGAAATTATATACTTATTTATATAAATCCTTATTAACACTTATAATCAACAAAAGGAATTTATCTCAAAGCTACTTAATGTCAATTTTTTTATGGAATACTATATAAATCAATTGGACTAAGCCTTTATGTTGATTAAAAATTCTATAAAAAATTAGTATGTAATTTTTGTTGAATGATTTACCGTGTTTTTTGTTAGGACATGATGGACATCTTTTTCCTCCCACAGTCTACTACGTTTTCCAGGTTCATCAATTGATTTTTCCCTAACAATTTTTCTTCCCATTTCTTGTACCAAGCTATGCATCCACAACCGATTGTGTTCATCAACTTTTATGAGAGATTTCTTAATGAGAACATCTATTCCAATATGTGAGAAAAACTCACAACCATCCAAGACTTTTATTATAAAATCTTTCTTCTCTCCATTGAAGAAGCATGCTATATCTAGAAATATATTCTTTTCGCATTCTTCCAATGCATCAAAGCTAATTCGAAGTCTATCAAGAATTTCTTTGTTAGAATTTCGTTTAAGTCTTTTGATTGCACTTCTCCATTGAGCTACATCTGTACCGCACAAAAATGAACCCAAAACTTCAAGAGCTAAGGGGAGACCACTTGCATAATGTACAACATGTTCAGAAAGCTCAATGAAATCATCTTTCGGCGTTGTATCACTACCAAAAGCTTTCAAATTAAAAAGCCTAAGCGCATCATTAGGATTCAGTGTTGTAGGCTTATACACATCATCAACTCGGTAAGATCGAAGCAAATGTTCGTCTCTTGTCGTTACAATGATTCTACTCCCTAAACCAAACCAATCTCGCTTTCCAACCAAGCATTTCAAGTGTTTTATGGTGTCAACATCATCAAGAACAATAAGAACCTTTTTGTGAGACAATCTGCGGCTAATTATGGCATTTCCTTCATGAACATTGAAAAAATTGAAGCATTCATCAAGCAAGATCTGGGATAGAAGTTGTTTCTGTAAAGAAACAAGTCCACATTTATCCGAAACTTCTCGAACATCAGCAAGAAAGGTTTTACCTTCAAAATGAGGCGACATTTGAGTATAAGCAATTCTTGCAAGAGTCGTCTTACCTATCCCACCCATTTCGCAAATTCCTATAATGCGAACATCATCTTCCCCCATGTCTATTTTCGAATACAACTCCTCCAAATGTAAATTAATTCCAATCAGCTCATCATGAACAACAGTATGAGTCTGACATAATTTTGCTGATATCTTCTTAACAAGGTCTTCGATAAATTCTGATTCATGCCTATAAGGAAATATCATTTGATTCTTTAAAAAATTTTGTTGAATCATAATATAGCTTGGAAGCAAACAAAAAGCAAGAATAAAAAAGGAAGATATGTTTCTGACATCAAAATACACACCTTTCTCTTTGGTTCAAATATTGAACTTTACAATTAAATATGTAGTAACTATAATTTTTTCGGTTCAATGTAAGTTTAGTGGTGAATCCAAGGGTTGGTAGGGCCCAACACCCTTAAAATAAAATAAAAAAATAATTTAGTTACTTTAAAATTTTTAAAATTTTAAATTAGTAAGATAACATTGTATGTTGATCCCTTTAAAAAAAAATTCTGACTTCACCCTTAACTAAGATCAAATTTTATATTATTTTTTATAAAATATTATTATTTCATAGTTTTTAAATTTTATTATTAATTAGAATTATAGGTATTATTTATCAATAAAAAGGAAAGGCAAGAGTTAAAAAAAGAGAATTAAAACAAGACACACTCACTGACAAAGAAATAAAACAAATAAATTACTTCGTTGTTAGTTATGCTTTTAGAACATGACTCAATATTCTAGAGCAATAATAATTTATGAGTTATTGTCGGGATACTACTTAGTTATTATTTATAGTAAAAGAATACCTTTTTTCAATATTGAAAGGTGATTGTTTTCTCTTGTTCGGCGCATTCGTAATATTTTATTTTAGAAAGATCGGTGGATTTTATGATATATTTCGAGAGAATAAAATTAAATACAAATTGCTTAACTAAACAAGTTTTAATAGGAAAAGCTAACATGCAAGTATTTGATGTTCCTCCTGAGAGGATTAGTAGTCTTATTGATAGGGACAAGCATATGAGTGCTACACTCACTCAATAACTGTTCATTGTAATTTTATAAGGTTTTTTTTATCAAAAAAAACAAGTGATTGTTTTAAAAGTTTTTAATCATGAATCTCAATCAGGCGTTTCAAAATAAATTCATTTCATTCACAATAAAATTATTTTTAAATACTAAAATTATTATTTCAAAATCGATGATAGCACATGATAAAAGGATACAATTTTCTTAACTAGCGTTGTAACTGTACTCTCAAGGTCAATCTCTGTTTCTCATACTAAAAATTATATTTTTAATAAATTCTAGTTTAATTTTAAAATTTTATTAAAAAGATACGCCTAATCAATAAAGATTGGCGGTGACTATTTTTTTTATAAAAACAATTTAGTTTAGCAGACCTAAATACTGTTTCGACAAAACACATAGGATTATATATATATATATATATATCCAAAAAAATAACAATTTTGTTAACAGTAAAACTAGAAATGAGAGAAGAAAGAATGACCTGTTATTTAAATGCCATCCCTTGATGTTAGCCACTTCCCTCAAAGCATTTCCCCACCTTTGGATCTTTTCTCTATCTTCCATGTATCTCTTTTCATGTTTCGTAAAGGCTTCTTCAACTTTTTCCTTCTGTTTTCTTAAATCGGACGGATCCACATCGTAGAATATTGGAAATACTTTATGTTCCTTATCCTTTTTTTGTTTAACTATCTCAGCAAGCTCCTCCAAACACCAACTTGAAAAGGCATAGGTTTTTGAAAATACGATGATCGAGCACCATGATTGCTGAATTGCTTTAAAGAGTTCAGGTGCGATCTCTTCGCCTGCCTCCAACTTTGGATCATCTCTAAAAGTGACAATCCCACGCCTCTTTAGAGCATTGTAGAGATGATCTGTGAAGTTGTTGCGAGTATCTTCACCTCTAAAACTTAAGAAAACATCATATTTCTTTTTAGAAATGGACGAGGAGGTTGAGGGTAACGACAACATGAGGATGTTTGAGAAGAAAAAGATGTCTCAACCTAATGTTCAAAATCAGTCGCTCAATACCTCAGAAACAGTAAGTATATGAGCATGAGGAAGGAGAAAAACAGATGAAATTTACAGGAAACAAGTCAACAAGGGACTTTTCTACGAAATTTGTGTATACGTTTCCCACCTTTTACTTTTCCAAATGAATCTGTCTTGATAATAAATTCGGGGGCCATAGATGAGTTAGATGTTCTTACCGGAAGACCCCAAGAAGATGAGACTTGACAATTGGTGCCTCCTTTAATTACAACTAATAATTATACACTTTTAAGAGTTCTTTCTTTTAAAATATGCCGAAGTAATTGTACTTTTATAAATTTAAAATTTAATACTTACTACATGACTTACTAAATTATAAGTAAATTTTCGTTTTGGTCACTTAATTAAAAAAATTCCAATTTGGTCACTAAATTTTTCAGAATTTTTTTTTGTCACCCATCTATTAAGTGACACTTTTTTTAATTGGTATAATAATAATTTTATTCCTCAATTTTTATACTTTTTTTGTCAATTTCACCTTGATTATATATAATATGATAAAAATTGTAATTCTCTTTTAAAAAAATTCGAGAACTCTAAAATTTTAAATTAAATAAAATTTTCAAAAATAGATAAAGTGAGAGAAAATGAGTGAAAATTGCTTTTAAACCCTCCAAAATTTCTCTTTGTATTATCTCTATAGAAATATCCAATACCAATTCTTTAGAAAACGTAGAAAAAAAATTATTAAGTAAAATTATTGGTTCTCTGCTTGTTACCTTTTCTGTTCCTTGACATGTTTTTTTCTTTATAAATTATTCAAAATTCAAAACGTAATTTATTTTACAATTTGGATTTATAAAAAAATAATTAAAATGAATTAAAATTTTAAATCGAGTATAAAAAAGGAAACTTTTGTGGTAAATTTTGTATTTTTTTCTAAAAGAATGACATTAGAGTCGATTTCACAAGCTTTTGTAATATCAATTCTAAATGTTCTTTAGGGGTATGAAACTTAACTTGAAAATATTACTAATTTAGTTTCGAGAAACATTGAATAAGCGTGTAATGATCTAACATTTTTGGGTTTTGTTCTATTTTTAATTTGTTGTAGGATTCTATTGAATAATAATTTTCTATATTTTTCATATATATTAGTTCTTAAAAAACATTTTTGAGATTTTATTTTTCTATATTTTTCATATAAAATTTTCTATTATTTAAATAGTTTTGAGTTTTTTTTATAATTTTATAATGAACCAAGGTCAAATTTACATAATATAAAAATTGGGGACTAAATTTTTATTTTACCAACTAAAAAAGTGTCACTTAACAATTGAGTGACCAAGAAAAATAATTTAGAAAAGTTTAGTGACCTAATTTTAACTTTTTTAAGTGATCAAAATGAAAACTTACCCATAGTTTAATGACCAATGACTAGTTTACCCTAAAAAAACTGGCTTAGATTTGGCTGTAATTGGAGAGGGTACCATATTACCCAATCTATATAATATAATATACATAAAAGTACGAGTTTGAAAATTTTTTAAAACTAACGAGAATATCCTTTATTTTTCATCAAATTACTAAATTCAAATTTAAAATTGAGTCGGTTCAAACACTTCTAATCTCTACTAATGAATTTTATAATTTAAATCTAGCTTACTTATGTGTGAATTAAACGTGGAGTATTTGAAAATGTTGTCAGAAATTTTGTTTTTATAGTGAGAAGAAAAGTTGAGTGAAAAGTGGTAGATTGTAGTGGAACATGAACGAGTAGTGTATGGTTAAAAGACTTCAACATTAACCGACTCCTTCAAACAAACCAATGAACCCACTGGCCTCCAATTCTATGAGAAGGATAAAAACCCAATTTATTAATAACTTCATCAGCCCTTCACCCACTAATGCGAGGCTCAAGGAAGGCACACAAGTCCTGCTGGAATTCTGTATTATACTCCTTGACAATTCCAAAATACAAGACTAGCATTCAACACCATAAGGGTAACTAAAAAGATACCCTGTTCATAGAGAACTACGATTCCCCAACTCCATCATACTAGAATCTTGGTCAGCTTCCAACATCAGTAGTTGGGACCATTATTCTCATCTGGTAACCAGCCTGATTCTGTAAGCCAATGTTCTGGCCTGGTTCCCCACCATTTCCATTGTTTCCAAATGAAAGCGCCCAGGTGTGGAAACTGGGGGATGATAGATGCGTGATAGATGTTGTTTCCAGCAAGAATCCAAGAAAGAGTCCACAAAATGGAGCCTACAATAATTACAAGTAATAATTCAAGTGTTTTACATTAGGGTAAACTCCAAAAATAGTCACTTTTGTTTGCCTCAAGTTATATTTTAGTCACTTATGTTTGAAATGTTACGTTTTAGTCACTTATATTATTATTTTATTATGAAGTGATCACTCTTCTATTAAGTTCTGTTATCTCCCTAACAGTAATCTTACGTGGCAGTCCAACTAGATTTTAAGTGCCAACTAGATTTTAAGTATATCTGTTAATACATACTTCATCTAGCTAAATTATGCATTTGATTTACTATTATAATTACGTTCTTCAATCATGAGAAGGACGACTATCCTTTGTAATATACGTCAATGAAACTTTACGATATATTAGTGTGAGGATGAACATTCCATATGGCTTGTTATAAATCTGAGTATTAATAAAAAATGTACGATATTAAAAAGTATCATTGACGTATATTACGAAGGATAGTCATCTTTTCCCCGGTTGAAGAACCTAATTATAATAGTAAATCAAATGCATAATTTAGCCGGATGAAGTATGTATTAACAGATATACTTAAAATCTAGTTGGACTGGCACGTAGGATTACTGTTAGGGAGATAACGGAACTTATCGGAAGAGTGATCACTTCGTAGCAGAATAATAACATAAGTGACTAAAAGGTAACATTTCAAACATAAGTGACTAAAATGTAACATGAGGCAAACAAAAGTGACTTTTTTTTATAGTTTACCCTTTACATTATCATTTCTACTTTATAATTATTAGGTATTAACTAATTGTGTTTTACCTGCTTAACTAGTTTCTCATGTAACATACATCTAATTATTTTTATTTCATTAATTATATATGTCTGATACCCATTAATAAAAACTACTTAATATAATTTCTTTTCAATTTTTTGGTGAATTATAATAATAGAGCAAAACTAGAACAACAAATGAGATTAGCGCGACCTGAACTCAGGCTACACCTGAGATGGTGAACACCCTGATCATCAAGCCATGAAGGTTCAATTTTTTCTTCGCTTTGTTCTTTTATTCAACAAATTTTTTTATGAAACATCAACCTTCATTTTTTTTTATTCTCAGTATAATATTTATCTTTCATATTGTTTATAATATTTTATATGTAATACTATAATTTACTACAAATGTTTCATATTTATAGTAACATTATTTAATATATGACTTTGTTTAAAGTAATCTGCAATGTTTAAAAATTAAGAATAAATCTGTAACATAGATTTTTTATAATTTAATATTTGTATTTATAAGTTATTTATAAAATTGAATAGTTTGAAAATGTAATTAAAGAACAACATATAATGTAAATCAATATTTATCAGACTTCATCTAGCTTTTCAAATTATTTAATTATTTATTTAGTTGTAATATAATATTAAAAATAATAGAAATAAATAAAAATATTCTTATGTTCAAGTACAAAATAATTAAAATAATAAGATATTGTTCATCTATAATTTTGAATTATTAAATTAAAATGAAATTGTAATTAAAGATTGAATATAAAGTGTAATTTTGGTTCTCAAAGTTTAAAAATTAAAAATAATTTTAATAAAAATAATTTGATATCGATACTTAGTATCAAAATGTCAATACCTTGCTAATGGAAAGTTTTCAAAAATCGATAGTAAACAAATTCGATATTGATACTCCTGATAAAAATATAAATACCTCTGCAAAAGTATTGATAAATGTTTTTAACCAAAAATTGGCAGAGAGCTAGAATGGTATCGATACTTACTTTAGTATCGATACCTTCTTGTTTAGTATCGATACTTACGTTGGATTTCTAAATTTTTCAAAATGGTCCTTATTTCTCAAATAATTCCATTTCTATTATTTCTTAAATTGTTTAATTAGTCATGATTTCATCTCTAAAGCTTGCTTGTGGTAGCCAATACTCTTATTTGTTATTGTATATGCACTTGTATAAGTTCCGATAGTTGTTGTTGTTGTTCCAATATGGTTGGAAGCGTGTAAATTGTTGTACTAAAAAATCACACAAAGTTCAATTCCCATGAAAGAGAGATGGATCACAAGGATCTCTTAAGTACCAAGTCTTTCCTTAGTCAGAATATCCCTTCTATCGTAATTTAATAGCACAATTAAATACTACTATTATACCCTCAAATATTGAAAGAAAAATAGGACAAGAAAGAACACATGAGTTTAACGAGGTTCGGTAAATTATACCTACATCCTCGGGCACTAACACCAGATAATAACTTCACTATCTCCAAAATATTACAAACAACTAGAATTCCTTAAGAATTCTCAAATGGGAGAAGAAAGAAAACTAAGTGAGAAAGAATAGTTGGGATTATTGAAATGAGAAATGGGAACGCCTATTTATAGTTGAGGTTCAAGGACCAAACCATAAATAGCCCATTATCTCAAGGACCAAAAAACAAAATATCCCATGCCAAATTTATCAAGTAAATTTTCGGTGCCAATTGCACCTTCTATTTTTGTTTAAGTCAAACTTGATGGCTGCCATAAATGTTAATAATTTGCCATAAATTTGATGCTGCAAAACCATGCAATTTTCAACAATTTACCATGCAATTGTCAACAATCTCCATCTTGAAGATTTGATTAGAATAATCACATCTTCACATACTTCCTTCAACTCCCCAAATCCGATAAAGCTATCTTTTGTAGTGCCTCCAAATGCGCTCACGAGCGCCATACACCTGAAGGTGCTCAAATTCTCAGGATGTTAATGAAGTTCAAACAATGATTGAACTTGATTGTTGTTACCACCTTGGTCATCATATCTGCGGGATTATCTGTTGTCAGAATCTTCTAAAGTAGAATTTTTCCTTTTTCAAAGACTTCTCGCACAAAGTGATATCTTATATCGATATGCTTGGTTCTTGAATGATAGACTTGATTTTTCGCAAAAAAGAATAGCGCTCTGACTGTCACAATATAGACTAATGTGACTTTGAACAACTCCCAAGTCTTCCAACAATCCATTAAGCCAAATAGCCTCCTTAACAGCTTCTGTAACTGCCATATATTCTGCCTCTGTAGTAGAAATAGCTACTGTAGACTGTAAGGTAGACTTCCAACTCACTAGGGCTTTAGCAAGAGTAAACAGATATCCCGTAGTTGAACGATGTTTATCTAAATCACCAGCAAAGTCGGAATCAACATATCCAACTACAAACTGACCAAGTGCTTCATCCTGCTCAAAAACTAAACCAACGTCTATAGTTTTTCGAAGATACCGTAGAATCCATTTCACAGCTTACCAATGTCCTTTTCCAGGATCATGCATATACCTGCTCACAACTCCAACAGCTTGTGAAATGTCAGGCCGCGTACACACCATTGCATACATCAAACTCCTAACTGCATTAGCATATGGGAATTTTGCCATATATTCTCTTTCTTCTTCAGTCTTCGGAGATAATTGAGCACTAAGTTTCAAATGAGAAGCAAGTGGGGTACTTACATGTTTTGTGTTTTCACTTACACCAAAACATTGTAATACATTTTTCAGATATTACTTCTGATTTAAACAAAGCTTGCCACTCTGTCTATCTCAACTTATCTCCCTGCTGATAATCTTCTTGGCCTCACCTAGATCTTTCATCTCGAACTCTTGATTCAACTGAGCCTTCAACTTATCTATCTCTTTTTGGCTCTTCGAAGCAATTAACATATCATCAACATACAAGAGTAGATAAATAAAAGATCTGTCATGAAGCTTTTGCAAATACACACAATTGTTATATTTGCTTCTTGTGTACTTCTGCTTTCTTATAAAGCTATCAAATCGCTTGTACCACTGCCTCGGGGATTGCTTCAATCCATATAGCCATTTGTTCAGCTTACAAACCCAATTTCTACCACCAGCATCTTTGTATCCTTCAGGCTGAGTCATATAGATCTCTTCTTATAACTCACTATGCAAGAAAGCTATCTTTACGTCAAGTTGAGCTAGCTCTAAATTCAACTGTGCTACTAAGGCCAACAAAATTCTAATGGAGGAATGCTTCACAATAGGGAAAAATACATCATTATAGTCAACTCCCTCCTTCTGAGCGTAGCCTTTAGCTACCAATCTTGCCTTGTAACAAACATCTTTCTTGCTAGGAGATCCATCTTTCTTTGCAAATACCCACTTGCATTCGATTGCCTTTTTACCTTTTGGTAATTGCGCCAACTCCCAAGTATTGTTCTTTCGGAGAGACTGCATTTCTTCATCCATGGCGCTTTTCCATTTGTCACTTTCTAAGCTTTGCATTGCTTCTTAATAAGTGACAGGAATATCATCATCAACAATGAGAAGGGCGTAGGCTACCATGTCAGTAAATCAAACAGCTCTACGAATTTCTCTCTGTGGCCTTGCAACTGCAACTAGTTCTGGTTACTCAACGGTTCTTGGGTCAAAACCTCTTCAACCTCTAATTCCTCCATTGTGGCTGAAGAATTAGTCTTATTAACTGGGCAAATCCTCACCTGCTCAAACTCCATCTATTTTGGAGTACACTCCACCTGCTGTGGAGTATCGCTTGTCTGAATATCTTCATCTGCTATCTTTTTCAATGCGGCAGATTCATCAAAGATAACATCTCTGCTATAGATCATTTTCTTTGTGTCTAAGCACCAAAGACGAAATCCCTTTACTCCAGAGTTTATTCCCATAAAGAGAGCTTTCTTTATCCTCGGATCTAATTTTGACTCCTTCACATGGTAATATGCAGTAGATCCAAACACATGTAAGGAATCATAATCTGTAGCCGATTTTCCAGACTATACCTCCATAGGAGTTTTTCTTTCTAATGCAGATGATGGCAAATGATTAACAAGATGGCCAGTGTATGCCATAGCCTCAGCCCAAAATTGCTTGCCCAACCCAGCATTGGACAACATACACCAAACTTTCTCTAGCAATGTTCGATTCATACGCTCTGCCACTCTATTCTGCTGTGGTGTATCCCTAACTGTGAAGTGTCGAACAATACCATACTCTTGGCACACATCGAAGAACGGATCACTTTTATATTCCTCTCAATTGTCCGTCCTAAGCCGCTTGATTTTCTTGCCAGTCTGGTTTTCGATCATAGTTTTCCATTTAAGAAAAACTCCAAGCACTTCATCTTTAGTTCTCATGGTATACACCCAAACTCTTCTGGAAAAGTCATCAACAAAAGTAACAAAGTAGTGTTTTCCTCCCAACGAAGGTGTTTTGGAAGGCCCCCACACATCTGAGTGAACATATTCCAAAATACCTTTTGTATTATGGATAGCAGTGCCGAATTTCACTCTCTTTTGCTTTCCCAAAACACAATGCTCACAAAATTTTAATTTGCAAGCTTTTGCACCTTTCAATAATCCTTGCTTTGCCAGAATTTTCAAGGATTTTTCACTGGCATGTCCCAACTTCATATGCCACAACTGCATTGAGTCCAACTCTTTATTATCGGAAGCTGCAGCTACTGCTCCAATAACTGTACTACCTTGGTAGTAATACAAGTTATTTTTCCTGATGCCCTTCAATATCACCAGTGCACCAGCTGTCACTTTCAAAGCCCCATCTCTCATACTGAACCTTTGGATTCCAAGGCTCTCAATGAGATAAGATTTTTCTTCAAACTGGGCACATACCGAACATCAGTCAAAACTCTGGTTGATCCATCTTGATTCTTTAATTGGATTGAACCTATCCCTACAGTTTTACAAGCATTGCCATTGCCCATATAAACAACTCCTCCATTTAGTTCTACTAAATTAGAGAACCACTCCTGGTTAGGGGATATATGATAGGTATAACCCGAATCCAATATCCACTCATCTGAATGGAACGATAATGATGATGCAACCAATGATAGTTCAGAGTCACTGGTATCATGCTTTGCAACATAATCATCTACAACAGCTTTTCCCCTATTCTTCAGTTTTGGACAATTTTTCTTCCAGTGGCCTTTCTCATGACAAAAGGCACATTCATCTTTCCCAAGTCTGGACTTTGACTTTGATCTCTCCTTCTGAGTTTTTCTTCGAGTGTATGAACGACCACGGACTATTTAAGCTTCTGTGTCTCTGATTAAGTTTTTCTACTTGTCCTTCTTTCTCTGTTCATAATTGTATAAGGCCACACAGACTTCGCTCAGAGATATATCACTTTTCCCGTGAAGTAGAGTAGTTTCTAGGAACTCAAACTCCTCAGGAAGTGACCCCAACAACATCAAAGCCAAATCTTCATCTTTGAATGTCTCATCCATATTTAGTAAATCAGTGACTAACTGATTAAATTTGGTGATGTGATCATTCATTGTGGCACCTGGGACGTAAGTGAAACGAAACAGTCTTTTCTTCAAGTGGAGCTTATTCTGACTGTTTTTCTTTAAAAAAATTTCTTCAAGTGCCGCCCACAACTTATTTGCAGAAGTCTCCTTTGAAAAAGCATACCTCTGCTCTCGAGAAAGGCATGATCAAATTGTGCCACATGCCAACCGATTGATCGCCTTCCAATCTTTCTTCTGTACATCATCTGGTTTCTTTTCATCAATGGCAATGTCTAGACCCTGCTAAAAAAGGCCATCTAGAACCTCACTTTGCCACATACCAAAATGGCTCGTGCCATCAAAGATCTCCATGGCCAATCTTGCATTTGCAATTGTCAGTCTTGTCCACATGGACGATATTGAAGCTCCTAAACCATCTGTTGTCTCCATAATCTTTCAATATACCTAAGGAAATCTTTTTTGATGTGGAAGATTAGTTTAAACTGCAACCACAGAGCATACTACGATTAACCTTCGACTCTTGATACCACTTGTTGTTCCAATAGGGTTGGAAGCGTGTAAATTATTGCACTAAAAAATCACACAAAGTTCAATTCCCAGGAAAGAGAGATGGATCACAAGGATCTCTTAAGTACCAAGTCTTTCCTTAGTCAGAATATCCCTTCTATCGTAATTTAATAGCACAATTAAATACTACTATTATACCCTCAAATATTGAAAGAAAAATAGGATAAGAAAGAACACATGAGTTTAACAAACAACTAGAATTCCTTAAGAATTCTCAAATGGGAGAAGAGAGAAAACTAAGTGAGAAAGAATAGTTGGGATTATTGAAATGAGAAATGGGAAGGCCTATTTATAGTTGAGGTTCAAGGACCAAACCATAAATAGCCTATTATCTCAAGGACCAAAAAACAAAATATCCCATGCCAAATTTATCAAGTAAATTTTCAGTGCCAATTGCACCTCCTATTTTTGACATTTAAGTCAAACTTGATGGCTGCCATAAATGTTAATAATTTTCCATAAATTTGATGCTGCAAAACCATGCAATTGTCAACAGTTGTAACTTCCTGTAACTCAAGTCTAGCGACCAAACCGAGTAAGAGATTTTATATTCTCAAATTGAGTCGAATGAAATAAAATTTAAGTTAAATTTAATCGATTCGATTAAATTTGTATTGAATATAAATAATATTGGACTGAAAAAAATGGCAAAAAAAGGTTTTTTACCTCAATTGAAATTATGAACTAATCCTCGTTAAAGAGCTTTCACCTTTTTATGACCTACTTCATCACAGAAGCTATCTATTTTTCACCTACAAATAAAATACAGCTGTAACTGAATATATATATATATATAATGGAAATAAAATTTTAATAAATAAAAAAGATGAAACCAATCAAAATTTAAAATTTTAATAAATAAAAAAGATGAAACCAATCAAAATTTACACATTTCAATTCTGTAAAAATGAAAGAATTAAGTGAATAAAATTTTTAGTTGTATAAAAAAAACTACGTTATCAACATTTGGGATACTACAGAATATAAGCTCATGTTGAGTATGAATAAAATTTTTAATTTTTTTGGTATATAATGGCATTTTCAAATAAGTCTAGAATGATCACTTAAATGAAATAAAAAATGTAAATTACAAAAATTAATTGGATAAGGTTGGTTAAGTAGTTTCTCACAGTTAATGCTTCTTCCCCGATTGGCCCATTATAAACTTGAACAATTTTTGCATCCGGTTTGGTTGCGGCCATTCTTACTCCTCTTCCTCGTAGATATTACGTTTTCGTTTTATGTGAGAAGTGCTACTTATGGTTGTGAGCAGAGTGTTGGTGGATGTGTTTAAAATTTGGGGAAGATTGAGTGCTATGGCACTGCAGCTCTTTTGTTTCTTCTAAATCTTTCTTATACACTATTCTAACACCACACTGCCTCTCCTGAACACAAGGAAAATTATTGGTTTCACTGAATCCCAAGAAAGACACCGCAAGCTCATCGTATTTTTTATCTAAGCAATCTGTTGTCCATAAATTATTGGTTTCACAGTCACCACATTTATCCTCCATGGAAATTGGATATAGTTTATCAAGCGACCAATAACGAAGAATAAGGTGATCTTTCATTACTGGACGCAAACACCAGCTAGTGCTAATAATCCGTCGAGGATTTCTACCTCGAAAAATATATCCCTTACTGCTGGCTTGTTCAGAATTTCTGCAATAGATATATGCTTCACAACCGATACATTCTTCATCCCTTGAAGCAACTTTAGCAACTAGCAACTCCAATCCATTGACTATCTTTTCGAATGTTGATAGGTAGAGGTATCTTAATTGATGAGCAACTTTTTTGTTGGCTAAACCATTCTGGAATTTTACTTCCGGACATAAAAATAGAAAATATTTCTCTTGAATTTGCAAATGCCTTCAGCAAAATAGAACACGGGTCGATCAGTTACTAAAACCATAAATTCTCAAGTATGAGATTTTGTAAGGGAGCAAACAGAGATTAATCGACCTTAATATGTATTTTCAGCAGTGTTGATGCATTGATATTCTCAGCCAATTTGAAGCAGTTAATGGCAGCAATGCCAGCCGAATTCAATAAATTTGGTCAGCTTAGTAATTTGACCATCTTCCATGTTATCTTCTCTAGGAACATAATCAGTGGTCCATTTAGCTTCCTTCCTTAAAATTTGATTAATGCACCTTATTAAAGCAGAATTTGTCCCCTTCAAAAACAACTTCTTAATGCTCCCAATAACTTCCATGTTGCCATTCTGTATCATAATTCTGTCATGACATCTTCCTTGCGCCAAAGTCACACCATCAAGAATCCCCTACAATTCAGCTTAAAAAACAAAATAAATTCTTATTTTGTGATTAAATCCAAGGACCCAATCTCCATTCTGGTCTCTCAGAACTCCACCTAACGAGGCAGAACCTGTGTTCATTTTAACAGCTCCTTTATTCCTAATGCGAATCCACTCGTCTGTTCCCACAAAGTCCTCCCTCGATGCATGACTACCTGACCTTCCTCCCTTGCGAGTAGAACTGTATTATTGTGTTGGGAAGAAATCGAACAACCGAAACAAAGCAAAGCACAACAGGTGTTCTTTCTCTCCCTATAACTCCTATCAAAAATTATGGCTAGCAATAGCACAAAATATGTTCTCTAGTAATCTTAATCAACCACAAATCAACCAATGCAACCACAACAAAAATAAATAAATAGAGACACCGGTATTTTTACGTGGAAAACCCCTCTAAATCAAGGGTAAAAACCACGGGACTTTAGAGTCCTATCAAAAGCTCCACTACCATCAAATGTTCAACTACAAGATCACAATATCAAGCCTACAACAAGCATTCAACTCCAACAAGGCTAACAATATGTAATCTTTAGAAAAAGAGAGAAAAATGGGAGAACATCACCAAAGATGCAACTGCTGAAAAATGGGTATTTCGGATGCTACAAGACTCAGATGAAAAATCCGATCGTACAAAATCAAGAACACCTTATCGCCTAGCTGCTGTCCAAAAATCAGCTCAATCGAATCACGGATGGACCTTCGATCGAAGAGTTGATCACTGCTGCACCAGACTTGAAAAACTGATTTCTCCCTTCTTTTTTTCTTTGGACGAGCTTCAATCTCTCCGTTGTAAAATTTGATTTTTGGCTCTCAATAAATGGCTGCCCACATCCACACATAAAAGCCAAAAAGAATGGCTTTTTGTCAAATCCAAAAAAAAGGGTAATAAATATGTAGCAGAAGCTTTCCTTTTGTAACCAAACAAAAGAAATAAACAACCCATTTCAAATTGGGTTGACCAGTGTAAGGGTTCCCCACATAGTGGGACCCACACCCAACAAATCTCCCCCTCCAACTATGTGGGGAATGCCTCCATGCCGGAGGTCAAACAACATGCTTCAAACTTTCCTCTTGGTAAGGCCTTCGTCAACATATCAGCACCATTATCATTAGTGTGTATCTTCTCAAGCTCTAACAGCTTAGCTTCAAGAACATCTTGTATCCAATGGTACCTCACATCAATATGCTTAGATCTAGCATGAAAAGTTGAGTTCTTACCAAGATGAATAGCACTCTGGCTATCACAATACAGGACATACTTCTCCTGAGTAAAACCAAGCTTATTCACAAACTTCTTCATCCAAAGCATCTCCTTGCACGCTTCGGTTGCTGCAATGAACTATGATTCGGTGGTGGACAATGCAAGACACTTTTGCAATCTCGATTGCCATGCCACAGCTCCCCCTGCATAAGTTATTAGGTAACCTGAAGTAGATCTCCTTGAGTCAATATCTTCGGTCATGTCTAAATCTATATACCTAACAAGAACAAGTTTCTCATTGCCAAAACAAAGTTTCATGTTGGAAGTGCCACGAAGATATCTCATAATCCACTTCACTACATTCCAATACTCTCTGCCTAGATTAGAAAGAAACCAACTAACTGTACCAACAGCATAAGCCAAGTCTAGTCTCGTGCAAACCATTGCATACATCAAACTACCTACGGCTGAAGAGTAAGGAATTTTCTGCATTTCTTCCTTCTCCTTTTCTGTGGAAGGACTATGCTTAACACTCAATCTGAAGTGCTTAGCAAAGGGAGTATTCACTGCTTTAGCTTTGTCCATACTAAACCTTTGAAGTACTTTCTCAATGTACCCCTCTTGTGATAACCATAATTTCTTGGCCTTTCTATCATGTGTCAATCTTATGCCAAGAATTTGCTTTGCTGGCCCCAAATGCTTCATTGCAAAGGATTTACTCAACTCTTGCTTCAACTTCTCAATTTTAGAAGCATTCTGACCAACAATAAGCATATCATCAACATAGAGCAAAAGAATAATAAAATCATCACCAGGGAATCTCTTAACAAACACACAATGATCAAAAGTAGTCTTCTTGTAGCCTTGCTCCCCCATAACATACTCAAAATTCTTGTACCATTACCTTGGAGCTTGCTTCAAACCATACAAGCTCTTCTTCAATCTGCACACATAGTCATCTTTCCCTTGTATAACAAACCCCTCTGGCTGCTCCATGTAAAGCTCTTCTTCCAAGTTACCATGAAGAAAAGCAGTTTTCACATCCATTTGTTCAACCTCTAAGTCATAACAAGCTGCCAAACTCAGTATAGTTCTGATAGAGGACATCTTCACAACTGGAGAAAATATTTCTTCAAAATCAACCCCCTTTTTCTGAGTATAACCCTTGACGACCAATCTAGCCTTGTATCGTGGAGATGATGACTTCTCTTCTTGCTTCAACCTACAAACTCACCGATTCTTCAAAGCTCTTTTGCCCTTAGGCAGTTTCACCAACTCAAAGGTATGGTTCTCATGCAAGGATTGAAGTTTATCTTTCATCGCTTCAACCCACTGATCTTTGCATTCACTCTCCATAACCTTTTCATAACATTCAGGTTCTCCCCCATCAGTCAAAAGAACATATTCATCAGAAGGATACCTGGCAGAAGATCATCGATCTCTGGAAGACCTTCGAAGTCGAACTGCTGGTAGAGCTATAATTGCTTGTTGTTGATAATTCACAACACCATCCATGGGAGTATCAAAGTCACCTATATCCTGATGGTCATCACTAATATCACCATGCACATCATCCTATATAGGATCTGGTGAAGAGTCTAGGGAAACCAGATTCACATCGATCAAGTCACCACTATCTTGTGAATCCACTTTCTCCGTCTTATTAATTTCATCAATGGTCTGATCCTCAATAAAGACAACATCTCTGCTTCTTACGAGTTTCTTCTGAACTGGATCATAGAGTCTACAACCGAACTCACCATCTAGACCATAACCAATAAAAATGCATTGTCGAGTCTTGGCATCCAACTTGGATCTTTCATCCTTTGGAACATGAACAAATGTTTTACAACCGAACACACGTAGGTGATCATATGACACGTCTTTACCAAACCAAACTCTATCTGGCACATCACCTCGCAAAGGAACACTAGAAGACAGATTTATCACATGTGTCACTGTATTCAAAGCTTCAGCCCAAAAAGATCTTGGCAACTTTGCATCTGACAAAAAATATCTGACTCTCTCAATCAATGTTCAGTTCATTCTTTCAGCTAACCCATTTAACTGTGGAGTCTTTGGTGGTGTTCTCTAATGTCTGATTCCCTGTAGTAGACAATACTCATGAAACGACCCTGTGTACTTGCCACCATTATCAGTACAAATGCACTTCAACTTTTTCCTTGTTTCCAATTCAACTGATGCTTGAAACTGTTTAAACACCTGAAAGACTTGATTTTTAGACTTCAAAGTGTAAACCCACAGCTTTCTTGAACAATCATCAATGAAAGTCACAAAATAAAGTGCACCGCCATGTGACCTTACTTTTCTCGAACCACAAACATCTGAATGGACCAACTCTAGCAACTTTGATCTTCTATGAGGAGGATGGCTTCTAAATGAAAATCTTCTCTGCTTTCCTGCTAGACAATGAGCACAATTCTTCAGTGTAGCATTCTTGAAATCCGAAAGTTAATTCTTCCTTGCTAAACAGTTAAGCCCCTTCTTACTCATGTGACTGAGTTGTTTATGCCACAACTCAGTTGAGCTGTCATTCACTGTCACATTCACCGTCTCTCGAGAAGTCGAAGCTTGCATCAAGTATAAATTTGAAGAATTGGGTTGACCGGTGTAAGGGTTCCCCACATAGTGGGACCCACACCCAACATATTGAGCCCAATTATAAGCGCCTTTAACAACCTCCTCTATACTCCACGACATTCCTTGAAAAATGACTATATTACGGTAAAGGCCAAAGAAGCATGGCCAATCAACTTTCCCCCAATCGATATTAATGTGATTCTCCAAATTAAACCCAAGCCATTCCTACAAATTACCTGAAAAGAAAGCAGTTAATTTAATTTTAAAACATTAGCACCGTTGAATTTTAATGGTTCGATCCAACATTTCTTTTTTTTTTTTTTGTTAAAAAATCAACTATGTGATTCTAAATAAAACATTGTAAGGCCAAATTGCCTTTAAAAAAAAAAAATTGTCAAACCTTGTAAACATTAAGAACCATTTTTTGTCATTATACCTATTTATAAAATTAATGGTTTTATTAACATTACATTTAAATTACTATTTGAATTTACATTTTACACGACAGATTCAAAAAGTTCATTCAAAATAGTATAATTTACATCATATTAAATGTAAAAAATAATTAATTATATAATGACATAACCCATTTCTTGAAATCCTAATTTCTTAAATTCACGCGAGTCTATAATTGCTAAAGTGTCCGCTTCGATTTCAACTCCACCACTTTTGTTGGTCCCTCACTTCTATGCATCCTTTGAGCAGGCTTTAATGCTTCTATTGATCTGGGTGACAAACATAAAGCATTGAGATCTTTTTTGTTGCATTGAATCATCCATATCATTGGTATATCAACTTACCTCAAACCAAGCAGTTTTTTTTTTCTTATCTCACAAAAAACACAACTGCCGAAAGACTTGCTCATATGGACCAAAAACTATTGCCTTACTTCTCTAAACCTTAAAATTAGAGAATA
This sequence comes from Gossypium anomalum, assembly GCA_025698475.1. Taxonomy (NCBI): domain Eukaryota; kingdom Viridiplantae; phylum Streptophyta; class Magnoliopsida; order Malvales; family Malvaceae; genus Gossypium; species Gossypium anomalum. The sequence goes on from CM046966.1 coordinate 97,495,767, forward strand.
ATATTATAAAAAAAAAACATTAGACTAAACATATGAGTTTTTGGATTAGACATTAGACAATGAAAAGGCTTTCAATCCCTTTAGAAGAGAAATCGGTGTGCTGTCATACAAACAGTATGTAAGCAAAGAAATGTTCATAGCTTATGTAGGTAGTTTTTACTTCATGTACACTCACCCTTAAAAACAAAGAGACATAGTCCATCCTCTACTTTTAACACCTTGAATCTATTGAATTTGAAGAAAAAAAGTTGGATATGAATATATCTCTAATACCAAAATTTTATTTTCAATTAATTGAAAGAGTATATTTTATATTAATGTTGAAGTGTGACATGAAATTTAAATTGTACTTTTATTAGCAGGAAGTAAAACAATTAAGTACTTTTAAGGACCTATATTTAATTTTCCAAATTATAAAAACAATTTTAATTGATTAAATTGAACATATACATTGGTTGTCAAATAAAAATGAAATAATTTTTTGCTAAGCTGAAATTATGATCTAACCTTCATCAAAAGATTTTCAACTTATTATCCTGTAAGCTATCTATTTTTCTCCACATTTCTATATCAAGTTGGTTATATTTACTTCAACTTTCGAATAAAAGATAGATGTAAGTGAATAAACCAATCAAAATATACTCAAGTGACTAAAACTTTAAATGGTATAAAAAATTATGTTATCAAAATTTGGGATGTGTATAAAATACGAGCTCATATTCAACATGAGTATGAATGAATTTTTTAATTTTTTTTATATATTTAAAAGATTATATCTCATACTTTTATCAAAATATATGGTGACTAAAGATATCCAAAATGAATACTCTAAATAAAATAAAGGGATGATAGAAATTTTGGCCCCTAAACTCTGTAACTAAGTACACTTTGGTACTTGAACTTGATAACTAGATTCATTTTGATCCTTAAACTTAAAAAATATAAAAGTTTGATGACATGACACTTTGAGATTGTGCCACATCATCATTTGAAAAAAATTATATAAATATTCAAGTGATGATGTGGAACAATCTTAAAGTGTCACACATAGTGTTCTAATAACCAGACTAGTGGTCGAACTTGTCAGACCAATGATTCCTGATTCAAACGGTTTAATCACTTCAACTACTAAACCAACAATAGTTAAATAAATAATTAAAAATTCAGAAAAAAATTGAAAAAAATAATTTTATTAAACCGGTTCAACATATTCAACTATTGGTTTTTGTCTCGGTTTTCAATTTTTACTGATTTCAGTTTGTTCAATTTGTTCAACTCTTTGTTTGGACTAGTATACTAATCGATTCTCGATCCAATCAGTCAGACCAATCAATTCAATTATGTTCACTGGCCATGTCATAAAATCTTAACGGAATCCAAGTTCAAAGATCAAAATAGATCTGATTGTCAAGTTCAAGTACCAAAGCGAAAAAAAAATACGGGTACTAAAGTAGACCTAATTACCAGGCAAAAATTATAGGCTTAATGACAAATTTGGCCACTAACATTTGCATGTTTTGTCAAAATGGGCCTAATTGTATTTTTGAGCCTTTTTTGGCCATCAACCTTTGTTCCTTTTTTTTTTCAATCTGCTTTTTCTAACAAATTCAATGAAAGTACTGTTAAAAAAGTTAACGGGAATGATATAGAATTTCATATATGGAGTATTTTTAATGAGATATAATTTATTACTTAGATAACCCAATAAAATAATCACATATGGAAAATAATAAAATAAATAAATAATACATTAAATTAAAAAAATAACTTTTAAATTAAAGAAAATAAACGTAATTATCTAAAAAAATTAATTCAGTAGAAAAACTTCTCAGTAAACAAACTTATGAAATATTGAAACCTTTTGAAAGAAAATAAAAATTGAAACATTGAATTTATTCATTAAATCTGTTAGAAAAAACGGATTGAAGAAAAGAACAAAGGTTGATGGCCAAAAAAGCTCAAAAATACAATTGGGATCATTTTAACAAAAATGCAAATATTAGTGGCTAAATTTATCATTTAGCCAAAATTATATAAAAAACATACATGTGGAAAACAAAAAAGAATCAATAGGATAAGACAAGACAAGTAGTTTACCACAGTTAATGCTTCTTTCCTCGTCCGCCCATTATAAAATTGAAAATTTTTTGCATCCGTTTTGGTTGTGACCCTTCTTCCTCAGCCTCCTCATAGATATTACGCTTTCATTTTACAAGGGAAGTGCTACCTATTGATCCATCGTTGTCAGAAGAGTGTTGATGGATATCTTCGAAAGTAGCAGAACAATGAGTGGTATGGCACTGCAGCTCTTTTTTTTCTACCAAATCTTTCTCATACACTATTTTAACACCACACTTCTTCACCCACTCTTCTATTCTAACACCGTCAAAACCTCCGAAAGACAGCTTAAGCTCGTCGCATTCCTGATTTGACCAATCTGTTGTCGGTAAATTCTTGGTTTCACATTCAGCACATTTATCTCCCAAGGAAAATGGATATAATTTATCACGCTGTTGAAGTTAGTTCCCATGCAACACATGCAGCTCATGCAGATTAATGCACATACTTTACTCAAGTAAAGTATGTGCAACTGAAGATGTTTATGCTACTGTTTCTTCCAGTTTCATTTTGTTACTTTTAGCTAATATTTTGTTGCTTAGTTTGATTTGAACTAAGTTGGTAACATGATTGATGTAGTTAGGTGCTGATAGATTGATAAATCAACTTTGTTTAAGTGTACAAGTTTAGTTTTGTAAGTTCCAATGTAATTAGTGGTATTAGGTATGCATTAGGTGATGTGATTGATTTATTTTGACAAGCCAAATGACTGGTATATGTAATGGCTTTAAGCCAATGTTTCAAATGAATGAAAAACATCAGATTTTCTTCCATATGCTCCATATTTTCTTTACCTTCTAAAAAAAACTCCTAAGTTTTGTTCTTTATTCTTGACAGTAGCTAAAAGTTTGAACTTCAAGCATTTTTCTTTCATATTTTATCCGGGTATAATACGTTGCTGCTGGTGTTCTGTTTGAAATTCTTACTTTACCCGGTTAAAGTGTGTTGAAACTCCAACAATTGGTATCTAGAGCTGCATTCTTAAGGGACCTGTTATAGTTGGATCACATACTGATGGCTTCATCAAGCTTCTCACCAGCTGCACCTCCAGTTTTCAATGGAGAAGGATATCACATTTGGCTAGTCAAGATGAGAACCTACCTCCAAGCATTTGATCTATGGGAGGTAGTTAACTCAGATGTTGAACCAGAACCATTGAAAGCAAATCCAACAGTGGCTCAAATGAAGCAGTACTCTGAAGAAAAAAGCAAAAAGCATAAGGCCATGTCATGCATTCAGAACTATGTTTCTGATGTTATTTTCACCAGAATCATGGCTTGTGAGACTCCAAAGCAGGCCTGGGACAAGCTTAAGGAGGAGTTCCAAGGTACTGAGAGGACAAGGCAGCAGCAGCTCTTGAACCTAAGAAGGGATTTTGAAAACTTAAAGATGAAGGAAGAAGAAACTGTCAAGAAGTATTCTGACAGAATCATGGCTGTAGTTAACAGCATAAGGCTCCTTGGTGAGTAATTTGATGAGGGAAGGATTGTGGAGAAAGTGCTCTCTACCTTACCGGAGAGGTACGAAGTAAAAATATCCTCCTTAGAGGATTCAAGAGATCTGACCAGTATCTCTTTAACAGAGCTGATCAATGCTCTGTATGCACAAGAGCAAAGGAGGGCCAACAGATCGGAGGAGCACCAGGTGGGTGCTTTCCAAGCTAAGACCAAAGCAACCTCAAGCACATCTGCTTATAAGGGCAAGAAGAGCTGGAAAAACAGGCCTAAGCCTGATGCTGCAAGAGGAGGAGATCGACTCTACAGATTTTGTAAAAGACCTGGCCATTCAGAGGCTAGATGTTGGTTCAGGCTAGATGTTGTATGTCAACACTGCAAAAAGAAGGGCCATGTTGAAAAAGTTTGCAAAGAAAAAGAAAGACCAAGGCAGAATCAATAGCAAACCAAGGGTCAAGCTCGATAATTTGAAGATGGCGGTGACAATGAAGAGCAGTCTTTGCGTCTCTCTTTCGCTCACCGCTCGAGAAGAAAGTCTCGAAGGTTGGCTCTTGCGGTGGTCGCACCAATCATATGTCACCAGATGCAGCTATTTTCAAGTCATTAGACAGAAGCTGCAAAACAAAAGTTAAAGTCGGCAATGGCCACTTTATCAAAGCAGAAGGAAAGGGAGATGTGGTGATTCACACTCCAACAGGTAACAAAATCATTTCAAATGTTTTGTTAGTTCCTGAAATTAACAGAAACTTGTTAAGTAAGCTCAGTTAGTTGAAAAAGGCTATACAGTGGTGTTCAAAGGAAATGAATGTCAGATTAGTGATCCAAGTGGATCCATGCTCATGTCAGTAGCCATGACAGAAAAGAGCTTTGTTGTGGACTGGAATAAAGGCTTTGATAATGCCTATGCTGTTTCTTCGGAAGACTCCAAGCTTTGGCACCAAAGGCTTGGGCATGCCAACTTCAAATCTATGGCTCAAATGGTCAGCAAAGAAATGGTTGAAAACTTCACCAAGATAGTTCAGAGTGAAGATGTTTGTGAAGTCTGTCAAATAGGAAAGCAAGCCCGGCTTCCATTTCCTACCAACACAACCTGGAGAGCTTCAAGCAAGTTGGAACTGGTGCACAGTGATGTTTGTGGCCCCATGAGGACTGAATCACTAAGTGGCAACAGGTACTTTATTCTCTTTATTGATGACTGTACCAGATATTGCTGGATTTATTTTTTGAAGCATAAATCAGAGGTTGTTCAAGTGTTTAAGAAGTTTAAAGCTGAAGTGGAAACAGAAACAGGCTGCAAGATAAAGACCATTAGGTCAGATAATGGAACTGAATACACTTCAGCTCAGTTCCAATCTTTGTGCAAAGATGCTGGCATTAAACACCAGCTAACCAATGTCTACACACCCCAGCAAAATGGGGTTAGTGAAAGGAAGAACAGGAGTTTGATGGATATGGCCAGATGCTTATTGTTTGAGAAAAATCTACCCAAGACAATGTGGGTCAAGTGTCACATCTGGCCAGATACATTCAGAATAGGCTTCCAACTAAAGCACTCGCTCACAAGACACCTTTTGAAGCCTGGTTCGGGTTCAAGCGATCATTGGCTCATATGAAAGTCTTTGGTTGTCTATGTTACAGCCAAGTACCAGCTGTAAAGAGGGACAAGTTGTCTAAAAGAGCTGTTCCTGGTATTTTAACCGGGTATAGTATGGTCAAAAAGGGTTATAGGATCCTGGATCCTTTAACCAACAAAATTCAAGTGAGCAGAGATGTAGTGTTTGATGAGAAGGCTTGTTGGAACTGGGAAAGAAATGAACCTGAAGCCATTCCTGAAGAACTTGTGACAGATCAGTTTGAAGCTGATCAAAATGATCCAAAGATGGATGTTGATGATGAACCAGTCAGGGGTACAAGGACTATGGCTGATGTTTATGAAAGGGCTCATGTTGCACAAGAAGAACCATGCTACTTTGAAGAAGCTGAAGCACACCAAGGCTGGAAACAGGCAATGATTGATGAAATTGCTATGATTGAGAAGAACCAGACATGGGAATTGGTTCCTAGACCAGCCAAGAGGAAGGTTATTGGAGTAAAATGGGTCTATCGAGCCAAGCAAAATGCTGATGGGAGCTTAAACAAACTCAAGGCCAGGCTTGTAGTCAAAGGATTCAGCCAAAAATATGGCCTGGACTATCTGGAAACATTTGCACCAGTGGCCAGGCTAGATACCATAAGGTTACTGATTGCCTTAGCAGCTCAGAAACAGTGGAAAATCTACCAGCTCGATGTGAAGTCTGCATTTCTCAATGGCTTCCTTGAAGAAGAGATCTACATTGATCAGCCACAAGGATTTGTTATGTCTGGCAAAGAACAAATGGTGTACAGGCTTAAGAAGGCATTATATGGGTTCAAGCAGCTCCCAGAGCACCGGTATGCTCGAATTGATGACTACTTGGTCGGGTTTGGGATTTAATGAAGTGTTAATGAGCCAACACTATATGTCAAGAAGAATGAAGTGAAATACTGACTTATTGTATCCTCTATGTCGATGACCTTTTGGTGATTGGAGGAGATCAAAATATGTTGGCTGAATTCAAAGCCAAAATGATGGACATGTTTGAAATGTCTGACTTGGGGCTAATGACATACTTTTTGGGAATGGAGGTGCACCAAATAGAAGGAAAAATCTTCTTGGGACAGAGAACATTTGCCTTGAAGGTTTTGTCCAAGTTCTCGATGAAGAATTGTAAGCCAACAAGCACTCCTATTCTTTGTTAGAATGAAGTTGTCAAGCCAAGGAGATCATGAACTACCAATGAGTCTACTTACAGGAGCCTAGTTGGTCGCTTGTTATATTTGACAGACAACTAGACCCGGATATCTTGTTTCTTTGTGAGTATGTTATCAAGGTTTATGCATTGTCTGTAATGTCCAAAGACTTTCAAGCAAAGCAAAGAAAGTGCTAAGGTACATCAAAGGCACTCTTGACTATGGTGTGTTATTCAACAAAGCTGAAACCTTGAAGTTGAAAGGCTATACTGATGGTGACTGGGCTGGTTCAAGTGATGATATGAAAAGCACCTCTGGATATGCTTTTACCCTTGGCTCAACCATGTTTTGTTGGAGCTCAAGGAAACAATCGATGGTGGCTCAATCAACAGCAGAAGCTGAATATGCTGCAGCTGCAAATGCTGTGAACCAAGCCATTTGGCTAAGAAAAATTCTAGCTGATCTTAACCTATATCAAAGTGAGGCAACAGAGATCTTTTGTGACAACAAGTCTGCTGTTGCAATTGCAAAGAATCCTATCTTCCATGGCAGAACGAAGCACTTCAGCATCAAGTTACATGTGATAAGGGAGATGGAACAAGCTCGAGAGGTGGAGCTGATTCATTGCAATTCAGAGGAGCAAGTTGCTGACATTTTCACAAAGGCCCTTGGTGTGTCAAGGTTTATAAAACTGAGAAATCAGCTAGGTGTTACAAGCATGGAAACTAAGGAGGAGTGTTGAAGTTAGTTCCCATGCAACACATGCAGCTCATGCAGATTAATGCACATACTTTACCCAAGTAAAGTATGTGCAACTGAAGATGTTTATGCTACTGTTTCTTCCAGTTTCATTTTGTTACTTTTAGCTAATGTTTTGTTTCTTAGTTTGATTTGAACTAAGTTGGTAACATGATTGATGTAGTTAGGTGCTGATAGATTGATAAATCAACTTTGTTTAAGTGTACAAGTTTAGTTTTGTAAGTTCCAATGTAATTAGTGGTATTAGGTATGCATTAGGTAATGTGATTGATTTATTTTGACAAGCCAAATGACTGGTATATGTAATGGCTTTAAGCCAATGTTTCAAATGAATGAAAAACATCAGATTTTCTTCCATATGCTCCATATTTTCTTTGCCTTCTAAAAAAACTCCTAAGTTTTGTTCTTTATTCTTGACAGTAGCTAAAAGTTTGAACTTCAAGCATTTTTCTTTCATATTTTATCCGGGTATAATACGTTGCTGCTGGTGTTCTGTTTGAAATTCTTACTTTACCTGGTTAAAGTGTGTTGAAACTCCAACAACGCGACCAATAACGAAGAAAAAGGTAATCCTTCGTTATGGGCTGATTATTTTGTTTACCAAATGAATAACCACTCGAATTGACGCATCGAGGATTTCTAGCTTGAAAGACAGATCCATTACAACCGATTTGTCTAGAACTTCTACAATGGATAAAAGCTTTACAGAAAATGGTCTTATCCGTGGAAGCATCATCAGCTACAAAAATGCAGCAAGAAGCAACTCCAATCCATTGACTATCATTCTGAATATTGAGAGGTAGAGGTATCCTAATTAAAGAGTCATCTCTTTGTTGGTTGAACCATTCTGGGATTTCACTTCCAAGTATAATAACATCAAACATGCTTCTTGAATTTGCAAATGCCTGCAAAATAAAAGACCAGCCGTTTGGTAACTAAAACTATAAATTCTCAAGTATAAAAGGGAAATAAAGAATGATTAATCGACCTTAAGATGTTTTTTTAGCAATGTTAATGCATTGATGTTCTCAGCCAATTTGTAGCAGTTAGTGGTTCTAATGGAAGCCCAATGCTCAAAATTGCATTCTTTTGATGGACTTGCGACTACTTCAAGTGAAGCACAATCATCTAGCCACACTTTTGCTATATTTGTTAGACACTCAGGCAGCAACTTAAGCTCCCTGCAATTTGATAATCCAAGGAATTGAAGGTTGGATAGTCGAGTAAGAGATGCAGGTGTGCTGACGAAATTGTTCTCTCTAAGATCAAGTCTTTTCAAAGAGGATAGACAGGAAGTATCATTAGTAATATCTCCTTCACCAAAATGGCACAAGCCGCAATTTGCCAATATAAGAAATTCCAGCTTGTAAAGTCGCGTAAGAGGGGCAGGTATGTTGATGAAATTGTTACCGCTAAGATTAAGACGTCTCAAAGAGGATAGACCAGAAATATCACTAGGAATATCTCCTTCACAAAGACCGTGGTCCCTTAGATTCAACTCTCTTAATGAACTCAAACCTGACAACAAAGGCAACATTGGAGCCATGAAATTCGTCCTTCCTCCTTGGATTACCTTGAAAAGAGAAGGTAGGTTTGGTAGTAACTTAGATGATGGTCCCTTCCTCCCATTGAAAGACAAAACTTTAAGATTTTTAAATTGAAAAATGAAGGATGGTGGTTCTGCTATTGCTGTTTCACTCAAGTTGAGCACTTCCAAAAACTCTGCTTGCTGCAACTTCTCTGGCAAATTTTCAACTCTGTGACAACCTGAAAGATTAAGAGTTTTTAGATGTTCCATTTTTCCATCAATCTCCGGAAACCTTATAAGACTTGAGCAACCCGAAAGAAATAATGTTTCAAGAGATTCCATTCCAATTTTGGTCGGAAGACTCCTAAGACTTTTGCAATCTCTTAAATTCAAAAGTTTAAGGCTCTTAAGCACCCCGATTGATAGATGAACATTTACTAATTTGGTACAACCTTCCAAAATCAAAACTTCAAGATTTTTTGTTGTTGTGAAGTCTGGTGTCTTGATCAGGTTTCGGGACCCTTCAAGGTTGATAATTTTCAACTTGTACAAGGACTGTCAAAAACAATAACAAATTAGAGAGAAAAGAGAACATAATAAAGCTCATTTTTTTATCTTAATCAAATTTTAATCATACATATTAAAATTCTAAAAACACAAGGATCAGATGAGTGAATTCTTACTCTATTTTCCTTCCATAGTTGTTCAATTCAACTATATGGTAAGAGAAGTGCGACAAGGTTGTCTAGTTGGAAGCTTGAAGGCAACGATCTTAAAAAGGCATCCTTTCCAATCTAAAAGTCGTAACTCATTAGAAAGATATTTGAGATAATTACAATTTGAGAGGCAAAGCACTTTGAGCAATCTCAATTTTTTCATATTCAAGAAGGCATCAGGACTCAAGTTGAGAGGCAAAGCACTTTGAGCAATCTCAATCTCAATTTTTTCATATTCGATTTCCTAATAACCATGAGCAAAATAAAAATGAGCTTAGAATATAAAAAATACATTCAATATCTAAAAACTATGTTGTTATATCTAATACTTATATCTAATGCATATTCGAATATAGAGGTATTAAGATATGATCTTTTAAAAAAAATCTTTTAAGTACATGGAGAAAACCCCTTTTTTTTAGGGAAAAAAATTGAACATATCCATATTAACCACATGCTTACCCAACGTCAAATTACTTAATCCTAAAAAAATTGAATTAATATTTTGATTTATATTTTATCCAAAAAAATGCATAACTCTATACAAGTTAATGAACCAAATAATGACTCATAATTAAAAATGAAATTTTAAAAAGAAATTTAGATGACATGTTATAATCTAATTAATTGATATACATTATTAATGCATTAAATATATACCATTAATCTATTGATACTTTTGAAATAATAATATGCTGTTAGATAAATTTCATAATTAAACATTGAAACATTGAGCTTCAAAGGTTTTCTTATAGTTTCTTATCATATTTAAAAAAAATATTATTTACAGTACACATAGATATAAGTTTACCTTTTGTTATCGACCACCATGCTTTCAACAGTTTCTGTAGCCTACAAATATTAAGAAAACAAAATAAATGCTGTATAATGTAAGATAAAAATTTTGAAACTTTACATTCTTATTTAGCATTATTATACTCAAAATATAGTAAATAAAGCATTTTTTTTATATTAGGAGTAGGGGACGAGGGTTGCACGGTTCAAAGTCATGCCAATTAGACTAAGCTTTAAATTTATATCATATATTGGTTAGATGTTCTATAAAAAAAATAGCATGTAACTTTTGTTGAATGACTTACAGTGTTTTTTATTAAGATATGATGGACGTCCGTTTCCTCCCACAATCTGCAACGTTTTCCAGGTTCTTTAGATTTTTCCCTAACAATTTTTCTTCCCATCTCTTTCAACAAATCGTGCATCCACAAATATTTGTTGTCTTTGACTTTTATGTGAGACTTCTTAATGAGAACATCAATTCTAATATTAGGGAAAAACTCACAACCATCCAAAACTTTCATTATAAGATCTTTATCCTCACTATTGAAGAAACATGCTAAATCAAGAAATATATTCTTCTCTGTTTCGTCCAATCCATCAAAGCTAATTTGAAGTCTGTTGAGAATATCTTCATTAGAAACTCATTTAAGTTTTTCTATTGCACTTCTCATTGAGTTGCATCTCTATCGCACAAAAGAGAACCTAAAACTTCAAGAGCTAAGGGGAGACCACCAACATAATTTACAACATGTTTAGAAAGCTCAATGAACTCATCATTGAGCATTGTATTACCATGGAAAGCTTTTAAATTGAAAAGCCGGAGCGCATCTTCATGATTCAACGTTGTAGGCATGTATACATCATCAACTGGGAAAGATCGCAACAAATGTTCATCTCTTGTTGTTACAATGATTCTACTTCCTAAACCGAACCAATCACGTTTTCCAACCAAGCATTTCAAGTGTTGTAAGTTATCAGCGTCATCAAGAACAACAAGAACCTTTTTGTGAGACAACATGTGTCTAATTATGGTTTTCCCTTTGTGAATACTGAAAAACTTAAAGTGTTCATCAGGAAAGATTTGGGAAAGAAGTTGTTCCTGTAAAGAAGTAAGTCCAGAATTGTTTGAAACTTTTCGAACATCAGCAAGAAAACCTTTACCTTTAAAATGAGTTGACATTTGAGTATAAGCAACCCTTGCAAGAGTCGTCTTACCGATGCCACCCATTCTGCAAATTCCTATAATGCAGACATTGTCTTCCCCAACTTCTATTTTTGAATACATCTTTTCCAAAGGTAAACTAATTCCAACTAACTCATTATCGTCATGATGAATTGGGTATGTCTGACATAATTTTGCTGATATCTCCTTAACAATATCGTCAATAAATTCTGATTCATACCTACAAAAGGAATAAATTTTAATTCATTTGAATAAAATATTGCTAATATCTTTCGAATGCAATTTTCCTTTTTTTTCAACAAATCATGGAACATAATATAGTTAGGAAGCAAACAAAAAGCAAGAATAAGAAAGGAAGTCAAGAATAAGAAATATGAAACTTTATAGTTAAACAAGTGCAATCCAAAATATTATAATTTTGTAGTAATTAAAACTAGAAATAGAGAAGAAAATAAGGTTGGAATATATAGTTTGTTATAGGCCAATTTTGGGCCCATTGACATAAAACCCGAATGGCCCATTTCAATACATTAAAACCCAAACCCCTTATAAACCCATCAGACCCTTTTACAACCCAAACCTTAGCCCACCTAAACCAACCCTTACCCACTAGCCCAATACAAAACAAACCCAATACCTAACCCTAAGCCCAATCAACCCAAAACCAAAACAAAAACAGAAACCCTAGCCACCTATCCCCCTTCCCACTTGCGCCGCAACCACCTTCTGACACCATGCCACCGACGTCAGCCCACCGGCCACCAACTCTGCAGCACCGTTCAACCACCTTGCAAGCAAGAAAGAAGACAAGACAGATATAATAGAAAATAGGTGTAAAAGGGTTATAAAAACCCAAATCAAAAACTGTAAAAGGGTCTTTATTCGGCAGTTCAAAAAATAAAAAAACAATAATACAAGAACAGTGTTTTAAGCACCACCAAAATCAGAGAATCAGAAAACAAAATCAAAATAAAAGGAACGAAGGTGATTGCTTTTTTTTTTTTTTCCGAATCGATTTTCTTTCTTTCTTTTTTTCTTTTTTTCTTCTTTTCCATCATAAACCATACATATATATATTAAATAAAAATAACGAAAAAAATAAAAAAATTATCTTTTGGTGGCCGGCGCCGACGGTGGTCCGTGTAACGCTCCCACGCCCGAGACCGTTGCCGGAGTCGAGCATGAGGTGTTACTAAGCTTAATTTAACATTTTTAGAACTTTGGATTATTTGTTTCTACATTCACAGCTTTTAAGCTACTTGCGTCACAGTCACAAGAAAAATCATATCTCGAGTTACGAAACTCAAAATCAAGATCCGTAAATTTTCCTTGAATCTAGACTCATATACATATCTACTAATTTTTTTCTAGAATTTTTTGTTGAGCCAATTAGTACAGTTTATTAGTTAAAGTTACCCCTGTTTCAGGACTTGACTGGCTTGACCTATGTTTACTACGAACCACATTTCTCTCTGTACAAAATTTATATGACTATGAGGTTTGTTTCTACTAAAACTAGACTCAATAAGGATTCTGAGGATATAAAATACACCACCTAATTATATATTTACAATTTATGGTGAATTTCTAAAATTGGAACAGGGGATTCAGAAACTGCTACGACCCTGTTTCACTAAAATTCAAATATATTTTAACATATAATTCATTTACCTGTATCATTTGTTTCATGTGAAACTAGACATAATAAGCTTCAATTTTATATATAATCCATCACCAGATTCAATTTCTATGATTTTTAATAAATTTTCAAACTCGCGTCAGTGTTGCTGTAGTATTCTGTTTATGGCAAATTTCATCCCTTTTATGAGTTTTTATGCACTAAGTATCTTAATAATTTTCCTTAACCTCAAACATAATCTAAACTAACCATTTTCATAATTTATCATTGTCAAACATTTTCTCAACCATTCCATCACCATATCATAAGATCATTTACACAAAATAGGTATATTGCTATACATGCCATACTTAATTTTACAAACCATTTACCAAAAGTCTTCCGGATAGTGTGGTGAGCCTTCGACCTATCCCGACTCTGAGCTGGCTTGTCCAAAACTACAATGAGTAAGAAGGAAGGAGTAAGCATAAATGCTTAGTAAGTTCATATGCAAATAATAAGTAACATAACAAACAGTCATACCAATCAACATTAGCATGCATCACTAAAACACATATCACATTTCTAATCATTTTTCATCATCTTATTACCTTATCGTGATTGTATCAATACTCAACCCGATGGTTAAATACATACCTGTCCAAAATATCCATTTCACATCACTTACCAATACGTCTCTTTACATCTCGAATATTCCTCCATTTGAGTATAACTTTACCCGTTGAACATATCGGAATATAATTCGGATACATGGATAACTTGCACATAAGTGCCATATATGCAATCAAGCAATCATGTAACCCGCCCATAAGCGAACTCGGACTCAACTCAACGAGCTCGGGCGTTCGCATCCATAAGTGAACTCGGACTCAACTCAACGAGCTCGGATGCCTAGTTACATCTCACGAACTCGGACTCAACTCAACGAGTTCAGATGCTCAACCATCCTAGTGACATGTCACTTGTATCCTAATCTATTCCTAAGGTTCAAACGGGATTTTCCTCGAACACATATCCTTTCCGTCTTTCGTAGAATGCCGAAATCAATACTCGGTAACAATTATATTTAACAAGTAGCTCACATAATTTACATATTATTTGAAATTAACCACAAAGCATACATTTCATAATAAAATTCAGCATCACATATATTTAACATCACTAACTTAAAAATAACAATTATGCTACATTATTTACACATGAACTTACCTTGGTACCAAAATACAAAGATTTTGCAATTTAGTCCACAATCTTTTCTTTTCCTCGATTGAGGTCGATTCCACGTCTTTCTTGATCTAAAATAACACATTTAGCTTATTTAATACTCACATTATCAAATTAATCCTTAACTCAAATTTTGACAAAATTACAATTTTACCCCTAAACTTTTGCATATTTACATTTTTGCCCCTAGGCTCTGGATTAAACTTTATTCCTTATTCTTATGTTTTATGACATGCTGATCATTTTCCCTTCTATGGTAACATCAAATTCACACTCTAACATGTACTTATGACTATTAGGTATTTTTACCAGATTAAGCCCTTTTACTCGCTTTTGCTTAAAATCGAGTAGTACAAGTTGTCTAACATAATTTAAAACTTCATATTCTATCATAAAACATCAGAATACACAAATTTCACCTATGGGTATTTTTCCAAATATAAACCCTAGGTTAAAATTATTGCTAACATAAGTTTAATCGAGTTATCAGGATCTCAAAAACGTAAAAATCATTAAAAACGAGGCTTAGAATCACTTACTATAAAGCTTGAAAGTTGAAGAAACCCTAGCTATGGTGAGAGTGAAGTTTCAGCAGCAACTAAATGGGGAAGATGACTATTTTGTGTTATTTTTCCCATTTTATTTCATTTAATATCAAAATGACCAAAATGCCCTTACTACTAAACTTTCCAAAAATTCCTTCCATGTCCTAATTTTGTCCATGAACTTAAAATTGGTAAAATTGCTATTTAAGACCTCCTAATTAATATTTCAAAGCAATTTCATACTAAAAACTTCTAGAATGCAAGTTTTGCAACTTATTCGATTTAGTCCCTAACTTCAAATTAAGTATTTTATGCATAAAATTTCTTCACGAAATTTTCACAGAATCATGTAATCATATCATAAACCTCAAAATAATTATAAAATAATTATTTCTATCTCGGATTTGTGGTCACGAAACCACTATTCTGATTAGGCCCTAATTCGGGATATTACAGTCCGGTGACGGACTAGTGACCGGCCCTCTGGCCGGATTTCCTTTTCTCTCCCCCCTCTCCTTTTTTTCTTCTCTTCTCCTCTCTCAAATGATTTTTTTTTAGAAAATTTTTGACTTTTATAGGGCGTTTTGGGTCTCCTCGTTTAACCTGAAACGACGTCGTTTTGGCCCCGGGTCGGGTCGACCCGACCCGCTCCAGCTAGGATCCGCGTGTTTTTTTTAAGGGAGGGGTTATTTGCACGTTTAACCGCTCCGCTTTTTTGACGATTTGTAATTAAATCTTTCATGTTTTTAATTTTGGCCCTAAAATTTTTCATGGTTTTCAATTTAGTCCCATTCAATACGTTGCGTTTTAGATGCTTGGGGATATTGTGCTTTTAGCCCTTCCAGATTAGGCGCGTTTTTGTAATTTCGACCTCTTCTTTTTATTTTTTAAATCGGCCCCAATAACTAGTTTTTCAATTCAATTTCGTCCTTTTTTTTACTTTTTTCCGTTATTCTACTTTAATTTATTATTATTATTATTATTATTATTATTATTATTATTATTATTATTATTATTATTATTATTATTATTATTATTATGTATTAGTGTATAGTTTATGTATATATGTAGTAATGTTCTATTACTTTATTTTTATAATGTCATTATTATAGCAACTTTTTGTATCTCAATATTACTATCTATATTAATATTATTATTATTTTACCATATTATTATATTATTGCTGTTTTTAATATACTATTACTATATTTATTAATAATATTATTAGTGCTAATATATATTTTTACTCAATATTTATGTATGTGTCTACGTGTATGTATTTATGTATTGTACTAATAATTTTTATTTTTTCATATTATATATTATCTCTAATATACGTATATATTGTATATGTTTATATTATATATATATATTATTTCTTTACTATTCCATGTATATATTTTTATACCATATCGTGTATATATCTTCATTACTCCTATCATCATTATTAATATTAGCATGTGTTTTATATTTCGAGTGTATGTATATATGTATCTTTAATGGTGTGTTTCTATTTTTATTATATATGTATTGTAATACGCATGTGTATGTATTTTAATTAATTGTATGTATTTCGCATACTATTTCATGTAGGTATTTTTATAATCCTTATTATTGTTACCAATGTTAGTACATATATTTTATTATACGTATATATATATTTTTTATATATAGTATTATTTTCATATGTTATTATACTCATTAATTTACTTATTATTTTCCATATTGTCACTTATGATAATAATCTTATTATATGTTATTTGGTGTACATATATCTTTTTATTGTTACTATTTTTACTATTATTATTAGTATAGGCCTGTTATATATGTATATTGTATATGCTCATTTTAAATATGTTATGTATATATATATATATATATATATATATATATATATATATATATATATTATGTACCCATATTAGTATTATTATGTAAACCCTTTTCATTCCTATTTTACGTACATATTCTTAATGTCATTATTACGTATATACATTCATTGTTTCCATCTCATATTCAATTCTAGTATTACATTATATCTTTATTGTTTATAATAATATTGTCACACTTATATTTGTTTCAATGTACTTTTAGATTTGTCGTTTATTTATTTTTTATTTCATATCAATTCGCTTTACGTTCAAACGAAAATCTTTCTCTAATTAATTTCAATAATCAAGGCAACGTACCGATTTAACATTAAGTCATCAAATTTCATCGCTATGTTGAATGAAATTTGACGGGTCGTGTTAAAATGGTATATCCTTCTCAAAAATCGAAAAACTAAAATTTCTCATCTTTTCAATTGAATTACGACTGAATGTTACATTGAACTTGCATTTTTGAAAATCAAGACAACACGTGTTTATAAGATACCAATTTTGGGCGTCGCGAGGGTGCTAATACCTTCCTCGCGCGTAATCGACTCCTGAACCCTACTTTTTCTCTGGATTTTGACGTAGATCTAAACTCGGTCTTCTTTTTGTTTTAAAAATAAATTTATTAGGTGCCCGATCACACCTATAAAAAGGATCGGTGGCGACTCCTTTTTTTTTGTAAAATCAAACTTCAGTTTTTAAATTTTCAATAAATCGCCACAATTAGCGACCAAGCTAAGAATTTTCACTGTCGCTACATAGTTCAATGAATCATGAAAGTTGTAATAGAGTTGAAATAGATAACTTTACAATTAAACACATAGGATTACAAAAAACAATAATTTTCTAGTGATTAAAGTTAGAAAATAGATTAGAAAAGAAAAGAAAAGAACGAATTACCTGTTATGTAAATGCCATCCCTTGATCTCAGCCACCTCAGTCAAAGCTTTTCGCCACTTTTGGATCTTGTCTCTATCTTCCTTGTATCTTTCTTCATGTTGGGCGAAGGCTTCATTAACTTTCCCTTTTTGTTTTCTTAAATCGGACGGATCAATATTGTAAAAAATTGGAAACACTTTATGACCCTTGTTTTTTTGTTCAACAATCTCAGCAAGTTCCTTCATGCAATAACTTGAAAAGGCATAGGTTTCGGAGAAAACGATTACCGAGCACCTTGATTGCTGAATTGCTTTAAAGAGTTCAGGTGCGATCTCTTCACCGGCATCTAGCTTTGGATCATCTCTGAAAGTGACAATCCCACTCCGCTTTAGAGCTTTGTAGAGATGATCTGTGAAGTTTGTGCGAGTATCTTCACCTCTAAAACTCAAGAAAACATCATATTCCTTTTTAGAAATGGATGAGGAAGTTGAAGGTAACGACATCATGACGATGTTTGAGAAGAAAAATATATCTCGATCTAGTGTTTAAAATCAGAAAATCGATCGCTCAGTATCCCCATAGAGAAACTAGAAACAATAAGTATATGAGAGTGAAGAACACAGATGAAAATTCCGTTTCTAAGCAAATTCTCTATAACCTTTTTCATTTTCCAAATGAATGAGCGTAGGTGTGGACATTGGGTGATGCGTTTTCTTTCCAGGATGAATCCAAGGAGGTAGGTGTTGACAAAATGGAGCCTACAATAATTCTAAGTAATAAGTAAAGTGTTGGACAGTTTGTGTTTTACTTTCATTTACATAATCATATAGTTGTCTATAAAACTATATATTAAAGGAGTATTTGGTGGAAACGAATGGGTAATTTCAAATTCAGGTCCCTCATATTTTTCCATTCATGCGATTAAGTTCTATTTGAAGCATTTAAAATGTTCATTAGGTACAGACTAAAATAAGTTATATTTACTCAGTATCATACAATTTTATGTATGAATACAATTTATTAATTATTTAGAATGATAATAATTGAAAAATAATTTAATAACTTAATAATTTATAACTCTATTAAAAGGAAACTCCTTTAGGTATAAGATTTTTTTTTCTTTTACATTGTAAAAAAAATCTTTATTATACTTAAATTTGAGATTTAATCTCTACATATAAAAAAACAAATTATGTAATAACATAATCTATTTCTCGAAATTTTAATTCTTTAAATTCATCCAAACCTATAAATGCTTGTCGGCTTCCATTTCAATTTGATCACTTCTGTCGATTCCTCACTTACATTGTCCTTTGAGCCATGCTTCTATTGGTCTAGGGGATACACATAAAACACCAAATCAAGAAATTTTTGTTGATATCAAAGAAAATACAACCGCTGATAAGAACAAAAAATGAATCTATTGACTATTTTTTATAGCATTAGACATGAATAAGTCTCTCACATAGAAAAGATTTTTCAATTAATTAAAAGAGCATTCTTTATTTTCATATTTGAATAAGTGTTGTGAAATTTAAACGGTACTTTTATTAGAAGGAATTAAACTTACTTAAGTACTATTAAGAACTTATATTTAACCATCTAAATATATAAAAATAATTTTGACTGATTAAATTTAACACATAAATTTATCTTCAATAAAAATGAAATGGTTTTTAATTTAGCCGATATTATGATCAGTCCTTATTAAAGGATTTTCACTTTATATTATCTACTTCGTCACAAAAGCTATCAACTTTTCTCCATATTTGTGTCTCAAGTTGATTATATTTACTTCAACCTATAAATAAAATATAGATGTAAGTAAATATATATAATGAAATAAAATTTTAATAAAACAAAATTTAAAACCAATCAAAATGTACATATTTCAGTTATGTAAAAAAGAAAAAAAATTAAGTAACTTAAATTTTAAATGGTATAAAAAATAATGGTATCTAACCTTTGAAATATGTATATGTTGAATAATCACCTAATCTACAATCCTTGTCGAATCTCTTTAATATATTTTCAACATAGTATAGTATATGAGCATGAAGGAGAGAAATAGATCAAATTTCCCTAAGCAATTTCTCTATACATTTCCTTTGTTTCCAAATGAAAGCACGTAGGTGTGGAAATTGGGGGATCATACATGTTCTCTCCAGGAAGAATCCAAGAAAGAGTCCACAAAATGGAGCCTACAATAATTGTAAGTAATAATTCAAGTGTTTTACATTATCATTTTTACTTTATAATTATTAGGTATTACCGCTTTGGATACTAAGGGTGAGCATTCGATCAAATTGAGTGAAATTTTTTTTGAATTAATCAAGTTGACGAGTCCTATTTATCATCCTAACTTGATTTGAATTTTTTTTGAATCAAATCGAGTGAGATGAAATTTGAGTTGAATCAAGTGAAATTCTTCGAGTTAAAAAAAAAATTAAACATGACAAATTAAAATATTGTTACAGTATAACTAATCTCATGTTAGAGCACATAAATTTGAAAAAAAATAAAAGAAAATAATAATAATAATAATAATACTTTAGTATGATGAATTTGAATAATTAATTAACTTATTTAGGTCCCAAAAATTATTATTCTAAACAATTTTAATTTTTTAACTTTCTTTATATGTTTTTTAGAATTTTTTTGAAAATTTTATAATTTTTTTGAAAATAATAAATTTTGAAATTTTTATAAATAATTTGAATTTTAAAAATTATTTTGAATTTAAGAAATTATTTTTTAATTTTTTTTGTAATTTGTGTTGAGAGAGACCAATTTGGTCATTTTAAAACTTGACAGGGACCAAAAGGGTATTTATACCAATTTATTATTTAAATTATTCTAATTGTAAAATTAAACTCAATTCAAACTCGAAACTCGAAACTCGAATTACTTATTCAAGTCGACTCAGATAATTTGAACAACTCGATTTGATTAACTAAAAATTTAAAATTTTTCATTTTTTCGAATTGAATCGAGTTTTACTCATTCCTATTCAATACTATCAAGAACCAGCCATTGAACTGAGCCCCCTCCTCGTAACACATCTGTCTTAGAAACCAGGACCCCTTTTGACGATTATACTCCTCATCCTGTTCATCGATCATTTATTTTATTAATTAGTTATTATTTAAAGATATACGTTTATTTATTTAAAATTTTATTTTATTTTATGTAATGTAAAATAATTAAAATATTTTATTAGACTTAACATATAATTTGGTACCTAAGTTTGACACTTTTCTCTAATGTGGTACTGTGTTATTTTTTGGTTCAATCTGGTATATGCATTTGACAAAATTATACATTTTGGTGCCCAAAATTAATAATTTTAAATTTTTAGTGCTTAACTCAGGTTTTAGTGATGAAAAATAACAATTAACTTTCATCAAACCAACCTTAAAACTCGAAGTAAATCACATACATTGGACTATATTTGACAAGTTAAATGCAAAGCTAGACAAATCCATGAAAAATTTAAACCTAATAATATTAGCAATTAACTTTCATCAAATCAATCCTAAAACCCGAATTAAACACTAAAAAGTTGACATCATTACTTTTAGGTACCAAAATGTATAACTTTTGTCAAATATAAGTAACAAATTGAACCAAACAATTAACACAAGTACCACATTAACAAAAGTGTCAAACTCGAGTACCAAATTACGTATTAAACCATTTTATTACGAAAGATTGCTTAATCCGGTGCTGTTATATCTTATGGTTGTAAAACAAAATCAGGTGCATAAATCTTTGAAAATTTTGTTACATTATAAAAAGACAAGTTTGGATTATAGCACACTAAGTGACAACTTTTGTAATCTAAAAGCAAAAATAAATGTCTTTGTTGGTTGTTGTCTCTAAAGCTGCTCCAATGCTTCCACACTTAGCGACCAAAAGTTTGGCTTAAAATATAGACAATTGTGCAGTTACAAAATCAATTTCATTTAACCATTTTAAAATTTTTTAGGTTTATATATTATATCTATAACAGAAAATTTATCAAGGAAGCAAAGAATAAACAAAAAAAAAAAAAAAAACTATGCTTTTATTATATTTATGTAATTACAAATCCTAAGATGATTCCTAAAATAATTAAAAAATAAAACAACTAAATAATTAAAAAATAAAACTAAAAAGAAAAAATAATTTAAAAAGTAAAATCTTTGCAAGCGGCTTCCACGGCTAATTTTTCATTTCACAAGAAGGTTTTTCGAATTTGTCTTGGTAATTTTGAAGGAGCACGATTCTTTACCCACACATTCTGTTAAAATTTTCAAAACATTTATCATAGGAAAAAAATATTTCAAAATATTAAAAAATAAAAATAAACACCTTACCTTTTCAAGGATTGATAAAACATCCACTTGAGTCATATTCACTTTTGTCAAATGATCCGCACACACCTTGTGGGCTACCAAAACTAGCAAACTTGATCTTTGAAATTGGTCGATCTTGGCATGATAATTTTACTTCTTTTCCTTCATGAGTATTTATGCAAATCGATCCGATTTCAACGGTTTGGAATTGTACATAGGAAGGATTACCACCAAATTCCTCAAACAATACTAAAGTGTTCTCACCGTCTTCAAGAAATGATCGAGGAACATGATACCTATAAAACAAAAAAAATTAGAATAGTAAAAAAATACTAATAATATAAAAATGTATACTTATATTTGTAAAAAACTTTGGATTACCATCTTTGGGTAGGTTCACCACACTTAGAGACACATTTACTATCACTATATCTACCACGATAATCACAAGTCTCTGTCTTACAAAGATTCTTATCAGCTATATAAGATGGCCAATATCTACCAAGACTATGACCATTCACCCAAGCCATGCCCTTTCCTAAACCTAGTAAATCCACAACAACTGGTTTATTCCCCAATGGAGCTTTGAATGTTGTCTGAAATTTCAAAAAAATCAAACATAAATATTAATAAAATTAAACATTATATGTAAGATTTATATGTCGGTAAATGCATTGGTTTTAATTACCTTATACCAAGTGAAGTTCCTGTCAATCGGAATAGGGTCTGAAACCCATTTGGAAGATGATTTTGAAGCACAATTTGTGTCGAAAAATTTGTTTGAAATCCCATTCAAACCAACTTTATATGTCCATTTATTTGAAGACAAATCCTTGATGACATTTTTGCTCAAAACCAGCTCAATTGGTGATGTAATTCCAGCTCCAACCAGATCAAACATCGGACCATAGTTCTGCATTATTTTGATTCGATTATATATTAAAATTCTAGGGGTTTTTAATTTGTTGTATGTATGTGTCTATATATATATATATATATACATATATATATATATGTATATACCTTGAATCCAACGGTGACACTAAGTAATGATATCAAGTTTTTTCCGGGGGATAGCTTAATGTTCCTCTCGAAAACATATGTTACATTCTTGTCACCATATTTTGACCATTGAGAACCTACGAAAATAATAACATTTAAATCTAAATAAATATGTTTTGAATTCAATATAATATATATAAAATATAGTTTGTAATTACCAATATACTCTCCATTGAAAAAAGCATGAAGAACATGACCAGTATCATTGACACGAAGTGTCACTGTTCCATTCAACATGGGATCATCTTTTGCAACATCAATACTGTCCAAAAAAACAATTTAATTGATTAATCAAAACATATATAATTGATATTATATGAATTAAATATAATGTGAGTTAAAAAATTTACCTTGTCATATACCACAAATAATCACTAGCATCATTTGCCATATCCTTTTGATCAACTATCTTGTTAACAGAAACATCTCCTCTTCCTTGAACAGAAGTCGATTCGATCAACTCGGGTCGCCACGTCCATTTCAAAGATCTCGGTTCATCTTCAGCTTTGTTCAATTTCTTAACCATCAATGAAGTTTGAGCAGAAACCTAGTTTATTTTTTTCAAAAAAAAAAAACACAAACCCATTTCCAATCATATCATATTTATCATAACTATAATAAACCCAGAACACGAAAATAGGGTTTACCTTAGCGGTATTATATGCTTCCTCCCTGCAATCTGGAAGGATACTAATAGACCATGCTGGAACAAAGTAATTAATGCCTCCGAAGTTAACATTTGCATCTGTTTTGGTATTTGTATTGCTCAAAAAACAACTTGATTTCTCCTTTGTTTGATAAATAGTAGCCTAAAATCATATATAATTAAGAACAATAATTAGAATAAAATGATAAATATTTATTATTTTTTTCAAATAAATTCATATATAAATTAATTTTATTACCATGACTAAATTGCTGAGTTTTTCATTTCTAACATCCCCATTTGTAAGAGTATACTCAATGGAATGTAGAACATCATGAAGCTGCTTCAAATGTCCCCATTTTGGTTGGTTCAAATTTCCTAATAAAAATTAATAATTAATTATAATAATTATATTTATACATATATATTCAAAGGCATAAAATTACCATATTCATCAAGAGGTGCATTATAGTCATATGTAGTGGTAATATATGGGCCACCAGAAGTTCTTCCAAAATTGGTACCACCATGATACTAAAAAATTGGGGAAAATAGGGGTTAATTAATAAAATTAAATTATTAATTTTAAGAATTTAATTTCAAAAAAATTCACTGACCATGTAATAATTTTGTAGTGTACCACCCTTTTGGAAAAATCGAGCAACAGAGTAAGAAAGATCTTCTTCTTTGTTCTAAGAGAAGTGCACCACCCCAACTCTTAAACCTAAAATTAATTAAAATAAATTTAATATAAAGTTTATAATTGAAAATAAATTAACAACAATTTTAAGAAGAAAAAGAAACTCACCATCCAGTCCAATTTTCAGTCCACATTTTAGGTATTAGGGTCATTTGGTTTGTATTCATCACAATACCAACCATTGCATGTCTCCAACTACAATTATAATTAAACAAATCAAAATCAAAATTCAATTATCACAAAAATATGTATTTCTAAATAAAATAATATAGTAAAATAATAAATAAAATGCAATACCATAGGCTTTGGGGAGCGACTTGTTGACACATGATCCAAGGGACACCAATATCAAGAGAATCGACCATTTGGGCACACCGGTTAATATATGATTTCCCATCATCTCCATATGGTTCCATAACATTCCCATATTCATTCTCAACCTATATATATGAATTTTATTTTGATATTATTTAAAATATATAATAAAAATAAAATTAATAAAACATAAAATTTTATCATATATACCTGAGCAAGAATGATGTTTCCTCCTTGGGATGCAAATAGTTTCTCTTTCTTGACCATATCAACTATCAAAGTTGTAAAGTTTTTCATTTCATTCTAAAAATAAAGAAAAATTAAAAACATTATTTATATATAAAAATAAACAAAAATAGAATTGATTTTTTAAAAAAAATTTCTGAAAATTAAAAGAATTACCATAAAGACATCGTTTTTAGTACGGAGAGAAACTCCGGGCATGTTATGCAACCATACAGGAAAGCCTCTAAACAAATAAAACTATATATTAATATTGAAAAAATAGTTAAATTATTTATGAAATAACATAATTAGTTAAAATTTTAAAATAAATTAATTTACCCATAATTCCACTCAGCACAAGTATAAGGTCCAATTCGAAGAATTGCATATAAAACAGTCTTGAATCGTTTTAAGAAATCGAATAAGATCAAGATTTCCACTAAAATCATATTGACGACGAGAGCTGGTTCATGTGCATTCCAAAACACATATGTTTCAACGCATCCAATCCACCTTCTTTGGCTTTTCTCATAAGATCCGGCCACATCTAATAAAAATTTTAAAAAAATCAATCAATCATCCAAAATTAAATTATAAAAAATATCCCGAATAACTCAATTGTAAATTATTACCTGAGCAGTACTTCTCGGATAATGAATCGAACCCGAAAGAATAATCCTATGATTTCCATCAATTATGATAGATCTTGAATCATGAGTGACATTAAGCGCATTCGAATGAAATAGGATGAAAGAAAAAACAAGAGAAGAAAATAAACTATTGAATATATTCATTTTTTTTTCTATCTAGGAAAGCTAAAAAGAAGTGTTGATTGAAAAATCAGTAGAGTATGATAACATATTTATAAGCGTAGTGATTGAATTCATATCAAATACTTGATTTTCAAAAGATATTTACTTTGATTTATTTGTTGTTTTAAATAGATTTATATAATCAGTGATATGAGATTAAATCAGCAAGAGTTTTAGTTCTATGTAACAGCATTAATTAAATATTTTTTATAATTAAATAAACCTTTTTAATTATAATTAATTATCTATAAATTTTCGTATTATTAAAACTTGTAGAGTTCCAGTTATATTAAATTAAGATTTCTTTCATCAACACATAAGACTTGCTTTTCATGAATCATAGTAGTTGCCATCCCAAAGCATTGTTAGTAGATCAATCTTGCTAACACCTGTTAGAAAACAGGATGAAGTACTTCCTGTGTAACACCAACAATGGCTCTAATCCGAAAAGAGATTGCATTTAAAGTTGTTAGCAAACTCATTCATTCCTAGCTACCCACAATGACCATAACATAGCGCCATTGCAACAAGCCACTTCCTCTTAACATTCCAAACATCCAGCAACATTCATACACAACATTTCAAGGAATCGCACACATAACACCCCACCATTGAAACAACACTCCCCAAGCTTTCCAAGAAAGGAAGTAAGAAAGAAAAATATGATCACAGTTCTCTTCAACTTCATTTCACCAACAACAATTGATGGGACCATTAATTCTTAGAATACCTCGATCCCTTAAAAAATATTTTGAAGGCATACCATTCTGGAATGACAGCAATAGGAAGCATTGCACATTTGATGCACCAATGAACCCTCAGAATCGAGAGAAGCATTCGTCAAGTAAGATTGGGGAAAGAAGTTGTTTCTGTAAAGAAACAAGTCCCCATTTGTTTGAAACTTCTCGAACATCAGCAAGAAAGCTTTTGCCTTCAAAATGAGGTGAAATTTGAGTGTAAACAACCCTCGCAAGAGTTGTCTTACCGATGCCACTCATTCCGCAAATTCCTATAACGCGGACATCGTCTTCCCCAATGTCTATTTTTGAATACAACTCCTCCAAAGATAGATTAATTCCAACTAACTCATCATGAACAGCAGAATATATCTGACATAATTTTACTGATATCTTCTTAACAATGTCTCCAATAAATTATGATTCATGCCTACAAAAACAAAATAAAATTTAACTCTCTCCAATAAAATTTTGTTGATATCTTTATATTTTTTTTTGGCCAAATTGCGGATATCTTTCTAGTGCAATTTTTTTTGTTCAATGAATCAATTAACTTAATATATAGTTTGGAAGCAAACAAAAAGAAAGATTTGTTAGGACATCAAAATACACAACTTGCTTTTTAATTGAAATATTGAAATTTATAATTGAACACATAGGATTATATATATATATATATATATATATATATGCAAGTATGTATCATGTATGTATATATATATATAACAAGTAATCCAAAAAGTAACAATTTAGTAGTCATAAAACTAGAAAATAGAGAAGAAAAGAAAAACTACCTATTATGTAAATGCCATCCCTTGGTGTTAGCTACTTCAGTTAAAGCATTTCGCCACCTTTGGATCTTCTCTTTATCTTCTCTGTATCTCTCTTCGTGTTTGGCAAAGGCTTCATCAACTTTCTCTTTCTGTTTTCTTAAATCGGATGGATTAACATCGTAAAAAATTGGAAATACTTTATGACCCTTCTCTTTTTTTTGTTTAACAATCTCAGCAAGCTCCTCCAAGCACCAACTTGAAAAGGCATAGGTTTTAGAAAAAACAATTACCGAGCACCATGATTGTTGAATTGCTTTGAAGAGTTCAGGTGCAATCCCTTCGCCGGCCTCCAGCTTTGGCTCGTCCCTGAAAGTGACGATTCCATTCCTTTTTAGAGCATCGTAAAGATGATCAGTGAAGTTCTTGCGAGTATCTTCACCTCTAAAACTCAAGAAAACATCATATTTATGTCTAGAAATGGATGGGGAAGACATGAGGATGTCTGAGAAGAAAAGATATCTCAATCGGAAGTTCAAAATCAGAGCAATATTTGATGAGTTGGAACATGTTAGAAGCAATCGCTGCCAAATTCCCTCGAATTAATTTGATAATAATAATAATAAGCAAGTCCAAGTTCTTCCAAGGAAACCTATTTGTGCCTTGGAAAGACATCTCAAGCTCATCGCATTCATGACCAGAGCAATCCATTGTCCATAAGTTCTTGGTTTCACATTCACCACATTTATCCTCTAAGGACAATGGATATAATAATTCACGCGAGAAAAATGTGGTCCTTCGTTATGGATCGTCCGCCTGAAACAAAGAAACCGGAATCGACCCTTCCAGGAATTTTAACTTGAAAAACAAATCCATTATTACTAGATTGTCCAGAATTTCTAGAGTGGATATAAGTTGGACCATGCTGCTGAATATGTTACCAGTAAGATTAAGAACTCTCAACGAGGATAGACCGGGCATATCTCCTTCACCAATGGTGCACAGGCTGTGCAATTTGACAACAGAAGACATTCAAGCTTGGAGAGTCGAGTGAGAGACGCCGGTATGCTGTTGAAATTGTTACCGCTGAGACCAAGATTTGTCAAAGAGGATAGACAAGAAATAGAACCAGGTATATCTCCTTCCAAAATTTCTCTAATCAAACAGATGCTCCATAACCGTGTCTGTGCGCGATGGAGGGTATGTCCAGGTGACAAACCGATAGATGCAACAGCCTATCGCTTTCCCAGTTCATCTGCCTGTCGTGATAAGATAGAAAAGTAAAAAATAAATAAATTATTCGGCCTGCAGGAGCTGAACCTGCGACCTTCGTGTTAGTAGCGTGAAGCTACAACCAACTGAGCTAGAGAGCCAGTTGTTTCATTCCTAGACACTGCCTTTTATTAACCTTTCCTCCATTGGTTAAATGATAATATTTTTAACTTTTGGATTTAAAAATAATATATATATATATATATATTACTTTATAGCAATGGAAACTCATGAAAGATGTTAAACCAAGGAATCAAGCTGGTTTTTTTGACAAACATCTAAAGCTAACACGATGATATACACACACAGATTTAAAAATTAATCATCACATGGAGCAATGTCGGATTCGGAGCTGGAGAAACAGAACCGACCCTGTAAATTCGAATTTTTCATAAGCTCTTAGCGATGAGTTCATTGGCACTGTCCGATGGATGGTACTCTTCCCAAAACACATATTTGCTTCTATCTCCGCACAGTGTTGATGCGATGGGTTTATGCGATCTTGCCGTTACAACCTTGAATGGTGGTGATTCCGACAAAGGGTCGCAAGTAGTAAACTCAATGCTATCTCAAACTTCATGTTTCATTCGGTTAATCAATTCAGGTCTAAATTATTTCCATTTTTAATCAATTTGTGCTATAATTGCTTAATTCTACATTTTATTTTGGTCGGTCTTTTCATGTATAATAACTCATTAAATAAACTATAGTTAGCTACTTATAATATTAATGTTTTACTAGCTATTAACGAATTAATTAAGAATTTCTCAATTGTAAACTCAACTTTAAGAATTTTATTTTAATAAACTTATATATTCTTTTTATTTAACAAATTTAAAAATAATACATATAATATAACAAAAATTTCAAGCAAGTTAAGAAATTTTTAGGTTAGTTCAAAGATCGTCTTGTATCACCAATCCACCTGTAAAATTTGATAATAATAACAATAAGCAAGTCAAGCCCTTCCGAAAATTCTGCCTGCTGTAAATTCTCTGGCAAATATTCAACTGGATCAAGAATCTTTAAACGTTCCATTTTCCCATCAATCTCTGGAAACCTTGCAAGATTTGAGGAACCCGAAAGAATTAATGTTTCAAGGGATTCCATTCCAACTTTGGTAGGAGACTCTTGAGACTTTTGCAGTCTCTTAAATTCAAAAGTTTAAGTCTCTTAATTAAGCACTCCAAGTGAAGGATGAAGCACAACCTTCCATAATCAAAACTTCAGGGCTGTTGTGAAGTCTGGCGCCTTGATGAGGTTTTGGGACCCTTTTAAGGCTGATTATTTCCAACTTACACAAGGGTTGTACAAAACAATAACAGATTAGAGAGAAAATAAGCTAAAACACAAGGATTAGATGATTCCCCTTGTTCAATGCGACTATATGGTAAGAGAAATGCGACAAGGTTGTCGGTTGAAAGCTTGAAGGCAATGATCTTAAAGAATATCCTGTCAATCTAAATGGCGTAGATACTTGAGATCATCACGAAATTAATTTTCATTTCTAAATATATTTAAATATTTGTTAATAATAACATTAATTGTCATGAGTAATTTCATAAATTATAATTAGCTTTTTGATCAATCAGCAACCGTATTCTAAAAAATCACATTCCACTACCATATAAAAGAATAATTTATATTCTCTTTCCTGGTGTGAGATTTATTTACTGCCTCTTATGTTTGCTGTTCTTGAGAAGGTTGTGGTGTTGATCACCTCCTGTAGGATTTGTTGGGATCCGAAGCACAAATTTGCCTAAATGCTCCAGCAATCATGTTCAACACATTTGATGACAAGTGTTAGAAGCAATCGCTGCCAAATTCCTAGAATTAATTTATACAATAAGACCACTTCATTTGCTTTCCATCCGAGTGAATAAAAGTCAGGCCCTTCTTCAACTTGATTCTATTCTTACTGATGGAGGACCCTCTCGGCGAAAAAACTCGTCTTCAACACCATTCTCAAAACTACACATTTGCTCAGTTTGGAGAAACTGTTCTCCACTTTGAAAAGTTTGGACTCTTAGCAATGGATTCAGTTCTGAAGAGCCAAGCTGTTGGTACCATGGAGGGTGGCGGAAGTGAAGAAGAGACCGTCAAAAGTCAAAACTACAAAAATACTCGTGTGGAAAATTTCATTGAAAAAACCAAAAAATCACGTCGTTCAAATTCTAATGGAAATTAACTCAGTCTACTAAAAATAAATTTTTAATTATTAAATAATTTAATATTCACCTAAATTTTTGAATTTACATATAAAACATTCAATTAAAAATATTAAATAGAAGAATTTCATATTAATAACAACCCGATACTTAATTTAAAAACAGTTAGCAATAGGAGATTTATTGAATAATAATAATAATTATTATTATTATTATTATTATTATTATTATTATTATTATTATTATTATTACTACTATTATTATTATACTCAAATTATAATTTCAAATTTGATTTGAATTCAAATTCAATTTTTTTCTCCCAAATCAATATTATAAATACATACATTCAATTCCACTATCATTCATCATACGCTTAGTTTCATAGGATTTTATTATAATTTGCTTCCTTCGACCGACCGTGATGAAAAAATTTGTTTCCTTTGCCTTTTTTGTTTTATTTTTCTTTGTTTCCATCTCATCATCTAATGGTGATGGTGATTTAGTGTTCCAAAATTACACTAATATCAATCTTACAAAAGTCATCGATGGTGATGGCGGTGTTCTTTTCAAAAACTATAGTCAAATCAATTTTAATCGCGTTACCGGACCGGAAAGTATTGCCTTCGATTGTAAAGGTGAAGGACCGTATGTCGGTATATCCGACGGAAGAATCTTAAAATGGAAGCCCAATTTTGGTTGGCAAGAATTTGCCATCCCTTCACCATTCAGGTAGATTCACATCTTTGTCCTTTTTTTTTTTTTTTTTTTATCCTATTCTTTTTTGTAGTTTTATTTTATAGTTATAAATCGATTTTTCATCAAAAGGTTTTTAACTTTTGGTTTTTCCTTTGGATCGAGGAAAGGAAATTGTGTGACGGCACAAGAGATTGAACGTTGAACCCATATGTGGAAGACCGTTGGGCTTGAAGTTCGATAGTCGAACATGTCATTTACATATAGCGGATGCCTATTTCGGTCTTTTAGTTGTTGGACCAAGCGGTGTACGGCTATAAGACTGGCTATTTCGTGGCAAATGGAGCTCCATTCAAATTCACGAATGGATTAGACATCGACACGAGTACCGGAATGGTTTACTTTACCGATAAATGACACTCTTTTTCAAAGAAGGTACATCTTCTTCCTCTTTAATAGGGAATTTATATGTAAATAATTCATATAGATATTTTTCATACCCAAAGGATAAATTATTCTTTAATTGTGCGGGGATCTTGACTTTACGATAAGTTCATTGATACAGCGGAAGGAAATTTGTTGAAGTACAATCCTTATAACGGAGAAGTGTCCGTTTTGCACGACAGTTTAGCTTTCCCTAACGGGGTTGCTTTCAGTGCAAACAATCCGTTTCTTACGGTGAGCGAATCGATCGAAAAAGGCGAATCTTTGAAGTTCAACGTGCACGACCCCAAAGCGGCTCCCAAAGTATTCCTCGAATTACCCGGGGTTCGGATAATATAAAGAGGAGCGACAGAGGCGAGTGCAGGTGGCCTAAGCAGCGGAAGGTTAGGAGCGCTTGGAAAGCGGTGTTCAGATCCAATTGGAATGAGGTTTACTTGAAGAAGCCAAGGTTTTGGAAATCTTGGATGGAAAGGCGCACCACTTTTAATTCAATAAGTGAAGTCGAGGAACACGGGGAAATTATACATAAGTCTGTTTTGAAGTCGTATGTAGGCATCTTAAATGCCTAATTGAATTTTTCTTTCTTTTTACAACTTTTTAATTGTTCTTGTTTGTTTTATTTTACTCGATAAATTTATGTTACTTGATTCTATTTTTAGAAATTTTTAATTATCTTTATTTGCCTAATTGAGACATTACATCTTCACGCGCGTGCAGAGAGGAAGTAAGCTAGGCTTAGCGTACCTGATGGGTTAGTTGTCAAACATTTTAAAATTGTCCTTATGCTTCGAGTTACACTACTTTTTTTCCATCACAGAATGTTTATGTCGTAAACTTTATAAGCATGTCACCGATTCCCATAATACAAATTAAAGAATATCCGTTTGAGTCGATTGGTCAGAGAAAAGGTAAATACCATGACCTAATTTCTCATCTCAACAATGCGTGATCAGTGTTCCTAATAGGAAATTGAATGAGTTGAGATACTCTTGAGTGTATCAAAGTAAAAGAAGGACCAAATAACAAATTAGGCTAAGCAACCACTCCTTTGTTAGAGGGGATGGATGCAATAGACCAGCGGGAAAACCGACTTTACTACCGGAACCATGCTCTTTGCAACACTACCATAGCCAGGGGATATGAACCGACAATAATTCTGAAGCACCCATTATTTGATCCTCCTCTTACCAGACAATAATAAATAATAAACGTCCATTGGATTCAGCCTTCAAAAGCCATAACTACGGTGGATAGTTTACAATTTAACGAACGCCTTGGAATCCAAACATTTACCCTAATTTTCATATCCTTTTAAAATCTATTTGTACCGTCAAACAATAAGAGGGAAAAAAGAAACTTGACTAAATAGGAGAAAAATCTTGAAAAGGCCAGTCAAGTAGTTTACCACAATTACTGCTTCTTCCTCATGGATATTACGTTTTCGTCTTACAAGGGAAGTGCTACCTGCGGATCCATCCTTGTCGGTATAGTGATGATGGATATGTTCAGTGTTTGGAGAAGATTGAGTGGTATGGCACTGCGGCTCTTTTATATCTTCCAGATCTTTCTCATAACACCACACTTCTTCCAAGGAAACCTATTTGTGCCTTGGAAAGACATCTCAAGCTCGTCGCATTCATGACCCAGAGCAATCCATTGTCCATAAGTTCTTGGTTTCACATTCACCACATTTATCCTCTAAGGACAATGGATATTATAATTCACGCGAGAAAAAGGTGGTCCTTCGTTATGGATCGTCCGCCTAAAACAAAGAAACCGGAATCGACCCTTCCAGGAATTTTAACTTGAAAAACAAATCCATTATTACTAGATTGTCCAGAATTTCTAGAATGGATATACGTTGGACCATGCTGCTGAATATGTTACCAGTAAGATTAAGAACTCTCAACGAGGATAGACCGGGCATATCTCCTTCACCAATGGTGCACAGGCTGTGCAATTTGACAGCAGAAGACATTCAAGCTTGGAGAGTCGAGTGAGAGACGCCGGTATGCTGTTGAAATTGTTACCGCTGAGACCAAGATTTGTCAAAGAGGATAGACAAGAAATAGAACCAGGTATATCTCCTTCCAAAATTTCTCTAATCAAACAGATGCTCCATAACCGTGTCTGTGCGCGATGGAGGTATGTCAGGTGACAAACCGATAGATGCAACAGCCTATCGCTTTCCCAGTTCATCTGCCTGTCGTGATAAGATAGAAAAGTAAAAATAACTAAATTATTCGGCCTGCAGGAGCTGAACCTGCGACCTTCGTGTTAGTAGCGTGAAGCTACAACCAACTGAGCTAGAGAGCCAGTTGTTTCATTCCTAGACACTGCCTTTTATTAACCTTTCCTCCATTGGTTAAATGATAATATTTTTAACTTTTGGATTTAAAATAAATATATATATATATATATATATATATATATATATTACTTTATAGCAATGGAAACTCATGAAAGATGTTAAACCAAGGAATCAAGCTGGTTTTTGACAAACATCTAAAGCTAACACGATGATATACACACAGATTTAAAATTAATCATCACATGGAGCAATGTCGGATTCCGGAGCTGGAGAAACAGAACCGACCCCTGTAAATTCGAATTTTTTCATAAGCTCTTAGCGATGAGTTCATTGGCACTGTCCGATGGATGGTACTCTTCCCAAAACACATATTTGCTTCTATCTCCATACGGTGTTGATGCCGATGGGTTCTCACGATCTTGCCGTTACAACCTTGAATGGTGGTGATTCCGACAAAGTGTCGCAAGTAGTAAACTCAATGCTATCTCAAACTTCATGTTTCATTCGGTTAATCAATTCAGGTCTAAATTATTTCCATTTTTAATCAATTTGTGCTATAATTGCTTAATTCTACATTTTATTTGGTCGGTCTTTTCATGTATAATAACTCATTAAATAAACTATAGTTAGCTACTTATAATATTAATGTTTTACTAGCTATTACGAATTAATTAAGAATTTCTCAATTGTAAACTCAACTTTAAGAATTTTATTTTAATAAACTTAAATATTCTTTTTATTTAACAAATTTAAAAATAATACATATAATATAACAAAAATTTCAAGCAAGTTAAGAAATTTTTAGGTTAGTTCAAAGATCGTCTTGTATCACCAATCCACCTGTAAAATTTGATAATAATAACAATAAGCAAGTCAAGCCCTTCCGAAAATTCTGCCTGCTGCAAATTCTCTGGCAAATATTCAACTGGATCAAGAATCTTTAAACGTTCCATTTTCCCATCAATCTCTGGAAACCTTGCAAGATTTGAGGAACCAGAAAGAATTAATGTTTCAAGGGATTCCATTCCAACTTTGGTAGGGAGACTCTTGAGACTTTTGCAGTCTCTTAAATTCAAAAGTTTAAGTCTCTTAATTAAGCACTCCAAGTGAAGGATGAAGCACAACCTTCCATAATCAAAACTTCGGGGCTGTTGTGAAGTCTGGCGCCTTGATGAGGTTTTGGGACCCTTTTAAGGCTGATTATTTCCAACTTACACAAGGGTTGTACAAAACAATAACAGATTAGAGAGAAAATAAGCTAAAACACAAGGATTAGATGATTCCCCTTGTTCAATGCGACTATATGGTAAGAGAAATGCGACAAGGTTGTCGGTTGAAAGCTTGAAGGCAATGATCTTAAAGAATATCCTGTCAATCTAAATGGCGTAGATACTTGAGATCATCACGAAATTAATTTTCATTTCTAAATATATTTAAATATTTGTTAATAATAACATTAATTGTCATGAGTAATTTCATAAATTATAATTAGCTTTTTGATCAATCAGCAACCGTATTCTAAAAATCACATTCCACTACCATATAAAAAGAATAATTTATATTCTCTTTCCTGGTGTGAGATTTATTTACTGCCTCTTATGTTTGCTGTTCTTGAGAAGGTTGTGGTGTTGATCACCTCCTGTAGGATTTGTTGGGATCGAAGCACAAATTTGCCTAAATGCTCCAGCAATCATGTTCAACACATTTGATGACAAGTGTTAGAAGCAATCGCTGCCAAATTCCCTAGAATTAATTTATACAATAAGACCACTTCATTTGCTTTCCATCCGAGTGAATAAAAGTCAGGCCCTTCTTCAACTTGATTCTATTCTTACTGATGGAGGACCCTCTCGGCGAAAAAAACTCGTCTTCAACACCATTCTCAAAACTACACATTTGCTCAGTTTGGAGAAACTGTTCTCCACTTTGAAAAGTTTGGACTCTTAGCAATGGATTCAGTTCTGAAGAGCCAAGCTGTTGGTACCATGGAGGGTGGCGGAAGTGAAGAAGAGACCGTCAAAAGTCAAAACTACAAAAATACTCGTGTGGAAAATTTCATTGAAAAAACCAAAAAATCACGTCGTTCAAATTCTAATGGAAATTAACTCAGTCTACTAAAAATAAATTTTTAATTATTAAATAATTTAATATTCACCTCAATTTTTGAATTTACATATAAAACATTCAATTAAAAATATTAAATAGAAGAATTTCATATTAATAACAACTTCGATACTTAATTTAAAAACAGTTAGCAATAGGAGATTTATTGAATAATAATAATAATAATAATAATAATAATAATAATAATAATAATAATAATTATTATTATTATTATTATTACTACTATTATTATTATACTCAAATTATAATTTCAAATTTGATTTGAATTCAAATTCAATTTTTTTTTTCTCCCAAATCAATATTATAAATACATACATTCAATTCCACTATCATTCATCATACGCTTAGTTTCATAGGATTTTATTATAATTTGCTTCCTTCGACCGACCGTGATGAAAAAATTTGTTTCCTTTGCCTTTTTTGTTTTATTTTTCTTTGTTTCCATCTCATCATCTAATGGTGATGGTGATTTAGTGTTCAAAATTACACTAATATCAATCTTACAAAAGTCATCGATGGTGATGGCGGTGTTCTTTTCAAAACTATAGTCAAATCAATCTTAATCGCGTTCTGGGACGGAAAGTATTGCCTTCGATTGTAAGGTGAGCGACCGTATGTCGGTATATCAAGCGGAAGAATCTTAAAATGGAAGCCCAATTTTGGTTGGCAAGAATTTGCCATCCCTTCACCATTCGAGTAGATTCACATCTTTGTCCTCTTTTTTTTTTTTTATCCTATTACATTTTTGTAGTTTTATTTTATAGTTATAAATCGATTTTTCATCAAAAGGTTTTTAACTTTTGGTTTTCCTTTGGATCGGGGAAAGGAAATTGTGTGTGGCACAAGAGATTGAGCGTTGAACCCATATGTGGAAGGCCGTTGGGCTTGAAGTTCGATAGTCGAACATGTCATTTATATATAGCGGATGCCTATTTTGGTCTTTTAGTTGTTGGACCAAGCGGTGTACGGCTATAAGGCCCAGCTATTTCGGTGACAAATGGAGCTCCATTCAAATTTCACGAATGGATTAGACATCGACACGAGTACAGGAATGGTTTACTTTACGATAGCATGACACTCTTTTTCAAAGAAGGTACATCTTCTTCCTCTTTAATAGGGAATTTATATGTAAATAATTCATATAGATATTTTTCATACCCAAAGGATAAATTATTCTTTAATTGTGCGGGGATCTTGACTTTACGATAAGTTTTGATACAGCGGAAAATTTGTTGAAGTACAATCCTTATAACGGAGAAGTGTCCGTTTTGCACGACAGTTTAGCTTTCCCTAACGGGGTTGCTTTGAGTGCAAACAATCCGTTTCTTACGGTGAGCGAATCGATAAAAAGGCGAATCACGAAGTTCAGCGTGCACGACCCAAAGCGGCTCCCAAAGTATTCCTCGAATTACCCGAGTTCGGATAATATAAAGAGGAGCGACAAGGCGGAGTGCAGGTGGCCTAAACAGCGGAAGGTTAGGAGCGGCTTGGAAGCGGTGTTCGGATCCAATTGGAATGAGGTTTAATGAAGAAGCCAAGGTTTTGGAAATCTTGGATGGAAAGAGCGCACCCACTTTTAATTCAATAAGTGAAGTCGAGGAACACGGGGAAATTATACATAAGTGCATTTTGAAGTCGTATGTAGGCATCTTAAATGCCTAATTGAATTTTTCTTTCTTTTACAACTTTTTAATTGTTCTTGTTTGTTTTTATTTTACTCGATAAATTTATGTTAACGATTCTATTTTAGAAATTTTTAATTATCTTTATTTGCCTAATTGAGACATTACATCTTCACGTGTGCAGTGCCTGCAGAGGAAGTAAGCTAGGCTTAGCGTACTGATGGGTTAGTTGTCAAACATTTTAAAATTGTCCTTATGCTTGAGTTACACTACTTTTTTCCATCACGGAGAATGTTTATGTCGTAAACTTTATAAGCATATCACCGATTCCCATAATACAAATTAAAGAATATCCGTTTGAGTCGATTGGTCAAGAGAAAAGGTAAATACCATGACCTAATTTCTCATCTCAACAATGCGTGATCGAGTGTTCCTAATAGGAAATTGAATGAGTTGAGATACTCTTGAGTGTATCAAAGTAAAGAAGGACCAAATAACAAATTAGGCTAAGCAACCACTCACTATTAGAGGGGATGGATGTGTTAGTGCTATCAAGCAAGCAAGCAAGCAAGCCCAGTACATTGTGGCTTATCTTTGCAAGTCACGATACTTGCGAGAACAAACAAGAGGAAGCGAGCAAAGAAGAAGAAGAATAAGGAAGAAGAAATGTAGAGAATATTGATAGAGATGAAGTGTATTTCATTCATTAAGAAAAAATAAATGATTGCCATTACATATATCAAAAGAAAGTTGTAGTAAACAAGTCAAAATGACTACCAAATACTACCTAACCCCACTCTATTACATTGAAAGCTTGACTAAGTTAAGTGTCCAAGTTGTATTCTTTGAAATTTCAGTCAATCAATCAATGGATTACATCAAAAAATCACCAACTAAGTTTAAGAAACAAACTAGATTACAAAATAACAAAACATTGGTTGTAAACTAATGACAACAAGTAACCATAGCTGCTTTGCAACCTTGTCACGAGCTTGAAGGCGACTTCTAAGTGCATTTGCTTCACACCGGTGTATGGAGTCGACTTCAACACTCCTCCTTGAGCTCCATGCTGCAAACTCCCATGAGCTTCCTTAACTTGTTAAATCTTGATACACCAAGACCCTTGGTTAAGATGTCGACAATTTGGTTCTCGAATTGCAATGAACGACTTTATTTCACAAGTTTGCTCCATCTCCCTTATCACATGCGACTTTATATCAAAGTGCTTAGTTCTACCATGGAAGGCGAGGATTCTTTGCAATTGCAGCAGCGGACTTGTTGTCACAAAGTATCTCTGTTGCTTCTTCTTGAATTAAGTTTAAATCGGCTAAGATTTTCCTCAACGGATGGCTTGATTTCTCTGCACTAGCGGCGACTACATACTCGGCCTCGTGATCGATTGAGCCACAGAGGACTGTATTTTTGGAACTCCAACATACCATTGCTTGATCCTAATGTGAAAGCATACCCGATGTGCTCTTCATATCATCTTTAGAACCAGCCCAATCACTATCTCATGTAACCTTTTAATCTCGATTCTGTGACCTTGCTAAACAAGAGACCATAGTTTAGAGTACCTTTAATGTATCTACGATTACTCGTTTAGCGACTTGAAAATCTTTGTACATTGCGGCAATGCATGAATCTAGAAAGTAAACTTCTGCAAACATGATGTACGGTCTCGTTGCGGTCAAGTATAGAAGACAACCAATCGGGCTTCTATAGGTAGTTTCTGAGACTTCTTCATGACCCTCATGACTTGATAGTTTTACCCGGCTACAACAAGTGTAGGAGTTGGTTTGCAATTCGACATTGAAAACTTTGTCAACACCTTCAATGCAAATGATTCTGTTTCAAAAAATCACTGCTTGTATGCAGTTTACTTCCATTCCTAGGAAGTATGTCATCGATCCTAGATCAGTCATTTCGAACATTTGCTTCATCTTTATCTTGAATTCTGCCAAGTCAACTTCATCTCCTCCTGTCACCAATAAGTCATCAACATACAATGACACCACAAGCTGAGTCTCGGTTTTATTCCTTTTGACATACAAAGTTGGCTCACTAGCACTTCTTTCGAACTTCAAGCGGCGGTAGGAGTCAATTCGGCATACCATGCTCTGGGGGCTTGTTTTAGGCCATATAAAGCTTTTGTTAGTCTGTAAACCATCTCTTCCTTGCACAGTACTTCAAATCCCTCTGGTTGTTCGACATAAATTTCTTCTTCAAGGATTCCATTTAGAAAGGCGATTTCACATCTAGTTGATAGACATTCCACTGCATATGAGCGGCCAATCCAACAATCGATCGATTGTATCTAATCAACAACGAGAGCATATGTTTCAAAGTAATCCAGTCCATATTTTTGGTGAATCCTTTTACCACAAGTCTAGCCTTGATTTATTTAGACTTCCATCGGCGTGCAGCTTGGCCTTGTAGACCCACTTTACTCAATGATCTTCCTATTAGCAGGCTTCTCAACGGTTTCCAAGTGCGGTTCTTCTCGATCATGGAAATTTCATCTGCCATTACTGTTTCCAGCCTTCATGCTTCTGACCTCTTCAAAAGCAGTGTAGGCTCTACTAAAGCTATGTGTGCCCTCTCATATATTTCGGCCGAGGGGATCGGTGCCTCACGATTGGCACATCATCAAAGTCCATCTCTGGACTACTCTCTTACAGCTCTGTTTGATCAACCACAAGATCTTGAGAGACGACTTGAGTTCATTTGTGTCCCAGTTCCGAGCTTGCTCTTTCATTGAACACAACATCTCTACTTGCAAATACCTTGTTTGTTGAAGGATCCAAAATCCTATAGCCCTTTTTCTACGAGCTATAGCCTACAGAATGCTGCTTGTGCCTTTTTGTCAAGCTTACTTCTTTTAACAATTTGGAACTTGTGAATAGCATAAGCGACCAAAGATTCTTAAGTGAGCGGTGATGGTTTGAATCCAAACCAGGCCTCAAAAGAGTCTTTTGCTCTAAAGCTTTGGTTGGAAGTCTATTACGAACATAAGCAGCGGTATTCACTTGCCTCGGCCCATAAATTTTTAGGCGAGTTCTTCTCAAATATCATGCATCAGCCATATCAAGTAGACTCCTATTTTTCCTCTCACTTACCCCATTTTGTTGAGGTGTGTACACATTTTTAGTTGATGTTTGATGCGGCTCTTGCACAGATGTCTTGGGCTGAAGTGAGATATATTACATCCCATTATGCGATCTTATAGACCTTAATTTCTGACCGAGTCTCTGTCTCAATTCTTTGTTTTGAACTTCAAGAAGGCTTGAACAACCTCAGTCTTACTCTTTAAGAAATAAATCAGTGATACTGGTACTATCATCAATGAAGAGAATGAAGTACTGCTTTGCCATTGAGTGACTCGGTCTTCATAGGGCCACACACATCTGTGTGCACCAATTGAAGTTTTTACGAGGCTCTCTAGGAGGTGTGTTGTAGGAAATGGAAATGCGGCTGTTTTCCTAATTGACAAACTTCACACACATCTTCATTTTTGACAGATTTGATGAAGTTTTTGGTCATGTCCTTGCTAATCATTCGAGCCATTGATCTATAGTTAGCATGACCAAGCCTTTGATGCCAAAGCTTGGATTCTTCTATGGAAGCAGCATAGGCACTTTCTAAGTCCTTATTCCAGTCCATAACAAAACTCTTGTCGGACATGGAGCGCTTTGTCATGAGTATGGACCCTTCGATCAACGATTTGGCACTCCTTTCCTTTAAAGACCACAGTACACCCTTTTTCCAGCAACTGAGCTATGCTCAACAAATTTCTATCTATTTCTGGTACAAACAATACATTTGGGATGAGTTTGTTACCTGATGGAGTGCATATTATCACATCACCTATGCCATCTGCTGAATCGGTGTCCATCACCAATTTTACTCTAGTTTTGCAGCTTCTATCTAGAGTTTTCAAATTGGTTGCATCTGTGACATGTGGTTGAGTCTGACCACTTTGTCGAGGAGCCATCCCTTTTTAACCTTGCCTTTTGCAGCTAGACATGAAACTGCAAACACTTGTTCTTCTTCATCCTTTGCCTTGTTCAGCCACTCGAGCCTCGTGACCTTGTGTTGTGGTTGATTACAGTCAGTCTGTCTTTCTTTCTGAGACCCTTTCAACATGGCCTCTTTTTTTGCAATGTTGACATATGGCATCTGGTCTGAACCAGCATCTGGCTTCTGGATGACCAGCCTTTTTGCAATGCCTGCATGGTCTATCCCATTTTCTCGAGGCATCAGATTTAGATTTATCCCTCCAGTTTTTCTTGCCTTTGTAGGCAGCATTACTCGAGCTAGGCTTGCTTTTGGCCTGAAATGCACCCTCCTGGTGCTCATCGATCCTGCTGGCTCTTCTCTGCTCCTGAGCATAGAGAGCATTGATAAGCTCAGTCAGGGAGATCCTTGTCAAGTCTCTCGAGTCCTCTAAGGAGGATATCTTTGCCTCATATCTCTCTGGTAAAGTAGAGAGAACCTTCTCAACTATCCTTACTTCCTCAAACTGCTCACCAAGGAGCCTTATGCTGTTTACAACAGCCATTATCCTGTCAGAATATTGTTTGACAGTTTCCTCTTCCTTCATTTTCAGATTCTCGAAATCCCTTCTCAGATTTAAAAGCTGCTGCTGCCTGGTCCTCTCAGTACCCTGGAACTCTTCCTTCAGCTTGTCCCAAGCTTGCTTCGGGGTCTCACAGGTCATGATCCTGGTGAAGATTACATCGAAACACGATTACGAATACGAGGACATGGCCTTGTGCTTCTTGGTCCTCTCATGCATGTTGCCTTATCCCGAGCCACCGTAGGATTGGCCTCGATGGGGCGGCTCGGCATCAGAGTTCACCACTTCCCACGGATCAAGCGCTTTGAAGGTATGTTCTCATCTTGACCGACCAAATATGGAAGCCTTCACGGTGAAGGCGGTGGTCTTCTTTGAGAAAGCTAGCGAGAAGCCATTCAAGTTTTGAGTCGGGTAGAAACAGGTCCTCAAAGACAAAGGCTCTAGATACCAATTGTTAGTGCTATCAAGCAAGCAAGCATTTGGTGTGGTTGTGGCTTATCTTTGCAAGTCACGATACTTGCGAGAACAAACAAGAGGAAGCGAGCAAAAAGAAGAAGAATAAGGAAGAAGAAATGTAGAGAATATTGATAGAGATGAAGTGTATTTCATTCATTAGAAAAAATAGTGATTCCATTACATATATCAAAAGAAAGTTGTGGTAAACAAGTCAAAATGACTACCAAATACTACCTAACCCCACTCTATTACATTGAAAACAGCTAAGTTAAGTGTCCAAGTTGTATCTTTGAAATTTGAGTCAATCAATCAATGGATTACATCAAAAATCACCAACTAAGTTTAAGAAACAAACTAGATTACAAAATAACAAAACATTGGTTGTAAACTAACAGCAACAAGTAACCATAGCTCTTTGCAACCTTGTCACGAGCTTGAAGGCGACTTCAGTGCATTTGCTTCACACCGGTGTATGGAGTCGAAGCTTCAACAGGATGCAATAGGACCGAAAGCGGAAAACCAGCTTTACTACCGGAACCATGCTCTTTGCAACACTACCATAGCCGGGGATATGAGCGAGCAATAATTACGAAGCACCCATTATTTGATCCTCCTCTTACGGACAATAATAAATAATAAGCGTCCATTGGATTCAGCCTTCAAAAGCCATAACTACGGTGGATAGTTTACAATTTAACGACGCCTTGGAATCAAACATTTACCTAATTTTCATATCCTTTTAAAATCTATTTGTACCGTCAAACAATAAGAGGGGAAAAAGAGAAACTTGACTAAATAGGAGAAAAAATCTTGAAAAAGGCCAGTCAAGTAGTTTACCACAATTACTGCTTCTTCCTCATGGATATTACGTTTTCGTCTTACAAGGGAAGTGCTACCTGCGGATCCATCCTTGTCGGTATAGTGATGATGGATATGTTCAGTGTTTGGAGAAGATTGAGTGGTATGGCGCTGCGGCTCTTTTATATCTTCAGATCTTTCTCATAACACCACACTTCTTCCAAGGAAACCTATTTGTGCCTTGGAAAGACATCTCAAGCTCGTCGCATTCATGACCAGAGCAATCCATTGTCCATAAGTTCTCGGTTTCACATTCACCACATTTATCCTCTAAGGACAATGGATATTATAATTCACGCGAGAAAAAGGTGGTC
Organism: Gossypium anomalum; assembly: GCA_025698475.1. NCBI lineage: Eukaryota > Viridiplantae > Streptophyta > Magnoliopsida > Malvales > Malvaceae > Gossypium > Gossypium anomalum. The sequence goes on from CM046966.1 coordinate 97,539,701, forward strand.
CTTCGTTATGGATCGTCCGCCTAAAACAAAGAAAGCCGGAATCGACCCTTCCAGGAATTTTAACTTGAAAAACAAATCCATTATTACTAGATTGTCGAATTTCTAGAATGGATATACGTTGGACCATCTTTCTGAATATGTTACCGATAAGATTAAGAACTCTCAACGAGGATAGACCGGGCATATCTCCTTCACCAATGGTGCACTGGTGTGCAATTTGTGTGAAGACATTCAAGCTTGGAGAGTCGAGTGAGAGGCGCGGTATCTTTGTTGAAATTGTTACCAGCTGAGACCAAGATTTGTCATAGAGGATAGACAAGAAATAGAACCAGGAATATCTCCTTCCAAAATTTCTCTAATCAAGCGGATGCTCCATAGCCGTATGCATGCGCGATGGAGGGTATGTCCGGTGACAAACCGATAGATGCAACGACCTATCGCTTTCCCAGTTCATCTGCACTGTCGTTATAAGATAGAAAAGTAAAAAATAAATAAATTATTCGGCTGCAGGAAGCTGAACTGCGACCTTCGTGTTAGTAGCGTGAAGCTACAACCAAGCTGAGCTAGAGAGCCAGTTGTTTCATTCCTAGACAACTTTGCCTTTTATTAACCTTTCCTCCATTGGTTAAATGATAATATTTTTAACTTTTGGATTTAAAAAAATATATATATATATATATATATATATATATATATATATATTACTTTATAGCAATGGTAACTCATGAAAGATGTTAAACCAAGGAATCAAGCTGGTTTTTTGACAAACATCTAAAGCTAACACGATGATATACACACTGATTTAAAAATTAATCATCACATGGAGCAATGTCGGATTAGGAGCTGGAGAAAGCAGAACCGACCCTGTAAATTCGAATTTTTCATAAGCTCTTAGCGATGAGTTCATTGGCTTTGTCAGATGGATGGTACTCTTCCCAAAACACATATTTGCTTCTATCTCCGCACAGTGTTGATGCGATGGGTTATGCGATCTTGCCGTTACAACCTTGAATGGTGGTGATTCCGACAAAGGTGCATAAGTAGTAAACTCAATGCTATCTCAAACTTCATGTTTCATTCGGTTAATCAATTCAGGTCTAAATTATTTCCATTTTTAATCAATTTGTGCTATAATTGCTTAATTCTACATTTTATTTAAATTCGGTCTTTTCATGTATAATAACTCATTAAATAAACTATAGTTAGCTACTTATAATATTAATGTTTTACTAGCTATTAACGAATTAATTAAGAATTTCTCAATTGTAAACTCAACTTTAAGAATTTTATTTTAATAAACTTAAATATTCTTTTTATTTAACAAATTTAAAAATAATACATATAATATAACAAAAATTTCAAGCAAGTTAAGAAATTTTTAGGTTAGTTCAAAGATCGTCTTGTATCACCAATCCACCTGTAAAATTTGATAATAATAACAATAAGCAAGTCAAGCCCTTCCGAAAATTCTGCCTGCTGCAAATTCTCTGGCAAATATTCAACTGGATCAAGAATCTTTAAACGTTCCATTTTCCCATCAATCTCTGGAAACCTTGCAAGATTTGAGAAATCCGAAAGAATTAATGTTTCAAGGGATTCCATTCCAACTTTGGTAGGGAGACTCTTGAGACTTTTGCAGTCTCTTAAATTCAAAGTTTAAGTCTCTTAATTAAGCACTCCAAGTGAAGGATGAAGCACAACCTTCCATAATCAAAACTTCGGGGCTGTTGTGAAGTCTGGCGCCTTGATGAGGTTTTGGGACCCTTTTAAGGTTGATTATTTCCAACTTACACAAGGGTTGTACAAAACAATAACAGATTAGAGAGAAAATAAGCTAAAACACAAGGATTAGATGATTCCCCTTGTTCAATGCGACTATATGGTAAGAGAAATGCGACAAGGTTGTCGGTTGAAAGCTTGAAGGCAATGATCTTAAAGAATATCCTGTCCAATCTAAATGACGTAGATACTTGAGATCATCACGAAATTAATTTTCATTTCTAAATATATTTAAATATTTGTTAATAATAAAATTAATTGTCATGAGTAATTTCACAAATTATAATTAGCTTTTTGATCAATCAGCAACCGTATTCTAAAAAATCACATTCCACTACCATATAAAAGAATAATTTATATTCTCTTTCCTGGTGTGAGATTTATTTACTGCCTCTTATGTTTGCTGTTCTTGAGAAGGTTGTGGTGTTGATCACCTCCTGTAGGATTTGTTGGGATCCGAAGCACAAATTTGCCTAAATGCTCCAGCAATCATGTTCAACACATTTGATGACAAGTGTTAGAAGCAATCGCTGCCAAATTCCTAGAATTAATTTATACAATAAGACCACTTCATTTGCTTTCCATCCGAGTGAATAAAAGTCAGGCCCTTCTTCAACTTGATTCTATTCTTACTGATGGAGGACCCTCTCGGCGAAAAAACTCGTCTTCAACACCATTCTCAAAACTACACATTTGCTCAGTTTGGAGAAACTGTTCTCCACTTTGAAAAGTTTGGACTCTTAGCAATGGATTCAGTTCTGAAGAGCCAAGCTGTTGGTACCATGGAGGGTGGCGGAAGTGAAGAAGAGACCGTCAAAAGTCAAAACTACAAAAATACTCGTGTGGAAAATTTCATTGAAAAAACCAAAAAATCACGTCGTTCAAATTCTAATGGAAATTAACTCAGTCTACTAAAAATAAATTTTTAATTATTAAATAATTTAATATTCACCTCAATTTTTGAATTTACATATAAAACATTCAATTAAAAATATTAAATAGAAGAATTTCATATTAATAACAACTTGATACTTAATTTAAAAACGATTAACAATAGGAGATTTATTGAATAATAATAATAATAATAATAATAATAATAATAATAATAATAATTATTATTATTATTATTATTACTACTATTATTATTATACTCAAATTATAATTTCAAATTTGATTTGAATTCAAATTCAATTTTTTCTCCCAAATCAATATTATAAATACATACATTCAATTCCACTATCATTCATCATACGCTTAGTTTCATAGGATTTTATTATAATTTGCTTCCTTCGACCGACCGTGATGAAAAAATTTGTTTCCTTTGCCTTTTTTGTTTTATTTTTCTTTGTTTCCATCTCATCATTTAATGGTGATGGTGATTTAGTGTTCCAAAATTACACTAATATCAATCTTACAAAAGTCATCGATGGTGATGGCGGTGTTCTTTTCAAAACTATAGTCAAATCAATCTTAATCGCGTTACGGACCGGAAAGTATTGCCTTCGATTGTAAAGGTGAAAGGACCGTATGTCGGTATATCCGACGGAAGAATCTTAAAATGGAAGCCCAATTTTGGTTGGCAAGAATTTGCCATCCCTTCACCATTCGAGTAGATTCACATCTTTGTCCTTTTTTTTTTTTTTTATCCTATTCTTTTTGTAGTTTTATTTTATAGTTATAAATCGATTTTTCATCAAAAGGTTTTTAACTTTTGGTTTTTCCTTTGGATCGGGGAAAGGAAATTGTGTGGCGGCACAAGAGATTGAGCGTTGAACCCATATGTGGAAGACCGTTGGGCTTGAAGTTCGATAGTCGAACATGTCATTTATATATAGCGGATGCCTATTTCGGTCTTTTAGTTGTTGGACCAAGCGGTGCACGGCTATAAGGCTGGCTATTCGGGTGGCAAATGGGCTCCATTCAAATTTACGAATGGATTAGACATCGACACAGTGCCAGGAATGGTTTACTTTACCGAAATAAGCGACTCTTTTTCAAAAAGAAGGTACATCTTCTTCCTCTTTAATAGGGAATTTATATGTAAATAATTCATATAGATATTTTTCATACCCAAAGGATAAATTATTCTTTAATTGTGCGAGGATCTTGACTTTACGATAAGTTACCATTTGATACAGCCGGAAGAAATTTGTTGAAGTACAATCCTTATAGCGGAGAAGTGTCCGTTTTGCACGACGGTTTAGCTTTCCCTAACGGGGTTGCTTTGAGTGCAAACAATTCGTTTCTTACGGTGAGCGAATCGATAAAAGGCGAATACTGAAGTTCAGCGTGCACGACCCCAAAGCAGCTCCCAAAGTATTCCTCGGGTACCCGGGTTAGGATAATATAAGAGAGGCGACAAGAGGCGAGTGCAGGTGGCCCTAAACAGCGGAAGGTTAGGAGCGCTTGGAAGCGGTGTTCAGATCCAATTGGAATGAGGTTTACGAAGAAGAAGCCAAGGTTTTGGAAATCTTGGATGGAAAGAAGCGCACCCACTTTTAATTCAATAAGTGAAGTCGAGGAGCACGGGGAAATTATACATAGGGTCTGTTTTGAAGTCGTATGTAGGCATCTTAAATGCCTAATTGAATTTTTCTTTCTTTTACAACTTTTTAATTGTTCTTGTTTGTTTTATTTTACTCGATAAATTTATATTAATGATTCTATTTTAGAAATTTTTAATTATCTTTATTTGCCTAATTGAGACATTACATCTTCACACGCAGCATAGTGCGAGAGGAAGTAAGCTAGGCTTGGCGTACCTGATGGGTTAGTTGTCAAACATTTTAAAATTGTCCTTATGCTTCGAGTTACACTACTTTTTTTCCATCACAGAATGTTTATGTCGTAAACTTTATAAGCATGTCACCGATTCCCATAATACAAATTAAAGAATATCCGTTTGAGTCGATTGGTCAAGAGAAAAGGTAAATACCATGACCTAATTTCTCATCTCAACAATGCGTGATCAGTGTTCCTAATAGGGAAATTGAATGAGTTGAGATACTACTGAGTGTATCAAAGTAAAAGAAGGACCAAATAACAAATTAGGCTAAGCAACCACTCACTGTTAGAGGGGATGGATGCAATAGACCGAAAGCGGGAAAACCAGCTTTACTACCCGGAACCATGCTCTTTGCAACACTACCATAGCCAGGGGATATGAACCGACAATAATTCTGAAGCACCCATTATTTGATCCTCCTCTTACCAGACAATAATAAATAATAAACGTCCATTGGATTCAGCCTTCAAAAGCCATAACTACGATTGGATAGTTTACAATTTATGAGCGCCTTGGAATCAAACATTTACCCTAATTTTCATATCCTTTTAAAATCTATTTGTACCGTCAAACAATAAGAGGGGAAAAAGAAACTTGACTAAATAGGAGAAAAATCTTGAAAAGGCCAGTCAAGTAGTTTACCACAATTCTTTGCTTCTTCCTCATGGATATCGTTTTTCGTCTTACAAGGGAAGTGCTACCTGCGGATCCATCCTTATCGGTATAGTGATGATGGATATGTTCGGTGTTTGGAGAAGATTGAGTGGTATGGCGCTGCGGCTCTTTATATCTTCAGATCTTTCTCATAACACCACACTTCTTCCAAGGAAACCTATTTGTGCCTTGGAAAGACATCTCAAGCTCGTCGCATTCATGACCAGAGCAATCCATTGTCCATAAGTTCTCGGTTTGACATTCACCACATTTATCCTCTAAGGACAATGGATATTATAATTCACGCGAGAAAAAGGTGGTCCTTCGTTATGGATCGTCCGCCTAAAACAAAGAAACGGAATCGACCCTTCCAGGAATTTTAACTTGAAAAACAAATCCATTATTACTAGATTGTCCAGAATTTCTAGAATGGATATACGTTGGACCATGCTGCTGAATATGTTACCAGTAAGATTAAGAACTCTCAACGAGGATAGACCGGGCATATCTCCTTCACCAATGGTGCACAGGCTGTGCAATTTGACAGCAGAAGACATTCAAGCTTGGAGAGTCGAGTGAGAGACGCCGGTATGCTGTTGAAATTGTTACCGCTGAGACCAAGATTTGTCAAAGAGGATAGACAAGAAATAGAACCAGGAATATCTCCTTCCAAAATTTCTCTAATCAAACAGATGCTCCATAACCGTGTCTGTGCGCGATGGAGAGGTATGTCAGGTGACAAACCGATAGATGCAACAGCCTATCGCTTTCCCAGTTCATCTGCCTGTCGTGATAAGATAGAAAAGTAAAAAATAAATAAATTATTCGGCCTGCAGGAGCTGAACCTGCGACCTTCGTGTTAGTAGCGTGAAGCTACAACCAACTGAGCTAGAGAGCCAGTTGTTTCATTCCTAGACACTGCCTTTTATTAACCTTTCCTCCATTGGTTAAATGATAATATTTTTAACTTTTGGATTTTAAAATAATATATATATATATATATATATATATATATTACTTTATAGCAATGGAAACTCATGAAAGATGTTAAACCAAGGAATCAAGCTGTTTTTGACAAACATCTAAAGCTAACACGATGATATACACACACAGATTTAAAAATTAATCATCACATGGAGCAATGTCGGATTCGGGCTGGAGAAACAGAGGCCGACCCCTGTAAGTCGAATTTTTCATAAGCTCTTAGCAATGAGTTCATTGGCACTATCCGATGGATGGTACTCTTCCCAAAACACATATTTGCTTCTATCTCCATACGGTGTTGATGCGATGGGTTATCACGATCTTGCCATTACAACCTTGAATGGTGGTGATTCCGACAAAAGTGCATAAGTAGTAAACTCAATGCTATCTCAAACTTCATGTTTCATTCGGTTAATCAATTCAGGTCTAAATTATTTCCATTTTAATCAATTTGTGCTATAATTGCTTAATTCTACATTTTATTTAGTCGGTCTTTTCATGTATAATAACTCATTAAATAAACTATAGTTAGCTACTTATAATATTAATGTTTTACTAGCTATTAGCTTGAATTAATTAAAATTTCTCAATTGTAAACTCAACTTTAAGAATTTTATTTTAATAAACTTAAATATTCTTTTTATTTAACAAATTTAAAATAATACATATAATATAACAAAAATTTCAAGCAAGTTAAGAAATTTTTAGGTTAGTTCAAAGATCGTCTTGTATCACCAATCCACCTGTAAAATTTGATAATAATAACAATAAGCAAGTCAAGCCCTTAAGAAAATTCTGCCTGCTGCAAATTCTCTGGCAAATATTCAACTGGATCAAGAATCTTTAAACGTTCCATTTTCCCATCAATCTCTGGAAACCTTGCAAGATTTGAGAAATCCAGAAAGAATTAATGTTTCAAGGGATTCCATTCCAACTTTAGTGAGGAGACTCTTGAGACTTTTGCAGTCTCTTAAATTCAAAGTTTAAGTCTCTTAATTAAGCACTCCAAGTGAAGGATGAAGCACAACCTTCCATAATCAAAACTTCAGGGCTGTTGTGAAGTCTGGCGCCTTGATGAGGTTTTGGGACCCTTTTAAGGCTGATTATTTCCAACTTACACAAAGGGTTGTACAAAACAATAACAGATTAGAGAAAATAAGCTAAAACACAAAGTTAGATGATTCCCCTTGTTCAATGCGACTATATGGTAGAGAAATGCTGACAAGGTTGTCGGTTGAAAGCTTGAAGGCAATGATCTTAAAGAATATCCTGTCAATCTAAATAGCGTAGATACTTTAGATCATCACGAAATTAATTTTCATTTCTAAATATATTTAAATATTTGTTAATAATAAAATTAATTGTCATGAGTAATTTCACAAATTATAATTAGCTTTTTGATCAATCAGCAGCCGTATTCTAAAAATCACATTCCACTACCTATAAAGAATAATTTATATTCTCTTTCCTGGTGTGAGATTTATTTACTGCCTCTTATGTTTGCTGTTCTTGAGAAGTTGTGTGGTGTTGATCACCTCCTGTAGGATTTGTTGGGATCCGAAGCACAAATTTGCCTAAATGCTCCAGCAATCATGTTCAACACATTTGATGACAAGTGTTAGAAGCAATCGCTGCCAAATTCCTAAATTAATTTATACAATAAGACCACTTCATTTGCTTTCCATCCAGTGAATAAAAGTCAGGCCCTTCTTCAACTTGATTCTATTCTTACTGATGGAGGACCCTCTCGGCGAAAAACTCGTCTTCAACACCATTCTCAAAACTACACATTTGCTCAGTTTGGAGAAACTCTGTTCTCCACTTTGAAAAGTTTGGACTCTTAGCAATGGATTCAGTTCTGAAGAGCCAAGCTGTTGGTACCATGGAGGGTGGCGGAAGTGAAGAAGAGACCGTCAAAGTCAAAACTACAAAAATACTCGTGTGGAAAATTTCATTGAAAAAACCAAAAATCACGTCGTTCAAATTCTAATGAAATTAACTCAGTCTACTAAAAATAAATTTTTAATTATTAAATAATTTAATATTCACCTCAATTTTGAATTTACATATAAAACATTCAATTAAAAATATTAAATAGAAAATTTCATATTAATAACAACCCGATACTTAATTTAAAAACAGTTAACAATAGGAGATTTATTGAATAATAATAATAATAATAATAATAATAATAATTATTATTATTATTATTATTAATACTACTATTATTATTATACTCAAATTATAATTTCAAATTTGATTTGAATTCAAATTCAATTTTTTTCTCCCAAATCAATATTATAAATACATACATTTCAATTCCACTATCATTCATCATACGCTTAGTTTCATAGGATTTTATTATAATTTGCTTCCTTCTGACCGACAGTGATGAAAAATTTGTTTCCTTTGCCTTTTGTTTTATTTTCTTTGTTTCCATCTCATCATTTAATGGTGATGGTGATTTAGTGTTCAAAATTACACTAATATCAATCTTACAAAAGTCATCGATGGTGATGGCGGTGTTCTTTTCAAAAACTATAGTCAAATCAATCTTAATCGCGTTACGGACCGGAAAGTATTGCCTTCGATTGTAAAGGTGAAGGACCGTATGTCGGTATATCGAGCGGAAGAATCTTAAAATGGAAGCCCAATTTTGGTTGGCAAGAATTTGCCATCCTTCACCATTCGAGGTAGATTCACATCTTTGTCCTTTTTTTATCCTATTCTTTTTTGTAGTTTTATTTTATAGTTATAAATCGATTTTTCATCAAAAGGTTTTAACTTTTGGTTTTCCTTTGGATCGGGAAAGAAATTGTGTGTGACGGCACAAGAGATTGAGCGTTGAACCCATATGTGGAAGACCGTTGGGCTTGAAGTTCGATAGTCGAACATGTCATTTATATATAGCGGATGCCTATTTGGTCTTTTAGTTGTTGGACCAAGCGGTGTACGGCTATAAGGCTGGCTATTTCGGCGACAAATGGGCTCCATTCAAATTCTGAATGGATTAGACATCGACACGAAAGTACGGAATGGTTTACTTTACGATAGCATGACACTCTTTTTCAAAGAAAATTACATCTTCTTCCTCTTTAATAGGGAATTTATATATAAATAATTCATATAGATATTTTCATACCCAAAGGATAAATTATTCTTTAATTGTGCGAGGATCTTTGACTTTACGATAAGTTCTGTTTGATACAGCGAAGAAGGCTTGTTGAAGTACAATCCTTATAGCGGAGAAGTGTCCGTTTTGCCTGACAGTTTAGCTTTCCTAACGGGGTTGCTTTGGTGCAAACAATTACGTTTCTTACGGTGAGCGAATGGATAAAAGGCGAATCTTGAAGTTCAGCGTGCGACCCAAAGCGGCTCCCAAGTATTCCTCGAATTACCAGGAGTTCGGATAATATAAAGAGGAGCGACAAGGGGCGAGTGCAGGTGGCCTAAACTTGCGGAAGGTTGGGGCGCTTGGAAAGCGGTGTTTCGGATCCAATTGGAATGAGGTTTAACAGAAGAAGCCAAGGTTTTGGAAATCTTGGATGGAAAGGCACACCCACTTTTAATTCAATAAGTGAAGTCGAGAGCACGGGAAATTATACATAGGAGTGCTGTTTTGAAGTCGTTATGTAGGCATCTTAAATGCCTAATTGAATTTTTTCTTTCTTTTACAACTTTTTTAATTGTTCTTGTTTGTTTTATTTTACTCGATAAATTTATATTAACGATTCTATTTTAGAAATTTTTAATTATCTTTATTTGCCTAATTGAGACATTACATCTTCACTGTACCGTGCAGAGGAAGTAAGCTAGGCAGCGTACTGATGGGTTAGTTGTCAAACATTTTAAAATTGTCCTTATGTGAGTTACACTACTTTTTCCATCACGGAATGTTTATGTAAGTAAACTTTATAAGCATGTCACCCGATTCCATAATACAAATTAAGAATATCCGTTTGAGTCGATTGGTCAGAGAAAAGGTAAATACCATGACCTAATTTCTCATCTCAACAATGCGTGATCAGTGTTCCTAATAGGGAAATTGAATGAGTTGAGATACTCTTAAAGTGTATCAAAGTAAAAGAAGGACCAAATAACAAATTAGGCTAAGCAACCACTCAACATTGAGGGGATGGATGCAATAGACAGCGGGAAAACCAGCTTTACTACCGGAACCATGCTCTTTGCAGCACTACCATAGCGGGGATATGGGCAGGCAATAGTCTGGAAGCACCCATTTATTTGATCCTCCTCTTGCGGACAATAATAAATAATAAGCGTCCATTGGATTCAGCCTTCAAAAGCCATAACTACGGTGGATAGTTTACAATTTAATGAAACGCATTGGAATCCAAACATTTACCTAATTTTTCATATCCTTTTTAAAATCTATTTGTACCGTCAAACAATAAGAGGGAAAAAGAGAAACTTGACTAAATAGGAGAAAAATCTTGAAAAGGCCGATCAAGTAGTTTACCACAATTCTTTGCTTCTTCCTCATGGATATTACGTTTTCGTCTTACACAGGGAAGTGCTACTGCGGATCCATCCTTGTCGGTATAGTGATGATGGATATGTTAGGTGTTTGAGAGAAGATTGAGTGGTATGGCAGCTGCTGGCTCTTTTATATCTTCGGATCTTTCTCATAACACCACACTTCTTCCAAGGAAACCTATTTGTGCCTTGGAAAGACATCTCAAGCTAAATGTGCATTCATGACGAGAGCAATCCATTGTCCATAAGTTCTCGGTTTGACATTCACCACATTTATCCTCTAAGGACAATGGATATTATAATTCACTTGCGAGAAAAAGGTGGTCCTTCGTTATGGATAAATCAGCTTACAAAACAAAAGAAACGGAATCGAGCCCTTCCAGGAATTTTGCTTGAAAAACAAATCCATTATTACTAGATTGTCCAGAATTTCTAGAATGGATATACGTTGGACCATGCTGCTGAATATGTTACCAGTAAGATTAAGAACTCTCAACGAGGATAGACCGGGCATATCTCCTTCACCAATGGTGCACAGGCTGTGCAATTTGACAGCAGAAGACATTCAAGCTTGGAGAGTCGAGTGAGAGACGCCGGTATGCTGTTGAAATTGTTACCGCTGAGACCAAGATTTGTCAAAGAGGATAGACAAGAAATAGAACCAGGAATATCTCCTTCCAAAATTTCTCTAATCAAACAGATGCTCCATAACCGTGTCTGTGCGCGATGGAGGTATGTCAGGTGACAAACCGATAGATGCAACAAGCCTATCGCTTTCCCAGTTCATCTGCCTGTCGTGATAAGATAGAAAAGTAAAAATAAATAAATTATTCGGCCTGCAGGAGCTGAACCTGCGACCTTCGTGTTAGTAGCGTGAGCTACAACCAACTGAGCTAGAGAGCCAGTTGTTTCATTCCTAGACACTGCCTTTTATTAACCTTTCCTCCATTGGTTAAAATGATAATATTTTTAACTTTTGGATTTAAAATAAATATATATATATATATATATATATATATATATATATTACTTTATAGCAATGGAAACTCATGAAGATGTTAAACCAAGGAATCAAGCTGGTTTTTGACAAACATCTAAAGCTAACACGATGATATACACACAGATTTAAAATTAATCATCACATGGGCAATGTCGGATTCCGGGCTGGAGAAACAGAACAGACCCCTGTAAATTCGAATTTTTTTCATAAGCTCTTAGCGATGAGTTCATTGCACTGTCCGATGGATGGTACTCTTCCCAAAACACATATTTGCTTCTATCTCACTACGAGTGTTGATGCCGATGGGTTGTATACGATCTTGCCGTTACAACCTTGAATGAGTGGTGATTCCGACAAAAGTGCATAAGTAGTAAACTCAATGCTATCTCAAACTTCATGTTTCATTGGTTAATCAATTCAGGTCTAAATTATTTCCATTTTAATCAATTTGTGCTATAATTGCTTAATTCTACATTTTATTTGGTCGGTCTTTTCATAATATAATAACTCATTAAATAAACTATAGTTAGCTACTTATAATATTAATGTTTTACTAGCTATTAATGAATTAATTAAGAATTTCTCAATTGTAAACTCAACTTTAAATTTTATTTTAATAAACTTAAATATTCTTTTTATTTAACAAATTTAAAATAATACATATAATATAACAAAAATTTCAAGCAAGTTAAGAAATTTTAGGTTAGTTCAAAGATCGTCTTGTATCACCAATCCACCTGTAAAATTTGATAATAATAACAATAAGCAAGTCAAAGCCTTCCGAAAATTCTGCCTGCTGCAAATTCTCTGGCAAATATTCAACTGGATCAAGAATCTTTAAACGTTCCATTTTCCCATCAATCTCTGGAAACCTTGCAAGATTTGAGGAACCAGAAAGAATTAATGTTTCAGGGATTCCATTCCAACTTAGTGAGGAGACTCTTGAGGACTTTTGCAGTCTCTTAAATTCAAAAGTTTAAGTCTCTTAATTAAGCACTCCAAGTGAAGGATGAAGCACAACCTTCCATAATCAAAACTTCAGGGCTGTTGTGAAGTCTGGCGCCTTGATGAGTTTTGGGACCCTTTTAAGGCTGATTATTTCCAACACACACAAGGGTTGTACAAAACAATAACAGATTAGAGAGAAAATAAGCTAAAACACAAGATTAGATGATTCCCCCTTGTTCAATGCGACTATATGGTAAGAGAAATGCGACAAGGTTGTCGGTTGAAAGCTTGAAGGCAATGATCTTAAAGAATATCCTGTCCAATCTAAATAGCGTAGATACTTGAGATCATCCACGAAATTAATTTTCATTTCTAAATATATTTAAATATTTGTTAATAATAACATTAATTGTCATGAGTAATTTCATAAATTATAATTAGCTTTTGATCAATCAACAACACGTATTCTAAAAATCACATTCCACTACCATATAAAAGAATAATTTATATTCTCTTTCCTGGTGTGAGATTTATTTACTGCCTCTTATGTTTGCTGTTCTTGAGAAGGTTGTGGTGTTGATCACCTCCTGTAGGATTTGTTGGGATCAAGCACAAATTTGCCTAAATGCTCCAGCAATCATATTCAACACATTTGATGACAAGTGTTAGAAACAATCGCTGCCAAATTCCTAAATTAATTTATACAATAAGACCACTTCATTTGCTTTCCATCCAGGTAGAATAAAGTCAGGCCCTTCTTCAACTTGATTCTATTCTTACTGATGGAGGACCCTCTCGGCGAAAAACTCGTCTTCAACACCATTCTCAAAACTACACATTTGCTCAGTTTGGGAAACTGAATTCTCCACTTTGAAAAGTTTTGACTCTTAGCAATGGATTCAGTTTCTGAAGAGCCAAGCTGTTGGTACCATGGAGGGGTGGCGGAAGTGAAGAGAGACCATCAAAGTCAAAACTACAAAAATACTCGTGTGGAAAATTTCATTGAAAAAACCAAAAATCACGTCGTTCAAATTCTAATGGAAATTAACTTCAGTCTACTAAAAATAAATTTTTAATTATTAAATAATTTAATATTCACCTCAATTTTGAATTTACATATAAAACATTCAATTAAAAATATTAAATAGAAGAATTTCATATTAATAACAACCCGATACTTAATTTAAAAACAGTTAACAATAGGAGATTTATTGAATAATAATAATAATAATAATAATAATAATAATAATAAATAATTATTATTATTATTAATACTACTATTATTATTATACTCAAATATAATTTCAAATTTGATTTAATTCAAAATTCAATTTTTTTCTCCCAAATCAATATTATAAATACATACATTCAATTCACTATCATTCATCATACGCTTAGTTTCATAGGATTTTATTATAATTTGCTTCCTTCGACAGAAGACCGTGATGAAAAAATTTGTTTCCTTTGCCTTTTGTTTTATTTTTCTTTGTTTCCATCTCTCATCATCTAATGGTGATGGTGATTTAGTGTTCAAAATTACACTAATATCAATCTTACAAAAAGTCATCGATGGTGATGGCGGTGTTCTTTTCAAAACTATAGTCAAATCAATCTTAATCGCGTTACGGACGGAAAGTATTGCCTTTGATTGTAAGGTGAAGGACCGTATGTCGGTATATCCAATGGAAGAATCTTAAAATGAGCCCAATTTTTGGTTGCAAGAATTTGCCATCCCAGCCACCATTCGAGGTAGATTCACATCTTTGTCCTTTTTTTTTTTTATCCTATTCTTTTTGTAGTTTTATTTTATAGTTTATAAATCGATTTTTTCATCAAAGGTTTTAACTTTTAGGTTTTCCTTTGGATCGAGGAAAGAAATTGTGTGGCACAAAGAGATTCGAGCGTTGAACCCATATGTGGAAAGGTAGTTCAGGCTTGAGTTACGATAATCGAACATATCATTATATATAGCGGATGCCTATTTGGTCTTTTAGTTGTTGGACCAAGCGGTGGCACGGCTATAAGGGCCCAGCTATTCAGCGACAAATGGGCTCCATTCAAATTTCTGAGATGGATTAGACACGCGACCACAGTCTGCGGAATGGTTTACTTCACTGAAATAACGAGCACTCTTTTCAAAGAAGGTACATCTTCTTCTTCCTCTTTAATAGAAATTTATATATAAATAATTCATATAGATATTTTACCTTACCCAAGAAGGATAAATTATTCTTTAATTG